>CM041201.1:4130337-4762004 GCA_023078555.1 Ulva prolifera | reverse complement strand
GATAGACGTTTGCCGATGGGTGAGCTCAGCTGCTGAGGCTACGGGCTGCTGCATCGAGGTGGCTGAAAAAGCCGCCTTGGTTTGCGCACAGCCCAGCAGTGAGGCGAACACGGCGCAGCGACGGCCTGGCATGGCCCTTCCAGGTCCTTTGCCAGTATGCTGAATAAGATACTCTGCGGCGACAGCCTGCAGGCTGGACTGGAGAGTGGGGCTGTATGCGGTATGTACAAGTAGGAGGCGGTTTAGTTGCCTGGGAAGGGATGCTGATCACGGCACCCTGGCTTCTCATGAAGTTGTGCAGTATCATTGATAGATGAGCACGGCGGTGAGCCCAGCAGGTTTTTGCTCCGAGTTCCGCCCTGAATCCCTCATTACGATAAGGTGCACGAAGTGAACTTGTAGAAGAGGATCAGGGACGGCGTGCGGAAGTATAGGGCGGCCCGCTGTGCAACACGGCTGCCTTGACCTTAAATTTTTGTGGATATCGTGAGCTTGTTTGAGGTGCATGCCTTTCCGACTGGCGCTGTTTCCGAGTGTTGTAATTGTGACGATGGTCGGCAGGCTTGTGTAATATAGACCCCAGGATTGTGCACCTTGGTGCCTGTGAGGCTGTTGCCAGTGTGTGAGCAGGCAGGCCCTGGTTCTCCTATCCAGCAGCAGATATTCCGATTTTACACAATCGCAGTGTAGCGCTATCTATGTGCAGCTGTATGACGTCATTTCACAGCTGCAGCAGGTCGGCATTGTCCGTGGCGTCCGGCTGTGGTGTGCCTGCCGCGTCCACCGCTCCATTGGGCCCCATCACATCCGCCCCGTTCTGGGGCGCTGGGGCATCAAGCGCGGCCCCTGCCTCCGCCCCAACAGCACCGGACTCATCAGCCTCTGCGCTTGCTTCAGCGTCCGATGCCGGCGTGTCAGCCTTAGGTGGCAGCTTGAACTGCTGCACGATGGGCTTGAGCAGCATGTCGGCGACGTAGTGGCCCTTATTTGTCTCCAGCTCGCTCATGGAGTTCCCGCTCATCACCTGTGCGCCGGTGAGGGTGCCACCCATGGGCTCGGAGAACAGGTGTACCCTGGCCTCGATGAACTCTCCACCGGGGCCTGACACGCTGGAGCTGCCGCTGAGCTTCAGCCTCACGTCAAACGAGTCGCCGGAAGCCAGCGGCGGCACGACGACCGACACCTGCACCATTGCTGCAGTACTGACTTTCCGCTGTGATGAAGGCATTGGGTAGGCGTTGATTGATGGCGAGTGCCGGGATGGGCCTGAGGCGGCGCAGATGACTTCCTGTGCCAATAGCTGACTCTGCTGTGCATTGCCTGGCTGTTTTGGTTGGCGCGGCGCTGGCTGTGTGCAGAATGCACACAGTCATGGCCTTAATCAACCCTCCAGCGCTAGATGCAAAACGTGTTTGCACATTGGTCATGAGGCTGAGTCACGTGCCATGACTCATGAACAACCCCAGCGAGCATTCAGGTGGGCAACAGAAAATGGGCAACTGAAAATGACACTATTCAATGCAGGTGACCATGGCCACCTGCCAGCACTACACATACAGCTGACTTGCAGGCGGCACCTCCCAAGGTGAAAACTTCTGTCAAACAGTCGAAACAAGCTGGCGGCACATGGCACTTCAAGCCACACAACGCGAGCGGGGTGCCCCTGGGCGCCGCACCAGGTTCTTGTGCTTGACGTAGCTAGCCTTCACAGAGCACGCAGCCAGTGCCGGCGCAGAATCCGGCAGCCGTAGAACCAGCGTGCCGTGAATCGTGCCGCAGGGCAGCCCCTGCGACGCCTGTAGCCGCGCGCGCACATGCACGTCCCACTGCGGCAGCCCGATGTTCGACGATGTCGCTAGCGGCACCTCGTGCACCTGTAGACACCCCAGGAACGGCGGCGGCAGCGCGGCCGCCGGCAGCTCGTACTCGAGGACGCCGCGGGTGGGGGCCTTGCCGGTGGCCTCGTCGAGGGCGGCGGCGCTGGCGACGCGGCCGGTGCGTGCGCGCATCGCGAGCCGCAGCGCCGGCTGCGTGTCCGGGAGGTCGGCGGAGTACTCCGACTCGGTGTCAGCTGCATCGTCCTCGCCGCGCAGTATGGCTTCCTCCTCCGGCTGGAAGCTCTCGGCGTGGGCTCGCCCTCGCTCCACGGCGCGCACTACCTGCGCGTCAGCTTGCATTGTGCAGCACAGGTGGCAGCTTGCATTGAGCAGACATAGACCCGCAAAGTGAGGACCTCTGCATGCGGCGGGAGTGGCAGACCACAAAGTTCAGAGTGACCCTGCACCATCTGGCACTGCGTGGTAACTGAGCAGGCTCGTGGATGACAATGCTGAAGGACGTGTCAATGGTCCCCGGCCCACGCCCGCCAAGTCTATTGAGCACGACTGCAACGGCCGATCAGCCTTTTCAGAAGCAGGCTCGACGGTGCCCAGATCAGGCCATGGCCTGCCAATCCACGCAGCGAGGCAGATTGCCACCCCCCCCCCCCTGGAGACACCCCATTCAGCCCCTCTCCCGCGAGGTCGGCTACTCCAGCCACAGACATGCACAGCAGAGTGCCCCAGACACTAGCCCGCCCATGCTGTCGAACCGGCCCATGCTGCGGCGCCGCCGCCCTGACGTGGCTGCATCAGCGATGCAGTGCACAGGAGGCCGCGGAGCACCTCGGGGCAGCCGGGGGGCACCGCGACCTTGACGTAGCAGGCGAGCTCCGAGCGCGTGCACACGACGTGGCCAGACGTCGCGGCGGCCTCCATGCGCGGCCCGACAAACAGCCCGTGCCACTTCTCTACAAGCATCAGGTCCGACGGGTCCCCGAGGCCCGGCAGCGGCTTTGCGACCTCCGCCTCCACCTCCTCCTCCTCTTCCTCCTCCACCTCTGGCTCCTCCTCCTCCTCCTCGTCTGTCTGCTCCACCACTGCACAGCGACGGCGCACTGTCCTGCTTCGACTCTATGCATGCAACAGCCACAGAGCTGTGCAGAGGAGCGCATGTGACGGCCACACTTGTACCCGAGCCAAGATGGACAGACACCGCGGTGATCGATGCTGCAGATCTTTTTGCCAAGCTGCTGGATGCATGGACATCTTGCAGGAGATGCATGAGGGAGGGGAGCGCACGCTCGCCACGCTCGTCAGGCCGCAGTTTGCCGTCAGGGTCTGCTAGGCGGTTCGGAAAGATATCCTGCGGCATCTGGAAGCCAGGCAGCGCGACGACGTCGTCCAGGCCCTCCAGAGCACCCCCCGCGGAGGGTGTCACTCCGGCCGCGGCCGCCGCCGCCGCCGCACGCGCGAGCTCGGGCCGGGTGAAGCCATCGACCGTCGTGCGCACACGTGCGCTGCGTGCGCCTGCTGCGCGTGAGGCATCGTCCGCGAGCGGCGCCGGCAGCTTGATGGTCGCGGCTGCGGCAGAGCGCTGCGCGGGGGTGGCCGGGGGGGCCGAGGTCTGGGCTGCGCTGTCCAGGGCCTCCTGGAGGGCGCGGTCGCCGGCGCGGGTGGCGGCGTGCTGTTTGTCTTTGTTTGCGAGGCCGAGGATCGTCTTGGCCTTGGGCTGGGCTTGCGCGTCAGGCTTGAGCGCACCGATGATGGTCTCGCCGTCGAGGAATGCGCGCTGGTGGTCCTGGCCGTTGTCGCGGAGGAGCGCCCCCACCGCTGCATGGACCTGCAGGCCAGCGTGAAGTGCTGTGACTCAGGATGCGGTGGACGGCCTGGAACAGGAACTGGGCTCTGCCGCAACCTGGCTTCTATGTTTTTTTCCCACACGCATGGCCGCTGACGGCTGGGATTGATCCACACATTAGATGCTAACACAGCCCACTCGATACTACAGATTACGAGCTCGATGTAGCCATTGAACGATGGTGTTGTGCTTCAGGGCTACATATCGCCTTGCTGTTGGATGTGAAGTCGTGGGCCAACCTAACGCCATGCATGAAGGATGATGTGAACACATGCACAAGCGTGGGAATCTGAAGTACCTGGACGTATTTCTTGAAGACCCTGTCCATGGTGACTGCTGTTGTTGACTTGCAGTACAGTAGAAGGAGCTGTGCAATGGCACGGCTCACGCGATGGGCGGTGAGCACATTTGTGCCATTTGGCACAATGCAGATGATCATGACCTCATTCAGCATCCGCCATGTCAGGACATATCGCCGCCCTGTTGCCTCGAAAACTCCTTGACTGAGGCATGCCGACTGCACGCCCAATCTGCAAGGCACAGGCCGTGTAAGGCCTGCACTGACGAGGAAAAGGCTACCGTGCAAGTTTGAACACAAACGGCCGATACATGGCAAAACAATACGTACATTAGATCTGGCCCAGCCGTGGATGATGGGACACAGCGTGCTAGCTGGGTCATTAGCTGCGCTGTGCATCGACCGACATCATCTGAGGGAATATTACGCCTGCAGCACAAGGAAAGTCGTACGCCAAGGTCCCCACCCATCGCGATGTAAGGTGTAAAAGTTGCACACAGATTGATTTGGACGTACGTGTGAACCATAATATTCCTCCTTCCCCTGTCTGTGCGCAGTGCAACTGCGACTGGCTGAAGCATGACCATGGTCAAGAGCTACGGCGCAAACACTTATAGAACTATGGCATGGGCGTCAAAGAGCCATGGGCACTGCCCGCTGCCCGGAGCGCCTGGACGGATGTCGGTCACAGCTCCATGCGATGGAATGCAACCAATGATCAGTTTTACCGGCTTAAACCGCCATATCATTGGGCAGGGAGCTGTCAGTGCGATGTGTCCTGCAGCATTGCCGGTCGCACATCTGTCTGTGTCAGAGTAGGCGTTTTGACATTGCTGTTCACAGAGTCGCAGGTAGACGCTCCTGTAGACACGCGCTGGCAAGTGCACGACAGCCAACAAGCACACACGCAGGCCACTGTCGACGTTCTGAGTGACCTGATGGTGTCACGGAGCAAGTTTCGCCACTGAGCACTGCGGTGCTTTGTAAGATCCATATGATACATGCTGGGGGGCACCTGGACCACCACCTTTTGCCACAACCAGTTGGCAACAGGTACCTTCATTCATCAGCAACGTGCGGCAGCGGGCGCACGGAGTCAACGGTGGACTGGGACATCGCGTCTCATAGACATTGCACTCCCCGATCCTGCAGTGCACCGTGCTGCCCCTCGTGAGCATACCTTTCACGCAGAAGCCACACTCCAGCAACAACACACTGCACCTCGCCCTTCTTACATCGTTCTGGGCTTGTGTATCCTGATGCTCTAGATTGTACCCGCTCCACCCGCTAAAAGCTCAACTACCAGAACATCTGTGCGAACACTGGGCTATACCTCCTACATCTGGCACCCATCAACACCAGCAGGCGCAGATAGGCCCGTTTCTACCACGAATTCAATGCAGTTTAGGCGATGAAGCGTATCCTGGCTCCCGTGCGATCCCCCAGGCCGTGGTGTTCTTCACCAACACTTCAGCATGACACCTCTCCTCATCAGCGCTCCACGCACGACTGTCAATGCAGCCCCGAGCCGCTTATGTTGCGCTCGTGGATCGGGTTGACCATCACCTCGCCGCTCTCCGTGCTCATGCTCCCGCCACCGTCGGCCGCCGCCAGGCCGCTAGGCACCTCCTTGCCGTGGACCATCACCCAGCCGCCCTCCACGCTCTTGCGCGAGTCCAGCCCGGCGCCGCCGGCACCCGGCCGCGGCCGCGCCATCCCCTCCCACGCCTCCCGTAGCGGCTTGCTGCGCTCATGCCCCTCCCGCCGCACTGCCATGTGCTTGCGCAGGCGCGCCGCCTTGAGCCCGGTCTCCGCCACGCTCGCGGGGCGACCGCTGCCGTCGCCGGCGCTGACGGCATGGGACTCTGGGAAGGCCTGGGCGCTGCTCTGCGCGGTGGAGCCGTCCAAGGGGACGTCAATGTACTCGAGGATGGTCTCCCAGACGCGGGGCACCTCCAGGAGGCCGCGGTGGGTCGCGAAGAAGCCCTTGCGCTCCACTGCGTCCAACCCATCTGCAATCACACGCCCCCTGTTGCACACACACCAGCCTGCCTGTCCACAAAAACGCAGCCTGCTGCGTCCGGATGCTCACTAATACGTTGGGCGGAACGCAAACAGCGCCGTGCCGCCTGGAGTGATCCTGCTGGGGGTTCTGGCCGGAAGAGCTGCCGCACAGAGGCGCCCGGAGACGTCGAGAACGGCGGTGCACGCCCCAGTGGCCCCGCCTGCTCCACAGCAGCACATGGAGCGCACGTGCCAACGCTACACCCCACCCAGCCACTGGGCAACGTGCCCCCAGCACCCACCCCTCGCAGCCGAGGCATGGGACAGCACACCACGTGACGTGGACAACTGCAGCAACCACACCGACTCCGCGGGAACACGGCTACACCCGCGTGCGCAACTATTTCAGGTGAGGCAGCAGCGGCGGCAGGCCAGGAGGGGGGCGAAGGGGCGCACCAGCGACGGCGCAGCAGATGGGCACCGTGCAGTCGCCATCGATCCACGAGAAGCGGCGCGGCGGGGGGTCAGCGGACGAGATCTCGGAGAGGTCGTCGAGGGGCATGTCGGGGCTGCCGTAGGTGACGTCGTAAGCCGTGTCAAAGCCGGTGCCGAAGATGTTGAAGAACTGGCAGCCCTGCGGCAGCGCGGTGGTGCGCCAGGCGGCCAGCGCGGTGTCCGCGATCTCCCAGCACTGCGGGTTCATCGGCAGCTTCACCTGCTCGCCGCCGTACGTCTCCACCTGCACACATGCATGCGCTTGACCGCGGGCCACCAGAGCAGCGTTGGAGCTCACAGGAGCTCACCCCCCCCCCCCCCCCCCCCCCCCCCACAGACCATACTCATTCCCGCTCAAGCGCTCCCAGGTGATGGACTGCCACCCCTGATCGAATGCTGGCAGAGATGTGACTGACGGCCCAAACTTATGGGCGCCACGACTGGCGCCTCTGCATACCAGCAGTGCCCGCCTGCATAGCGCAGAAACCCCCCCAAGCACAGGCTGCAGCGGGAGCCGGTAGCGCGGGGGCGCACCTCAAAGTCGGACAGCGCGCCCTGCAGGACCTGCCGGAAGTCCGCGAGCTCGTACGAGTCCTTGCGCACGACGCGGCCGTGCTCCGACAGGCTGTCCTTGAGCTGCACGTGCACTGCCTCCCCGCCGATGTCCGCGCCCTCCGTCTCCACGTCCTCGCCGTTCTCCGCCGCGCCGGCGTCCGTGCGGTCGCGCCGGAACACGTAGCACCGCGGCGGGTGCCGGTCGAGGGGCCACACGTCCGTGTGGGTCGGGTCCGGCAGCAGCTCAAACACGGCGGGTGCCTGGCAGCACATCGCGTGCATCGTGCGGCGGTTCACGAAAAAGTACTGCTCCCAGCCCTGCACGCCGCACACCGCATCGACACACTGTTCCTGCGCAGCTGTCATCCCATGATGAAACCCATCAATTCGATCATCCGATGCCATCGGGTCTGAAGGCCGACCACCTGCTTACCATACCACCCGAGCCACAACCGCCAGAGCTACGTGCACACACGGTCACCATCATACACCTCCGGATTCCCGCTCCGGAGAGCACGCCGTTTCTCACGTGCAATGCGAGCGGTTGGCTGCAGCTGTGTGGGCCAGGTGGCCCGGCTTGTACACGCATGCAGTGTGGGCCTGGGGGCGGGCAGGACCTGGCAGAACTCGACGCCGGTCATGAGGGCGTCGAGGCCAAAGCCGGGGGCGCCCCCGAAGGGCGACGCGATGGCGATCCACTTGCGCACGAGCCGCGAGTAGTCCGCGGGTCGCAGGGCGAGCAGGCTGCGCATCACGAGGCCGCCCATCGAGTGCGTGATGACGTCCACCCTGCACACGCGCCGCGCAGTCGGCGACCGCTGCACTGTTGTGTGTGTGTGCCAGTGCGACGGTGGCTGCCCAGCCTGCGTCGCTGGAGCTGTCAGACTGAGCGATGCGTGCAGGAGATGCTGCCAGTCATGATCATTGCGAGGTGCTCAACTTGCATGTCATGGCTGCCACATGTTCTTGCAATTGGGGCTGCACGAAAGTTGAGCCATGATGTGTGCATTCGATGCAGCGGTGGCTGTGGCGCCGGTGAGCATGTGGAGCTCAAGCGAGACCACAGTCAGCCGTACGCCTAGCTGCATATATTCGCCGTGCCCACATTCTTTGTTTGGAGGGCGGCGGAGGTACACAGCATGAGCGCATCTGAGGTGTGAGAACGTATGAGGGGGAGGGCGCACTTGACTCCTCCCTTGGCTGCAGAGGCAGCCTCTAGCCTGGCAACGAGCGCGTCCATGTGGCTCATGTTGCTCTGCCGGAAGTCGTAGCCAAAGCCGAAGAGCGTCTTGGCCGCCTCGTACCGGTGCTTCTTCAGGAACCAGATGAGGTTGTGGAAGTAGTACACGACATGTAGAGGCACGTACAGTGAGGGGTCCAGGATGTCCACCGGGAACAGCCCGCCATCATCCTCCACTGGATCCTTGGTCGCATCCTTCTGCGGGATGCAGACCTCCTGAGTGGAATCTAGCAGGTCTAGATTGCCGGTGTCTTTGTTGACACGTCCCCACAGCTGCCGGTACTCCTTGTCCTGCAGGATCACGCATGGCACTTACTGCTGAATTGCTTTGCACATGTGTGGTGGCAGCTAGTTGCTGCTGGATGGCTGCCGCGATTGGCAAGAATGGGAGGATCGACAGAACAATCTGTGGAATGTTGCAAGCATGCACTTGATTATGACACAGGCACGAGTTCGCTGGGTGCAGCATGCACGGGAATGGACTGTGCAAGCAAGGGTATGTCCAATTGGTACAGCGCCAGCACGATCACCTCGCCCAGATATCTCGATACTAGTAGATCAAGACATCTGACCATACATGCAGGGCTTGTGTCGAGGTGTCGTCGCACCGCAGCGGCAACCAAATTGCTTCCATGCATACATCAACACGCATTTGCGCAGCTGAAGAAGCATACCGCATGCTCGATGCAGACCCAGACCCGGCTGACCACGTCCTTCGATTCATCTGCCTTGCTGCGAACAGCTAGTTGTGTGCCACAGATGCCCGGAATCAACAGGATGGGGTGCGCTGGTTCCGGGACATCCTCTGGCTTCCATGGCCAGGGAAACGGCCACAGCTTTCTGAGCCAGGTCAGCATACAACTTGAAACAGAAGGGTAGCCTGAATTTAGCGCGCTTGATCATGTGTGAACCAGACCAAGAGACGCTCTGGGCGAGCAGACAACAAAACCCACTAATGTCAGGTGCCCAGGCCAAAACTCCACACCGAGCACGCACGCAGGCTTGAAGCACCAAAACGCCGACAAAATATCGATTCAGTGGCCACTGTGTTCAAATGACGCGCCTATGTGATAGCTAGGCAACGAGCTTCGACCCCGTGCCAACCTATGGTGCTAAGCCTGCAGTAGACAAACTACAAAAGTTCCGCTTCGAGAAGATTGACAGCAAGACTATCGACGCTTCAATTCCAAGGCACTGGAATGATCTGCCAGCGGCGGACGTCCATTTACAGAACAAGGGAAGAACACGTAGACTTCTTATGTGACTGGGCACGCGGAGGTCACCGACACGTGCTACTAAACAGAAAGCCGCACCAACTGAACAGCTGCAAAGGTTCTCAAGACCTGCAATGTCCGAGCGCGCCACAAGTCTGCGATACGCGAGCACAAGTACCAGCGTTGCCCTTCGAACAGGATATGTGAAATCCCGGCTTCCATACCGACCATAACACAGCACCAAACACATAGATTGTCACTCAGGAAGGGTTTCTTAGCTGTCCGGGAACTGGCGGAATTAGGTGCCGCGAAGCAGCATGCATGGGCATGATGACGAGGCTTGCGCGCTGTCGTGATCAATGGCAGATGATAACAAAAACACAACGCTGGTAAGGCCTGTGAATAAGACAAAGAGAGCAAAACTTGACGTATATGTATTGCGTGCTGACCACTGTACTCTCAAATGCACCGGCTACATTCACTTGGCCCGACAGTGGTTTCAAATGATGTCCGCCGTTCGACCACATATCGCTCAGCTAACATCACAACGCCCATTCGACAACATGGCATCAGCAGCAGACAGCAATCTCATTGGGCATTGCAACTCATCTGCGGCAATAGATAATTCTCTGCGAGCGTGGATGTCACACGGCCCGGACGACGGAATCCGTGTGCGCGGTCAGCCCGCGCAGCCATAAAAAGCCTCATCAGTACACGTGATACATACAAGATGTCACATGCGCCTCTATGCTTGGCATCCACCGCTATCAACCTGCCACACGATCGGACTGTGCCGTGTTCATACCAGGTACAATAGATCTGTTCCTGATTCGAGTATCGAATTAACATCAAGCTCAAGCCTGCTTGCAGACAGAGAATTTAAGCAATCGATTCCCGAGGCCTTGGTGTCGCACATCGCTGTGCGAACTGCATCTGGCCTGGCAGGGATGCAGAACTGTATGCGCAGCCATACTGGCATCAGCGACAGAACTGTACAGGAGAATAAACCTCACGGGCAGCCAGTCAGATGCGTCAACACCGATCTTGAGCTGACTCAAACAGTTGTAAAGAATTCTCGATTTTTTTAGCGACACGCAGTGCTGCAGAGACAGTACAGTGGAGACTCTGCGTGTATCTACGATATACGCGCCAAACTGTAGTTTCCGAGTTGCGTGTACCGAGTAAACCTGCTTATAAACCTAGCCTAGAACATGTATCTCACTAACACGCACTGTCCTGGGACACCGCTGAAAATCGCGTCCGTGTGCCCAAACTTCGAGTCCATGGGGCGCCTGTTTTGGGTGTTTGAATTCAGCGCGACTGTGGGCAGCCTCGCTTGCAGTGTACGATCACGGCGACCGTGATCAGAAGAAGAGCATGGCTAACGATTGCGGTAGATTCATCTGCCAAGCCTGCTTGCTTCTGTGCATCTCCGAGCATTTCCGGAAAGCGACTGGTTTCATATCTCGCCCGTTGGTCGGCATGGGTTTCACAAGGGCCCTTTGTGGCCGTAGAAACTCAGCGCGTTTGTGTCGCATTAATAGTGCAAGAATCTCCAGCGCTAATCAATGCAAGCGTTCTCGCCATCCGGTCGCGCTGGCGCAGCAGACAGACGGGGCGTTGGGAATGAACGCGCCAACAAATCGAGTCTCTATTGATAATGAAAGCAGTGAATACACAGTTGTCACAGTCACAGGCAAAAATCATCCAGGCCTGCTGACGGCGGTCACCGGTCTCTTCCGTGACTTGGGCATGGACGTCCTGAAGGCAGATGTTTCCACCACAGGGGACGAAGTGAATGACGCTTTCTACATTGTTGATCTAGAAGGCAAGCAGATTGTTGGTGCAGCAGAGCTTGCTTCTCTGGAAGCAGCGCTCAAGGCAGTTGTTGATGGACGCCCGATGAAGGGGCGTCCATCTTTCGCCAAGACTGGCGCTCCGGAGCGTGGCTCAACAACAACGGCTCTCATGGGTGTGGTCCTGTCTTGCCCTATCGCTGCCGCCTGCTCCTTTACCGGCAATCAAAATCGCGCGCAAAGTATAGCTGCATTTGACAGTGACCCAGGCTAGGGTCACTTCACGCTTGGCACTTCCGAATCTGACCGCACTTGACCCTCACAGCTGTCGATTAAGTTGCACGTCTGAGCTGTGGTAGTGCCTAGATCGATAATGCAGGGTCAGCTCTGTTGCTTCTACCCGTGACATCCTCATGCCTGGTTTGACAGCCTGAACATTCCATGCCCCAGATTAGCTTACCCATCCGAAATCTGCGCAGACGCTAGCCTGCGTCACTCCTACTGTATTCATCTTCCCTGTTAGCAACCGTGTACCGTAGACAGGGCTGCACCCTCAACCCCAACTTCGCCCACCGACCTCGCATATGATTGTAAGCCACTTGAATCACTCAGCATACATGTGCCGAGGGCGTGGTCGACTCAGTGTCGTGTAGCAAGTGCTGTCTAGTCGGTTTGGCGCATGTCCATCTGCATGCTATCGGCAGCAGGGACTGTGCACATCTGTGTCGGCATCGTGCTCCTCACATTGCACCATGTCAAGTAAAGTACACGACGATCCACTTTCTCCGTATCTCTAAGCGACCATCGACAACTCTGGACGACCGGGAGCACCAGTGCTGCGAGCCCTCACCCTGCCATGGCGCGTACAGTGTGACACGACACTGTTGCAGATTCTTGAAACCTGCAGAGCGCCCATGATTTGGGCTTCACCAACTAGAAAACCCAATAACACTACATTACACAGCACGTCCTGCATCCTGAGCTCTACGTGGGCCGAACGCATCTCCGAAGCCCCCTGCCCTCTGCTGCTACAGCTCGCTCCCACACCCCCAGACCTGTCGAGTTTGCCTGTCCCACACGACCACTGTGCCCAGCATGCTACACACACGGCGTTGCATGGCATTGGTGAGAACCAAGGTCATGCAAGGCCACGTGTGCGCAGCACTGTGTCGTGCCCCGCCATGTGTCCACAGCAAGGGAGGGCCTTCGCTTGCTGGCGCCATGCCACCACTCCCCGACTGCCCTGCGCAATTCCTCCACTGCCACCACGTTGCCCTCGCCTCGTATCCACTCCGCACGCCCCCCGAGGTCTGCACCCGCGACCTCTCTGCTTTCTTCCACCAGATTTCACTATGCGCCCCTGCTGCACTGGCACCTTGGTTTACCCACAAGGTGACTGACTTGCACTGCCACTTGGACGGCCCGTAAGGGCAGGATCCGTCCCCCCTCCCCCCCCAGCCTCAGCGCGTACGGGGGCGGCAGAGTACGGAGCCGCTGATCGGCGCTCGTCCCCGCCTCCACTCCGCACCGACCGCGCCGCATGTGCATGCAGACACGTACCTCAAGAACGACGTCCTCTCGATCCAGGAGAGCATCGTGTCGCACGTCGAGTACACGCTGGCGCGCTCGCGCTACAACTTCGACGACCTCGAGGCGTACCTCGCCGCCGCGCACTCTCTGCGCGACCGCCTCATCGAGGTCTGGAACGACACCCAGACGTTCCAGCGCGAGGCGAACCCGAAGCGCGTGTACTACCTCTCCATGGAGTTCCTCATGGGCCGCTCCCTCACCAACGCGCTCTTCAACCTCGACGTGCAGCCCGCCTACAAGGAGGCCATCATGGAGCTCGGCTACGACCTCGAGAAGCTCGCGTCGCAGGTGCGTGCTGCGCGCTGGGGGTGGCGGGTGGGCAGCGGCCGGGGTGGGCGGGGCCGCCGGCGTTGCGGAATATGTGGGGCTGCGGTGGGGCACCAGGTCGGGGCCGGGAGGTGGCCGCAGCGTGTGGCCAGCAGTGGCATGGCCGGGCAGGCTGGGGGTCGGCCGTGGTGCTATGTGGGGATGGATGCGAGGCAGGCTTCAGTCCGGGCCGGGGCTTCAGTGGGGGCCTGCATGCATGGCAGAATCAGGAGGGCGGGGATGGGGCGTCGGGCTGACGAGCAGTACACAGCGGTAGCCAGTGCACTTTAAGCCCATAATCTCACGTGTGTGCGTGCATCCACCAATCGCCTGCACCTCAGCTCCTCCGCGATCACAGCTCCACCTTTCTTTTTGCAACTCGTCTTGTCAGACCCCCGCCCCCCTTCCCGCCCCTGTGGAGCTCTCTCCCCTGGGCTATGTCTGAGGGGGCATGAGCCATTGCGCACCTACGGTGTGCCGCCGGAGCAGCTGGCTGCGGCGCCGGGCTGACGCGCGCTGGCGTGCAGGAGCGCGACGCGGCGCTCGGCAACGGCGGCCTTGGGCGCCTCGCCGCCTGCTTCCTGGACTCCATGGCCACACTCAACCTGCCGGCCTGGGGCTACGGCATCCGCTACCAGTACGGCATGTTCCGGCAGAGCATCAAGGACGGCTTCCAGCACGAGCAGCCCGACTACTGGCTCATGTTTGGCAACCCCTGGGAGATCGAGCGCCTGAACGTGACGTACAACGTCAAGTTCTACGGCCACGTCTCCGTGCACGACGAGGGCGGCAAGCAGGCCTTCCGGTGCGTCGAGCCGCCACCCGGGCATGCCACGCATGCATGCATGCATGCATGCAACAGGCGGCCTGAATGGGCGGCCGCGCTCGTCCACACACACCTGCACCGCGTGCCTGCGGGTCGGTGCGGGACAGCTGGGGGGCACTCCACACGAACCTGGTCTGATGATTTGTTGTGTTGCGATTGTGCGTTCACATGCATGCTGTGGCGCACATCGGCGTGGAGGTGGACGCGTCTGGCTCGTGGCGGCGGCAGAATGCATGCGTGGGAGTGTTTGGTGAGGCGCGGCGCGGTGTGCAGGTGGAACGCGGCGGACCAGGTCACGGCGGTGGCGCACGACAACCCGATCCCGGGCTTCAACACGCGCAACACCATCAACCTGCGCCTGTGGGCGGCCAAGCCGGACAAGGAGTTTGACCTCGAGGCGTTCAACACGGGCGACTACGTGCAGGCTATCCTCGCGAAGCAGCGCGCTGAGACGCTGTCGTCCGTGCTCTACCCCGACGACCGCACCTACGAGGGCAAGGAGCTGCGCCTCAAGCAGCAGCACTTCTTTGTCTCCGCTACCCTGCAGGTGCGCCCGCCGCCCACGCCTCCTCCCGCCTGCGGGCATGTCCTACTTGATCCATTGGTGCCACGCGGCCTTGGTGCCGCATGCAGCGGGACCCGCCTGCTGCAATTTTCACTGCCTTTTATAACAACTACATCGATGGGCTGAGCACACGTTTCTTTGTGCCGTTTGGTTCCACGCTGTGAGCCCGCAGCATGCAGCACCTGTGGTCATCAGGTATCTGAGGGCAGCGTCAGGTGGTATTGCCCTCGGCATCTGCCGTGGTCGTTCAGACGTTATGGATATCGTACTTGGATGTCGCCGACAAATGGATTGACATTGGCATTTGCATCGATACAGGAGTGGGTGGGGTGCAGGACGTGGTACGGCGGTTCAAGGAGAGCAACGGCGCGAGCCGCGACGACTTTGAGGCGTTCCCGGACAAGGTGGCCTTCCAGCTCAACGACACTCACCCGACGATCGCGATCCCGGAGCTCATGCGGCTGCTCATGGACGAGAACGGCCTTGGGTGGACCAAGTCGTGGGAGATCACGCAGAAGGTGTTTGCGTTCACGAACCACACCGTCATGCCCGAGGCGCTCGAGCGGTGGCCGGTGCCGCTCATGGAGCGCCTGCTGCCGCGCCACATGCAGATCATCTACGACATCAACTGGCGCTTCCTGCAGCAGCTGCGCTCCAAGTTCGGCGACGACTGGGGCCGCATCTCCCGCATGAGCATCATCGAGGACGGTGCGCCCCACGCCGCTTGCATCATCTGCTGTCAACCATCCGTTCTGTTGCATCAGCTGCAGAAGATGAGCCGCATGCGTGTGCCCTGCCTGAACCTGCACCTGTGGGGGCTCAGGCGGATGGACAGAACGCGCCAAGTGGGTGGTGGGCGGCGGGAACGCCTGGTCCACGGCGTCTGCTCCCACAGAGACTGCAGCTGAGTGGCCAGTCGCAGCACTGTCTCCCCACCCTGCTAGCACCCCCCTTGCTGCACCATCGCTTTGGAGCGCCAGCAGCATCAGCACTGGAGCTGTAGTGCATGGCCTGCCGCTATTGGTCTGTGCAATGCCCACATGCGCCTGCACCGCCGGCGGCATCACTCGCACTGGCCCAGTGCGCGCGACTGTGAGGCAGGGGCACTCATGCATGCAGGCGCATCTGGCGAGAAGCTGGTGCGCATGGCGTACCTTGGGGTGATCACTGCGCACACCGTGAACGGCGTCGCGGCCATTCACTCCGAAATTCTCCGCGAAGACCTCTTCCGCGAGTTTGCGGAGCTGTGGCCCGACAAGTTCACAAACGTCACGAACGGCGTCACGCAGCGCCGGTGGCTCGCCTTCTGCAACGAGCCGCTACGCGAGCTCATCTCAGAGCGCCTCGGCTCCGAGGACTGGATCCGGTGCGCGCCCCGCCCTTCCCTGCTTTGCTCACATGCAGCTCGGTGCCGGGCCGCGTGAGGCGGAGTGCTGCGGGGTGTACGAATGCTCTCCCCTCGACCTCTAGTTCTCGGCGGCGTTGGCATCAAGAACCGGCGCAAGTCCCGGGAACGGGAGCCGTCGCAGGGGCGGCGGCAGCTGTGCAACGCATGCCGTATCTTGTGCGCGGGGCCTGGAGGTGTGTGGAGCGCGGGTGTGGCGTGCAGGGACCTGCCGCAGCTGCGGGGCCTAGAGGCGGCGGCGGACGACGAGGCGTTCCTGAAGCGCTGGGCGGCCGTGAAGCTGCAGGCGAAGAAGCGCGCGGCGGCGTACCTCAAGGAGCGCACCGGCGTCACCGTCGACCCCAACGTCATGTTTGACGTCCAGGCACGCGCCCCTCCCTCCGCGCTCCTCCGCGCGCCTGGGGTCTGCGCCCCAGGGCTTTTGTTTTCTTCGTGCCGCGCCATGTGAGTGGCCACCCTGCCACGCAGGCTGCCGCATGGAAGCGCGAGCACTGGTGCACGCCAGCGCGGGGGGGTTGCATGCGTCTCTGTCGCGCCACCATGCTCCTACGCAGGCACGAGGTGGCACTCAGGTGAGTGTGCCTGTATCTCTGAGTTGCACCCCGCTGGTCACTGAAGTGCCTGCGCACCGGTGGAGGTGCTTCTGTTTTTGGTAGGGGCGCATCCATGGCACCCAGCTCTGTGCACATGCGGCCGTGATCGGCCCCTGTGGCAGGCTACCTCCGCCCTCCTGCCCCTGCAGAGCTGACTCTCAGCTCGGCGCTGCGACTGCATTCCGCGGCAACTCTGCTGCCCGGAGCGCGCGCAGCACGCAGCGTGACGGTGGGGCGCGGTGCAGGTGAAGCGCATCCACGAGTACAAGCGGCAGCTGCTCAACGTCCTCGGCATCGTGCACCGGTACCTGCGCATCAAGGAGATGGCGCCGGAGGAGCGCGCGGACGTCGTGCCGCGCGTCGTCGTCATTGGCGGCAAGGCCGCGCCGGGCTACGACCTCGCGAAGCGCATCATCAAGCTCGTGTGCGCCGTCGCGGACAAGGTCAACGAGGACGAGGACGTCGGTGACCTCCTCAAGGCGCGCGCCCCCTCCGCCCGCCACTCATCTGCCATGCACTGTTGCATTATGCGCTCATGAGTCCGCGACCGGACAAGGCATCCATGTATTTGTGCGCGAGCAGGAACACGCCAGCAGCAGTTGCCCCCCCCCCCCCCCCCCCCCCCCGTGGTGCCCCCACCCGCATGACCGCTGTCCGTGCGAGGTCTGCAGGCCGCCGTTGTCTGCGGTGCGACCTGTCGATCGAGCGGAATTCGCTGCGAGACTCGTGAGGCGGCCGGCTTCGGGGTGGGTGAGTAGGCATGGGCCCTTGCTCACTTTCCCGCAGCCGTGAGCTGTAGGTATGTTTGATCGCGCGCATGGTGCTAATGGCGGCGCGGCGCGTGCAGGTGGTTTTCATGCCAGACTACAACGTGTCGTCGGCGGAGATGGTCATCCCCGCGTCGGAGCTGAGCCAGCACATCAGCACGGCGGGCACGGAGGCGTCGGGCACGTCCAACATGAAGTTCTGCATGAACGGCAGCCTCATCCTCGGCACGATGGATGGTGCGAATGTCGAGATTGCGGAGGAGATCGGTGCCGAGAACATGTTCATCTTCGGCGCGCGCAAGGAGGAGGCGCGCCCCCTTCCCCCTCCCGCCCCCCACCCCTGCCTGCTGCACGGGACAGTCGAGAAAATGGCACATGCACCAAGTGCAGGCCGTCAAATACGCCGCCGATGTAATTTGCGTGAAATCTGACCCGATTTATCACTAGGTTGTTGGGGGGGCTGAACAGCCTGGTGATGTGATTGCGCTCTAGCGATCGCATGGGGCCGTGGGGCAGTGCGTGCAGCCCATGTGCCAGGGATCTTGTTTGGATTACCCAGCGGAGCAGGAGCGCGGTAAACAGTTGAGTGGTGGTGCAGGTGGCGGGGCTACGGGCGAGCCGGTCTTCGTTTAAGCCGCCGCCGCGATTCAACGAGGTGCTCGACCTCATCAAGACGGGCCACTTTGGCTGGCAAGACTACTTTGCGCCCCTTGTGGACACCCTCGAGACGACGGACCACTACCTCGTGGCGAATGACTTCCAGGGCTACATCGACATCCAGGTGCGACCCCCCACCTCCCCCCGGCCCGGCGCGGCGTCCTGCTCAATTCTGCCGCCTCATGCGTGCCGCCGGTGTCCCCTGCAGCCCCTGCATTCGCAGGGGAGGCTGTGACTTGCAGTGCAGCTTTCGAGCCGCGCGTCTGTGTGCATTGTGATGTGACTCACATGCTATCTAGCGCCAGCGGGGCGTTCTGACCAGCGCGTCGACGTGTGGCGGCAGACCCCCCCCCCCCCCCTGGGCGCCCATGTGCCGGGGGGCCACCTCGCATCAAGCCGAGGCACCCAGGACTGTCCGCATGAGATGAACTGCCCTGCTTGCCTTCCCGGCTCCGCAGCGTGGTGTCGGCGCGGTCGGTGCGAAATGGTGCACCCCCCCTAGTCCGCCCCCGCCCGGGGCGTCCACATGTGCCCCGCTGCTGCTCAGCCGCTGTGGCTCGCGTGTGCAGGACAAGATCGACGAGGTGTACAAGGACCAGATGCAGTGGCAGCGCATGAGCGTGCTGAGCACGGCGGGCAGCGGCTTCTTCTCCAGCGACCGCACCATCCGCACCTACAACGAGCGCATCTGGAAGTGTGAGCCCTGCGCCGTGCCGGTGCCCTAGGGCCGCAAGTTCGAGTGGGGGGACGCCCAGCATGGCCGGCGGCTGGCTGGCGCCGCTGCGGGCGTGCACAGGAATGTGCGGGGCCGCAGGCGTCCAGGAGGCGGTGGCCCGTGGAGACGTGATGCCGCGGTGGGCTTGGCCGCGCTGGACGTGGGTGCGCCTGCACAGGCGTGGGCGCTTGCTTTTGGGGCATGCTCGGACAAGCCGCTCTGTGTTGTGGCTCTGCGATTGTACAGCCGCCCGGGCTGGCGTTTACATGTTCCATATGAGAGAGGCTGTGCGGCTGTGGGCGGAGCAGGACAGGATGGGGAGGCCTGCGGGCTGCTGGTCCAGGCTGTGGCCGTCGGCCTCCGGGCAATACAACTGAATGTATGTAAATACTGCTTTGTGCTGTGGCGTAAGGAATCGGTGGTCAACAGGCATCGAGACAAGCTGACCTGAGTTTGGCCTTGACCGAAGTCTTTCAACGCTGCCCGCAACCACATTGCCCACTGGACTGTCCCCAGGTGAACTGGCTCAACACATCTCCTACTTCTGGGTCCAAATCGCTGCAAGCGATCCCTGGTCGGGGTCGGTAGCCAAGATTCAGTTTCGAGGATGAAATTGTGTCGGGCAACATGCTTTATGCGGCGCATACACAGTATTAAAAAGTCTCGTGTCAGTTCACCCGAAGCCACGCTCTCGCGCACAGCTGCCACATGAAGCGCGCGTCTGCGAAGCAACCGAGAGGTGCATGCTGCATCACAATGAGAATTAGTGTACAGGCAAGGTCAGTGTGGGGTTGAGCTATCTGATGCGCCCGTCCTGGTAAGCGTAGTGCTGTGCCTGACTTGTTCACAGGCCGATCCGTGACAAGAGCATGGATCTCTGGGTAGTTGTGATCGCGGCAACATGTATACTTGGTGCAGCTTGTATAGCCTTCTTTCGTTCCAGCCCTGCCCCGCCGGTCAACGCGAAGAAGAAGGAGATGGGGGAGTTCACACGGGAGCAGGTCGCGAAGCACAACACGCGCGATGACTTGTGGATCATTCTCAACCTGGACGGGGCTACAAAGGTGTATGATGTGACGTCGTATATCGACGAGCATCCGGGCGGGGACGCCATGTTGGACAATGCAGGAGATGACAGCACCGAGTCATTCACTGGACCGCAGCACCCCCCACGAGTACACGACATGATCGATGACTTTTGTATAGGAACATTGATTGAATGACCAATGTAGGTGCAACTGTAACACGGATGAGACTCATCTCAAATCGGCTACACTGATGTCTGCCTCCTCTCTGCTCTCGAGGTCCTTCACTCTCACACAACCCGATTCCCATTCCCGTTTCCCCACAATCACAAGGCGCTTAGCTGAAAGCCGCTGTACGTGCTTGAACGCCCACTTCATCTTCTTGCCCTCGAGAATCATGTCCACACTCCTGCCTCCATCTCGAAGCCTGCAGCAGGTCGAAACCCATCAGTACCAGCAACTGGACGAACACAGTAACAGACGTGCATCCCACGCATGTGAGTGATAGCACAGGCAGCGGAAGACGAACTTGCCAGCGATGCCACAAGCATCGGCCCGGAGGTCGGGGTCCATGCAGACGACCACATCATCGACCGCGTGTGCGAGCTCCGGCAGCAGCTTCTTCTCCTTCAGCAGCTCCACGATGACCGCGTCCCCGAAGCCAAAGCCCACCATCGGCACGTTCTCGCCGCCGAGGGTGCCCAGCAGGCGGTCGTACCGCCCGCCGCCGCAGATCGCCCTGAGCTTGCCTGCCCTGTCAAACGCCTCAAACACTGTGCCTGCACACACGCTTGCACCTCACCATAAAACCCACTCACCTCGCCCTGTCTGCCCGTCCCTGGAATGCATGCCCGCCACCGCAACGATGCACCAGCGCGTACCGCCCCTTGCGCTTCCACCTCGCAAGCCCCGCAACCACGGGTGGCCAGCTACTGCCCCGGCCCCTGCTGCCTGAGCCGTGTTCGTGACACCACCATGCTTCACCAGTAAATGCACTGCCGCGCGGGGGTCGGCCTGCATCAGCCACCGCAGGCCAACAGGCAGCAACCACAGCGGCACACACGCCAGTGTCTGTGACCACCCTCTCCGTGCCTCTTGCATTCGATGATTGCGGCGACGCCACCTCCACATGGTGATGGGCAAACGCACGGCCGCTCCCGCAGCAGCATGAGCGGTGCCGGCGACCGGGAGGCTGCCCGCGGCTGCCGCGCTCAAACACGCGGCCAGTGCGGCGCCGGACCAGCGTCGCAGGCCACAGGGTGTGAGAGGCCACATGGGCCCTGTCGGTGTAGGGTGCCGCACCGGTGTAGTATGCGAGGCCCCGCACGACGGAGGCGTCGTACTCCAGCCAGTCGCCGTAGCCGTACCCCTCCGCGAGCTCAAACAGCAGCCGCAGCTCGTCCACGGCCTCAGAGGGCCCGAGCTCCTCCTGCAGGTCCGCGATGCTGCGGCACGCCATCACCGCGAGGATACGCGTCGCGGCCTCGTCGCCGACATCGAGGGCCGCCAGCTGCTTCCGCACCTGCATGGTGCGCCCGACACGCATGAGGGTCATGCGTACAACTGGATGCGAGCACGTGGGCTGGCTGCGCTGCCGGCGGTAGTGTGCAGAGGCTACAGGCGGCAACGAGAGACCAGCGGTGCTGCTCGCGAGCAGGGGAAAGTGGCCACTGCCATGGCGCGGTGCACAAGTGTGGTGCTTGGGAGTTCATCTGCTGTGCACTGATGAAATTCGGACCCTCGAGGCCTGTGCAGCAGCCCTCAGGCACGCCCACCACACACAGCACGGAAGCAACAGAGCACTGGAACGGACAGTGCACTATCTAGAATAAATAGTCTCGTTGCACTGCCTTTCTGTGGGC
This sequence comes from Ulva prolifera, assembly GCA_023078555.1. Taxonomy (NCBI): domain Eukaryota; kingdom Viridiplantae; phylum Chlorophyta; class Ulvophyceae; order Ulvales; family Ulvaceae; genus Ulva; species Ulva prolifera. The sequence goes on along the minus strand of CM041201.1, from coordinate 4,740,413 downwards.
TGTCTGCTGTCGAATTGCGCCCGGTGCCTGTCAGCCAGACGCTGTGCAAGAAGCGGGTGTTGAGTGGGCGAGACTGGAGCGGTCGCGCGCTGAGACAGTGTCTACAGGGAGTGCAGGTGGGGGTGCGGGGGTGCACCTCCTCCTCGGGGATCTTCTCGAGCTTGTCCAGCACGACGCAGACGGCGCTGAACTGCTCGTCAGGGACGTTCGCCTGCTGGGCGACTGCCTGGAGCACCTTCCGGTTGTTCACCCGGATGCGGATGTCCTCGCTGCCCAGGCCGAGCCTCTGCATTCAGGCATCTGTTCGCATGGTGTGAGCGGCAGGGAGTCCTGGCTGTGAGTACGGGTCCCACACACGCATGCCTATGGTGATGCTTCACAGATGGCCACTGTACACCTTGTTGATCAGAGCTGTCCGTTCTCGCAATAGCTGCTGCAGTTGTGTGAGAGTGCGGTGCAGCCGTGTGAGTCAGGCGATCAGGACAGCACCTTGAAGAATGTCGTGATTGCTGACAGGAGCTCCGCCTCGGCCGTCACCTCTGCCACGCCGATGATGTCCATGTTCCACTGGTAGTGCTCCCTCCTGCGGCCCCGGGTCATGCGCTCGTACCTCCAGCACTGCCCGATGCCATACCACTTCACAGGCTGTGGCATTGTGCCAGCCTTGGCCAGGAACATGCGGGACAACGAGGGCGTGAGCTCTGGGCGCAGGGCAACTGGCCTGTCTCCCTTGTCTTTAAAGTTGAAGAGCTGGTCCTTGATCTCTTCGCCGGCCTTCCTCACAAACAGAGCCTCGGACTCGAGCACGGGCGAGTCGTACTGCTCGAAGCCGAACAGCTCGCTCACCGCGGCGAACTCGCCGAACATCCATTTACGAAGGCGCATGTCATCAGGGTAGAAGTCGCGTGTTCCCTTGGGAGGCTTCAGGTCAATGCTGTCCGCTTGGTCCACAATTTTGCTCTTCGAGGCTGAGCGCTCCTGAGGGAACGAGCAGCACGTCTCGCGAGTGCGAAAAGCAATGGGGATGCTTCAGCAAATGTCACTGGAGGTAGCGCGCGCACTTGTGTGGCCTTCGCAGCATCGCAGGAGGTGGACGCCCGGCGCCCGTGCAATTGATGCGCGATGCGACACGGGCTGATGCGACGTGCGAGCGCATTCATGCGCATTACGAGGCTACTTAAAGGACTCTAAACACTCTTGTGTGTTACTTGCGTGCCACTGTCTGATAAACGCAGCAGCCGTATGACACTCCAATCACTGCGGGCCGATGCCCTGAACTCGCCAGCTTCGCGTCTAAACAGCTGCGAAGCCTGCCGAGAGCGCAGCGCCAAATCAAGGACTAACTCTACTGGGTCTCTGTGGTCCAGTGTTCGCAACAGCAAGGCCTGCGATGCCGCGGTGTATTGCAAGTGGCTTGCACAGCCAGGGATCGAAGTTTCAACAAGACGCTACGACCAGAGCAGCAAAATGTGCATGTGAGGTATGAGTGAAAAGCGCTGGGCCACTGCTGTGGAACCACGTGCATAGTCAGGCCAGTATATGATTCGCCGCATGGAATTTTCCGCGTCAAGTTCACCATGCAGCCACGGTGTAGCCACAGTCTTTGCGCACGACTAAGTGTCGAAGCATTGTTCATCTTATCAACTGCGCCTGCGTGTAAATAACTGTGCTGTATCACACACTGATCCCGATCCTGCCATAAGCACTCATTCGATCAAATGCGCGCTTGCGAGCAGCGCTTGAACGGGTGGGCGGGCTGTGGTGTTCTGCTGTACCGGCGGGTCATGGAGCACACTGTGGCCTGCCAGCCGCAGGGTTGTGTGACAATGTCACAGTACCTTGCTACAAGAACACGTATGTGGTCGACAAATCTTGAGCTGCTCTTGGGAGCTATACACACTACTCTTGCATGGCATCTTGACCATCGTAGACGCGGCGTATGCGATCAAGCGGGCTGCACAATGCACTGCACTTCAAGTTTCAATGCTGTACATTGGACATCATCAAAATCACTCGAATCACCGCCTAACACACACAGACGTCCCAATTTGCTGGAACATGATACACTCGACTCGCACGGAGCCCCACAGCACGGCCACACCAGCGCCCCTCACGTCGAGAAGCGGACACTCTTCGAGAGCTTGGCCTTGATGCCCGTCGTCTCGCCGCCGTACACCCCGCCGGGGGACTTGACGGCCTGCACCTGGCCCTTCCGCCGCGTCTCCGCCTTGCTGAACTTCACCCGGCCCTTCTTGCGCGGGTTCTTGAGGTCCTTCCGCCGGTGCGGCGTCAGGCCGCGGTTCTTCTGGATCTCGGTCGTGACCTTGCGCGCCTCCGCCCGGTGCTCCTCCGCCAGCGGCGGGTGCGCCGTCGGTCCGCGCCGGCTCTCCGCCTTGGCCTTCTTCTTCGCCTGCATACCCCATGCCACAACTCTCAGCACTGCACAATACAACATCACCACCTGCAATGGGCCCCCCCACGACTGCAGGCTGCGAAGCACAAACCCTATGGGGCCCCCACGTTGTTGCTGTGCCGATGGCACCAAACCACCATAGGCACTAGGGCGAGCCCCGCATCTCCAGGGGCGGCATCAACAACATAAACGGTGGGTCCAGGGGTGGCGGGGCGGGTGGCGCACCGCGGCCGCTTGCCGCGCCTCGGTGTAGAAGGCGTCCTCGAGGCGCTCCCGCTTCTGCGCGCCCGCGTCGCGCTCCAGCGCCTCGAGCTGCACCGCCTGCCGCGCCTTCACCGCGTCGTACTTAGCGCGCCGGTCCGCCAGCGCCGGCTTCAGCGGCAGCTCCGAGTCTGCAACACAGGTGGCTCTGCCTCACACCAGGCCCCACCTCGACACACGGTGACACAGCAGACAACTGGCAGACCATTGCAGATGGATAGATTGACGCTGTGCCAGGCTGGAAAGGGGGTGATGCCCCAGGTCAGCATGCAGGGCTGCCAGGTCAGCATGCAGGGCTGCCAGGTCAGCATGCAGGGCTGCGGGTGTGCATGCAGGGCTGCCAGGTCAGCATGCAGGGCTGCGGGTGTTCGCGGTGACTCGAGAAGCAGTGCAGTGCAAGATGGGCGCGGCCGGCGCCTGTCAGAGTACGAATTCTACGGTCTCTGTGCCGGAGCACTACCACTCTTCCTATACGTGTGAGCATCATCCAGGTGCCGGCCGGCCGTGACGACCACCCTGCAGACATCCTCTGCAGCGCACACACGGCTCCACTGCCGTGCGGAGCCGCCAAGTCTGACCTGTCTGTGTGTCCAGAATTCTTGACACACAGACGGGTCAGAATTGGGCAATCTGTAGCGGATTGCCAGAAACTCAGGAGGCAGGCGGGGAGTGCCGAGGCGCGGGAGGGGGCCGCACCGCCGCCGGCCTGGCCTCCAGTGTCCCCCGGCAGAGAGCCGCCGAACTGCTGCCCGAGGCGCAGCTTGTCGGTGAAGCCCTGGGCGCCGTCGCCGAGCTGCAGCACGCCGGCGACGTCGTCCGCAAAGTCGTCGAGCACCGCCGTTCCCGCGAGGCCCGACCGCCGCGCCGCCTTGAGCCGCTTGCGCTCGTCCTTGCTCAGCGGCACTCGCACCTGCACCGCAGCCGCGTCACACTCACCCCCCTGCCGCTGGCCACCTCACACGCCCCCCACGGCCACCAACCAGACCATGGTCTGTGGCAGCCAGCCGCCATGCTGCCCCTGCCAGTGTGGACTGCTGGTGCAGAGATATCACATAAAAGCATCTCTGCTGAGCTGCAGATATATAACGCAAGGGCAGGCACTCGACAGCCAGGCCAGCCCAGCTGCACTGCCCCGTACAGCTACATTTGAGCTGGAGCAGCGTCTGCACCGCTGGTGTATCAACCATGCGGCAGAGCAGCGGCCGCTGTGCCTCATGCACGCAATGGTGAAGCTGTTCAAATGCGGCGCGAGGCTGCGCGGGGCGCACCATGAGGTCCTCTTCCGCCGCGGCGCGCGCATCGAGCCGCTGCTGCTGCTTCAGCAGCTCCACGTTGCTCGCGTCGCGGGCCCCCCCGACGGCCCCCACCGCCGCCTCCTCCTCCGGCGCCCCCGTGACCTCTGCCTCCAGGTCCCGCACAAACGCGCTCTGCCGCGCGCGCCGCAGCTCGGCGCGCTCCGCCCGCTCCGCCTGCCGCGCCTCGCGGCCCCGCCCCTCCTCCCCGTCCATCGTGACCGCCGTCATCTTTGGCGGCCGGTACACGTCCCCGCCATCCATGTCCTCGTCCAGCTTCGACACAAGCGCGGCCGGGTTTGCGCGCAGCCCGCCCGCGGCCTCGTCAGCCGCCCCCTCGCCCGCGCCCCCCCCCGCAGCCGCCACCTTTGCGGCGCGCAGCAGCTTCTCCACCTGGTGCTGCAGCCGCTTGTCCAGGCCTTTCAGCTTCTCGAGGTACGTTTTCGCGGCCAGCAGCCGCTGCATCACGGGGTGGTCCCGCACCGGCTGCCCCTCGAGTTTAAGCAGGATGTAGAAGAGGATGTGGATGGAGTAGAGCATAAGGAGCATGTGCTTGGCGTCGAGGTAGCTCATGCCCTCTCGCGTCGCGAGGTCCGGCGTCGCACGGAGCTCCGCGAGCAGCGGGGCCGTGCGCTGGCGCACTGCGGCGAGGGATGACGAGAGGTCGGGCAACAGGGCGAGCAGCTCGGGGGCGTCCGCGAGGACGGCCGCACGCATGCCCTCCTCGGAGGCGGGGAGGTCCCGCACGACTGCCTCGCTGTGGACGGCCGCGACTGCCTGCAGCCGGGGGAGCCGTCAGCACGCGCGGCACAGCTGCGGCGATGCGGGTGATGAGGCTGTGTGGGCAAGGTGGCGGTGACATCGTGAGAGCTGGCAGATGCTAGAAGTGCAAGGTGATCAGCTGGTGGTGGAGCGGCGTGGTGTCCACATGCAGGAGGGCGGGGGCTGCAGGGCAGAGTTGCGTGTGGAGGCAAGTGCTGTTAGGGGTGTAGGCGCAGGCACGAAGGGCAGAGGCTTGGCGGCATGTAGCTGGCGGTTGCATCAGATGCAGTGGCGAGTACGGTTGACGTCAGGCCTCATACCTTGGCTGCATCTCCGAGAGTGCCTGCTGCAGGCGCTTCCTCGCTGCCATCGTCCGAGGCTCCGCCATCGTCGTCAGCTGGAAGGCCGAACTCATCGCCTGTGAGCTTACTGGCCTGCTGCTTCTGCAGCCGCAGCGCCTCCTCCTCCTCCTCCAGGGCGGCTTCTTGGTCCGAGTCAAACTGCATGTGGCATGTTGGTGTCAGTCAGTGGTTGGTACATCTGTATGTGACGTACGTCAGGGCTGCCGGTACATACATCGACGTCGATGTCTTCTGCGTCGTAGTAGTCTTTCTTTTTGGACCCCCACGGTCGTTCATCCTCGGACGAGGCTTCATCCTCCTCCTCATCAGAGCCTGCTTGAGCCTTTTGAAGAGCAATCTTCCGCTTGATTGCCCGCTCTGCCGCAATGACTGCAAAAAGCGGCGGTTACAGTGTTACAGTGGCGCGCAGTGCTCCGTGTGATGCTGGAAATCGCCGTATAGATCGTACTTTTGCCCAATTGGCCGCCGGCGTCCAAGTCTGCGTCGCTGTCAGACGACTCATCTACTAGCTCTTCATCGAGAGCATCATCACTGCCTCCTTCACTCTCATCGATGTCGTTTTCAAACTGCAGAGCGTTGTCGTTGTGGAACTTATCAACCTCGTTGAACATGTCGTCCGGGAGCGGCTTCGCCGCTGCTGCCGCGCGTTTCGTCTTGGGCGCTTTCTTCGCCATGGCTAAGCTCTTGGTAATGAGCCGAGTGGATGTTAATACTAACGGCCACACATAAGGTGATCACTTGGCGTTGCGGTAGAACATGCACAACTGTGCTCATCGGCTACATACCACGTGTCTGCAGAACAGCGACCACACTGTCAGTGGTGCCACAACATCCAATTGTGCAGAAGCTGGTGAGTGTGCCGATTACATATTTCATCATGCTGCATCTGGTCATTTTCAAGCAAGAGCCACCTATGCCATGGCGTTGGTGCGACGTTCAAGTTGCAATTGTATCCGCCAGTCAGGGGAGCAGATGGAGCACATGCTTGCATCCCAGCCAATTCAGCTTAAATACTACTGTATGACAGCGTGTGGGGCTTCTTGGGCTGAAGCGACGTCGCATTCCGTCAAGCGCGGTAGAGCAGTTTGTGTATCGTGATACTGAACTGGCGAGCCATCCGTGAATAAATCCCCTCGTGGCGCCTTGGGGCTGGGGACAATGCTTTCTGCACATGTCCATGTGTTTGAAGATGAGCTTCTGCCCCAGAAGCAACCGCTGGAGAACATGTCAGGGAAATTGCAGCTCGGCAAGGGACGGAACGCCACCAGCAAACAGCCAATGGCGCGTGCTGCTGTAAAATCTGTAGAAGGCGTTGCTCAGACTGTCAAGCCCAAACGCAGGTGTGGCTGTCGCTTTGCACCATTGTTGTTGAATACACATTGTGACCAGTCCGCGTGGGAACCAGCCGCGCAGGCGACCAGTCATTGCTCAATCGAATATGATGTGTTAACATGCATTAACACCTTGGACATTTCTGGCGTTTGACTGCAGAGCACTGGCCAACATCACGAATGCCCATTCCAAGGCCACCGATGGTGCAACAGATGGCAAGGCCGATGCAAAGGGCGGTTCAGCAAAGCCTTCCAAGTCCACCGCTAATCAGCAGATCAGTGGTAATTCTATCGTCCCCGATCAGCTGCTGGGTTCGCCAGAAAAACTGGTTGGGCCTACTGGCAAGGACATGGAAGAGGCAGCGGTTGCTGCTGAAGAGAAAAAGATAGAAGAAAAAGTCTCTCTCCTCCTGAAAGCGCTGGAAGGAGCGTGGGATGACGGGCTCAGCGATGTTTCACGGGACATGCTTTCTGACTTTGAATTTCACGGAGATCAACATGGCAGTCCACTCGCAATGGACGATCTGGGCCCATTGCCTGACTGCGTATTCCCTCCTCTGTTCATGGACTTTATCGACAATTAAGCAGCTTTGCCACTGTGTGTAGTAAAATGTAAGTTGCAGCATGCACGTATATACACACCAACCCCATGTTATAAAGAATGTTTCATGGTTTTCCAAGACATAATATTCCAAACAAGTCTGCATCCTGCGCTGCACAGCTGGTTACGAAAACGATGATACCATGTCAATCGCTGGACTGATCAGCTGTGACACCACTCAACTCAGATTTGCTCATGGACCCAAACCCGGTAAACTTCAACTGTCAGCCTGCATGCCAAGCTCCAGAGATGCCACTGCCTTCAACAAATGTCGTTGAGCTGCCTTCAAAAGCGCCGCGCTTTCCCAGGTGATGACGTCAGCAGCCTGGGCGGTCTGGAGTATCTCTTCATTCAGCGTTCCCTCGGTCCGAGAGTCTTCTACATGCACCGCCTCGACAACCTCTCCCATCTTTGCCAGCTTCCCCAAGAAAGTCACAACCTGCATGAACACAACATCAGCCTATGCACAGCATAAAAACGAAATCTACATACCGTGTATGCAACCCCTCCAATCTCCTTAACATGTCATGTTCGTCACTTCAGCATGGTGCTGGACGCGGCTGTGCAAGGCAGACAGAAGACGTACATGGCTACACTGTAGACAGGAGTACTGAAGTGCCAATCTGCCTGCAAACAGGCGAGAACGCCCATACAAGCGAAGCACAGTGCCAGCAGTTGCGCACCCTCATCACCCCCCGCTGCATCGTCAACAGTTCAGCCTTGCAGGCTTCCTGCTGCCGAGGCACAGTCAGCAAGTTTGCTTTCTCAAAGCGTGCGTGCGTGCTGGTGTAGCACCTCGGCACTTTTAGAAGCGGCTCCAGCACCACTTCGCTGGCATCTGACGGCTTGTTTCGGCCTTTTTTGATGACCCGGAACCGGTTCTCGCTAACAATCTGGGGCAGCGCCTGCACCGCTGACTCGCAGAGGTGGTGCACGAAGGTGCAGATGGCGTTGCAGTCCAGGCCAAACGCTCTGCATGAGCCAGCACGTTGTTCAGAGCTCAGCAACACGTACATGGGAACAATACAATTGACAGCGACATGTTCACTGTAGCGTGTGGACACTGCCATGCCACCATGTCCCGCATCGTAGCCCTGCGCCTTGCATAGACAAAAGCACCAGAATCATCACACGCACACATCAACACGAACGACCAGCAGGGCAGTGAAGCGATCTGTTCGCGGGACAGCACAACCGGCGCACTGCGGGAGCATCCTGGAACACAGGACAGCTCCGAGACCGGCACCCCGGTGGATCTGTGCGGCAGCTGTGAGGCGGCTGCGCACGTGTGGGCCTTGTGGAAGCGGCTGAGCATGATGCCGGTGGTCAGCACATGCATCGTGGTGCCCGGGGAGAGGTCCACGAACGTCGCCGGGGCGTCGGTGCCCTCGGACGCGTACAGCTCGCCCGCGCACTTGAACGCCTCCGCGCCGTGCTTCGCGGTGTCGCGCGCCTGGAACCCCATCTTGTTGTACCGTTGCGACAGAAACTGCAGCGGGCCGCTGCGTCAGTTGGCGGCCACCATGGCCTCCCATGGCTGACACCCGTGATGGGCTTGCCTGGTGATTCGCTGGAGCTGAGAGGCCTTGGGGCCAGGGCTGAACACGGCAGCTCTTCATTGAGCTCAGACCCCATGTTCCGACTCTGATCCACAGATCCGCACGGCAGCTGCCGGACGCAGCAGGCCACGCAGCGATCTCGCGGCGCACCGACATGCATGCACGCACTGGCATCCCCGAACCACTCAAACCGCCACACGGCGCGTCCACGTGAGCGCGTGTACGGCCAGCGTGGTCAGAGGCGTACCATGGACAGGAAGCGCAGGCGGTCGCGGGGCTCGAGCGCCAGCAGCATGCCGCCCCACTCCCGGGGGCTGCGGTGGTAGTCAAACACCTTCATCAGCCACCAGTCCAGCGTCTGCCGCTTCATGGCGCACTGGCAGAAGGCGGTGCTGGTCACCGATAGCCCGACGTCCTCTGCGGCGCCGAGCAGCTTGAACACGAGGCGCAGGAAGCGGCGCACGGTCTCGAGCATCTCTTGCGCGAGAGCCACGACGTGGCTGTCGGTCAGGGCCAGCGCTGCCTGCACCCACGGCCGCCAGGTTGGCTGCCAGGCGCATGCTGGTGAGGCAGCAACACAAGCTCATCTAAGCAGACAGCCGCCTGGGTTACATGCGATGCTGCTGGGTGAGAAAGCAAGAACCACAGCAGTCCGACGCAGACTGCAGTGACGACGGTCGCCAGGGGAGCTGCTTCGACCGATCGGTCCAGCGAAGCTGTGCGAGTTGAGACGCCTGGTCACATGCTCAGCTGAGTTGGGTCGAGCCACGACACGGCGACATCCCGCGATGCAATGCTGCGTGGCCATGCTGCAGCGATGCGCGCTGCTGCTCAGCTCTGCTGTGCAGTTGTAATCGAGGCAAGCCTCTGGCCCTGCAGCGCCCGCCCAAGATTCCCAGGGGGCTCTTTTCTGGTATGCCCGTGAAGGCTGCGGCTGGTGGCACAGGCAGCTTAGAACGGAGGGCGCACGGAGGACGGGGACATCTGGGACACCATGCTCCAGCACTTGTCCAGCAGCGCCTGCGCCTGCGAGCCGGCGACGTCCTCGAGCGCCCGGTGCACATACGACACCGTCAGCATCTGCTGGCTGTGCTTCTGCTGCGCAGGGTTGCCTGCATGGCTTTGCACGACCTGCACCGGTGACACCAGTGACTTGCGTGTTTGCCAGAGCTGCTGGCACCGCCCTCACCCTCCACCTCAAGGACGCTTGTAGCAACTCCCGGCACAGCCGCACACGCATACACACATGCGCCGGGGCATCGCAGGAAGTCGCGCTTGATGATAGGATCCTGCTCTTCTTTGATGCAAGAGATCGTAGGCACTCAGCAGCCAGGCTGATGAGGTTACTCAGGAAGAGCACGCACCTGGACGCGTGCATCAAGATCTAGTTGCCATGCTTGCAGCAGGTACTGCACCAGCCAGACAGAGCCCCGAACATTCTCGACTGCAGCTGTGTGAGCCTTGCGTTGAGCCATGTCTTCCTCGACCGCAGCCTCATCAGGCTGCTCATCCTGGCTGCACGATGGCTCTGGTGCGGAAGCAAGCGCGGCATCCGCGTCAAGGAGGTCCACCCACTTCGGGACCTCCTCCACCAGCCAGTGCGCACCGTACTTGGCTGGCTTGGCCCTGGCAGCCCCTCGCTTCGTCGAAGACCGCAGAGACTTCCCGAATACCTGCGCTGCTGTCTTCTCGTTCCCGAGAGCGCGGCCGCCAGGAAGGCCGACCCAGGGCTCCAGTTCAGCTGGAGGCGTCAGCAGGACCAGCGGTGGAGGCTTGCCATCGTGCGCACCTGCACCGCACTGCCAGCCCATCACAGCCTGCAGCGCTGGCCAGAACACAGTCGCACAGATTATGCATCACAGCGGCCTGATGCAGAGTCGAGCAGTGCACGGATGAGTGGGCTTGCATGGGGTCATTGAAGCACCTTCAATGTCTACTGGTCCCGGGCGCACAGTGACGGGGGGCTGCTGTTCCAGGATCAGCATCAGTGTCCGGAAAGCGTTCTGAGACACATCAGGCACTGAGTGCCTGCCATGGTTGAATACTATGTTTGCGAGGTCCGCTGTCACCCAGCTGCAGGGCACGCCATGGTTGGACGTTGCATGAGCTTGACCCACGGCACACACAGTATGGCACTGGCACTGCATACCTGGGAAACTTGAAGTGGTGATCGTGACATTGTTGCTGTGCAATTATCCGGCTGAACTTGTCCCCTGCACGTGCTCAAAGAGTGTTCACCTGTGCCCGACACCTAGACCATCGTGCAGTGCTCGACACGACACCTTCCCAACTCCAGTCTGACTTCGACTCCAAGGACAGCTCGCGTTCCTCCTCGTCTTGTCCTTGCAAAACGGTGCCTGCCTGCTTCCTGTACGTGACCAGGTTCTCATGCTCGAGCGCCTCGAGCCAAGCTCGGTGTTGCTCAGCCAGCTCCCACTGCCTCGCTGCCAGGTCTGGTTCCGACATGGCAGCACACTTGCCGGCAGCAGTATCTCTTTGCACGTCATCTTTTGCAGCCTTTTTGAACGACTCGAGCAGCTTGACCTGCATTGTCGCCCGGGCGTCGCGAGTCACGATAGCGAAGCCATAGGCACCTGCGCAAGGCTACAAGAGCATGCTGATATCTTAAACGTCATGCTCTTGCTGGAGCGTGAGATGCGCACCTGTCTCCGTTTCGGGGTGGTCATGTTGCCGCGATCTGTAGACTCTCCGTAGCCGGGCAAATAGATCACACCACGCTATAGCCACTACTAGCAAGTCGTGGCGATTTCCTGGTTCAGCATGGCACTGATCAGCTCATTGACGGAGCTTTGCCGTCGACATGACACTTGAACGATGCGGGCCACCAAAAGATCAGGCCTTTGACAGATACCATTCCACGATGCGCCGAGAGAGATAAGATGTCCTGACCCCACTGCTTTTGGTGTCAGCCTCGCGACCTGCAGCGCAACCGTCAACTGTGTCGTGCCATGTCACGTCAACGCGTCGCCAGCTATTCAAAGGCAGTTGATATGTGCATGCATTGATGCGCTGGATTTACAAAGGAAAGTCCACTCCTCGATACATCACACTGCTAGACAGCACCCAGCACTGCAGAATGCTATGATCTGTTTTCCAAGCGCAAGTTGACTGGATCCACCTTTGTATTGCTTCCACAGGGATTTGAAATTGGATAGGATGATGGGATAGCATGCATGAGCTGGCTGATTTTCTACCCCATACTTCTCAGGTGAAGCACGTTCAACACCTACTCTCCACCCCAGCGCGGCACCAGCAGAACTGTGAATCTGCCACCACCCCCAGCACACGACAGTTGACTGGTCTCCATTCGCATCAACTGAACTGACAGAGCAATACCATCCTGCAGGACAACCTGACTGGCTGGCCCTTCAGGTTGAGAATTGGGGGAGCTTTGCTACATGCATCGAGCACGTGCTGCCTGGCATGTCCGAAATCCTACACACACACAGGTGCGCACTGTTCATCAAGCGCATAGGCCGCCCCTGGCAGCCCGCCCCGTGCATTGCCAACAGTGCACAGCACAGCCACTGTCTCGGCATCACTATGTGCACATACCTGCGACGCTGCCATGGAGATTGTCAGCACCCCGGAGGACAGGCAACGGCTGCTACAGGGTGTCCAGAGCAGGCGTGGGGATGCCGGCCGGTGGCGGCCCAGACGCAGCCACGAAGCCACACGCTATGTAATCATGCATACATACATACACGCCAGGTCGCTGTGAGGGGTCGCCAGGGAGTGTGGGGGCACACACGCCGCAGCCGTGGGGTCAGTGCGTGCGTGTGTGGGTGTGTGGGTGTGTGCTCGGCGGTCTGCGGATCTGTGTCGTTTGCTGCGCCGGTGATGGGTCTCCTGGGCGTGGTGGGTGTCGCGTGCGTGGGTGGCTGGGTGTTTGCTTCGTCTGTTTGCTTCTTTCGCGGTGCTGCCCGCCTTGCTGCCTGTGTCCTTGTAACACTCGCCGCAGCGTCGCGGACGAGCTCATATGGCCATCCCCCTCCATGTGACTCCACGGAGGAGCCACGGCCACCAGAGACTGCCGCGGGGTGGCGCCGCCTCACAGTGCAGCCGCCGCTGCCGCCGCCGCCGCCGCACCGTCGCGCGATCTGGCCACCACGGCCGTCGCACTCCCGTGATGCCTGCAACATATCGCGGAGTCTGAGCCGCACTGCTGGGGGCCTGCTCCTGCTGTGGCGGTGCACGGGATGGTGTGGCAGCTGGCTGTGCATCATTCGGCGGCGGGCGTGCCTGTGGCGCATGGCCGTGCATGCATGGCCCGGCGTGGCCGGGGCCGGGGATGCCGATGGCCTCGGCTCCGCAAAGTGGGCCCCTGCCACGGACCCCAGCACGTTTCCGCTCTCGCGTTCGCGAGCGGCATGCAGAGGCCCCAGTGCTGTCGACAGGCGCGGCGGCGCAGTCCCGCCACCACCCTCTCATCCACGTACTGCTTCCGAAACACCGGCGGGGGGTATACTATAGAATAGCCAGCGGAGCCTCGCCTCACGCGGCTGCAGTCAGCAGGCCGGGCACAGCAGCGGCGGCATGCATGTGTGCCCATGAGCGGTAACGCGGCCGCCATTCATGACAGAGGCTCTGAGCACTCCGTGTTGCACAGCAGATGCACTGCTGTGTGGACCGCCATTGCAGCGGCCGCTGTGGCAGGATTCTAATGCGCGACGTCCCACACATCGTCGACCGAGATCTCTGTAGACAAGAGTGCAATGAAATCCCCAGGAAACAGATTTGCGCAAAGAGCGCTCAATCGCGGACCGCGCCATGCCGATGTGGGCATGCGCCAAAACCAGGATGTTGGCAACTCCACGGGCATGGGCTGCGCTGCACCTGGGAGCAGCAACGATGTGCGTGTTTCAAGCCTGCCGTTGCGGTCCAGCTTGCAAGTTTGGATGGATGCGACAGCTTCTAACACTGCACAGCTGGACCGGCCTGACTGCAGGGGCACCGCCGCAGCGCCCCAGCTCGCCATGGTGCAGGGCTGCGTGTGCAGGCTTCACTCCAGCACTGCGGTGGTTTCCGGGGACTGCGTGTCGACGCACCTGTGCGGCGGGCGCCACCTGGCATTATGTGTGGAACATGTGCACAGGCGCGCTGGTGGCATCGATGGCTGGACAGCGCTGCCGGCATGGAACCCACGTCCCGAGTTCGCCATCGTCAATGCCGCGATTTGGTGAACAGAATTTGCATGATGGACGCTTCCTTGAGTGTGAACCGGGAGGTCAGGGCGGCATCACAGGGCGTGTAGCTCGTCAAGTGCTGTTGCCAGATGCACTGCAGAACCCTCGGCGTAGCTACACGCTGAACAGAGATTTGCGGGCACGACATGCGCCATGCTGGCTCAATCTCATGGAGATCAGCCGTGCATGAGCTTGTGACTCTGCTCCACTCAAGCGTGTCGTCGGTGATTGTGCGAACACATTCCTTCTGGCCGCTGCACTGCTGGGATGCACCAAAGCGACGTCAAATCAACCAAGTCGTAGAGTTTACGGCGTGTGGGACGTGCTACAGGCAGCTTAAAGGTCTGAAACTGGCCTATGAACTGCCGGTTGTTTGTGCTAGGGCGTGGGCTCCGCATCAGTATGTCCGGGAACACAGGCAGCACGGATGAGCCAGCTTGATGCAACGCCGGTGGGCGCTGAAATCTTCATGTCAGGAACAACTTGCAAGATTTTCTGGCTACATCATGTTGCGGTGGAGGCAGACGTCAGGCTATTGTCCAGCTCTGTGCGCTGCTGGACAGCGAGCTTGCAGTGCAGGCGAGCACCATGGTCAGCCGCTGGCCTCAAGTCAACGCACTTCTCCGGAAGTCATGGGCTTTCCAGAGAAAGAGTGTCATCTCCAACTTGGCTATCATCTTCGCGCCTGTCTTCGTTGCAGCCGTGCTAGGCTCTCTGCAGGCACTGCTGAACCGCCTGATTTCCGAGCAGTCTCAGGTACCGGTTCTCACGAGTGGCTCTTAATAAACCCGAAAACCCTCCAACAGCGGCGTGTCATCTCTCGCGACTCAGAGTAACGTTCACGGCCACCGAGCTGATCCTTTACAATCACATCTTGCCATGTGCCACACAGCATGCATGTACAAGGGCTGCAGCACATTGCCGTAACGTGCTTTGCTTTCGATCAGGCATCAGACGATGCAGTGCCTTCCTCCAAGACACGTCCTCGCTGCCCCTGTCCGTGTGACACGCTGCAGAACCGATAGTGGCTTGGCAGCCGGTGCAGTTTGTGGTCCACGCCGGCAGGCGCTGTGTCTGCACATTCGAAGAGGGACCACACCCCATGCATGCGGCCCGCAGACCCGGCTCACCCCCCCCCCCATTGCGCACACTCTGTGCGCAGTGCCGCCTTCACCTTTATAACAAACACACGCTCTGTGTGCAGTGCGGCTGCCAGTGCCTCTCCTGCAGACTGCCCTACGAGACAGAGGTTGTCACGGACGCAGCCGTGTGTTCGGATGCCGCACAGGGTGCTGAATGCTTTGTCAGCAACCCAAACACGTGCGGCCCCCAATACTCAGGTGCTACTCGACCTATTGGAGCATTGCTCGCGCCGCTCGGCCCTGACGTTGCTGGCCTTGCAGACCTGCCATGATGCTGAGTGCCTGCTTCTGGTACTGTTGTGAGACGTGAGATTTTCAGCGCTTGCTACAGCTCCGTGTGTCATGCATTGCAAGAGCGATAATATCGTATACGGGTGTGCCAAGTGGACATTGGGCTCGAGCCTCGCGGCGTGACTTGTGACTCTGCCGTGGTCAGGACGCATCCGCTGTGCATGCCGATCGAGTGACTAGTGGCTGTGCGGTCACTCCCCAGGGGGCGCCACCCTGCCGAGGTGGCAATGCCGCGTATGCTTGAGCACGATAGTGCTAACACAGCGGCACAAAGCCAAGGCCCTGCTGCCGTGCTCATGGCAGCGACAGTCTGTTGGCGACGAGCTGGCGTCCCATACAAAATCGGGCTTCTGAGCGCATCTGCTACTAGCCTCGTATGAACCTCACAGAGGTGTTGGCGCATGCAGGGCCCGAGGAGGTCCCCTTCTGCGCGGTCCCGTCTCCTCCCAGGCTTCCACCACTGTTCCAGCTACAGAATGCCATCGAGGTGAAGCCAGTGATTGCCACCAGCACCACCTCCCCCCCCTCTGGTTCTCGGTCAGCCCAACGATCCATGTTGGATGCGAACGACGTGGGCGAGGACAGAATTGCTTATGTGATACCGCCTGAGGAGGAGGAGTATGCATACGACACAGATGAATATGAATACTACGCAGATGAGTATGGAAGATTCCAAGAGTATGACGGTGGATCCCCAGAGTATGACGGTGGATTCCCAGAGTCTGACGGTGGATTCCTAGAGTATGCTTCGGTGATGGACTTCCTCTACACGAGGCAGAACGCAGAGTTTGGTGATGCCATGATGCAGCGGCTGGTGCAGCAGCCGCAGTACGAGCAGCTCAGGCCGGCCGTGGCAGCCATCGTGGTGTGACCCTGCCCCTGCGCCCCCGGGGCGCCACACCAGGCTCACACCGTGGCCAGGTGGCACCACCGGCGCTGGTGCCGCCTGGTTGGTGTATGTCGTGCATGCCATTGTTTTGATATCGTGGCTTGTAGATCAGAGGGTCCGTCCTTTTGGTTGCGGTGTGTTGTCGCGTACGCTCGTGCTCTGCCATGCGCCAACCCGAGCCCCGGGTGTGCTGCTCCCCGCCGGTGCTGCTGCTGCCACGCCAGCCACGACTCGGGCCCAAGCCTTGTCAGAGGCCCCGCTTGGGCAGCACCACAGCACGCTCTGCGCCCGGCACCTGACCGCGGCGCGGCCAGGCTCCCAAGGTCTAGCTTGCAGGCCCTGGCCAGTGGTAGCAGCACAGCCACTGCCGTGGACGGCACCTTGTGATGTGATGGCCGGCTGCTGTGGTGCAGGAGGGCCGCGAGCGCGGCTGGTTTGAGGGCACCGCAGACCTGTCAGCTGTGACGGCAGCCGAGTGGCATCTTGGCACGTACGAGCGCCTGCACTCGCTCCTCCTCGACCCCGCCTTTGGCTCCTTCCCGCCCACCATCGCAGCAAACTGCAGCCTCCATGAGAACAGGACGGCCGGGATTCTGCAGGAGCTGCTGGGCAACCCCGGGGAGTTGCATTTTCTGGCATGGTACTGTAATGAAGGGCGAGTGCTGCCGGTGGCAGATGCAGAGACACTCGACCGGAAGCTGTTCTGCACGTCGTATGACGTGCGATCCCCTGGCGCCCTGGCGCCCCTGCAGAAGGGGTGTAACTTCACCACTCCTCATGGCTAGCCACCAGGTGCATGCATGCCTTGGCCAGCATCTCTGGCAGGAGGCAGCAGAGGACGGCCTCCCGTGTGCAAGCCTCACCGTGCCCCCCGTGTGTCAAGCCGCCTCAAAGGCAGCCCCAAAGGGCAGCCCTGTGGGTGGGAGATGTGCTGTGCGCACGGGATAGACAGGGTATTGCTGCTACAGCACTGAATGCCTCATGTCAAGGCGAAGGGCGTCTGCTGGGATGCAACGTCAAGACAATCTGGATCTGCTGAGCTTGGTCCTCTCAGAGAGATTGACAGCCTCAAATGAACAGGACCACATACCAAAGGGGGCGACCACGTGGGCACCTCCTCCCCGAGACGACCGCACGCAATTCACAGGGCCTCGTCCGGCGCTGAGTGAGCTGGGCACGCACGGCTGCTTCGATTCCCCAAAGCGCGCCGAATGTGCGCCATGCATTCGCACCCCCCAGCTCGCACATGTCCACCTGCGGCAGCAGTGTGCTTTCTCAAAGGAAGCCACGTGACACCCTCGCGCATGCCCCTGCAGGCCCCACGGGACGCATGCCCGACGTACGAGGCGTTCGGCGACGCCTTTGAGCTGCGTGACACCGGGCCGGGGCGGCTGGCCGTGACCGTGTACCACAACACGCGGCACAGCACCTTGTGGCGTGGGGAGCAGCCGCACCTGATGCGCATCGCCAAGCCCATCGACCGCGTCTTCAATGCATGGCTGCAGCAGTGGCTTGGCGGCGAGCACCGCGGCCGGCTGCTGGCGCACATGGACATGCCGAAGGCCGGAACGGCCCCGGCCTACGACTTCTCGGCGCTGCTCGGGCCGCTGTTCTTCGTGTGGCTCATCCAGCTGCCGCTGCCGTGGGCGGTGGTGCAGCTGGTGGCAGAGAAGCAGCTGCGGCTGCGGTCGATGATGCGCATGCACGGCCTCGCCAACGGTGCTCCCCCACTCCCCGCGTACGATTGCACATGCGGCAGGAGTCGCGCAGGCACTTGCGCCTTGGCTCAAACCGGCTGCTGCATGCTGAGGGGTGGCAAGTCTGCCGCGAGCTGCAGGCGGGCAGCGTGGCAAGTGGTGATTCATCGCTAGACCACCCATGTTGAACACGTCGTGTTTGCCACACGTGTCCGCTAGCTGTGAGTGCCCCTCTGCCCCAACACAGGTCTGACGCACCCGCGATGCGACACGTGCAGCGAGCCAGGGCAGGCGGCGCTGCGCACCCGAGGCCTGCCCGTCAGCCTAGCGTCCGGACCTCCTCAGTCCACATCCAGCACAGCGAGCCCCATGTGCCGCAAGCTAATATAACACGGGAGCAGAAACGCACTCGATCCTGGCCATTGCATGGCCAGGCACCCCGACAGACTGCCCCGGCCCTCTTTGCAGCTGCGTCTTGCATACCATTCAAAGTTGTGCAGCGGCATTCCATCCAAACATTCTCTGGCCGTTGCATTTGTGAGTGTGGCGTGCATGAGCTGCAGGCACCTACATCTCGGTGATGTACCTCTACTTCCTCGCACAGCACGCCCTCTACGTCGCGGTCATGGTCGCCGCCGGCCACGTCGCCGACCTTGCCTTCTTCAGCCGCAACTCCGTTGCTGTGCAGCTGGTGACGTACCTGCTGTACAGCAACGTCCAGGTCGCGGCCGCGTTTGCGCTGTCGTGCCTGTTCTCGAGCACGCGGACCGCGACCATCTCCACCTGGATCTGGATCCTCTGCGCGGGCCTGTTTGCGCAGCGGCTGCTGGACGGCATCTTTGCGCGGGGCCGCTGGTTCGCGGTGCTGCTGCAGCTGGTGCCGACATTCGGCGCCTATCGGTGACGCCCCCGCCTCCCTCCCCTGCCGCAGCAGCCGCCCTCTGCCCCTCCTGCACCCCCGTGCATGTTTATTTGTATGCAGTTTCCGTGCTTCCGCGTTCTGTTGTAGCATACGTTCTCACAAAAAACACGCGGACCATCCACACGGCTCTGAACATTGTCCATGAAAAGCCCCTTGTAATTTCATAAATAACCACCCTGCGCCATGCCCCCCCCCCCCCGACGCGCCCGTCGGCAGCCCATGCCGCCTGCAGCCACGACACGTGTCTGCTCTAGAGTACACGCCTGTCACAATCTGACGCCTTGAACTCGGTTGCCAAAGCTCTTTCCGAAAGCAACAATGGCCAAGGTCAGGGGCGCTCTGGTCTCTATTCTTTCGTGGCTAGAGCACTGCATGAGATGCCAGCGGCATGTCGTCATGCTCACGAAGCAGCAGCCTCCAGCCCCGCATGCTGCACATGCATGACCGCACCTGCAGGGGCATGTGGGAGCTGGGGCAGGCCGCGCTGCGCGCCGCGTACAACGGCTCCCCCGGCATGGCGCTCACGGACGTCGCTGCCGGCAGCAACGGCGTCGCCGCTCTGTGGGCGCTCTTTGCGGCCGAGGCGCCCGCGCTGCTCGCGCTGGCGTGGTACCTCGAGCAAGTGGCCGACTCCGGCGTCGGCGTCCGCCGCCACTGGCTCTTTCCGCTCCACAGCCTCGGCCACTGGTCCGTTCCCCCTCTGCACTGAAGGCCCCACCCTCCTGCCAGCTGCATGCATGTGTGGCACGACCTTTGATCGCATGCGCGCAGCCGTGCACAGCCGCGAGCCAGGTGCCTGTGCCGCGCAGGGTTCGGTGCGGCGGAGTGCACGGTGCTGAGGATCGCATAGCACGCGCAGCGCACAGCGCGCCCCCGACGCGTCTGGAGGATTTTGGGGACATGGACGGGGACGTGCGGCGGGAGCGGGAGGCGGCGTGGGCGGCCGATCCGGCAGGGGTGCCGGTGGTTGTGCGCGACCTCCGGCGTGAGTTTGCGGCGGCGGCATGGTGCGGCCGCGGCGGGAGTGCGAGGGTTGCTGTGAAGAGCGTGAGCTTCACGGTCGCTGCGGGGGAGTGCTTCGGGTGCGCTGCACAATTGCTACCTGCTGATGTGCCCCACCGTTCGGTCAGGTGGATTCATCCCACAGTTCTCATATTTCTCACCTTGCACCACAGCTGGATTGCTTTGCGTGTGCCACTGTGATAGGCATGGCTCGGGCCCCCGCCAAGGACACTCCGACCGCATGCATGATGTCAATTGGACAGCTGGTGTTGCGATATGACCAAACAGTATCACAGTAATGGAACCTCCCTCTCGGCAGGGCTGAGGCTGAGGCTGAGGGTGTGGATTGTGTCTGCAGGCTGCTGGGACCAAACGGGGCAGGCAAGTCAACCTGCATCAACATGGTGCGCCAGCCTTGCCACGCACATTCTACTTTGCAGGCTTAATCTGCAAACTTTGTGACGAGTCCTTCCCAACGGGCTGATGCAGGTGTCACAGGCCCATGCACATGCCATCTGCAACTTGTCACATCATCCCAGACAACAGCCCCACATGACACACACGCCGCAGCCGTCCATGGAATTTCGTCCGCACACTTGTGCTGCTCGTGCTGTGCAGCTGGTAGGGTACCTGGCGGCGACGCAGGGTACGGCCTTCATCAACGGCGCCGACGCCGGGGCCGCCACGGCCGCCATGCACCGCGGCAAGGGCGTCTGCCCGCAGGACAATCTCCTCTGGGACACGCTCACCGCGGAGGAGCACCTGCTGTTCTACGCCCGCCTGAAGGGCCTCAGCGGCCGTGGCGCCGCGGCCGCCGTCGAGGAGGCGCTCCGCGGCGTGGCCCTCCTGGACCGCCGCCGCTCCCGCGCCGGCACGCTCTCTGGCGGTGCGTCTCCCCTCTCGTCTGCATCGCGCTGACGGCGTTCGGGATCGGGCTCCGCTTGCTCAGCATCAGGAAGTCCAGATGCTGGCTCATGCCATCGCTGCCACCCCCTTGGTGGCACCAACCTGCGGCCGGCAAGGGCGCAGCTGTGTTCGACATGGTGTTGCGTGGCATCAGCGCAAGCCTGCCTGCCGAGCGGCCCTGCACGCATGAGATGTCACCCGTACAGCCGACGCTATCGCGCATCTCACGCAAGAGCACTGCCGGCGGGAGCGCGGTGCCTCATCGAAGCGCAGCAGCACATCCTGCGGGCGCCTGCCCCTGGCGGCCTCTGCCCTTGAGCAGCTGATCCGCCGTCCTCAGCCGTGCCGAGTGGTGCAGGCAGGCACTGCACGAGCACTTGTGCGCCAAAGGCGCACCGTATGCTGTGCTGTGCTGTGCAGGCATGAAGCGGCGGCTGTCCGTTGCAATCGCCCTGATCGGTGGCCCGCGCGTGGTGCACCTGGACGAGCCCTCCACAGGCCTCGACCCCGCGGCGCGGCGGCAGCTGTGGGCGGCCGTGCGGCGCGCGAAGCGCGACAAGGCCGTCGTGCTGACCACGCACAGCATGGAGGAGGCGGAGGCCCTGTGTGACCGCATCGGCATCGTCGTGGGCGGCCGCCTCGTGTGCCTCGGGAATCCGAAACACCTCACCGCCCGCCACGGCGGCTACCACGTGCGATCCAGTTCGCCGCCCCCAGACTTGCCAGAGAGCTCCCCTGCCCTGCTCTGCCCAGGTGCTCCTCGGGCGTGTTGATTGCTTTGAGTCGGGGGTCAACGGAGTAGGGAGGTCAGCTGTTTCTGCCCGGCCACCGAGCGAACTTCGACCGCTTCACCAGCCCCTGCTACCCCCCGCCTCGTTCCTGATTGCGTCCAGGCACAGCACACACACTGACACAGGCGATATCTGAAGCCTTGTATGTGAAGTGTATGGCGACTCTCTGTGCCACAGCTGCTGTCAACGTGAGCTTGCCCTCTTTCCGCGCGTATGCACGATTGCAAACCGCACCCCCTTACCTAAATCCCCATCTGCAGGTGCTCACAATCGTGGTGGCACAGGGGCAGGAGGGGCAGGAGGGGCAGGAGGGGGAGGCTCACGAGGCCGTCCTTGGCATATGCTCCCGTGCGGTGCGCACGCACGCGGTCGGGGGAACCCTGAAGTACCAGCTGCCGGCAGCGGCTGTGCGGCTGGCGGCGGTGTTTGACGGCCTAGCCGCCGCGCAGCGCAGCGGGCTGACGGTGCTGGACTGGGCGGTCCACAGCGCAACTCTCGAGGACGTATTCTTGCAGGTCGCACAGCAGGCTCAACAGGCTGACGCTCCTGATAGGCCACACCGTGAGGTGAGGGCTGATGTGGCGAGGGTGGCAACAGGAAATGCTCTTCGACAGGACCGAGCTGCTGTGCCGGGAGTCGTTTCACCCGTCAGGGCCAGCATGTAGGTGGCGGCTCTGCATGTGGCATAGAGAGTCACGGTCTCACTGGGGCAGCATTAACAAGAACTTCGGGTGGGGCTGGCTCAAAGTTCTTGTCAGACCAGAGCAGCGCCATTCTGCAAGCTCCCAGCGTCTGGGTCAGAGGGCACCCTCGCGTGAAGGCTGGCACCATCGGAGACAGTCAAGTGACACACCAGGCCGATGGGAGCCTGGCTGAGGCCCAGTGATTGCGCGCGTGGGTCGCGCCGGGCCCGATTGCCAGAGATGCGTACATGAGTCCGCACAAAAAACGTCGCGTTCAGCCGAGCGTTGTGTAGCAGCATTGGCAGCTACTGCTGGTGTAGACGGCTAGGGTTGCACAGGTATACCTGCAGTGTAGCAGTGCATGCTAATAAAAAAAAAACATTGGTGTAGGGTATGATGTCTGTGCTGGACCGAGAGACCCTGGAAACGACGGCATAGTCCAATCTGGCTGATATGGTTTTCAGACCTGCAACAAGTCAACCCACAGGCTGGGCCCCTGTTGTGCCCTCACAGACGTCCCCTCACCTGGCCAAGTGCAGCTCGGCGACTCGAGCATACGTGCACGGTACCATGTCCAGCTGTCATCCACCAGCCATGTTCCCCCGATGTGTTACAAGGACACAGCAAGAGAGGCAGGTAGCAGCGCAGGACCCACACATGAAGCACCACACACGCGCGCGCGCCACCGTCAAAACAGACCGGAACGCCTGCATCGCCGCAACCGACCCACGCCAACAGCCACAAACACACACATCCGATCCCGGCAGCAGCCTCTGCCTCACGGCGCGGCATCATCGCCCCCAAGCCACATGCAGACCAGGTGGCCAGACCCCCAACGCACACAGGCACCGGCGACAATCCCGGGGAGGCCCAAGCCACCAAGCCTGGCCCCCCCTCATACCCCATACCGGCACCGCCCCGTTGCCAGCCCACCCAGACCCCCAAACCCAGACCCTCCACGCACCCCCCTCACGATGGGCCACACGCCCACGCATGTTGTACTTTTTCTAACAATGTGGTCACCAAAACAAAAACTAAAAAAGAACTATGTAGGTCGTGTGCCAATTTCAAAGCTGCTGAGCTAACACTCCAGCAAGAAAACCCGTAGGTTCCAGGTTTAAAAATGCGTGGTTGAACAAATGAAAAATATTGGCCTGGCCTGCCATGTCAGAAGCCGGCGGACCTGGTATGTGGCACAGCAAGTATCGACACCGTCGCCCATCGGACGGCGCCGCACGGGCAGGCAGCGACCACCTCACAGGCGGCGGCCAAGGCAGGGCGGCCCGCCGCTCAGGCCGCGTGGCCTGTGAGTGGTGTGAAGTCATCAGACGGGAACACCACTCCCGTTAAAACTGCCATGCCCACAAACTGTCATCACCTGCCGTGAT
Source organism: Ulva prolifera (assembly GCA_023078555.1). NCBI lineage: Eukaryota > Viridiplantae > Chlorophyta > Ulvophyceae > Ulvales > Ulvaceae > Ulva > Ulva prolifera. The sequence goes on along the minus strand of CM041201.1, from coordinate 4,716,914 downwards.
GCGGCCCCTTTTGTTGCTGCATCTCGACTCTTGTGACGGCGCATCACACGAATCAGCGCCACGATGCTTGCCGCGTACCTGCCTTTCGTCATAGCTCTCGTTGGGCGGGATGGCCTCTGGTGATGTGCGGAAGTGTGGTTCATCGGAGAGGAAGACGAAGGAGCGGGAAGTGTTCTGCCTGTTGTCGGTCGAGTAAATGGTGTGACGGGGCGGTGGGGAGCGCAATGCCACAACTGCCACCCGGCCCACCTGGGATTGAGGAGGTATCAAGTGGGTGGATGGTTGCTGCGCCAGGTATCGCGTAGGCCCTTCAAGCCACACGTGGGGCAGACGCGGTACATCACTGGCCAGGCCCCCTCCACGGGAGGTCAAAGTCCTCAGTTCGTCATGCATGAAGGGCATACGCGGCGGATCACTGGCCAGCCCACCTCCACGGGAGGGCCACGTCCTTGGTTTGTCATGCATGAAGGGCATAGACGGCGGATCACTGGCCAGCCCACCTCCACGGGAGGTCAAAGTCCTCAATTCGTCATGCATGAAGGGCATACGCGGCGGATCACTGGCCAGCCCACCTCCACGGGAGGGCCACGTCCTTGGTTTGTCATGCATGAAGGGCATAGACGGCGGATCACTGGCCAGCCCACCTCCACGGGAGGTCAAAGTCCTCAATTCGTCATGCATGAAGGGCATACGCGGCGGATCACTGGCCAGCCCACCTCCACGGGAGGGCCACGTCCTTGGTTCGCCATGCATGAAGGGCATAGACGGCGGATCACTGGCCAGCCCACCTCCACGGGAGGTCAAAGTCCTCAATTCGTCATGCATGAAGGGCATACGCGGCGGATCACTGGCCAGCCCACCTCCAGGGGAGGGCAACGTGCTTGGTTCGCCATGCATGAAGGGCAGACGCGGCAGATCACTGTCCAGCCCACCTCCATGGGAGGGCAGAGTCCTGAAGGAACTAATTAGTTCGTCATGCATGAAGGACATACACGGCGGATCACTGGCCAGCCCCACTCCACGGGAGGGTAACGTTCTTGGTTCGCCATGCATGAAGGGCAAACGTCCGGTTTCACTGGCCACCCCACCTCCATGGGAGGGCAAAGTCCTGAAGGAACTAATTAGTTCGTCATGCATGAAGGACATACACGGCGGATCACTGGCCAGCCCCACTCCACGGGAGGGCAACGTTCTTGGTTCGCCATGCATGAAGGGCAAACGTCCGGTTTCACTGGCCAGCCCACCTCCACGGGAGGGCCATGTCCGTGGTTCGCCATGCAGGAAGGGCATGCATCGCCGAGGGGTGCGGAGAGCGGACGGGTCAAGACCGAGATAGCCGTCAGGAGTGGCGAGGTGATCTTGGAGACGCCTGCAGCCATTTGGTACGATGTCCACCCGACGGCGTACCGACATCGATACGCGGCATTCCGCAGTGCGGCTATCCATGCTTTCCTGTCGGCTTGAGTATCTGCTGTCAGTCGCAAGGTCGTGTTGTCGAGAAAGCGTATCACGAGTGAAATCGCCCTCAACTTCACGAGGCTCTCTTCAAGGACAGCGACTTCGGCGCAAATCGCCCTTCCTGAACGGCACAGTGACTTTGAGTGATGATAGGCATATTCTCGCTCGGCTGTCATCATTGCAACTCGAGACGCCATTGCACGCATCGAGTATCTTGAGAACAGCGGTATGAACGAGGTCAGCGCAAACTCCCCTTGCGCACATGGTCGCCTGGCGTCAATCAATGCGTCTATATTCATCTCCACGCGTTGGTCAACGATCAAATGTGAAAGCACCGTCAAGGTCGCTTCCGTTCGTAGCCAGGGGGACCCAAAGACGACATGGATTCGCTTCGCCCTGGAACGGAGACACTAGTACTCACCTTTCAGCAGATGGGTGATACACTAGACGTGGGCAGAGAAGTTGGCTGAGCGGTGGGTATCCTGGTGCGTTGGCTCTTCCCAGCTCCAGCCTGTTTCAGCGGTGCCGAAACCCGAACGTACGCGCTTTGCTGAAGCAAGATGGCCTTCCGCAATGGAACGTCTGTGATAACGGCGTGACATCGCAGGAACGATGCACGACTGCAAGCGCGCTTGAGCGCCGGTGCAAGCCAAGCTACACTCGGGGAAGATCACTCTCGCATCACCATGCAAGGAACGAGCAGCTGGTGTACTACATAGTAATTCTCGTAGTCATCACCAACGGCAGACGCTCGTGGCGCGGCATGTATATGAACTGCGTGGAGCCAAAGCCGGGCGTACGTAAGTTCACGCGTGAATGTGCATGTCCTGCACAGCTGCTGCGCTGCCGCGAATGAGTGATGTGTCTGGCGAGGCTATCATTGAAACGACGAGTACCTGTGCCAGTCTCACCGAGGATGGCAAGCGACCAGAGATAGCTCTTCTGGCACGTGTCTGGACCTCTGCCGACTCACTTCAGTACCGCTCACAACGATTTCGACGCAGTCGTACCAGGAGCTGCTCTGTAGAGGCACTTCCGGCTAGCGTTACATCTCGCACACTTTGAGCTGCACAGCTGGTACTGTGTGTGTTGCGTGGTTGTGCGGGTGCGTGTTCGGTGGGTGTCTGATTGATCGGGCGCCGTGTTCAGGTTCGGCATGCATATGGCCACGCCTGGGTGTGCATATCCTGCCGTGCATGCATTGGGGCATTGGCGTGCTTGTTCGTTGCCCTGACGCTGCTACCGGCTCGTCCTTGAAACACGGCTGGCTCTTAACCAAATGTGCAGGACCACCGGGGGTCACATGCATGTGCACTGCGATGGCGCTGGCGCTGCTGGCGGTACGCAATCGAAAGTGTGGAGAATGTGTACTTTACACATGCATGCTTTAGTTGTGCCATATGCGATCCGGACTATCCGGACGTTGATCGGCGCTGTACACGTGTGCGTCCTGGTTAGTCATGCCGATGTTAACATCAGCCCGCAGCATGGCTGCAACCTGGAACAATGTGGTCAAAGTCAATTCAATGGCTGGCATGCTTACTGATCAGGATGTGTAGCTGCTGCCGTGTCGGGGGTGCTTGTCACGCAACAAAGAAGCAAGGTCAATCGCCGCCAGTACCCGAAGACACTGCAGTGCTGGCATGCTCAAACAACGCAGAGGCACTGTTCTGAGGCCCGCTTTGCTGCTCAGGTGTGAATCCGCCTCGACAGTTCGCAGGGCCAAGCCTCTGGCAAAAGCAAGTTTGTGTGGCAGCCTACGCTGTTCAGCATCACAGGCATGCATGCAATGCACAGTGTTGCCTCGATGTTGTGCTTGATTATGCTTCGTCTAGTGGAAGAGCAGGCAATCGTCTGTCCGCTCAAAGGCTGCGCAGTTGAACCCTTTGATGCACCACATGATGGATTCTGCTTGTGGCAGGCGTCATGTCTATCAGGCCACTGAGGCCAGTCCCCCCGCAGGCAGGATTCACAGCAGCCACACCCGACAGACTCTAATACACAATGTCTGCTTGAATCAAGATGATAGATTTATGCGCAGCTGGGGCCCATGTGGCACATGTTTGTGGCCAGACTGGGTGCATTGCTGCATGCACCAGCGGGTTGTGTCCGCCGGGTTTTTTCGACCGGCTACAGTGTTAATTGTGGCCATACCGAGACTGCACAGGAGCGTTTGAGATTTCGCATTCGCCATCGTCCGAGATTCTGTGTCATTCCCATCGCATGTTGAGCGCTGACGCCACAATGGCACAAGCAGCATGCGGAACTGACCGCCAAACGGAAAATCAGGGCTGTGCACATCAATTGCATCGACCGCAAGAGGATGTACCTCTGTCACGTGGGCACTGGATGCTTACACGGCGGACGGGCTAGGCAACCTTCCCGTGCTCTTGCGCCCTCGATGCCTCGCTCCGCACACTCAACCACAACTCGCACAGTTCCACGCAACCTCATCATCCACTCCTGTCATTGCCCCTCATCGCCTCGACCTCCAGCCGCCTGCGACTACCTCGACCGTGCACGCGTCCATCTGCACACTGCGGCCAGCTGGCCGCAGGGACTCACAGACGTCACGAGGTGCTTCCGTGGCGGTCCTCAAAGTTGTCGAGCAGGTCGAGGCTGCTCATCTGCACCAGCCTCACAAAGTCGTCGAGGCCAACGCCCCCGTCCCCATCTTGGTCAGCCTCCCTGCACACACTCCCTCCTCACTCCGCCGTCCATCAGGCTGGGCGGGAACAGCCCAGCTGCTATATATACAGTATCATGGCATGGCTGGGGCAACCTGCTCGGGAGCTGGAGCCCTGCAGTGGAGGTGCTGCTCACAACACCGGCATGACGATGACTGGGCTTCCAGCCACAGCCACGGCATGATGTGCACCGCTGCGAACACTGTGCAGGCGGTGCAGCTGTGTAACGCGACGGGCGCGGCATCCGTCGTATGTCAAGGTCTACCAGCATGCAGGAAACGTCTCCAAATCGTATATATTGCCGCACGACGGGCCTGTGCTCAGGTAGTGCCTTGGCCATGCCCTTCTCCAGATGCTGACGGCTTTGCGGCTTCATCACGCGGCACACAATGCCGATGCAGCCAGGGTGCCCAGCGGGGCGGCAGACGGGGCATCAGAGGCGGCAGTGCATGGTGCCAGGGGTGCACGGTGCAGGGGGCGGCGCACCGGAGGGCCGCGGCCACGATGTCCGGCATCGCACACACGCCGTCATTGCAGAGCATCGCAGAGAGGTCGTCCGCGCAGATGCGGCCGCTGCCGTCGACGTCAAACGCGTTGAACGCCTTCTCCACCCACTCATCCCACTCTGGGCTCTCCTACACAACACTGCTGCAGCGTTGATCGCTATAAATCGCGGCGGCCGCCACCCCGATCGCCACGGACCCTGCGACTGCGCTCAACTGCAAAGCATGTGCATATACACAGAGGCGAGCAGGTCTGTTGGTCGGGGACGCAGTCTCCTGACATGCGTAGGGGTAACCCGGCAAACTAGCCGGCCAGATCCAGCACACACAGCCGTATTGTTGCACACTGACAAGCAGGAAGCACACAGGAAGGCCAACACTGTTGCAGCACTCACGGCAGCCTCGTCGGCAAAGCAGCCGGGGGCTGTTGACAGTGCAGCCGCAGAGAGGTCGGGGGCGTGCCTGGATCGAGCGCCACTCCACCATCGCCGCGAGCCAGTCATCGTAGCGCACGTAGCCCGCCTCCTCGACATCCATCTGCGAGATCAGCACCTCTATCTCTGTGTCCGATAGGTCAAAGCCGCCGGCCTTGAGGTAGCTGACGAGTGCGGTGTACGGCACGCGGCCGTCGCGGCTGCCGTCTAGCGCCCGGAACGTCGCCTCGATCTCGCGCACCGCCTCGGTGTCGCCCGCGACCGTCAGCGCCACGTTCGCGATGCCCCGCAGCGCAACCTGCACCGCACACCGGGCACGCGTGTGGTGCTGCTGTGTGAGGCCGGCTGTGCTGAGGAGCAAATAAGGTGTGTAGTGCTGGCCAGGTGCAATGCGGGGGGGGGTGGGAGTCCCATGTCTGAATGTTGTGGGCTGTGGTACTCTTGTTCTGAATCAGCCCTGCGATGCCCTTGCCTGCTGTGGACTGTTCTTGGTGAGTAAAGTGGCGACTCAAACATCCTGGGCCGGCACAGCAACACCGAAGTGCTTAGCCATGCAGCAACAACCCACCCATGCCTCATGCAGGGCCCCGGCTGGAGGCCATCACCAGGCAACTGCTGTGATCCATGCGGCAAGATGCATGCGGAGCACGGGCGGCACACACCTGTTTGAGCCGCCCGTACGTCCCGAACCGCTGCAGCCGCTGCACGACGGTGTCCAGCAGCGACTCCCCCGCGCCGCCGTTGCCGCCCCCGGTGCCGGCGCCGCCATCCAGCATGTCAGCGAACCAGGGGTGCGCCAGCGCCTCGTGCGCCGTCGGGCGCGCGGCCGCGTCGCGCGTCAGCAGCGAGCGCACGAGCGCCGCGGCCCCCTCCGAGAGGTCGTCCCAGGGGGGCCCCGTGAAGTCGAGGTCGGCGTAGAGGATGGCCCGGAAGACGTCCTTGTTGCTGAAGATCTGCTTCGTCATGTAGAGCTTCGAGACCATGAGGCCGTTGTCGCCGATGAAGGGCAGCCGGCCGGTCAGCAGCTGGTAGCACAGGATGCCTGCGCTCCAGAGGTCGGCCTTCTGGCCGTACTCCATCTTGAGCACCTCTGCACGCCACAGCATGTGGCTATGGGGATAGATTGCAAGGGTAGATCACAAGGACCCGGGCCGTTGCATGGCACAGCACCACACCGGAGTACCAGGCACTGCATCGGTCCGAAGATCTTTCCACTTGATCAGCACAATGTTAGCACGCGCGTATGGGCGCGGGAGGTGTGGCTCTGGGGTGCCATGAACAGATCATGAGGTGCAGAGCCAGGATGATGGCCGAGCAGGTGCTCGCCCATGCACAAGCATGCACGTGATGCTGTGGGCAGCAGCTGGGTGGAATTCCGTGCAGTGGCCAGGACACTGGGCAGCTCCACTGCCAGAGCAGCAGGGAGGCTGGCTGGGCACCTGGGCACCTGGGGCGAGGGGGCACACCTGGAGCGACGTAGATGGGAGTCCCTGCCCGTTCCTTCAGCTTCTCATCTGGCCTGCATCAGTGGGTGCAGTGACAGTGCAGTAACGGGGAGGCCTACGGATCGAGGGCAGCCATCACTGGGGAACCCCAGGACAGCAGCACGGGCAGCATTGCCGATCATTGGAGGCATCTGCCCGCAGGCGTCGCGAGAGCACGACTCGAGTTCGGCAATGTGTGCTCAAGATCGGTTGGGAGCGGTCGATGTGCGCTGGCAGTGGCAGCAGATGGCGGGGGCAGGGCAGCGTTTGGAGGGGGCATGGCCGAGGCGGAGGCAGGCAGGCACACACCCACAGAACTGGGCGATGCCGAAGTCGATGGCCTTCAGATGCGCGTCCTTCTCTTCTGTGGCGAACAAGAAGTTCTCTGGCTTGACATCGCGGATGACCACTCCGTTCGCATGGAACTGGCTGATCGTCCGGAGCACCTCCCTCACGATTCGACACGCCTCTGCACGATGCACCAGCTGAGCATGCACGCCGGCCTCTTGGAGAGTACATGCTCCTATTGAAGCATGCAACTGCTGTATCCTGTCGCTGACAAGGACTGGCCTCAGCACACAGGCAGGCCGCTTGGAGCAGAGGGGCTGCCCACCTTTCTCGTTGTAGTCTCCCTTGCGAATTCGCTTCCACAGCTCCCCGCCGTAGCACCTCTCCATGACAAGGTCAACGCAAGAGTCGTCCTCATAGACGTCAAAGAGGTGGGCCACGTTGAGGCTGTTTCCCATGTGCATGTAGATGTCAACCTCATGCTGTACTCTCCGTACAAAGTGGCTCTCGAGGAACTGGCCGGTGAACTTTTTGTGTATGGTCTTCACAGCATACACCTTGTCTGTTCTGCATGGCCACAGATGCGGCTGAGAGCCTGTGAGCAGCTGGCGATGCCGCATGGAATGAGGCAATGGCAGTGCATGGTTTGTGGCCATGAGTGCGTCAGAGCAGTCGTGCAGGAAACTCTGTGGCAGAAGCAGCAATTGGAAACTTGGCCCACGTGACCGAGTGGCTATGATGCTGCAGAGCATGTCAATATCGCATGCACTGCAACAGAGACACAGGAGGGGGGGAGGGGTCAGGGACACAGTTGGCCAGGCTGGTCAAGGGCACACACTTCCTGCACTTGGCTTCATAAACAGTTCCAAAAGTTCCTGCTCCGATCAGTTTCCCCAGTTCATAGTGCCGTGTCATGTCCCTCTTGAACCTGAACGTGTATGAGTGCGTGGAGGAACACTGAATCTGAGCAGCGACTGGCTGGACATGGCCATCACACATGTGTGCTGTAAGGTCACCCGAGGTGAAGAGGGTGGATGGCTACACGTCTAGGCATGCAAGGCGCGGTTCCCCGACGATCAAGTGGCCGTGCTGTCTGGCAGTGCCGCAGTGCACGTCCATGGAGAACACGGTGGTTTTGTCAGCGCGGCCAGAGGAGGATGTCGACAACAGCAGATACATCCAATGAAAATTGACACATCGTCTGGATACTCGCCCGTCCATCGCGCCACAGTGTGCAGAGTGTCGCTTGCGCACCCAAACTGCTCCAGCTGAGACGTGCTGACCAGAGAGTTTCGTTGCGAGGTGTCGACCGCATTCGAATTTACGATCCTAGAACATCGTGATGGATACATTGACCTGAGCGGGATTGTGGAGGTCAGCCTCCGCTGTGCACGTCGGGATGGGCACTGCATGCTGGAAGGCCTGCGTGCAGAGCGCGTACACATGATCCTAATAGCCAGGCCCCATACAGTACTTGTAGATGGGAATTATGCTGGCAGAACTGGCAAGTCGGGACGGCCGAATCAAACTATCGTTCCGGATGCACGCAAATCAATGTCTGGGACTATCGCATGTAGCGGGCGTGTGAATTTGCAGGTTCGCAGCTTGACAATGTAACAGTGGTCAGTGATTGTAAGAAATCCTGCCGAAACTGTGGCGCAATCTCGCTCGTGCTGTCTCAGCTGGGATATTGGATGCGCGGCGGTCACAGCGCCATGAGACAGCGCGCACGCTACTGCGCTCTGTCCGAACTGGTGCAGATCTCACACGCTCCTGGCCGTACAGCGGGCCCCACAATCATGCGACCACGCCTTGAAATAGAATTCTTCCGTGGAACAACTGCAGATTTCCGGCCGTGTTCCCAGTCGTGGCCCCCTTCCTACAGACACTGTCGTTGCAGCTGCTCTCCGGGTGCGGAGAGGTATTGTCAAACACGAAGAATGGTGTAACCTTCATAGATGAACGGCCACACGGCCTCGACTGTCCTTGTCCTGTGATCAAGCTTCCCACTTGCATCCAGCTTTTCTGGGATTGCCCAAGTCCCTTGTTCCCCCCTCCCCCTCAAACGCAGACCATCCCAAGTCATGGCAGGTATCGCTCGGATGAGTGTGCAGCATCTGAAGTGGGCTCAACCCCCGGGCCGCACTGTGCAACCAGCCGGACGTAAATCCGGGCGAATGAGCGCCACAGCTTGCGAGCCAGCTGTCATTGTAAATGCTCAAGCCTCCATGATGCAAGAAGAGAAGATGCTGGTGAAGCTGCTGAAAGATAAAGCCAAGCGAGTGAAGAAACTGACAAAGCAGGTATGATCTGTCCACTCGCAGTTGCGAAACCTCGAATCTATGGGCCCAAGACCCATCAGTCGCGTTCGGAAACAGACCTATTTGTCTAGTCTATTCTGTTGCAGCTGGGATGATGCTAGCGGAATTAGCAGCACTCTATGCGGAGTGACACGGACACATCGCTGGTCATGCGTTGCAGATAAAGAAAGCTCCTGCGGACATGAAGGTGGCCTTGGCCATGGAGATGAAAGAACACATTGCTATAATCAGTAGTGAGAACGACAAGTTGGTGCGCCTGGCTATGCGAATGGCTGAGGAAGGGTATGAGGATCCTGGCTGCTCCGATGAGGATCTCCCAGAGCAATTACTTGCTGCTGCAGACGGAGGTATCTCACAGCTTCTGAACTTTGAAAATGGGCAGGTGTCCGTGTGCACTGGCAAAGCATGTACACGCAAAGGTGGAAGTGAGCACATTTTGAGTGCTCTAGTGAGTCGGTGGGAAGACGACCCAAAAGTGGACGTACAACAATGTTCTTGCATGGGCGAGTGCAAAAAAGCGGCTAATGTCGAGCTGCGGGGCGACGGTACAACCACAGTGGTCACAGGGCTTCAACCCGAAATGCTGCCAGCGAAGCCGGCCGCAGAACGCGAATTAGATCTCATTTGTTAAATGCGAGAGACGAAGTAGCACCAGGCACCACCAAGTGGACAGGCAACACATGATATAGAGTGATAGCTGTAAATATGTTGTACAACCTTGTGGGTGCCACAGCTGCGATGAGGCAGGCGCCTCCCCCTGTTTCATGATCAACACACAGCTGCAGCAGCGATGCAGATCTTGCTACTTTGAAGGCACCATTGATCTCAATTACACCATCTGATCTCCAGACACTGTACCAACAGGTGCAGAACGGACCCCGTCTTCATGCCCGTTTTCCGCACGTGGAACTACTGGATACGGCTGCCCTGGGCTTTGTCTGTCATGGTCTGTTGGGAAATGTGACGCAGAGGCACCGGCGGCATGCCGTCCGGACCCGAGCCGATATGCAGGAGCGCTGTCAGATCTGGCTGACACCACATCATAGCCTTCAGCATTCCGCGAGGCCCACCATGACAGGATCCCCCCCGCATGGGCGGGCCGGCTTGCACCCCCGTCATGCCGCGCGGCATGAGCAGCCTGGGCACCATCGCCCGAGCTGTCCCCGGGTGGCGCCGCTGCTGCATCAGACCAGGCCCCCCCGCCAGCGTGCCGTGCCTGCTGGGCATCGCTCTCGTGCGAGCCGAGCGGCGCGGGGGCGTCGGCGGTGCTGGCCATCGCCACGGGCAGCACATCCGACATGCTGCTGGAGCTGAAGGCGTCCGTGGTGTTGGGGAAGTGGGAGGGGGCGTCCTGGAAGTCCTCCTGCCTCGGGGGCACCTGCACGAAGGCCTAGCTTCATACAGAGCCGCCACAGGCACCCGGTGCACAGCACGGCATCAATCCTCATGGCGCAGGCGCTTGTGCTCTTGTGCCCCCACAGCACGCAGTGGCGCCAGGCCACGTCACGTGCCACTGCTGCCTGACCGGCGAGCCTACGCCGCACACGGCGGCTGCTGTGCAGGAGTGGCCAGACGCGGTCACGCGCCGTGCGCGCTCCACCGCGGGGCGGCCCACACCCCTGCTCAGACGGGATGTTTTCCACCGCAGTATGAAAAATTGGTGCGTGATGGTGCTGCATGCGTGTACCGAGCAAGGGGGGAGAGGCGCACCAGGTCGTCCACGGGCTTCGGCACGCGGTGCCAGGCGAAGGGCAGCCCGTACTCCTCCCCCAGCTGCACGACGGTGTCCCGGCGGCCGACGTCGCTGCTGGCGCGCGGCCGCTGGAACAAGTGCGGCGCCCACAGCGCGATCGAGCGGCCCATGCCGACGAGGCACAGGGCGAGCGTCACCGTGACGAGCACCGGCGTGCTCAGGTCGTCCTGGCCGAACTTGATCCATGCGGCGACCACGAGGTTGCATGTGAAGGCGACCAGCCCTGCAGTGCGCTGCGCAGCTCGTGGCGGGGGCGGCATGCATGTGGCCCGTCTCTCACCGCACCGCAGCCGCCGCCGCCGCGTGGTGTGAACGCCAAGCAGGCGCAGCGGACCGCGGAGATGCTGACCAGGGTCACAAGGCGTCACGGACCCACTGCTGATGCGTTGGCACGTCGGCTGATGGGATGGGCAACACCAGAGCAGGTTGGGGCAGCTGTGTACAAATCCCTGCCAGACTCAACATGCAAGCTTCTATGACCTCGATGTGCGCGGCATAGGCGGCCCCGACGAACAAAGGGCCCCTGATCTGCCCAGGCTGTTTTCTGATCTCAACAATTCTGAATATCTAGTCTACATGGGCGGTCTCACATCCACAGCAGCGTGAGAGAGTTGCGGGTTGCATGATTACATAGTCACGTCTGCAGGGAGACCGGCAGCGCCGCTGCGGGGGTGGGGGGGGGTGCGCAGGGACGCACCAAGGCTGAAGAGCTGAAACGCCCAGCGCCAGTCGCGGTCGCAGCGCGTGTCCCAGTGCTGCGCAAACGTGCGCCGTGGCGCCGGTGGATCCATGCCGACCTGGAACTTGGTGACAAAGTTCAGGCAATGCCGCATGTACTCCGCCTCGGCCGCCTCATCGACGTAGAGCTTGCCCGAGCGCAGAATGCTGGCATGCAGCAGCGAAGTGGCGACCATGGCCTGGGTGTTCAGGCCCACCTGCATGCAACCCTTGCATGCCTCAGTGGACCAAAGGTGCAGACACGTGGGAGGCCGCAAGTCCATGGCGGCTTCACGGATTGCCAGAGTAAACCGTGACCCCCGCATTAACATCCAGTCTGGATCTAGAGTGTCCCAGCTGTGATGCAGCTTGGTAAGCTGTTGCTGGGAAAGTATGAGCTTGTGACTCTAGAGGCAGATGTGCTTTCTAGGGAGGAGGCCCTCGGGGGCAACTGCAGCTGGACTTAGTAGCCATTGTGCATTCAATTGAGGGAGGAGGCACACCACAAGGGCAGTGGTCAAGCCGAACATGATTTCCAAAGCCTTGGTATCGGTATCGGCAGAAAACTCCAGAAAGGCAACAACGGCAAAACCTGCAATGAGCGCAGCCATGTTTCCGATGGACTTGAGCTGCTCCGCTCTCTCTTCTACGTCGCGCCTGTTCTTTTCCATGAATCGGTCCCATAGCACCCGGGCGTTGTCCAGGGATCTCTGCTCAAGGTCCTGAAGTCGCCACTGTTTCTGATTGTTCCTGTAACCAACCAAATTCAAAGCGCGCGTGCCAATGCGCGGGGAACGTGCAACCATGCGTCAGCAGCGCATCGTGGCGATAGAAGCAGCGGTACCCAGACAATGCGCAAATCAGATATTTATGCGGCATGAGATGTGGATGGCAAGCATCAGCGCAGTGCAAGGCTCACATGTATCGAAGTTCTTCCTCGCGCCACTGCAGGTCCGATTCCCTCCACTCGCGGTCTTCGCGACGCCATGACTGGTCTTCAGAGCGCCAGGCTCGTTCTTCATTCCTATATCTGGGCTGTAATATTGTATCGCGCAGGAGGATTGCCGCCTGCACGAATTCGATGCCTTCCTCGAGTCTCATTGTGATGATGCAACGCTTGCGGTCCCACTCACATCATGGCATCTCGATGAAACGCTTCCTAGCCGATCCAAGAACGCCGTCGAGGCTTGCTGGCGATCGTCCACTGAAGCAGGACATCTGGAGCTTTGCGCACCATGAATCAGCGCAGCTTGGCGTTTGAACGTTTGGACAGAGCACTCATCGCCACGGTAGCCACGTGGACGTCAGCAGCTGGCCCATGTGGGCGCAGGGGCTATAACCCTTGAACGAGTGAGACCACGATGGCCCTACTGCAAACGCCTGTGCATCAGTCCTGGCGGGTGTCCGTGGTCACTCAAGGATGCTTCCTCATGGTACCGGTAACGTTGGGGCGCAGGCCGGTGTAGCTTCTGCAGCAGTCCATCAACAGTTTCGGCACTCGCTTGGCGCCAGCGGGCTCCTCCTCTCTGACAAAGAGCCGGTGCGTCTAGTCTTTGTGGGCTGCCTTGCAACCAGCAGATGCCATACAGCGGCCCAGGTCCATGCTATGACAACCACCATGCAGTGTGCACAGTGCAGTACCCATACAATACGTTACAGCACGTACCATCACGTGCAGTGTAGACTGCATTCTGGGCCGCACGATGCTTGGCATATGGCGACTTCAGCAGCTTCAAGAGCAAGCAGTGTAGAGGTGCACAGTACTGCGTGGTGTTCATGCGATCAACATCAGCAGCTGCCATGACCCGTCCTGGACCGATCCAGACATCCAGAAAACAATTCACTTCCATACATTTGTTGTCAGTGTTACATGATCTGTTACAGTATCCACGTCCACAGCTGCAGGTGTCAACCACCCACAGCCAGCACAGGATATCTCATGCATACTTGGGAAATATGGCGAGTCTCCACTTGCATCCACTCCGTCACTCATCTACAAATTTGACCTCGGACTGAGGGAGGCCACGCCAGCTCAATCCTGAATGCCACAGACGAGGTTTGCAGGCAGCGCCGCATCGATCTTCTTGGGGTACGGGAGGTTCAGGTTGGCCATGATGTCAACAAACTCCTCCTTCGGCTTGGTCAGGCGCGGGTTGTGCTGCTTCTCCTCCCCGATCGTGCTGACCGTCAGCCCCTTGTAGTTGTGTGCGGGGTACACCAAAGTGTCGTCCGGCAGAGTGAACAGCTGCACAGGGCTCAGCCCGTCAGCGCCTCCACACTGAGAAGCCCATGTGGCCTGCTGGCCTCGCGTGGTGCCAGCCACTGGGGCCACTGCGGTTCGGATTGTCCTTGTGGACGAGGCTGTAAGGCCATGCACATGTGCATACGTGAGCGTGGCGTTGTGTGGCATGCCGCCTCGTATGAATGACCAATCTGGGTCGGGTCCAGCTGTGACGAATGGGCACATCTCTTTGAGCAGTGTGTGCTGGCATATACAGAATGCATCAGGCCCGCGTGAGATCAAGTGGCTCATGGTTGGGCTGCACGAACCAGGGAGACGGAGGGGACGTGGTGTATTGGGGCATCCAGGGAGGCAGAGGTGAGATGCTGTGATTGTGGGGCCGAGTGGAGCTGGTGGCCACGCCTGGACTGCTCACAATCTCGCGTGTCTGGCGCTTTGGGTCAAATGTGTGTATTGCAGCAACGGAAGTTGATCGAATTGGGGTCATGTCTGGTATGTGCAGACGGTGTGACAACCTGCGGCGTGATGTGGCAAATGTACAAGAGAACCTTTGCAGTAACGGCTGGGCCTGGGCCAGCCTGAGCCAGCACAGCAATTTCGCAGAGAGTCTGCCGGAGGCACACACACCTGTGTATGCACTGAGTCGTACAGTGTTTCAGAGCTGCCCTGCTGGAAGTCGGTGCGGCCACAGCCTCGAATCAGGAGTGCATCTCCTGTGAACACCGCAGCCTTGCCGCCCAGGTCTTCCAGGACGTACGAGACGCATCCACTTGTGTGACCAGGCGTGGCTCGCACTGTGAGCTTGATTCCACCAACGACAATTTCATCTCCGTGCTTGTACAGGATGTCCGCTTTTGCTCCGGCTGCTTCGGAAATGCCTGACTTCAGGCCTGGGAACAATGCCTGCAGAAGAAGAGGAATGTATGTATGTCTTTATGTATTTACTTACAAAGCACAGAGGCCGGGCATGCCACCGGTTCTCGGAATCTATTCTCACTCATCCATGGCACTAGGCCGGGCACGAGCTTGCACCACACCCCTACCAGAAATACCTGCCAACGTATGTATGTATGCAAAATTACATAGCCACATGCATTTGGACATTGATAACTCTGAAATCCGGGACAACTCCAGGATGACTCCGGAACCCGTGAAAGTGAAACAAAAGGGAAACAATGCCATGCAGGTGCGACAGTGCTAGAGCGTCAGATGTTCGTGCTAGCAGTGGTGATCCATGTCTCATGGGATGTGCTTGCACAGATGCATACTTTGAGTTTCCCAGTGCCTGTGATGTGGTCTGCGTGGCAGTGAGTGTTGACTGCCAGCTCCAGTTGCAGCCCAAGTTCCTGGATCATCGTAGCATCTCGCTCCACAGTTTCAAGGACAGGGTCGATGAGTAACGCTTTGCTTGTTGCGGGGTCGATCAGAAGATATGTATACGTCGAAGATTCCTTCTCAAACAGCTGCCGCAGAAGTACGGGGGCCATGTCGTTGACCGCTGCTCCTGCACACGCTGAGCCTCACAATCTTCAACAACAAGGAGATGCTAATCATACGAAATCGGCGCTTGAAAGCGGCATGGCGCAAACCGAGCTGTACCGAGAGCTTTCGTGCTACGCCTGATCCCGAAATCGACACCTGGCGTGATCTGCTCAACTATTACAACGAAGCGTCCTACTCATATGAAACCCAACGATGATTGCGCCAAGCGGCGGTATGCAGCAGGACTATCGAAGGCCTAGATATCTCGAGGGCCGGTGAGAGACCGTCGGATCGGTGCGTTGTACAAGACGCGGCCAATGCTGACTAGGTCTTCTGCACAGCGGTCATTGCGCGTTACATCCACAGTGCATGGCCAATATCAGCATACAGGGGTTGGGACATGAAACTTTCTTGTGACGTAGCTGACGAGGTCATGCAACCGACGGGTGCACCGGGAACCGGTAAATACATGTGAGCAGCTGTGTTGATCACACCTGCAGTGTCGACAGCTGCAGGTCGCGTTACCACGCTCTTGGGTCGCCTGTTTACATTGATGGAAGACATTGGTTTCAATGAGATTCCCGAACCATCGCGCAGTCGTGGAGGTAATCTGCACCGGGTGTCTGGAGTGATGGCTCGAGTCTGTGGACTTAAGCTTGCGGCGTGTCCGCAGACAACTCGGAGCATTCCTCCACGACTTGATGAGTAGAGCATGGTGGACTACAGCTGAGTGATCTCAGTGCAGGCCTCTCGTCGGCGCTCCACAGCAGAGATACAACGGCGCCGGTGTGTCCCTGGGGCCCCTGTTCCGGAACGAGCCATTATTTTGGTCGACTGCTCCATACATTGACTGTATCTCTGAGATACTGGAACGCTGAGCGACGCGACGCAGCACCGCTCGAGAGAGATGCGCGTGATCATGCATACCTGTCAAGCCCGCCTCCGCCATGTGCCTGCGGCTGGGAACAAATTTGAATGACCATATTGGGCATCATGCCGCTTCCAAGCGCGTTATCGGCGTCAGCACCCCGAGACAGATCAAAAACACGCAGACCGCCAACCAGCGCACAGGCGTCGCAGCAGCTGTGCATGTGCGCAGCATCCACATGCCTGCAGTCATGACGACCGCGGCGCAACAGGCCCTTGTGGGCTCCACCGAAGTCACCGCGCTGTCCGGTCGTGCTGGACCGTCCATGTGTGGCGGTGGGTGACCCTCTGCGTCTCAAGGTGGAAAGGCGCGCATGTGTCTCATGGGCTGCAGGGAGGCGGCTGCCCTCGTGAGCGCGGGACGACTTGTGGGCGGGGGGACAGTGCGGACGCGCAGAGCGCCACGCACAACTGGGGCCAGGTTGGGCTTCATGCATCAGAGCGATGCATGACGCCCATACGGCGCATGCTGTGCTGCCTGCTGCGCAGGCCCGCCTCGAGGCAGATCTGCCCTGCCGCTGTTCCCGTGCGCCGACTTTAGAATTCGTTCCACGTGTGTGCATGGCCGGGGATGACGAGGCCGTGTACTCGGCCGCAGGCCCTCTGTGGCTCCACATTGGGCCCGGCAGCCCTCGGCGGAAGCCCTTGGCGCGGCAGAAGCCCCTGGCGCGCCGGGGCGGTGGCCATGCTGGCTCACCGACACAAATCTGCGCAAGATGCGGGGTCCTGCTGCTGGGCTTCCCTGCTCACACCCCCTCGAAGCTGTCAGGGTGGAACTCTGTGTGTGCGTTCACGGCACGTCCGAGCTCAGACCTGCTGTGGCGATCCTGTGAGCCTGTGGTCCGCTTCACCGCTGTTCAATTGGATAGCCACACCTGACTTCCTCTGCAGGGGTGCATGTCCGGCCGATCCGGCATGGGCATCTGGCACTGCGGCAGCAACAGATCCTGCATCGTCCAAGGTCACGCCTGGGCCTCCATTGGCACCGCGCCAGACTGCCAGGCGAGTGCAGTAATTGCGCTGCTGACCCCTCGGGCTCGCTCCCGCGGGGGATCCCCGGGGGCTGCAAATCATCAGAAGATCGAAGCCAGGCTTGTGTGAAAGTGCAAACATCATAC
The DNA here is from genome assembly GCA_023078555.1 of Ulva prolifera. Taxonomy (NCBI): domain Eukaryota; kingdom Viridiplantae; phylum Chlorophyta; class Ulvophyceae; order Ulvales; family Ulvaceae; genus Ulva; species Ulva prolifera. The sequence goes on along the minus strand of CM041201.1, from coordinate 4,699,500 downwards.
ACGCAACGTGGCCTTTGTGAATTCCATTCGACCTGAAAGAGGTGGGGCCGAGGGGCGTTCCTCCTGTGAAGTGATGACTTGTGTGCCCAAGCCACTGCAGCTGCATGCAGCGCTGAATGGTGCCGCCTCGACGGGATACATGCCGACACTTTCGCAAACCGCTCGTGCGCAAAGGGTGGAATAGCGATGGCTATCCGAGCCACCGCAATATAGATCGCCCGTTGACCCACTGAACATGCTTGCTGCTTGTGCCGTCAGTACTGCAGCGCGACCGATCAAGCGTTTCAGAGCAGCCAAAGATCTTTCTCGCGCCTCCCACGTCTGCCAGGTCGCAAAAATGACTGATGCTGAGGTCAGTCAGCTCATCGCGGACAACCTGAGGGGCATTCCCGATTTCCCCAAGCCCGGAATTCTGTTCTGGGATGTAACGACATTGCTGCTGGACCCGAAGGTGTTCCAAGCAACGACTGATGCGTTTGCAAAGCGCTACAAAGATCAGAAAATTGACGTTGTTGCCGGTGCGCACCGTGATCACTCGCTGTTGACCGCTTGCATGCAGACACTGCCTCTCAGCACCTGCACGTGCCCTGAAATAGACGCCATAGGCAGAAAGATGATAGCAGGAAAAAGTAGATACATCATTCAGCTTCGCTGCGTTGTCTCGTGCAGGCTTCGAAGCGCGAGGCCTGATCTTTGGGGCGCCCTTGGCTCTAGCGCTCAACTGTGCGTTTGTGCCTTTGCGCAAACCCGGGAAGCTGCCTGGAGAGACAATTTCCGAGTCATACAATCTGGAGTATGGCAGCGACACGATCGAAATGCACGTGGGCCACATCAAGGAAGGCCAACGGGTACTGCTGCTCGATGACTTGATAGCTACGGGTGGCACCATGGGCGCAGGCATCAAGTTGATGGGTACGCACTGTCGTCTTGCAATGTGCTGTCAGACAGCAGGATGATCCTTTAGATGATGATGAGTTCGTCCACGATGTCGCGGTCATGCCAATATGCTATATAGAGTTTAGTCAACATCCTGTCATGCCAGCCAAGCACAGCTGTTCGCTTGCATCACTGCCGTCCTCGTCCGCTGAGTCGTACTCCAGGACTTGCTATCCCAACGGCTACACACAGTCGCATCGGCACCAGAAATGCGATGTTTTCATTCAGCTCGCTTGTCAACAGAGACATTCCGCTTCAGCGCCATGCTCGACAGAGTGTCGTGCAGCCCCCGCTGTCTTCTGGCCAGCAGAATCAGGGGCGTTGACAGCGCTGTGCTGGGTGACAATGCATTGCGGCCTAAACGATACAGGCCTGGATGTGGTGGCAAATTTGTTCTCAGGCGTGCTCCACGGTGCTATGTGTGTCGCTCACGGTAGATCTTCTTTGTGCAGAGAAGGTGGGCGCCGAGGTTGTCGAGTGTGGCTGCATCATTGAGCTTCCAGAGCTGAAGGGCCGCGAGAAGCTGGGCAAGTACGAGCTGTTTGTGCTTGCGGAGAAGGAGGGGCTGTAATGTCCAGCTCGTAGCTGACCCGTTGTCACTTTGGCATCCCACAATAAATCCGGGAGATGTTGCCACGCTCCAAGGCTTTCGGTGGCTATCCCGGATGCAACACAACCAAGCCCCATACATGATCACTAACCTGGGCAAACAGGAGTGGATGGCTGGGCGACGCTTGTAAGCAGCCATTCTAGATCACTCGGATCGTGTGAGGCAACCGAGAGACTTGTGCTGGTGGTCAGCATGTGACTGTGCTTGCAATGCGGACAGTACCCATTCAATGACATACACAGAACGCTGCAGCCTACAAGAGCACAATTACACATGCCCGGGCTATTTCATGGCAAGCATAGTGTACAAAAACAGGAGCAGTCTTGGCTGCAATCACAATGTATGTGCAAGTGACCTCATGTGCCATTCCGAAACGGATGTACGCAAACCGTGTCTACATTATTTGATGGCGCGGCATCGCCTAGCCATGAACCACCCCCTCCGCGCCGACTCCCCTATGAGCCATCAGCCAGCCTGTCCCACCGGTAGCCACAGCTCCCTCTCCATGTGCCACAGGGAGACGATACAGGGAAGCATAGACCAGAGTCCCGTACAGCCCAACTGATGTGGCCTGGTGCTGCCCTGGCGTGTAGCTGTGCCCTGCGCTGTCAGTGAGAGCGACCGCGATGCGTGAGCAGCGCCGCTGCATGCCTGGCACGCGGGGATGCTGGGCAGCGGCTGCAGGACGGTGTGGGTGTGGTGGGGTCACGTGTTCTGCTGCATCTTGCGGCGCAGGCCGTCCAGGCGGCCGTGGGCTGCGGCGTTGCGGTCTGCGAGGCGCTCCTCGAGCTGCTGCTGCCGCTTCAGCTGTGCGTTCATGTCCTGCACGGGGACGCAGAGTTGCGTCAGGCAAGAGGCACGCCGCACGAGGCCAAACGGCAGTGCACATGCAGCGGCAGGAAACAAATCGAAAGTCGGCAGCCTGAACAGACACTACATAGCCAGGTAGCCTGGACATAACCTATGTCAAGCGTCACAGCAGATCACTGAAGTGAAGAAGGCTTCACGTAATGCTGGATAGCGGTTGGCAGCAGCGACACATGGCAAGAGGCGGACGGGCTACTGCAGCAAGGGCAAGCGCAGATTGAAGCTGCATTGGTGCAGGATGTTCGGGCTAGCTGCACATGCCACAGCCAGCAGGTTGCTGTCACTGATGGATGGCGGAGCGCACCCGTGCGGCCAGGTTGAGGTCGTCTAGGCACTCCTCCACGATGTCGATGTGGCCGTCCTGCTTGTTGGTTTCCTTCTTGAGGTGGTCCTCTATCGGGCCGCCGAGTCCGTCCCCGATGCGGTTAGGCATGCGCTGTCCCCTCGGGGCCTGGTAGCTGGCTTTGCTTGGAGCTGTCTGGCGCCTCTGCAGGCACAGAGGGCATTTGTGCACGGGCACGGGCAGCACCAGGAGAGCCAAGCGGTGTGAACACTGTGCAGGGGCGTACCACTGTCTCTGGAGCGGTAACCTTGGGCCCGTGGAAGTCCGTGCCCCTGTTGTACTGCTTGTCTCGGACGCAACAGGTGCAACAGCAGCAAGCTGTCAGCCAGGCCACCAGGCCTTCCGCCCGATTGACATTTCCCTCTACCTGCACAGAGATTGACATTGCTGACGGCCATGCAGCGCTGCAAAGGTAAAAACGGTGAAGACAATGGACAATGGACAAATTCGCAAGCACCCACCTCAGGTGGCTTCGATAGGCCTGGCAAACATGATTGTCCACTCACGTGGGAGCACAGAAGTCGACAGAATGACTTGACCGCTTGGCTGAGGGTTTGCATGACAATTATCGATACATGCTGTTGGCCGAGGCTTCTTTGTGACAGGGATGCTGCAATGCATGGCACTTGTCCCGGACGTGACAGTGCTCACCTCGGCATACTGATCTTGTAGTTTGTGCATCTGGACCTCCTGCTCGTGCAGTGCAGCGACGGTGGACCTTGCGGCATCTCTGGTCTCCAGAGCAGTCTGCAAGCGCCAGTGTAAGAAATTGGGTTCGTTTGCCACAAGGACGAGCATGAGCTTTCCTCGGCGGAGCCGGCACGCGCATTCGTACGAGTCGTGCTTTCGAATCAGCTCTTAAAGCAGCTCCCACCTTTGCGGCCTGCTCGGCCATCAGTGTCGTCTTTTCATGTTTTGCAACGCCTTCCTGCAGCCGTGCAGCATCCTCTTCCGACAACGTAGTCATGTTCAAATGCAAATCAAATTGCGACTGTCTCGGGCTTTGAGCGTGTCAGACAGCAGCAACGCCCCGCTGAGAACGTAATCGTGTGCGAAGAAATCGAAATGGAGCCCGACAGGTGTCGCCTGTTGCTCAAGTACAAGCCAAGTTGCAGCTACGGGGATCTCTATAAGGCTGTATAACATGTAACCCATTTGCGCACCATTGCTGATCGCGATGGCAAGGCGCCGTGTGGTGTGCATATGCGTCACCAACGGCTGCGCACATGCATTTCGCGACAAGGCGCGAGCCATCGCTGCGAGGCTGCCGATGTTGGATCCCCGGAACCTGTCTCAAGCCTGACACGAGCCTACCCGTCGCCAGCAGATCAAGTGTTGGCTTCGCGGCTGTGATTCTGGCCCTGAATCCATTGCAACCACTCCTTGCAGCTCGTGGTAGCCAGCATACTGGGCGGCGAAGATGCGCTGTCAGAAGAGCTGTGTGGTCCAGAATTGAATATGACAGTGCCGGTGCTCACAGTTCCAATGTGTGTATGTTCTCTGATTGTCTCAAGCAGGGCAAAGGTGGTATGCAGGAAGGGGGAGACATCCAGTCGTGTGCATGGCAAGCTCATGCAACGAGGTGCGGGATCCGACACAAAGCACTGAACATGCACTGGATGGAAGCGACAAAACAGATTAGTATGCTGTATAACAATTCTGGGCGGGTTGCCATGATCGCCCGTGCATGGCATGTCGATACTTCTCACCATTACCATACTCTCACATGTAAGTGGCCCTTGGGCCAGGCACTATCGCCTCCGGTCTCTACGAGCCTACGGCTCTAATCTGCTGCATTGTTCCTGAGCTATCTGCCTGGCGCGAGCCCAGCATAGCTGGCCGTTGGGCGGTGGAGCTGCCACGGTGGGGCGACCACTTGAGGAGCACTCAGACACTGGATGTCTTGTTCAGCTAGCCCCAAGGTCGCAGGCGCACTGACCTCCCAAACTGCAGCCCTGCACGTGTCAACCTTCTTAACGACGTCAAGGTGTCTGAAATCAACAGCGCGCCACAGCAGCAGTCACTCGGCCAGACACAGTATGCGACCCATGTGGTCGATACGCACAGTGCCAAGCTCGGCATCACCCCTTCCGAATCAGCAAACCGACAACGCATCTTCCAGCACGGAGATATCACACCTGCGACCTCTCTACAGTGATCCTGCATCACGCCGGCCGGGCACCGCCGAACGCCGCGGGCCCGCCCCAGCTGCCCATCACGGCCACCCTTGTGATCCTACACCACCTGCCACGCTCTCGGCCTGTGCCGTGCTGCCAGGCAGAGGCTAGCCACGGTGCTGGTCTCTACTACCGCAAGGCATCTGACACCACAAGGCGGGGCAGCCAGGGAGCGCCTGCGGTCGCGCGCTGCCGATTCCAGGCACTTCGACGCATCTGGTGCAGGCCAGATGCAGAGGGCCGAGTGCCACGTCACACCCCTCCGGGGCTTGCCGCTGGCATCTGGTGTGGGTCACTGCCCGTTGCAAAGCACCTGGCGCCGTCTAGTTGCAGCGTGGGAGACGCTGGGCCCTCTTCTGCAGCAGGGGCGGCACCTCCGACGCTGGCTACTCATCTGCATTCCTGTCAAAGGCACCAGTGCAAGCGCATCACACAGACAGCGCCACACAGTCATCTGTTCCCCCCCTTTGGTCTCACTGCCACATGACTGGGCTGCAGCCAGAACACGTGCAGCCGCTGCGCGCCACTCGCAGAGGTGCCGCACGGCCACAGGTGGCTAACGCCCGCCGGCCAGGCGAGCCTCAGCCGCACCTCCGCCGGCCATGCTGGGGCGACCCGCGTGCGACAAGCATGGAAAATTTGCGCCACGGCGGCGGAGGCGCACGCAAGCGCGATACCCCCACGACGGGGCCCTCACATGTGCGCATTCGATGCGGGCCCGAGCGCGGCGGCAGCTGCTGCCGAGGCGGCGAGGTCACGAGGTGGGGCTGTAGCTGAAGTTGTCGTACACCCTGAACGACTCCACCCCCTGGTCCTCCGCCTCCTCCTCCGTCACCGCCTGCAGCCATTGCGCCGTCAACACACGCACTTGAGGCCATGTGCCACGCATGCAGGCGCTTGAACGGCGGTGGCACAATGAAGTGCGGCACACCGTCCCTCGTACTGGCATGCATGGCGCCGTCGCGCGTAAAATCTCATGCTGAAGACATGCAGAACTGCATGTTGGATGCTGACACACGTCGCCGATGCACGATCGAAGCGCATGCAAGATGAGCCGTGTGCCAGATCTGGAGCAATTGAATGATGTTCATGCAATGGGGTCAATGCAGAGGGCATGTTGAAGGCTGCCAGAGGCGGCCGCCCGCAGCAGCAGCATTCGCGCACTCTGACATGCCAACACCATCAGAATTGGGTGGCTCAGAAGAACAAGCAGCAGTTAGTGAGGCTTCCACGGTGTGCATCTGACAGAGCTCAGGCGGGAGCGCACGACATCCACCGGCGGCGGCGGCGGCGGCGGCGCCTCGCCCCCACTGGCAAAGCTGTCCAGGAAGATGCTGCTCTGCCGGGACTCATTGCGGGCACGGGGGCGGCCGCGGCGGCCGGGGGACGCAGCGGCCGCCTTGGCGTCGGGGCTGCTGGAGCTCAGCTCCACGGCGGCGCTGGTGGCCATGTCGATTCCTGAAGGCGGACTGCCGCGGCGGCGGCGCGCCCGCGCAATCATCGGCCGCATCGCGACCGCCAGCAGAATTCCGAGAGCTGCACAGCACAGCGTGCTCGGTGGTCCGTTTCCGCCCGGTGCTAAGGGCAGCCTCTCCGCACATAATGTGCAGCTGGCAGGCTGCCATGGGCTCAAGGCACAGGAGTAGCTGCTGCACATGCATGTCTGGACGTCTCGGAGCGGCCTGCGCACCGACACGCATGGCCACACGGCAACGCATGCATGCATCCAGTCCAGGGACACAACGGACGTGTGGACAGCACTGCCTCTGGCCCAACGGGTGCTCACTACACAGTGCATGCATGCGGCGTGTCATGGCGCCCGGCCGGACGGCACGTCATGCGTCTGCAGGGCAGGCACAGCGCTCGAGTCACGCCGCGCGCAAAGAGGCCGCCGCACCGACAGCCGCGATGCAGAGCGGCAGGATGAGCACGAGGCGAGGCACGCTGCTGCTGCCGGACTGCCGCGACGGCGTCGGCCCCTCCGCGGCCCCCCCCAATAGCCCAGCTGCATCCACCGGTACCGCCGCAAACTGGCTCGGCGGCGCCGCGCCGGGCTGCAGCGTCGACAGCCCGACGGTGCGCCCCCGGCCCAGGCGCGGCGCCGCTGCGCCCTCACAGCACTCAGAGCATGCCGCGGCGGGCGTGACTGCGGCCGCGGCGAGCGGCTGCCCCTGAGCGCGCAGCGCCCCCACCAGCTGTGCGGAGGCGGCCCACGAGCGACCGCACCACACCACTGTGTCGCGGAAGCGCTGCTGCACGCCCGGCCCGGAGGCGTGCCCGAACTCGATGTCCAAGGTGCGGCTGGAGGATGCGGCGGAGACGACGTCCGCGGCCCACGCGCCGGTTCCGGGCGTGTACACGGTGCCGATTTCGAGGCCGTCGGCGGCCCCTGGCAGGAGGGATGCAGCCGAGTTGTTGAGCGCCGCAGCCTCCTGTAGCCACCAGACACCCTCCATGACGGCCACGCACCCTCTCGGTGGTCATTGCTTTGATTTCGGGCAGAAGCTACTGTCGCGGCCCTAGGTGGCGGTGGGTAGCGGGTGTCGGTGCACCTGCCGGCACTGCTTGCGTTGCTGTGACGAATCTGGTGCGGACCGCGATGCGTGGTGCTGTGGCAAGATGGTCTGCGGCGCGTTGATGCGGGCCTGGCTGGGCCTCTGAGGATACGGTCAGCGTGAACAGCATGCTGTCTGGACGTGCCGCAGGGTGGCCGCGGCTACCTTGGCGGTGGGCATCACATACCCAGGGGAGGACGGGGCGCACGGAGTGTGTGAAGCGGGCGATGGAGTTGACGAGGGTGACGGTGGCGGTGTGGTCCCCCTGGAAGGCGGCAAACGGGCTGCTGGAGTCCGCGCGGAGGGCCAGAGCCGCGGCGGCGGTGGCCGTGAGGTTGCAGTCGCTGAAGGTGAGGCTCGAGTTGGGGCCCATTGCGACGGGGCCGCCGGGGTGGAAGGTGCTGATGGCTGCGCCGTTGCACTGCAGCGTGACGTTGGCATTGGTGGGTATGCTCAGAGGAGCGGCGGCTTGCTCCCACAGTATCTCCCTGCATTGTAGCATTTGTCTGTTTGTGTTGGTGGAGAGGTTGGGTGTTCACGTGGAAGCCTGTGGTGGAATTGTCAGCGGCTGTGTGATGCAGGCACAATCAATCGATTGCTGTATCACAGGTGCTGGCAGCATTCAAAGCCGGCAGTGATGGGGCCCGCCTGATCCATGGGTAAGGCTGCGGCAGAGGTGACTTGTGTTGTGGGGAGCAGGCACCTGCTCCCCGTACGGCGCAGCAGTTCAGTCATTGGTTATCAGCATCGTCATCGTGCAGCAGTGCCACACGTGCGGGGGCAGTGAAAGCGCTGCAATGTCGATCATGCTGTCTACGACGCGAGGCGTGCAGCTGCTTAGCGACAGCAGCTGCTGGTGGGGACTGAACCTGCATACTGTGTTTTGCGCTTGCAGCAGCAGTGTACCAACGCACATCGCTGCAGACCACCGACATCTATCTAGCGTTAATTTTCTGTTGCCTACTCGGACGTTGCACACAAGCTGGTGCGGGCGCACGATTCAGGCCTTTCATTTCGAATGCACTTGTACGACACGGGACACTCCGAACACAGGGCTGCTGTGGAAGGGTGCTCCGGAATCGTGCCTTGAGTTTGCGGCGTCGAGGCAGATGTCAAAGGTGGCATACTGTCGATGCAGATCTCTGATCTGCTGCTGTATCGCGTCTGGGCCTTTCGCCCCGCTGCATCCAGCTGGCGAAGCAGCCTCGGGCCCTTGCAACGGCGCCTGGGCGCAACATACCACAGCCGTTGAGATGCATAAACAGCAGGTAGCGACAAACGTGTAGAAGGATCGCTGCATACACGCAGCGGACGTCCGACTGCACATGACTCAGACTAGCCCACGGCACCAACGTTCAATGACTACCCCGTACGAACCGGCTCAACCTGTTGAATGTACGGCCAGCAGCGGCTTTCAGGAGACCATGTAATCAAAGTTGCAGCGCCCTTGGCCCGTCTTGGCATAAATCGTAGACGAGCTGGGCAGCTGGCGAACGTGCACCATGCCGCGCACCCTCTGAATTCTGAATCGCGTTAAGACTGCATGCCACTCGCGTCAGTCGGCAGAGAACTCTCACGTACAGCCCGACTCCCGGGCCAGGTGGATGGAGTTGACAAATCAGCATTGGACTGTTTCCATGCTGTCGCATGTGGCACATACATCCATCAGTACGGAATTCAGTGGATGTAGTTCCGGCTAAGTGCATCGATTGGCGCACAGCACGCTTGGAGGGATCAGATGAAAGATCTGTGAGACATCGTCATACTTTTTGCAAGCTTGAACGCGTGGGCCTTGATCACCCAGGGCATGCACCCTTCATGCAGTTCGTGTCCGGGCGTATACGATTTACGCATCACCTGATACTGCGTGTGCCAAGCCTGAACGCCTCCCAATGCTGATTCAGCTGCGTCCCCGGCTTCAGGCCTGCATAGCACCGCGTGCAGTTGCTGGCTCTCGTGTAGTTGTACACGATTGCCTCTCCCGTACGATTGCCTCGCGTGCGGAAGATGCGTGCACACGACAGCATAAGCAGGGTACAGAAAGGGGTACATGCATTTGTCACTACGGTATTATCGACCCTAGAGGGTCATTTCTGCGGACCTAGCCCGGCGCCTCCCTGACCAATCGACCTGCTGCGGCAAAGGCCATGTGTCATGTTTGCCAACCTCGTGCGCCGCAATGATGCCATTGCGCCACATGCAGTGCATCAAAAGTGCACTTCTTTGTTTGAACATGAAGGCCTTAGCCTCATCAGCTTCGAAGCAGACCTGTGCAGCCGGATCAAACGGCGTAGCACACCTCAGCATGATTCCTCTGATCACTGGTGATTTCTGCCAAATGCTGCCATGAGGGACCCTTTGACAGACACGTGTTTGCTACCATCACACCGGTATCACATGTGCAGTAGTGTTCGCCGTTCTCGGCCTGTGACGAGAGACATGTGGTCCCGGCAAAACCAGTCAGCCTTACATACATGTGCGAGGGCTGTCACCGGGCCTGTGGTGTAGGCAGGCGGGCACTGCTGCCCCCCCCCCCCCCCCCCCCCCCCCCCCCCACCCACAACCGACCATGACGGCCACACTTTTCCAGCTGCGGTCAGCTTGCCATTCCTGCCGCACAGAGGGCTGCATCGGGGTTTGCTGGGGTGGTTGGCTGTGCCCAGGTGGGGTGACTTATTCCATCTTTGGGGTAATTGCTGATGCGATGGGCTCGCAAGGTGTCGCTGAGCGATACCTGCGATGCTACCTGCCTACCCGCCTCCGGTCCTTTTGATCCGGTCCTATATTCTCCTGCAACAGATCTACATGTACATGCTGTCGAGGCACTGGTGCTGTGGCGGTGTGTCACATGCAAACGGCAAGGTCCAGCCTCGAGTGAGGGCTCTACGCGGCGCTTGCCCACCGTGGGAGCCAAGCGCTTGCACCCCGTGAAGCTGTTGGCCAGGCAGGCATGTCCCTGCCCACACACAGGAGCTCGCCTGACCCTCTGAACTCATGTGTGCATCATACTGACAGTTGCTTGCTTGGGAAGGTTTTGGAGTGTGTGCACTGTTGCTGGGGGGGCAGTACAGCGTGAGGGGTTGTTCGAGTGCCCATGCGATGAGCGGAGCCGACTAGCCGAATCTTGTGTGCCCATGCTGCCAACGAATAAACCGATTGACTTGTGTTCCGAGATCACAGGCATTGCTGTGCATCAATGGCTACCAGGCTATCAGGCTATGTGCGTTGACTGTCACAGGCCTGCAAGCTTCATCCTGTCTCAGTCAAATGCACCTGATCGACGCAGGGTGTTGCAGAGGATGACCAACAACCTGTACCAGGATTGGCAATGCTGTCCTTGAACCTGTAGAATTAGGTCATTATTAGTATACCTACGAAACTAGGGAGCACCTCATGATGGTCACATGACTGAGAATGGCACCAGAACATGACTGACATGATGGAAGTATCCAAAGGTTTGCACACTTCTACTTCGCACATACATTGGTTGCCATCCTTTCTGGCAAGTGCCAAGTGCTGAAGGTCAAGGCCACTGCTCCAAGGGCAGATGACATTCGGCCATCGTGAAAGCACACCTGCACGTTGTAACGAGCAGAATCAAACCACACATCAGCGCTGCAGCTGTGGATACATTTTCAAACGAGAAAACACCACGCAAAGGAATCGTTTTGGCTTCATGTTCAACGGAGCACTTTTGACCTTCGAAAGTCACCCGGATGCGCTGAATCACATCTCACAGGCAAACATCAGAGACTCAGCTTGCTGGTGAAAGACGATGTGACACTACATCATGTACAGGCGTGTTCAGACAGGGCCCCGCGGATGCTGGAATGGTATCTCCAAACGAGATGAGCTCTTGCCTTTGCGTGGCACAACACCAAGACTGCATAGCACGGCAATCGAGAATGCTCAATCCTTACACCCAACTAGCGGACAGACTACGACAACCGGAACATCAGCTCAGCGCAGGTTTCCGTGGATGGCTACTAGCAGTGACACTCCCCGACCACAGCACTGAAACAGAGCACGTGCACCATGGCCAGCTCATCGAAACCAGGCGTGAATGGGACCCCGCGATGGCGCTGAATGTTGACGTATGCACGCTGGTACTACACTTCTGCACCACACAGGAGCTGCTTGTACGCAATCAACACAAACACCGACTTCAACTTCTGCCTGACGACATACTGGACAGCGCATGTGGCACCTCGCGAGATCTCGGCACAAGCGGGCGCTCGGCACCTGCGCCTCAGCACTGCAACCAGGGACGCGTCTGCTGCGGGGCAGGGCAATACGCAGGCAGACGTTATGCCTCCGTCTGGAGGTGGTGTCGCTTGCGTAAGCTACCACGAAAGCTGCCAGAAATCACAACCGAGCGTATCGGCACAACACCCGATTTCGTCGCCCGGCTGCATGCCCGGTACATCTTGATCTCAGCGAGACAGAGATTTGAACTGGCTTACCTTCCTATGTCAGGGTTGTGATCTATTGCACTTTCCTGCCATCTTCAGCTACGACGACACATCAGGTATGACCACTCGCGCATCGTGAGGCACGCCCTCGCACGCCCAAGCGATGCTGAAACAGCACCACATTCACATCTACCAACTATTATTCCGGCGTGTCTGCGCGTTAGCTTCAACGCCAAACGCTGTGTCCGCTTTGGATCCCAGAGGCCCCATGATGCCTCCACACCCCAACTGGACAACCCAGCTGACCTGTTGCCAGATCACATGAAAGCGAATCAACGTACTGTAGGACGGCTGGCCGGACATACGCCGAGGCCGTGCTCTCGCTGCGGCACACTGCTCATCGGTCTCATCTCGCCTTTCGCCACCTCAGCCACTCAGCCTTCTCACCTCACCCCCTCCCCCCACCCCACGCATGCCAACCGAAGCAGCCTCCCAGATCGCCAACAACAGGCAGGACGTGGCCTGCCACGCGTCTGTGCAGCCGCTGACGGCGGCGGAGGCCGAGGCCCGCCGCAACATCATCGCCGACGTCGAGGCACAGTGTGCGTCCCACGGCCGCCACCCCGCCGAGTGGGACGTCACCAAGTCCGTCTGGATCTCCCCTGACGAGCCCGCGGCCCCCTACGCCATCATCACCACCTCCCTCGCGCCCCCAAAGCGCTGCCGGGAGGTCATCTGCGAGCTGCTCGGCGCCGGCCTGCCGGTCGCGAGCACCGCGCACCAGGCGGTCAGCAACCCCGTGGAGCAGAAGCGGGTGGTCAAGGCGGCGCGGAAGCTGGTGCATGCGCTGCGGGAGGGCCCCGGCGTCGCGCCGCATGTCACGGCAGCCGTCAGCCTCGGCATCCTGCAGCCGAGCCACCACACCTTCTGCAAGGCCGTGCACGCGCGGGCCGCAAAGGGGGAGGATGCTGACGTGGCCGCAGACGCCGTGGTGCGCCGCCCCCTCCTCTTGGTCTGCCTCGGGGGAGTCCAGCATGCATGTGTGCGTGCGTGTGGCGCATGCTCGCCAGTGACACACAGTCACCCCCATGCGGCTGGGGAGCATGGAGGTGCCGGGGCGCCGTGCGTGCCGTGTCTGGCTTGGCCTGGGCTTATAGCGGGCCGCCTGCGCTTGCAGCCAGGAGGCGTGGAGGACATGGCCTCCCCGCAGTTCAGCTTCTGAGGGCGAACCCCAGACCTGCTCGCACGCACCATTCGCAGCACGCACACGTGCATCGCCGACTCACACGCAGTGGAGATGCGCCGCTCAGCTTCCGCTGGTGATACACGCGGCTCTGTGCAAGTCTAGCGGACAGGCCGCACCGCGGAGCATGCAGGCCTGCATGTGTGGGCGAACCTGCTGCTGCCGGGTGTTTGTGCCATGCCGCTGCGCCGAGCGCACGCGGCCGCGGCGGCGCTGCGGCGCGTGCCACCGCACGCGCTTCACACTGGCCGCAGCAGGAGCTCATGCCCGGTGGTGCTGCAGGCGAAGGAGATGCCGGAGGCGGCTGGCAGCGTGACGATGGCGGTGCTGGAGAAGTGGATGGCCTCGATGACGGAGGCGCCGTACATCGACCAGGTGCGCTCGGACCCCCGCCACTTGCAGCGACCCCGAGGGGCAGGCCCAACTGCGTCATGATTCAGTAGCGAACGCCCACAGCCGCCTCCACGTGTATTTGTCGCCGGCCATGCCTCACACACATCCAGCATGCATTTTCATAGCTTGAGGCTCCAGCCTGGTTGTATTGTCTGATGTTTTCTGGGGACTGTGGACGCAAACGGGCGCGGGCGGCTACTGCCGCAGGCAGCTGCTGAAGCACTTGCGTGGTGTTCAAGCCCCGCTGGGCTCCGAAGCCGCCGTTTTTGCCCTGCTGGCACCAAGAGCAGCAGTAGCTTCCGCTTTGCGTCAGGGGAAGCTGCGCCCCGCCGGTGAGGAGGCAGTACTGGGCCCTCGCCGTGTGTGCGGCATCTCCGCGCGCCAGTGCACGTTGTTCATGCATGGTCAGGGCCGGCCGGGCGGCGATGCACCGGTGGATGGCAGCGTGTGTGGTGCAGCTGAAGGCGGCGCGGCAGCTGCAGAAGGGCGCGAGCGCCGCCGGGGAGGCGCAGCTGGCGGACACGCCGGCGGCGATCGGCTCGGCCGCGGAGAAGACAGCCCAGTACATCTCAGGGTTCTACTACCAGGTTCCGCTCCTCCTCCCTGTGGCTAACCCCCCAATCGAGCCAGACGTGCCATGGCCTCGCGCTGGAGGCATCATGACTCATTGGGTATTTGCTTTAGGGCATCATGCGTCCTCACCTCGCGTGGCATCTTCAGACCATGCCTGAAGCCGGTCGCAGCACACAACGTAAGCGCCACTTCGCACAGTCATAGCGCACAGCACATCGGGCAGGCCTTCTAAACTATGGTTTTCAGCTGTGCTCGCTTGAAGCTTGCACGCGTCGTCTTCAAGCCTTGCTCTCGAAGCTCCCGCACGCACTGCGCCACCCCCGGTGTACGCCCGCGTGCCTTGCCAGCCGGGTGCCTGCATGCAGGAGGTGAAGCAAGCAAAGCAACGCCACGCCCAGGCCAAGCTGCCGCAGCCCGCGCACGACGGCGCCGCGAAGCGCAAGGCCCCGGACGACTGCGGCCTCCCGGACCTGCCGCCCGGCTGCCGCTGGGGCTACTGCACCCCTGACCGCTTCTTCGTGCCGTTTGACCCCAGCACACGCACCATGGGTAGCGCCCTCCCGGTCGCGGCCACCGACGGCACACCCACCATCGCGACAGGAGGTGCCACCCTCAACCCGCCCATGCATGTACAGCAGCAAGACTGCGCTCGCGGCACATCAGCACCTTGATTCACCACACTTTGTACTGATCACGTGCATGCGTGCCCATGGTGTGCACCTGCGTTTTCGTGTGCTGCGTCCACTCCCCTCTTCCCTACATTCTCCGAAAAAGAAAACGTTTTGGATACACTGACATGCTGGTACGGTGATGCAGGCAGTGCGGGGCAGGGCACCGAAGCGGAGCTGAGGCAGCTCGCCCACATCTACCAGCCGGTGCTGTGGGCGCCGGACAAGGCCGTCTTGGCGGAGCGGTCCTGGGGGCTGTTCTCCGCCGACAACCCTGGAGTGGAGCGCACAGAGGCGGCGAGCAAGGAGGCAGCTGCCGCGAAGAACACTGCGGCGCTGCGAGTGCGGCCCCGCCCCCATGCCCGCTGCTGCCTGGGCACGGCCGTGCTACAGGTCGCCACAGTCCTGTGGTTCGCTCGGCCTCTGTGCCACCGGCCGTGGCCGGAGGGGTCATGTGCTGGCTGCTGTCCCGGGGGTTGCACGCGAGGATCGCCACAGCATGCAGGAGCGGCTTGCCGTTGCCACGCTCGCGATCTCTTTAATGCTGCGTGTCCATGCGGCTTGCCGTGTTTCATGGTCCGGGCAGTGCGAAGCCTTTTGCGAAGGCATGGTGCAGTGTTGCCTCCGGCATGCATGGCAGGTCAGCGCAAACACGCCTGCTGAGTCCCAGTGTCTGTATGTCCCACGAGGCATGCCCTCGCAAGCACTCACGCCGCGATGCGCGCATGGCTGCGTAGCACACAGTTCACCGCCAAACCCCACCGCATGATGTCTCCATCAGCATGCCATCACGTCAGCACACACCAATATGCATCACACCAGCAGACCAGCTGTGTATCCACGACAGCAGGCAGGCCTCACGCATGTTTACCGTCCAAGCTGCTGAGCGACTGTGACTGCGCCAGCCAGGTATGTGTCAAGAACACGCCGCCCACTATGGCCCGCGCGTCTCGGCTACAGTGGCTGAAGGACGGGCGGCTGCAGGACCTGCGGGTGGAGCACTTTGGGGCGGTGGAGGTGCGGCAGCTGGTGCGGGACGTCGCGCTGGTCGTGCAGGACCGGCTCGCAGCCGCCACCTTCACCCCGACAGGCTCTGCGGTGAAGGCCCGGGAGGCTCTCAAAGTGAAGTCCCTGACGCTGCAGCTGCCGGAGCGTGACGCCGGTCTGGAGCCGCCGCTGGAGCGGTTGCTGGCGATGGAGTTTGCCGCACCGGCTGCAAAGGCCGGCCCAAGTGCAAAGAAGCACAAGCCGTGAGGTCGAGAGTGTTGCCGTGCGGCACCCTGGGGTTCACATGTGGGTGGAACCTGAGCTCAGGGGAGTTGTGACTGTGCATGGTGGGTGATTCGTACACCTGATTTGATAAACCCTACCTCTCACTGCTTGACCTGTTGCAAATGTCGGCATGGAGAAGGGCTTTGCTGTGACAGGTGCTGTTACCTATCACATGATAGAGTTTGCGCAGCTTCTGCAAGCCACAGCGAAAGAGGTCCTCGTCAGCGACACAATCGCGGGCAGATCTGGCAAACAAGACCAGGGCAGCGGTACATGATCTGAGTCACATGTCCACACATGCATGTCCTGTACAAGGAGGTCAAAGCAGTGACTGGTTAGGTGTGTGGCAATTGACACAACGCAATGCCTGGATTGTATCAGACTTGAACAACGACGACGTGATTCAAGGTGCAGTGGGTTTTCATTAATCCCGCGGAGCTACAATGCTGCATGGCAGATGTGTGGCATGCGGCAATACCTACCTGTACAGAGCTGGTTACAGTGACATGTATCCACCTGTCCCTGTTGACAGCAAGAGTTTTGGATTTGAGTCAGTGTCATGTGGAAAAGTACTCCTGCAACATCACCATCACCATACATTGTCACTTGATCAGGACGTTGTTCACAATTGTTCTGGTAACAGTGCAAGTAATGTTCCAAAACAAAGTTGATAGAATCACTCATGACTTTTGCACAAACGGGCGAGTGAGCAACTGTTTCCAGATACAAGATGTGCGATAACACAATTTACATGTGCTGCATTTGAGTGCGACCCCAAGTTGCATAGGACTGATTGCACTGTGCCCCTTGCAATTTGACCGCATTTCGCGGCCAACTTCAATGTCACTCCGTGGGCCAACGTGTGAGGATTGGGCAAAGAAGGCAATGGAACACAGCAGCACAACCTGAGCTATCCCCCTACTGCCAGACTTCTGGCGCAGTCAGTATGCCACACAATACACACTCCAACCTGGGTGTACTGCACCACCCTGTGTTATGGCGACATGTGCCTCTTGTGATGTGGTTGAATGTATACCAAGCAAGATGCACGAGATGTTGGTGTTATGACACTACACAAGAAATCGATTCTTGCTGTACATTCATTCCACACTTAGAGTTGGCCGTGTCCATTCATCGTACAACTTCGTGCGCCATGTCCAAGTTAAATGTGTGCAATCGCAAATGGTATTCGCTCTGACATTCGCAGGTTATGTGAACAGGCAGATGAAAATGGAAAATTGAACCAGTCGATGTAGGGTCACAACTGCTTACACAATGTGATTTGAATTAAAAAAAAAAGGGGAGCTGGAACTGCACATGAGCAGACATTCGCACATACTACTCATGTCCACTGGACTGATCTACAACACTGCTGTGTGGTCCACTGCTTCTGACATATCCCGCTAGTGGACGTCGTCAGCGACCTACTGGCCGATCTGGGAGGTGGAAATCACAAGGTTGATGCCCACACCCAGAAGAACCACTAGCAGACCAGCCCAAGCGAGGAGACCCTTTGTGCCCGGCTTGTACTCGTTACCGCTCTCGGACCAGATGTCGGGGGTGTAGATAGGAGAGTATCCATCGACGTTGGCGCCGTACTTGTCTGCGAAACGGAACACGCCTCCGTACTTGCCTGCACAAGCTCACTGTTGTGAATGACCTACAAAATGAACGATACCAAGGTAACGATCGTCGCACGATGCCCAGGGGGCTATTTCGAGCCGCGGTGGAGGGTGAGCTGAAGCCACGTAGGTCGAGCACTTTCATATCCCCGACTCGTGCAGTCAAAACATAGACAAGCTCCGCGAAAAGGTTTCAGAAAACGTCACCACATTGGTACAAATGATATCAGATCCTGCTTGTGGGCGAATAGGTGCACGAAAGTGGTCACGACCAAGACCGGTAAGACTCGTCAGTGGGTCAGCAGTCCGACATCCCAATACATACACACGCCACGAACAAGGCCAATACCCAGACATACGCATTCGCGAAACGACAGGATACGCATATTTGCCGCTGCCACGTTGCTGCAACTGGATTACGCAGTACTGCCACGACCTCGCTTGAAGAATCGATCTGACATTCCGTTCACTGGTGTTACCATCAGTCGACTCTGCAACGAGAAGAAACAGCCGAGCTGACGAGGACCTCAGGTAAGGCGTGTCGCCCCCTTGTCCACCGAACCGAGATGCGCGACGTGGTGGCAGGGTTGACCGCAAACACACACGAGGGGCCAACAGAACGCGGACTAGACACAGATGAACGTCCAGACCGCGCATAGAAGATGTAGTAGCAGCAAACATTGAGCGAAGGCGCGGCGGGGCAAAATCTAGGCTGTATAAATTCACGTGCGAGTATACAATGGTCTACAGCCCGCACGCCGCGCCACTGTTCTAGCCGGCTCGCAGACATTGCAAATACAAAATTACAGCATCATTTTAGACAGTCGACCACCACGGGTCTGCGGCTACGCACCCTTGCGGCCGGATGAGTCCACCCAGTTCTTGTCCGCCATCTTGTCGGACACACCCATCAGGTTCTTGCGGACAGTATCGTTTTTGACGGAGTTCAGGCCCTGCTTCTTGATGTCGACCTTGCCACCGCTGGAGCGGGCGATCACAGAGGAGCGAGCAGATGTGACGGCAAACATGATGTCGAAGAGATGAGAGGGCTGAAGAACGAAAGCGTCGAACAGGTGAGGCGAAACTCGTACCCAGTGGTCTGCCCACGGGTATATACGTCTTTGGCGATGTGCTGATCGTGCTCGGTGCGGGCCGATCTGGCCCCGATTCAATTTCTGATTCGGGCACTTGCATGCATTACTACACGCATCATGCACCCCCCCACGTTTCCCCCTCGTAGACACTGGTACACGTACCTGACCGCGCACACCTTTCATTGCCGAAAAGGCGACGTCATCGCCACGGAAGCCTGAACAAGAGGACACGGCCACGCACTGGACTGCTCACACTGAATGTCTTTGCGAGTGGTGGCGTCAAGAGTCGTGAAGCAGGTGTCGCTGGCCCAAGACGTTTTGGCCGCGGCCGGCACAGCCGCTTTCACCCCAGCCTGTGCGAGGATGGGCAGATATGGCAAGAATAAGCCGAAGGTACTACCTCTGCCCTGTACTTCCGCGGACTGATCACCTGGCACGCTGCGATGCCTGGTGGCATGCCGGGGTCGCCTCCACACTGCAGCATCGCGCTGCAGCCTGGATGCCGCGGCGATGTTGCACAGTACCACTCAGTCTATCACCCCAGGCAGGTGTGTCGGTATAGACGCTCCGATGTGCGTCGGATCTGTGCTGCAGAACCAGCGGACCCAGAAGAAAGACTTTGGCAAGGGCAAGCGCAGTGATGAGTGGACAGACTACAGGAATCGAAACACGACGTGGGACAACATCGACACAAAAGCGCAGGAGGGCAGCCTGAACGAGGAGTTTGAGGAGTACTACAAGGGCCAGAAGGTCTGCCCCGAGGACGAGTGGGACCGCTTCATCTTCACTCTCCGAGACCCGCTGCCCATCGCCTTCCGCATCAATGGCTCCGGCGCCCTCTCCGAGCAGCTCAAGGAGCGCCTGCAGCGAGACTTCTTCTCCAAGTTCGCAGACGGCCAGATCGTCATCGAAGGTGGTTCCCATGCTCACATCAACACGCCATGCACGCGCTTGCCGCCTCTGCCTTCACAGTGCACACGATCATGCAGCTTCTCTGCAGCAGCTCGCCCGCGACTGGAGCCTCTGGGGCAGCTCCTGCCCCCTCGATCAATCCGCCTCACAGCACCGCTGCCAAATGCCCTGATCAAAACAGTCGCGGTGCGGCCGTCTGAGGGGTTTGCTGGCGGCTGCAGAGAAGGCGTGCGAGGCGCCGCGGCCGATGCCGTGGTACCCGCGGCAGCTCGCGTGGCAGATGGGGTTCAGCCGCATGCAGCTGCGCAAGGTGCCGATTCTCGCGGAGATGCACGAGTTCATCAAGCGCGAGACCGCCGCCGGCAGCATCTCCCGCCAGGAGGCCGTGTCCATGGTCCCGCCGCTGTTCCTCGACGTGCAGCCCCACCACATCGTGCGCTCCCCGCCACGCCCCTGGCCCCCACCCGCTGCGGTGTAGCACCACCACCAGTGACTCTGTGACTGTTGTAGTCGGGACGCCTGCAGATCTTGCATGTGCACAGCACACCCCTGTGTCTCCGGTGATGTTGGGCAAGCCCCAGCGTGCGTATTCACGGCGAGGCTGCCGCCCCCAGCACATCTGGCGGTCACGCCACGTCATGCATCACTGAGCGCGGCCGCGCCTGCCCCGTGGCGCGAACCGCTTTGCACGAATGCTAGAGAGACCCCCCGGGGGGCCCTAACTCTGCCCCCCGGCGGCGGCGGGTACCGGCAGTGGGCCCCATGCCCCCCTGCCGTCATACGCTGCCTCACATGCCGCGAACTAACGCACCACCCACTGCCCTGCGTCACACCACAGGCTGGCGCTCCCATCCGCCGCGTGAACATGCATGTGCCCCACACCCCTCACAGCATGGTCCAACTTGACCCCTGCCCCTGGTGGTTACGTGGAATGTCGCGCGCGAGGCTGCCATGTATATGCGTGCGCTCAGGGAGAGATCACGCTGTGTGCTGAGGCCGCCCGGGCGCTGTCGCAGGTGCTGGATGTGTGCGCTGCCCCCGGCTCCAAGACGTTTCAGATCCTTGAGATGCTGCACTCCGGCAGCGAGCCGGCGACGGGCCTCGTGGTCGCGAACGACGCCGACGTCAAGCGCTGCAACCTGCTGACGCACCAGACGAAGCGCATGTGCAGCCCGTCGCTGCTGGTGTGCAACCATGAGGGCCAGATGCTGCCGCTTGTGCGGCCGCGCGGCGCCGCGAAGCTCGCGGCGCACGGCACACTGCGCTACGACCGCGTGCTGTGCGACGTCCCCTGCAGCGGCGACGGCACGCTGCGCAAGGCCCCGGACATCTGGCGGCGGTGGCGCGTCGGCAACGGCAACGGCCTGCACGCGCTGCAGCTGCGTATCACCCTGCAGTCCTGCCGCCTCCTGAAGGTGCGTGCTGTGCATGCTGCGCTCTGCACCCTCTCCATGTGGTGCGCGGGCTGCCGGCAAGCACCTGGGGTGAGGTGTACAATGCCATATGCCGGATAGGGTTCTGTCCGCGGCCCATGCGGTGGCCGTGGCGCGCTGTGAGTGAGTGGCGGTTGGGTTTCTGAGGAGTGATGCATCACTGAGCGCGGCCGCACCTGCCCCATGGCGCGAACCGCTTTGCACGAATGCTAGAATGACCCCCCGGGGGGCCCTAACTCTGCCCCCCGGCGGCAGTCCGTATCGGCCGGGGCCCCGGTGGTCCCGTGCCGTCATACGCTGCCTCACATGCCGCGCCCAATGCTGCGCTTCCCTGGTCAAGCGCGCTTTTTCCGGTCATGGCTTTGCTCATGCAACTGCGCTTAAACCCCCCTTACGCATCGCTAATCTTACCAAAAAAACCGAGTGTGATCTAGATCTATGGCCTTGACTCCAAGGTCCGCATCGCTGCGGGGTCACGGCGTCGCCAGGGTGCAGGTCGGCGGGCGGCTGGTGTACTCGACGTGCACCTTCAACCCCATCGAGGACGAGGCGGTCGTCGCCGCCGTGCTTCAGGCCACCAAGGGTGCCATGCGCCTCCTGGACGTCTCGGCCGACCTCCCCAAGCTCAAGCGCCTCCCCGGCCTCTCTACCTGGAAGGCACGCCCCCTCAGCCGCCTCCCTGACAGCTTGTTGCCCGTGCCACGGGCCGGCAGGCATGCCTGGGTCCACGCTGACTGCGCCCCTGGTCTAAGCTCTGCCCGGGCGCTGTGCCCCCTTCAGTTGCATACTCCATGGACCTACCGCTTTGCTTGCGTGCTGCGGCGCCGTGCGTATGTGTGTGTGGTTACTGCGTGCGGTGGCCTGAGGGTGTGCGGGAGCGGCGGGTGACGGCGGGGAAGGGGGTGCAGGTAAAAGACAAGGGCGGGTGGCACGAGGCGTGGGAGGACGTGCGGGAGAGTGTCGCGGAGGGCAAGGCGCAGCTCGACCCGACGATGTTCCCGCCGGCCGCGGACGCCGGGCTGCCGCTGGAGCGGTGCATGCGCTTCCTGCCGCACCACCAGGACACGGGCGGCTTCTTCGTGGCCGTGCTGGAGAAGGTGCGGGAGTGCGCCGACCTCGACGTGCCGACCATGGACCACCGCGGCAAGGGCAAGAAGGGCAAGCAGGTGCGCCGCGGCGTCTCCTCTCCTGTTTGCGGTGAAGGGCGGTGCCTCTGTTTGTCTCGCAGCAACAAGGCGCAGCCAGATATCCATGCCCGTCCGCCTGCATGCATTTGGCCCGGTCATGCATGCGCAGCTGCGTGTGGTGTGCGTCTTTGTTGTCAAACTAAAGAGGGCGGCAGCTGCATAGCGTTGCCACGTGTGTGTTTGTGCGTGTGCGTGCTGGTATTGTGCTGGCATTGTGCTATGGCTGCGGAACGAAGCGTCGTATTTGAATCCTCCGTGGGTCGCCCCTGCGGGTCCTTGGAGATGAGAACGGCGCAAGAGCGGTGCCTCCGGGCGGTCTGCGTGGGCCGTGCTGCGCTGCGTGCTGTGGCGGCGCGGCTGGCTTGCGCAGGTACATGTAGCGGCATGCCTGTATCAATGCTGTGCCGTAGTGTCGAGTCCCCTGCGCACCCGCAGCCCCACGAATCCGGTGTAGTGGCTGCCTTGCTGCGGCGCTTGGGTGGGTGTCAGGCAGTGCCAGTGTGACGCGGCGGATGAGCACGCTGTGCCTGTGCAGGGGAAGCAGAGTGCTGCGGCTGAAGTGGCTGCGGCAGAGCCTGCGCATCCCCAGACCACCCCGGCCACAGATGCCGCACCCGCCGCCGCGGCTGACTCCCCTCCGACCAAACGCGTCAAGGTGGAGCCCGCGGCGGAGACGACCGAACAAAACGGCGCCGAAGCGAAAGGCGGCGCGGGCGGGGGCGACGTGGAGTTGCGTTGGGAGATCCGCGGCGGGGGCCGCCGGGGGCGGCCGAACAGCAAGGGCCTGAAGCGGCAGGACCTCGACCCGGTGATCCCCGTGACAGACGACAGCATCCTCGGGCCCGTGAAGGACTTCTACGGCCTCGAGGCCGGGTTCCCGCTGAGCACGCACCTCGTGACGCGCTGCATGGACGCCGCGGAGCGCCCGAAGCGCTGCTACTACGTGTCGGACTCCGTGCGGCGGCTGCTGATGATGGACGAGAGCGAGAGCCTGACCGTCATCCAGGTCGGCCTCAAGGTGCGGCTGCCCCCGGCGCCTCTGCGTGCCGACATCGGGCCGCCTGATGTGCAA
Source organism: Ulva prolifera (assembly GCA_023078555.1). NCBI lineage: Eukaryota > Viridiplantae > Chlorophyta > Ulvophyceae > Ulvales > Ulvaceae > Ulva > Ulva prolifera. The sequence goes on along the minus strand of CM041201.1, from coordinate 4,676,131 downwards.
CTCACGCAGCTGTCACAGCCTGCGCACAACGGCAGACGGCGCATGCATGCTGCGGCCGCCGTGAGCCGGGTTGTGGCGCGCTGTGCTCGTCAGCGTGCCGATGCTGTGAAGCGTAGTGCATTGTTCGGACACGTGCCACTGGCGTGCAGCTCATGCGTGTTGCACGCCGCAGTGGCATGCATGGCAGCCGTGTGTGATCGTGCTGCGTGCTGCGCGTGACGTGTGACGTGTGGTGGCGTGTGTGCAGCTGCTGGAGCGGCAGGAGGTGCGGGACGGCTCGAGTCCGTGCATCTACCGCATCGCACAGGAGGGGCTGCCCTTCCTGCTGCCGCACATCACGAAGCAGCGCGTGCGGGCGCCGCTGTCCGTCTTCAAGGCGCTGCTGCAGGCGCGCGCGCTGCGGCTGCCGCACTCTGTGCCGTACAAGACGGTGCTGCCGCCGCGCGAGGACAAGCCCAAGGTGGAGGGGGGGGAGGCCAAGCCGGCGGGCGGGGTCGGGCTGGAGGGCGCTGGCGGCGGCTCTGAGACGCCGACGCTGGAGTGTGAGTCGTGCCTGGCTCAGGTGGCTGAGGTGAACTCCGGCTGCTGCATCATCACGCTCACGTGCGCCTCCTCCTGTGCCCCCCAGGCCCACTGAAAGTATTCTGCCCGATTTGACAGTGCATGTTCGCCCTGTTGTTTGTGGCTCAGGTAGCGGTACCGCGGTGTCGACGAGCTGGTGTGTTCCGTAGTTACCGCCCCTGTTTTGGATTTGCACGTGCACGTGTGACGGTCTGGCGCGCCCCACGGCAGTGAGCGCTGCTTGAGAGGTGGGGGGTTGTGTTTGCAGGGACGAGGACGCGCGGCGGCTGGGGCTGCCGGTGGAGCAGCGGGACAGCAACGGCGGCCTCGCGGCGGAGGCGCCGCTGGCGATGTCGTGCTGGCGCACGCGCGGCGCCCTTAGCGTGCTCGTGTCGAAGGAGGACTGCGCAGTGATGCTCGACCGGCTGGACCTCATCGAGGGGAAGGCCGCGCAGGCGGCGGGCGAGGACAGCGGGGACGAGAAACCTGCTGCCACAGTGGAGGCAGCAGAGTAGGGCTTGGGTGTAGTGTGAGCGGGCCTGGCTGCGGGTGCTGCTCTGTGCTCCGGAGAGAGCAGGCGCGTGCCCGCAGTCTGGCGCGATCGATTTGCGTTTGAGAGTGTGAGGGTGGTCAGCGAGGCGGCTGCGAGGGGAGAGTGTTGTTATCGGTAGTCGCGAGTTGTCTTGCGTGTAATTTGAGCGCGTCTTCCCGAGTCCAAGTGTTGATATGGCGGGGCTATCTCCTAAGATCGAACATGTCAGATCAGCGAGCGGTCGGTCTGGCACCCACAGGATGTAACAAGCTCTATGTGCCCAGAGCACTTTAATATGTCCAGTGTTGGTAGATAATTGTCTATGACTGCTTTGGTACCGTACGAGATGGGCGCTTGGCACCAGCGGGGGGAGCCGTTCGTTGGCGGGTATGTTCATGTCGTCTCCTGGTGCAATTGAGATGCCTTGCCGGACGCAGGCCACCGGGTGCAATCGGTGCGTCTTGCCCATAGCTTCAGGTGCAGAAACCTTGGCTAGTCAACTGACCTGGGGAACGCAACATCCATCGCGTGCGTCAGCAGTGCCCAGCAGAGTGTGTATTTGGTGCACTTCTAAACGCTGCAGAGTGGCCAACACAAGTGTGCGATTTCGCGTTTGTGAGCCTTGCATTGCGCCACGCCGTGCCTCCCGTCCTGTGCGTGTGCGACAGTGTAGTAGGGCTGTAAATTTAACTTTACCCCCATTTTAACGGAGTTTAAAATGCTATTTTACTTTACAATTTTAACGTTAAAACGATTTCGAGGCTTTAAAGGGGTCATTTTACTTTTATTTTACTTAAACGCATTTTAACTTTAAGGGTGCTTTAAAACCAAAGTTGAAGCCAAAAAGGGCTGTATTCTGATGGCTTTGGCCGACCTCATAGGACAAACATCACTAACAAAGCACGGTGGTCATGATATAACTCGCAGCACACCTGTTGCTGGCTCCTAGTACTTAAATCCGTGTCGCTATGCGCTTGCTCATGCTGTGGGAGTCATTTTCCGTAGCCCGTGTGCACCTGTCATTGATTTGGCAGTGAGCAACTTCCAGACATGGCACAAGACAAACGTCCTGCTGAACCTCTGCAAGAGACTGAAAGTTCCGATGAGGCAAATCTGGATTCGGCAGATGTAGGTGGCTCCAATCTGCGCAGAAAGCCAGCTGCGACTGATGTTGTGTCTCGTGGTGTTGTTGAAAAGTTTGCCGAGCTCGAGAGAGGCTGCCATTGAAATCATGTCTGCGAAGCCCTACTGTGCAACTGTGGAGAGGCTGTGGAATATATTTCTAGACAACTTGACCTCCAAGAGAAGGTCAATGAAAAACAGTACGCTGGCAACGACATAGTACACCAAAATCAACCTCCATCACCTAGGCGATAATGATGCAGTTGTTGACGAAATTCGATGTTTTGAACATCTGCTTGGTTTTGTTGATGAAGTGTATGAGGAAGACTCTTCTGGATCTGTTGTGCCAGAACGAGGGTGCAGTAGCATGTGGCCTGCAGTCTGACAGCCTAGGAGCATCTCCATCGTCGTCAAGTTGCTCAGGAGACGCAGATAATTGATAGGCAGTGCAATAGGTGTATCTAGGTGGCTGTGGACGTGTTTGTGCCGTGTTTGTGCCGTGCCATTGGCCGAAACTGCCTCCTCGACATGTTTAACAGTTTTACTGGTAAAGTAGGAAAACACTAGTTTAAAACACGTTTAAAGTAAAGATTTTTTAGCCTATTTTACTTTTATTTTACTTTAGCTTTGTTAATTAACGTTAAACCATGCCCCCATATGTTAAATTTACAGCCCTACAGTGTAGCTGCGTGATCAACCTGGCTGTCCTTCAGGGAACAGGGAACCCGGACTCTGGAGAATGAGGTACCGGCATCATCATTGTATGACATCCAACGCTGCGTGTGGAGTCTGGATCATGATCGAGTCTTTGCTGCCTGCGTTGTGCAGAGGACGTGCGCGGCAACAGTCGAGGCTGGGTGCTCCTGTGAGGTGACCGGTCAAGAGGTACCCCACTGAAAACATCGTCAACGTCTTCCGGAAGGCGGCAACAGAGAAGATGCAGGTATTCAAATAGTCCCACGACTGTTATGGCGACCTCTGCTGCAAACTGTTGCAACTCTCATGTCAGCTCTGTTGAGCGTCTTGGGGGCTACACAGCTGCTTCAGATCTTTAAAATCGAATGCGTGAAGACCATATTCCATTGAATTGAGGTGTTCCCAAGATGTACTTGACGTGGCAAATCCCTTCCGTGCGAACCATGCCCGTTGCCGATCATGGCGTAGCTTCATGCAGCCCACACCATGCACCGTCCGTGCAGGCATGTCACATGATCAACAGGTTTCAGGGCGACGTAGACTGGCTGCATGGCAGCTGTACATGTATCACATCAGTTACACAACCGCTGGCTCACAAACATTCCAGCATACACTCCCAGGCGCCCGCCCACCTGTACTGACGCGGTCAGGGGGCACAAGGGTGGTACACGCGCCATACTGGCGTTGCACACAGGATCTCGCATCGCCTGCTGTGGCTGCACAGGCTGTTGAGCTCAGCCTGGCCATGCCAGCAGCTCACACGCCTCCATAAAAGTAACACCCTCGACGGGGCAAACATGTACACAAACTCGCGCGCTGAAGCTGCTCACTTCCCTCACAGGCACCAAAGGTGTCATTGGACTGGACACACAGCCCTCCCTGCGTACTGGTATAACGATACTACCAAGACTGCATCCAGGCTACCCAGCCCAGCCTGCGCGGCCCTCGAACACCACGCACTGTGGCATGACCTTGGCAAGCCTCGCCTAGCGGCGCTGGCAAGTCTGCGGCCTACCGAGGGCCACGCAAGGGCCGCACTGGGCGTCTGGCTTGCACTCCAATACACGCCGCAAACACGGCATCAAAACTACTGTATTAGCGTCTCCCGGCCGCCTGGACTCCCCCGCAGGCGCCACGGATTCAGTCCTCGATTGCAGTTCCCCCGCAGCCAACATGAAGCTGACTCCACCATCTCGGTGGAGTAGCACCACTGGCTGGCAGCGCCGGTGGCAGCAGAACGGTCGGTCCGCACGGCTGCAAACCTTGTGCTGCTGTCACACCGCCGGCGGGCCTGCCGCCCACGGCGGCACACGCTGCTGCCGCGGCCGGTGGTCCTGCATCCAGTCGCCCTGGGCCGACATGTCGTGCACAGGGTTTCCACCGCCGTCCTGCCCGCCCCCAACACCCATAAACCTCCGCATCGGCTTGCCGCCGTGGTCAACCATCTGTCCCTGCCCGCCGGCGGCGCTCATCGCCGGCACCCCCATGCCCTGTTGCTGCGCCATGGACTCGTCATGCATGTGCGACATGCACATGTCCATTGGAAGGTCCGCGCCGCCCAGCAGCGCCACGTCCGTGTCGTCCGTCATCAGCAGCTGCCCGATCTCCTCGCGCTGCAGCTGTTGCATGAGCGCGTGCGGCGGCAGATGCATGCCCGGGCCCGCAGACATACCCAGGGGAGGCCCCCCGGGCCACCCTTGTTGCCAAGTATACCCCATCGCCATCGACGGCTCCGCGCTGCTGTTGCCGACTGCTGTCCATGCGCTGTCCGTCGCACACGCCGTCGCCGACAGCCCCGCGCTCTGCGGCGCCGCCTCTCCGCAGTCCGGCGCCGTCATCCACATCATGCCCCGCTGTTGCCGGCCGAGGCCTGGCGGCGGCGGCAGGGGTGGTCGCAGCGGCTCCTCGCCGTCGACCTCCATGCATGAGTCCAGCGCCGGCGGCACGACGGCCCCCATGAGGTAGTCGGCTGCGGTCGCAGATGCCGCCAGCGGGGCGCCCGCCGTGTCCTCTGCGCCGCTGCTGCCGTTTGCCTTGCGGCTGTCCATCTCCGCTTGCGCCTCCGGCGGCAGCGCAGGGGTCGGGATCATCTGCTGTGCGGCCGGACGGCTGCCGTGCACCTGCACGTCTGCCATGCGCGGGCCATGCATCGAAGCGCTCGCCATGCGCACATCAAACCGCGCATCAAACGCGGCCCGCGCCGCCAGCGACTGCGGCCCATGCATGGTCGGCACGATGCTGCGGAAAGTCATCGCGCGCACATCGCCTGCCGGTGGTGTGCCCGGTAGCAGCGCCTGCTGTCCCGGGGTGCTGAGGCTGCTCTGGCGTTGGGAGCCGCAGTTGGGCTGCCTCGCATCTGGCGGGGGCTGTCCCAGTGCCACAACAGAGGCGGCTCGGGGGCCCCGCTGCGTGTCTGGCAGGGAGGCGGCCGCCGGCCCCTGGACAGCGTACCCTGCAGGAGGCGCCTCGGGCATCGGCTGATTGCACGGCATCGCAGACGCGGCATGGTGTAGGGGGCCGCGCTGGGGCGCAGGGGGGTGATGCGCGGCCGCAATGTCCACGGCGGCCATCGGCGGCGGCGTTAGATCTGCAGCGCAGGGGCGGTACTCGCTCCAATGGCAGCACTCGAGGCGGGGGTGGTAGTACTGCTGGCATGCATGCAGGCGCGGCGCAGGAGACAGCATACCCGACCACTGGCGGTCTGCGTCCCCCACGTCGCTTGGAGCACACGGCCCGCTCGACTGCACCCACAGGCATGCCTGCATTGTGGCATCGGCGACCTGTGCCGGTCGTGCCGCCTCGCTCGCCACATGCATCTGTGCGTGCTCACGTTCGCCACAGGCACGGCCGCGTGGCTGCTGTGGCTCCATTGCTGAGTCCGCCGCCGCAGGCTTGCGTGGGGTTGGTGGCAGGGAGGGTGGGCCCGCGGACTCCGGAGCAGCCGCCTCTGGCTGCTGTGGCTCCATCGTGGCCCCCTTGCATGGGCCGGACAGCTTGGCGGCGGAGTGGAGGTCTGCCCAGCCCGGGGGGGCCGTGCCGCGCGTGTGCTGCATGCGGGACTCCATCTGGCTGAGCATGCGCCCCATCAGCGTCACCGTCATCTGCCGCTCCTTGTTTGGCATTTGCGTCAGCCCCTCGAGCAGCCCCTGCCACGTGTGGCTCAGATCGAAGCACGACGCTGCACAGCCACCACGCGCACTGTCAGCACAGGCTCATCTGCCTGCAGCGAGCACTGAGCGCAACACAAGGACACAGTGCCCCTGTGCATACCCTCCCGACACGCACCACAGGGGTGGCAGATAAGTGTCAAGCGATGTGCGTGACAGCTTCCGCGGCCGCCTCTTAAGCGGGTTATGCGGTTCTAACGGCAGGGTGCGCACCCAGGAAGCTGTAGATGGAGGCGTAGTCAACGGAGGGCTTGCTGTGGGCGTGGCCCGTGCCGGTGCCCGGCCGCGGCCCGCTCGCCGTCTCGTGGTCAAGCAGGCTGGATATCAGCTCGGGCTGCGCCGCCTCCGGGGCCTTCTCCGCGGCCGCCTGAACCTTATGGGTCGCCGCTGGGGCCTGTGCTGCCGGTTCCGCCAGAGTCCTAACGACGTACACGCCCGCTGCAGAGGCAACTCCAGTCGGGAAAGGGACATAACCACACATAGGAGCCAAATTAAGCAGGCACATGTGCGGCGGTATAGCAAAGCAGTCGCGAGGCACACCTGGGTGGCCTCCGCTGTCCAGAGCGGCGCCAGGCGGGTAATGCCCCGCGAACGCCCACTGAGCGATCCCCGGCTGCGCACCGCAGCTGTCCGCGTAGGGCATGCTGCACATGACGTGCGGTGGACGGGAGTGTGCCTGCATCGCCTCCGAGCTGAGTGGCGGATGAGGGGCCGTGGTAGCGGCGTGGGGGGTGACTGGGGCCGCTGCCGGACGCACCTCCCTCGCGCCAGGTTGTCTGTGCTGCGGCGCGACGGTCACGGTGATGGGTGACGCTGTGTGGGGGGCCTGTGGGGGACGCTTTGTAGCGCACTGCGAGGTGCAATCCTGCGATGGCCCGAGCTGCGCCGGCATCCCGCCCGCCTCCAGAGCGGGGCTGTCCCCTGCCAGCTGCATGCGAAAATCATCTCGATCTCAAGTCCTGCTGTGGGCTGATTGCTTGCGTCACATGCGCATCCGAGCGCAGATTTTACAGGAGCGTGCGCAAGCGGCGGACACCCACGCAGCCGCTCGGACACAGTCGTGGACGACGTCCAGAGGGTGTGCAAGCAGGTGTGCGTGAACGCAGTGGGGGCACAGGAGAGCGCACGTCGGTTGGGTTGCCGGTGGAGGCGCGCGCGAGGCTGGGATCTGTGTGGGCCGCTCGCAGCGCATGTTGGTGCTTGAGCTCACTGTTTGTTGGAGGGATCATGTCACCCCGACCTGTAGACACCGGCATAGCTTAGTGTTTGAGCCGCAAGGATGCACCTCGTGCCAAGGAACTGGTCACCAACAGCCAGAACGGCACACGTTGCCAACAACACATCTGATCTGGCACCGAATCTGCAAGCGCCTGGTGCATGTCCAACAAGTAGCTGCCATATCATCACAGCAGATGGTAGCAGATGGTTGCAGATCTGAGGCGTAGAATGCCGAATCTGGAGCTCGTGGCCTTGTTGGTCGGCATGTAAGTGGACGTGTTACATGATTCAGACAAGAGTGCGTCGTGCCAATGGAAGCGACGCCGCGGCGCTCGTGCAGCATGCAGTCACGCCTAGGCGGCCATTCGCAGTAAGACTGCATCGATCGGTGCGGAGCTGTTTCTCGTTTGTGCCGGCAGGTCAAGAGAAAACGTGGACGCACCTTTCTTCTGCATCCGTATGAACCACTTCTGCGCATGACTCCGAACCTGCAGCGTCGCGCCAGTCAAGATAACATCTGTCTAAGCTCGGCTTAGCAAACACATGTGCTGAGTGGCCTCGGAGCTCAGAACCTGCTACAGCAGCGATTTTTGATGCACACCTGAACCACGGTTTTGGTGCCAACATGTGCTGCAACCTCTTTCCAGTTGCGATGGTGAATTTGGAGCCCTTCGACGAAGTTGGCGTGCTCCTGCACGTCAACCTTGTTCCTTGGGCAACAGCTAGTTGTGATACCGAGTCACGGTCAACAATTACTACTCAGACATATGAGATCATTTGTCTTGACATGAGGCATACCTGCTCCGTCCAGACTTCGCGCTTGCGTGAGGGCTTTTTGACCCCATCGTCTGGGGCTTTTTCAGCACCCTTGTCCTTGGCGCCCGCAATATTGATGATGACTACAGAGAGTGACAGTGCAACTATCGTCCCTGCAGCAGCTGTAAGTCTGCTTGATATTTCGCATCAATGGCGTGGGCAGGTGTCGCATGCCCCTCACGTGCGTTAGCAGGAAACAAACACGCAAACACGGACAAACAGCCACTTCGTTCTGTTCATGCTTGACATAGTGCTGGCAAGGCGCTTCGAACAAATGTGTCTACATGCTTGCGAGAACGACGATTCAAACGGTCTTGATCGCGTGCTGACAAAGCAATGCTTGGGGCACGCTAGGTCACTAGCACTGCAACATTGCGCATAATTTCCAGGCAAAACCCGTCCATCTACAAGATTGATATACTCTTTTGCTTACTTGCACGCAACGTGGCTTGTCAATACAGCCAGGACGCGCTAATGAAGGCATCACACCTGAACGAACAGCCAGCAGCCAGAAAACAAAAAAGCACAGTAACATGCCACGCCCATCAGGCAAAACAACACATCATATTGCTGATCAGGTTCTTTGCCGACCCATCACCAGCAGCGAATGCGCATGTACGTATACAGTAGACGCAATTCAGCCAACGCACCTCCTTCGGCTGACCGTGGTCACCAGCAATTCCTACAAATGCTTCCTCTGCAGTAGATTCTTTGTATGTCTTGATTTAATTGAGGCTCCTTGGTCTGAGCGTGAAGTCGTCGATGGGCAAGTTGTCACAGACGAAAAACCTCGTCAAATGATATGCCAGCCGCACTACCAGAACATAAGTGATGAATAGTTAGTAGAATCACCGGCGATAATTGTCCTATGTAACATGTTTTTTTTTGAAAAGCGTCGAGCGGATCGGAACACAATCTCACGCCGAGCCGGCAGAAGCGGTGCATTCCACACGTGCATTGCATGCATCCGCTTCGCTTCAGCACGATGTGCACCCGGCCATGACGTCGTGCGTTTCTTGGAATGTTCGAGAGCTGATAGCGCTATGCCTGGCCCACCTCCTCGTACCAAATTGATTTCACATCCCAGATTTGCAGCTCATAGCGGATACAGCGCGCAGGTAGGTGCATGCAGCAAGCGCCGAAACGTTCCATACTGCGCAGCGAGTAAAGCGTAACACCGCAAGATTTCAACACATACAGTGGGCCACATTCAAGCTCGATCTTGACGCGTACATAGTTCGGTCGAGGTTCAATGCGTTGATTTGGTCCGGAGTGTGGTTTTTCCGCGCGGGCTGAGCGGTGGCGATGGCTGCAGCTGTCATGGTGGCTATTCAGAAACGACAATTCGGCCTGCAAAGTCAATGGGGACGATCTGAATTGCAGATTGTATGACCGTAACCTCGCGGTCGCTGTCAACTTGACATGGGGCAAATTATCTTCGCTTCGCCTGTCTGGCAGCACGGCAACTGTAGAATACAGCATCATCAGTGCAAGGGTGTACAGAGCAGCTGCATAGGTTGCTGAGCTTCTCAGAATTGGTCAAATGCTTCCTCTGCAGGCCAAGTTGCTCGCGGCGTTCGTCGTCCCTCTCCTGTGGATGGCAAGCTCAACCGGGCTAATCCTGCTGAACAAGCATCTAATGATGGATAAAGGTATCACGCCCCTGTGCCTGCTGCTACGTCTTCGAAGGCAGACCTACCAGTCTCGATGCCCCACCATGCCATGTGTGCCGGACCTGCTGGCTGTCGAACTATGCAAGTGTGTATGAACGCTTCCGTCCTTCAACTACCTTAGTCGCACTGCCATGCAAGACTCTCGTTGTGCATCACTGGATATGATGGCCGGCAAATATCTGTTCAGGTGTAGACGGTCTTTGTGCACAGAGGTCTGAGGTGATCATTGCATCATATCATCCAAATCAGGCACCGCCGGTTTCATTGCATACAAACAGCACACTGAGTTGTTGGTTCCTGATGAGGATACAGCACATGAGCCGTGGTACATTCTGATGTTGTATTCGAACCCCATGTCCAATGAGGTACCAGTATTATTATGGGCAGCCAGGATCATTTTGGCAAGTTGACATTGACATGACGTATGATGCCATTTGCTGGCGCTCCATGTGCTTCCATCAGACCTCCACATGTGCGGCCTTGGACATGGGTGTGCCTGCAAATCAGGAGTGGACAGCATGTAGCTTTCCAGCTGCATCGCATTTGCATCTACCACAAGTCAGGCCACTGCTTTTCCCCATAAGTCATCACTCGCTCGCTCATGCACATGAGCATGGGTGCAACGCGGCAATGACAAGAGAACATCATATCACCCATGAAGCTTTCATATTCGCAGCGCTGCCAATCAATGAGGCCCTGCATTTGCAGGCTTTGCGTACCCCATCACTCTGTCTGGCCTGGGCCAAGCATTCTCGGGTGTGGCTGCCTTGCTGTGCTGCCGTGTGCTCAAAGTTGTTGCGGCTGACAAGCCCGTGAGCTGGCGCTTCTTCTGCACTCGGATGCTCCCCGTGGGCCTCTTCAATGCCGTGACGCTCATGTTTGGCAACGCCGTGTACCTATACCTCTCTGTGGCGTTCATCCAGATGCTCAAGGCGTTCACCCCAGTCATCACGATGCTGGGCCTCTTCCTTGTGGCTCTCGAGGTACTGGCCTCACAACACACTAGCGGCACAGCCATGGCTGCCATGTGGGCAGGATCATGCACATGATGCATGAATTCCTTTCATCACATTCACATTCATTCATTTTATGCTCTTGATGTTCTCTCTGCTTTCTTTAAGTGTCTGTGTGCCAACCCACAAGCAGTCAATGCCATGGTTGCCCGAAGGGCAGAAACATGCGCATTTGCGACCAATAAATCTACTCCAAATGAGCGTCGCCCTATACCGTGTCCTTTTATGTGTCATAAACGTTTCGTTCTTGCATGAGTGGTTCTCATTGTCTTCAGGTGCACACAGATCCAAGGCCTGTTGTCTTGAGATGTATGCTGATACAAGCCCGGGCCCATCCATGTGTGTGCCTGTGCAGACTCCAAACCCCCCTCTGATCGCCTCTGTAAGCATCATCGCCATGGGCACCGCAGTCGCAGGGTACGGCGAGATCAACCTCTCTGTTGCCGGCTTGCTCATCCAGCTGGTCTCCGAGTCAGCGGAGGCAGGGCGGCTCATCATGACGCAGACCCTGCTCCAAGGCCTCTCGTTCCATCCCATCGAGAGCATGCTGTACATCTCCCCCGCCAGCGTCGCCTGGATGCTGGTGGGTGCGGCATTCAATGAGTTCCCGCTGATCGTGCGGAACGGCGGCCTGCATGTCATGGCTAGCCATGCCCCGTTGTTTCTACTGGCGGCGAGCCTGGGCTTCGTGGTTACAACTCTGGCCTTCTTCACCATCCAGCTCTGTGGCTCACTGACTCTCAAGGTGTGGCCCCACTCCAACCAGCTTCTCCCTGGTTGTTTCCATTCGGCTCAGCTGTCACGCCCTGGCACACTGGTTGAAATTGTGCCTGGTACAGCACCACAACAAATTTCTGGTGGGCCACATGAATGGATCCAGATCAACAGTGCACTGCACTTGAGTACCTTCATTCAGGGCGTGCGTGTGTGCGTGTGTTCAGGTGTTGGGTACAGTGAAAAATGCCGCCCTGGTCATCTTCTGTGTGATATTCCTGGGTGAGTCTGTGACAGGGCTGCAAGGGCTGGGGTACAGTGTGGCGCTGGTTGGCTTCTCCTGGTATCAGCTGGTGAAGATGGCCAAGTCCCCGGCGACCGAGGGTGCCCGCTTGAAACATGAATCCAGCAGAGATGGCGACGACGTCGTGCCGTTGATATCAGGGAAAGGGCAAGCGAGCAACGGGGGCAGTGCAGATGGCCTGATTGAATGGGTCAGCAGCAGTGATCTGATCCGTTTGAAAGATCGGCTGTGATGCTGGCCTGAACGCTGATGGAGAATGTTGACCAGGGTAGCATCATACTGGAGGTGCGCCTGCATAACGCACATGGTGTTTTTTGTGTACAAAACTAACTGACGTGGTACCTGTTGAGGGAATTCGCAGTATGGCCTGTAGCACAGCTTGATCGTATAGACTGTGGAGTCACAGTGAGTGTTTGCATTGTGCTGACTCTTGAGCGCACAAAGTACAGTACAATTCAGGAGCCCTTTCAGATTTACAGTGAGGTATGATCAATGGATGTCATAGTGTCGAGAACGGCAGGGACCAGTTTGAAAGTCATCACAGTGCTGCATGTGATGATGCATACGTGCCTGCCAACACAGGTATGACGATTTCGCCTTTAGAGACAGGATATAGCATGGACTGTGTAACACGTGCTTGGCGCCTACACACTGTCATAGTTTCGCTGCCTCACTGCACCTGCTTTTTATCAACGTCTTGATGGTACTACAGCGGCTTGAACCATGAATGATCCATTGTAGCATACGTGAACAGCCTCGCACTGTAGCTTCATCCAGTCTCTACATGTTCTGAACACCGATGGCGTCAGATAGCACCGTGCTGATCGCATCAGGCAGGGTCACGAGCGTCCGGCGTGAGTCGATGCCCAAAGAGGCCAGCCATAAAGGAATACAGTACCTTCTTTTGAGGACAGTCATCTGCACTGTTACACTAGCAATCGACCAGTGCACAACGTGCATCCCGTTTTTCACTCCATGGCCACAGTTTCCTTGTCATGTGTCTGGTATTCTGGGATGCGTTGTCGCCCGTACCCGGCCGTGCTGTGCTTTGGCTACAAGTGGCCACAACAGCAAAACGTGGCGCTGGGGCTGAGACCAACGTCAGGGAAGAATTGATAGAACAACGATGCGGTCTAGAATATTCAAGAACAGGCTATAATCGGGAACATAGCATGCACTTGCGGAGGTCCCCGAGGGTAGATCAACGAGGCCTGATTGTGCTCACCACGCTTCATGGCCTTGCGCATACGTTCGAATATCAACCTTAGGCGGGAGCTCGAGGGGTGTCAGAATGGAAGAAATTCCTGCAGAGCTACGAGAAGAGGCCTCGCCTCACTCTGATATCCACTTGTTGTTCCAGCATTACAACAGTGTTTACTTCGACAACGCTCTCGGAGCGACTCGAGTCGAGTGGTCCAGCGCAAGAATGACAAGGCGCGATCCTGGTGAATCCACAAGTGATGCAATTGTATTTTGTGACCTGCTGCAATTGGGCACATGGATAGGTCCATCAGTGCCTTGTCGCCTGGAAGACCAGGCAATGGCGCCAGGTGGGCTTCCAACAGTCTGTCCTGGCACGTTCGCTCTGTACAGCATGCCTGACGGAGCTAGAGGGCTTCATTGGTGCACGTGTCGCCCAGCCAATCTCGCCTCCATGCTCACACGCAGTGACGTGTATTCAAACTGCAGCTGTGCGGGGACATGTGCTCGCACTGAGTGGGGAGACTGCGTGATACGCTTGTCGAAGCCCATACTGGTTCTCCGGCCTGAAGAAGACCTCAAGAACACGCTTCTTCACGAGATGATCCATGCCTACATCATGCTACACCGCGTTCCCGGTGCCGGAAAAGACGGACATGGGCCTCCTTTCAAGGATAAGATGGCGTTGATAAATGCTGCTCAGGTCCCCGACATTCACCGACCTTCGGAGGGGTACAACGTGACAGTGTATCATACGATGATTGATGAAGTTCGCCACTATCAGCAGCATTGGTGGCAATGTCAAAGGTCAGCTCTGCACCTTAAACTTGAGCTGTGGATTCACATCACCTTCTTCACGCATTCGCCAGCTTGCTTGAGCACTCGCACCAGCCTCAAGGATGAAGGACCGCAAAATGTTGCGGACAAAAGCTTCTCTGCTGTCTGCGGCTTAGTCCTCCCCCCCCCGATCGCACTGATAGGAACAAGCAGTCAGCCCATACTTGCGCCGACATCATATGAAAGCCATCGGCGCTCTCAGCATAATTCCATCAACAGCCATGGCCATGCAATTACCAAGCAAGCGACGAACACTGCATGTGTTGGCAATCAGACGCATTAGCCCACAGGCGAGTACCATGCGCGTGCGCAGCCTGAGATCGTCGCCCCACATATTTGCAGCTGTGCAATGATCAAGCGGCGGGCCATGAATCGGCGGCCACAACCGGCAGACTGCCTCACACGGCAGGGCGATGCATGTAAGCACCCCAAGTGCTCGTACCATGTGCACGAGCGCACTTGCGGGGGCGAATACATCAAGATCAAGGAGCCAGAGGCCAAACCCAAGGCCCCAAGGAAGAGCAAAGCTGCTAGCAAGCCGCCCGCATCGAACCACACCATCTCTGCTGCTTTCGCCCAGGTCAAGTCTGAAGCATCTGGCTCCAAGCTGGGAACTGCAGTCGGTGTGCCCGCTCTCCCCTCATGACCAAGTTGTACGTCAGACAGCCTTGTCATCTGTGGTGCAACACAAGCTGAACCTATCATGTGGGTGGACTGGGCTCCGGTCACCTCCACCAAGCTTTCTGATCTCGCAGCCGGGCCACCGAGCCACGAATGACAGTGATTCCATCCTGAAGACCCGAATCACTACTGTATAGCACTGTCGGTTCTGCAATGGGTACTGTTGCTCTTTTTGCGAAGCGCACTGCTTATCTACAAGCTCATGGCGCCATGGTCTGCTACAGACTGCCATCCACGCTCACAATGCAAAGCGGGGCATGGGCGTCCATGTCAGCTGCTACATGCAGGGCGCAGTGGCGATGCTGCGGTGGCCATGGAGGCGCTTCGAGGCTCCGTCCGCAGGCGCCCACGCCCGGCCGAGGCACAAACGTTGATTGCACAGTTTGCCCAGATGGCCCCTCGCCCCCCGGCTGCCGCACGCAAGGCTGAGTCCGTGCCGGTGGACCTCACCTCAGACGCATCTGATGACGAGCCTTCAGCTGTTCCGCCCGTCATGCACGCCACAGCCGCAGCGCAGCTGCGTGGCAGCAACGGCGCCGACCCGCCGCACCAAGCTGTCGCTGTACACGACCTGGCAAGTCCACGCAGACCGCATGGTGGTGAGCAGCGGTCAAGCTTGGGTACGGATGGGACAGCGGCGCGGCAAAGGGCCGGCAGTATGGGCGACGCCGGCGGCGCACAAGCATCAGAGTCACGGAAGCGCAGTGGTGGGGCGTGTCAAGCCACAGACGCAGATGGGCTAGGGAAGCAGCGGCGAGTTGGGGAAGGCGCAGGCGCTGCGGGAGCGCAGCAGGCGAGCTCTGATGGTGTGGGTGTGGTCGTCGTAGACGACGAGGGGACTGCGGAGGTGGCCGGGGAGAGTGCGGAGGACACGGAACGGCGGCGGCGGCGTGCGCTGTGCGCCGCAGCTGCTGAGAGGCGGCATGCGGCTGTTGTAGGGGAGGTAGAGGAGCCTCAGGAGGCACATGGCACTACTTGACAGTGAGAAAACCACATCAGCACAGGCCCTTGCATGGCAGCGGAAGTGGACTGGCCTACTGATTGTTGCGCAGTGTGTCCTCGTGAACATTGTTTTCGTACTGGAATCCATTCATTGGTGTTCTGCCTCATGCTCGAGGGGGACGGTACATGGTTTGTGTGACGCAGCTTGTCTCTACACACACTCAAGGACTGCTGTTGATGACGCCGTGATTTATATGGTCTAACGAAGACCTACAACATCTGTCAGGGCAATGCAGCTCTTCGATGCAACCTGTGAATGTCCATATCTAGGGTAGGGTGTGGCGTGCTATTGCCAGTTTAGTTTGGAAGCTTTGTGCTTCCGTCACACATGATATACGTCTTGCTATTCAGCGTAAGAACAGTCAATAGGTCGAGGCAACTGCGTGACAGCTGCACTTCACAGGCTGCAAGATCTTCACCGTCTTCAGTGCCGTTCATTGTGTGGCCAAGGGGCACTGCCAGTGTCAACGATTCGTGTTCCGTAACAAGCGATCTCTGTCTGTATAAGGCCTGTGCTTGGTGTCTTGCGCCTCAATGTCTCTGCGGCCAGCTTTTCCAGCACGACACTGCACCACGGTTTGATGTTCAAAGGGTTGCTCAAGCAAACTGCAGCTGCATGGACTCAAGCTATGCTAGCTCATAAGACAGCAGCAACGAAGCATGTATCTCCATGACATTCCACTGTTGGCCTGCCCGCAGCCGTGAGGCTCTTCACACACGGTGCTGCTGCAGAATTTGTACCTTTGTTTCCGCAAGCTCTGTGTACCCTCGAGTATCACGCCTACGACTCCACCTCCAGCACATCACCGCAGCAGCTGACAGCAGAGCAAGCCCCAGCATACCGAGCCTGCCTATCCAGTTATCGTATTGCCGGGCCCATCTGAACATTTTACGTTGCCATGAGTCCGCCTCACCAGTGGCACTGTCACTTTCTGACGCACGCACGGGGGCAGTGCTTTCTTTGCCTGGCACTGCTGTGCTGTTCCCGCCCAATGTAGCACTGTCATGCCGCGCTGCTGCAGTGCCGTTCTGATCTACTGTTGAATTGCAGCAGGGAGCGTGAGGCGGCTGTTCCAGGGCCTCAGCGGGCGGAGGTGCAAGGACGGAACTGTTTCCACTTGCAGAGGGGGTATGGGTGGAATGCTCCGGTCCAGCCGGGACCTCGCCGGATTGGTGTGGAGCCTTGTGCTGGGGTGTCTGCAATAACAGGAACTTTTCAAACACACGCAAGGATGGCAGCAGTGAAGCGGTTCCCTTTGAGGTCTTGAACATGGAAGTGAGACTCGGACAGCCCCGGTCCCTCTCTGGCTTCGTATCTAAGCTGCCATCCCACAACCATCAGCAAATCACGCGCCCGACGTATGAGTGCTCAACATATGGGAAGAAGAGAATCTTCGAGCCACCATCCGGCAGCGTCCGTAGCACCCTGTCCATGTATGCATGGAGTTTATGGCTGCAGCCGTTCCTGAGCATGGCAGCGTGGCATCCGACACACAGCACCTGGATGCGCTGCAGGTGAGACTGTCATCAGCTTATAGTAGTCTACCTGGGCTGAGCCATGCTTGGAAGTAGGCGTGACGCTCTTGCCCTCCTCTGCAGCCGATACTGCTGCCGCAAACTCCATGCATGATTGCACTGGCCGCAGGCGCATCTGCCGTCGCGCGTTGTCAAAGGTCACGGCAAGCTCCCGCATGGTGATGGCGCCGATTGTGGCCGCGGTAGGCCCTCCGTTCAGGACGCCCAGGCACCACCTGGTCCGCCCTACGCCTTGGGTTTCCGGTAAAGACTGGAACAAGTAGGCCTTGGGAGTGAGGGGCAGGCTGACGTCCTTATCGAAGACAAGGGTGATGTTGGGCAGCACCCCTGCGAGGTCTGCGTGAGTCCTCAAGCTGGGCCTGCACACCTACGCGCTCATACTGTGCCTAGGCGTCCATTAATATCTGTGTACATGACGCAAATGGCCTCAGTGTCTGGCATGCAGCCTGAAGGGAGCGGCGAGAGCCACCTGGATGATCGCAATGTGCACATTCCGCCTGCAACATACTGTCAGCATCCTCAGACGCATGAGCACGGGCTGTGGCAGCTGTCGCTGTCTGCAATTGCAAGCTTCTGGCCGCAGGCAACCAACTTTATCAATAGCTGTCTGATGACTTCCCACGTGTGCAAGTGATCGTTGCACTACGTATGGGTGCTTTTGGGTCGCGGACGTAAGCACCAAGACGTGTGTCGCTCGGCAATGCTGCTGGGTGTCGTGGCGCATCCAATTGCCAAACCAAGGCGCCCTCGCTGTGACAGCTGCAGTACGCTGCAGCGATGCAATCTCAGTGTAATTGGTGTGCGCACGAGGTGAAGCAGTGGGTTCCCATGGCATCCCATTGCAGGCTGTAACCTAGATGCATCGCCGCGTCTGAGAATGCACCAAGAAACGCTGTGTGTGCCTGCGTTGGGAGATAAGTGAAAGTGGTTCCCGAGTCGATGATGGTTCCATAGCCATGATCCATTGCTGTAAGGTCAACATTCAACAGTTCTTCGCCAAACTTCAGTCCATGAATGCGGAGATTGTAATAGGGTGAATCGCGGGACCGTGGGGCCACTGATGCAGCAGGCAACTCCTGAAGCACTTGTTCTGGCAGGGTTCCAAGGACGAGGCCTCCTGCAGGCACAGCAGTCTGCCTTCCCAAAATCAATTTCTGCCTTGGAAAACAGGCCATGGCACATGGCTGAAGATGTGCACTGCGCCATCTTTTACGCAGCGGGCCTCTGTCCTCCCCTTGGCCTCTTGGTGCTGCTTCGGCTGGCCTCAGGTGAAGGCGGATGAGTCGTTGCTGGAAGAGTCTGTACAGCTGCAGACAAGGCACACCTCCATTTTGCCCAAAGCAGATTGTAAACTCTGATTCAATTGCTCCGGCCTCAGCGAGCTGTGTGATGACAGAAAGTGGGGCATCTGACAGGCCCGTGATGCCGTCTGCTGCTTGGCGGTATATCTCTCCAGACTCAATGTTGTCACAACCAAACGCTACAGGGACAGAAGGCTTGCTTGCCGAGGCAAGAATTGAGTCAGCTTGTGCAGCACCATGTTGTACAGGGGCTAACCACATGTGGTCCTTGACGATGTCCCCGCTCACAGATGAGCCTTCTACGTAGACCAGATTGTACCTGCATGTACGCCTAGCTGGAGCTCATGCTTTCCTAGTGTTTGCATACATGCAGGTCGCCAAGTTTCAATGAGACCTTACGTGCATTTGCTGCTAACACTGCAGCAACTGGAATCGCAGCTCAGGCTGCATGTGGTGTCATCGCACGCGACTTCAAGATAAGTTGAGGACCCCGCAGGATCGAATGGTTCATCTTCGTGGTCCCCACACTCTTCACAACCCTTACATGTAACATAGGTCAAAGAGCTCCCTGTGTCGGGGATAACTGAGAAAGTTTGTGGAGGCGTGCCCTGCAGGGCACCGCATCGGCTGTGATCGGGCGAATGAATTTCAGGAGCAGACCTTCATCAACTGCCCAATACGTGGTACACCACCGTTGCGGAGTTCATGGCCCATAATGGTTCAAAACTTACCAAGCTGATGTGTGTGAAGAAGTAACCAACGTCGACTGACCCACCCAAAGCGAGCTCGGACGAGCTCCTGAGCAGCCGCGCGCTGTCACGTTTCAGATCAACACCGGGCCGGAAATACACGTTCAACAGCTTAGATGCTGCTGCGTCTGCGAGCAAAACAACTAGAAGCGCAGTGAACAGCATCATCGTGTGCTGTTTATGATCGAGAGCCAATTTCGCTGCGGTCTGTACCTCTCACTAGAAGAACCGAACGTGTAAGCAGCATTCATCCACAAGATACACTGTCCACCCCCGTCGTCAAGAGGTCGCAATTTACAGCGCATAGACAATCTTTCTGCATCTCTAGAATTTCGACCAGTTTGAGTAGGGCGTGCACGAAAGTAGCTCGAGGTGGCAGGATTAACTGCCTCAAGACACAATCATGTTCGCTCCAAGAGTATGCTGCAACTGCATGCCAAGCCTTGGCGACTTGAGAATATCGCACGCAGAGCCATGCATGGTTGGTCCGTGGTGCACATGGTGACCATGCAAAGGATTCAGCCAGAGCACTTGAGGCGCACAATCCATGTCTGCGCTGCCACTTTCATCATTAAATGTCACTCCTGATCTGCTATTTAAGTGAGACAACAACAGTCAAGGCGCTAGCATAGTTCATGTTTCAGGATCACAGATAGTTCGCGATCCTCAAGCCTGAAAGACTCAATGTATGACACGTTGTCATGCCACATGATCACCAGAGACCAATCAGGAGCTGTGTTCCCCCACAAGCCTTGCGACTGCAATCGCTATAAGATCAAGGGTAGGCCTACAGTAAATTTCAAGCTCCGCTCATGTGATGGTCCGCCCCGTGTACATGAGCAAACAACCGTAGTGATTTGGCATTGAATTGCGACACGATTCTGTCAGGAACACCCTTGCGAAGCCATTGAGGTTGGTAACTCCTTGCCATCTGGTGAATTTGCACCATTGTTCGCACAGCCACATCAAGCACGCACAGGTCTTGCATCAGAGACCGTGCCTCGCACCCTGGAATTGAAGAGGGCAAGCAAGTTGTTGTTGTGCACAGCTGAATCAGGATTGTGATGACTTTCCTGGGAGTCAACGTGGTGAACAAACATGCATCTACCTGGCATCTGCCAAGATTAAGATGCTCAAGCGAATCATTTACATTAGTCAAGGGTTGAAACGAAGAGCATGCCATGGTCTCTATGTGCAGGGCATGCTTCTCCGCAACGCAGTGACAGAACAGGCCAGCTGTCAAAAAGCATGCGTTGCACCTCGGATCCGCCCTGTTATTTGTCATGTGTCAGTTGCTGTGTCCAGAAGTGCATGTGTGCTTGCAGGTGGAGCGTTCATACTCTGTAATGAAAGGGTCTACGGCCTGCGTCAATATGGCAAAAGGTTTGTTTGTCAGGCATGGTTGTCTGCACCGGGCATGCTTCCCGTGGCGCCAATGCGCCACTGGGACCCTCATGCGCCACAAGCACACAAGGTATCGACAAGTCCTCACTTGACATTTACATGGGCCGTTGTCAAGGATTTATACAATACAACAGCTACAACTATGGAAGCATAATTTGATGCCGTTGATCTCAAAGCTGGCGAGATTCGTCTGAATTCTACTGAAAGAGGAAGATCCAGTTGCTATCATTTCAACGGTGTGCGGCATAGAGGCAGGCCCCACTCGGCTGTGGGCGGGCCTACGGTGGCCAGCACCACCAGCACCACCACCACTGACTCACTGACACTGCATCGTTTGACCACGAGGCTGAAGCAATCGTAGCTCCTTGGCGAAGCTGCTGTACTGCTTGGCATACGTGAAATCTAGCATTACTGAAAGAAGTGACGATGCTGAAAGGCGGCATCATTGATAGAGCGTATCAGGGAATGGCTGAAACAAGCAGCAGCTCCGGCTTTGCATGCTCGGTTATTTGGTTCATCTTATGGGCATCTCTGGGTGCTCAGCACGTGGCATATGCCTAGCGTCCTCCTTCAGCTGCCTTCAGGCTCATCATCTCCTACAAGCATAGTGTGGTGAGCACCTCTGCCATCACTCTTCAACACAGAGTCCTGCAGAGGACCGTGAGCCACAACGAAGCAAAGACCGCACCACAACCTCAGGCCCTGCAGACTGAAGAGGGAGCTGGAGGGGTTTCCAGGCGGCCATGTTGCTTCCGGTCAAGGCTTGCTGCATTCTCCCCAGCGCCTGCTTCACCACACGTGCAAACGTGGCTGCAGCGCTGCCCTGGCGCCCATGTCTGAAAGAGGCCTTGAGTGGTTCAAACTGCCTCAGAGCAGGCTTTGCCGGCTCTTGAGCTGCGCTCATGACTCGGTACAACTGAACTGGGGAAGTGTCTGAGGCATAGAACGGGTTGGAAGCTTGCTGGGACATTGAAGCAGTCTCGATGGTGAACAGTGATGGGGACGCAGAGAGGTGGTGCTCGAGCGAGTCATCTGCCAATTTCATGTGGCTCGCATGCGCCGCTCCAGCGAAATTAATCGGAGGGCGAACAATTCTTGGGGAGCCATCAGCCTCGATTTGGTCATATTCGACATGTTCGCGATGCTCGGCAATATCTTCGACACCACTTGCTATTCTTGCGCATAAATCAGCTGACAAGGCAGCCTGCACACATACAGTTGGCGTGAACGGGATGATTGTGGTGCAGGGATGTTCAAGTCAATCAAACAGGAGATACATGGGCACACCTGATATGATGCGTCAGCATCCGCACACGCTATCTTCTCTTCGAAGCTGGTGTTGGACCACTGCTGGCTGTGGCAGTTCAGTGAGTCTAGGCAGTCTGGGCCAAGTGTTAGAGTCTGTGCACACGCAATAGAGCTCAGGTCGTCCTCACTGTCGCTGTTCCCCATCTCGCTGGAGACAGGCCACAAGCACTGCTCAGTAGGTATCTCAAAGGGGAACACGCATGTGTGGCTTGGTAATGGGACTGGTGAATCTAGCAAATGGAGTTGATGAGCGATCTGTGATGTTGTGCAGTCCACACTCTCAAGTCGGATCAGGTCTTGCAGCTCATCCGTATTGCTTGAGTCTGTGTGATCTATACTGGCCAGCTGGATAAGGTCTTGACAGAATTTGGTGTCTGTGCTTTCGCAGTTGATGGGTGTGAGCGCAGTCCGATCTGCCAACTCTGGCAGGTCCTCGCCATGCTGCTGGCAAGGCCCTTGCCCATCCTGGCATAGAGATTCATCAGCAACCAAATTGATGTGTGGATTGGCGTCTCCCGTGACTGGCGCATCAGCGTCGGCATGCCGGCCTGCGTCGTGCTCTGGATGAAGGGGACGATCAGCTGTTGGCAAGTACTGCAGCTCCCTCAGTTCCCTCAGCTCGTTCGCAAGCTGTATCTGCTGCAACAACGACATCAAGTCTTCGGACAACCACGTTCCTTCAGCATGATTGTCGGCAGGAGCGAGCGGGACTTGCTCCTTAATGGCTTCGGGCTTTCCGGCACTGAAGGGCGTGCGGTTCACATTGTCATCTGACATCCAAGCAGTAAAGCTCGCGACAGATAATGTCCTGCAAGCAAACAAGACGCCCTTCACTCACAGTGTGCGGCAATTATGCGGTTGCTAGCGCGGTTGGGTGCTCAGTACATCGCGCGCTCGATGTTGATCGACGTGCACTGTTGGCCATGGCTTGAACGTCGCGCGTTGCACCCAAACCCGGATGATCGTTCCTGTAACTTTACAGCTAATCTAGACATTTGAAATGCATCAGCGGGCTCGGGTGCTGCCAGGCGCCTTCTGCTCCGGAGCGCAAAGCGAGCGCGCGGTCCCGGCAGCGTCCATAAGAGAGAAGGCGCTAATGCGTCACAGCCCATATCGCACCTCTGAACATTTGTCATCTCGGAATCTGCTAGCAGTGTGGTCGGGGTGTCCATAGTGTGGCAACCGGAAGATGGAGACAAGATTCGAAGAGGCTGAGCTTGAGCACTTCGAGGCCTTGTTGAGCGAGCAGAACGGAGTCTATGGGTATGAATGCGGATACATGACAGAGGCTTGTTTCAAGAAGGATTTATTTATAGTTTTGTCGTGGCAGCTCTAGAAGAGACATTGCGCCGGGGGCATCGACAGCTCGAGCCCAGCTGCATGCAAGGCACTTTGCGATCACGTGCGACGGCACATCAAGACGTTGATTACGACGCATTTATGCATTATTTCTCTGCATACAATCACACGTGTGACACCTGCGGTCTGTGTCGGGTGTCGCGTTGCGATGACTGAATGATGCATTGCGATCGCTCTAGCGACGTGGCAGCTGCCACGTGGGCCGGCTCAGGCTGCGCGGCTACAGGTGAACGTGCACACCAAGTGGCGACGGTCATCGCCGTGAAGGGGCAACTTTCTCTCGCAACAGGAAGCTCCCAGGAGGCACAATCCGATCAGTTGCGCGCGATGAACTCATGCAAACCGGAGGCTGGCGAACCACTCATTCACGTTTCTTGCATGCTAGAGCAGATATCAATCTGCGAATTCGTATGGGCAATGCAGCTTCATGCTCCTTTGTTGTATGGCCTCTGAGCTAACTTCAAATTAAAGCAGTCCACCCTTGGGCGCATCGCAGGTGCTTCGAGATCAAGACTTTCCCGATTGCTGCTTTACACAACTCTTCAAACTCGGTGTTGCCGCCCACCCCCGGGTGCCCTACAACTTGAAGCGGTGGTTATAATTACAGAGTGATGTCCATGCGACTGCCGTCTCCCACGATTGGCGTAACGGGCACATTGTAAGCATGCAGCACATGCACATGATCAAACAATGCACTAGCATTCAACACGTGCGCAAGTTTGAGACGCAGATGTTGGAGAAGCCGTTCGCCAGCTGCGCAGCCGCACACATGTGGCCATTTGCTCAAATCGCAGTGCCACAGTCGCAAGAATTACAATAAGCATGCCTTCCCAATGGGATGTGTTATGACTCTACATCATGCTCTCACTCTTGAGCATGTCTTCAGTTCATAACAAACATGCCAACTTTGAAATGCGCAGATCAACAGCTTGGTGGCAGGCGTCGCCAGCTCAGCGGGATTCGCCCGACCAGGTTTGTCCTGTACAGAGCCCTGCGGCATGCATGGTGGCTATGGCCTTAGGGCCGCATCCCACCCAGCGCACAGCACAGCCCCAACAACGTGCTGTCCCAGCATGAGCCACGCAATAAGCCTTGTGAACAATATGCATGCGCCTCGCAGGGCTGCGCGGGCCCTCAGCTGCGGAGCTCCCCTGCGGCCTCAGCATGCGTGCATGGCAGCGGCAGCGGAGGCGCGGGCGGCGGCGCGCGCACGGGGCCGCGCCATGCGGCCAAACGCTCGCCGGATCCGGCCCATGACCCCCCGGCCGGGCGCCGCCGGTGCGCCGCGAGCTGCGGTGAGCGACGCTGTGCGCTCCTGCAGGCACAGCACAGAGCGCGTCATGCATGGGGAGTGTCGGGCTGTTATTGACAGCAGCAGGGGACTCATCGGCTAACACCAGGTCTGACGCAACCCGCCATGGCGTGCACGGCCCTGTTGCGGCAAAGGCACAGAGAACATGCGCTTCTTCAAGCGCCGTGTGGTATCCAATCATGTGATGGACAGCAGCCATGCACTGACCTGTGCTCTCAAGCGTTCATGCTTGTGCGCGCGCGCAGCACGTACAGAAGCTGCCAGTACCACGCCAGATGCTGGTGAATGCCGTACACGCAATAGTAACAGAAACCCCAGTGCAGGGCGGCTGCCAAATGCGTGCAGCCACGCTCAACTGCAGACACATGCATGGGAGGGCGCACCATCGCCACGCTGAGGTGCAGCTCTGCCGCCTCCTCCGCATCCGCCGCCTCCCACGCAGCCTCCTCCGCCGCCGCAGCCCGAATGCTCGCTTTCTCCTCGGCTCCGAGGCGCACGCACAGCGCCCCCCGCAGCCGCTGCAGCAGCCGCTGCTCCCAGCCAGCCCACCGCCATAGCTGCCCGCGCATCCCCTGCCGCCCCAGGCCACCTCCTGGCACTGCCATCGCGGCTGAGTGCAGGCCGCCCACTTCGCCCAGCTCCCCCGGCAGCTGCCCGGCGCGCCACGGACCCTCTCGCAGGGTGCACCACCCTTCGTCAGCCATCGCGGCAGACAGCCCGGACACCCGGCCAGCAGCCTCGGGGAGTTCACCGCCGGAGCTACGGATCAGGTACCTCGGACAGTTGTCCTCCCGAACGACGGCCGCCAGCGCGGGGCCCTTCAGTGGCGCGGCATGCATGTTGCCAGCCTCTGCCAGCGCGGCAGTGCGGCGGACGGGTGGCGCCGCCGCAGCGGCGCCCTCTTCGGCGGCGGGGCGGCCGCACACAGGGCGCACTGCCGCGCCTGCGGAGCTCCCGCATGGCATGCGTGGAGGGGATGTGGCACTGGCGCGAAGCAGGATGTGGAGGTGGGCGGAGACTGCTGCCGTGTCGGAGCGCGGGGTGTTGCTTGGAAGCAGGGGGTCGGTGGCCTCTGCTTCGGTTGGGAGGGCGGCGGAGGGCCGCGGAGGGACCAGCTGGAGGCGGGGGAGTGAGGCCTGCATACGCTGCGCGGCATGAGGGCCTCCCTGTGTCTCCCTCTCAGCATGCGCTGTCGAAATGTCTTGACATGCAGGTCAGCGGACTCGGAGAACCTGTGGACGCCATGGTGGCCTCAGCACACCACGGCGGACGCACAGGTCACAACGACGCACACCATCGAGCAAACTGCATCGCTTGCAACATACAAATGCGAGTCATGACGCAGCTGTGGTAGTCAAGTAAAGTAAAGTAAATCTGAATTCAGTAGTAGCCAGGAGTAGACAAAAGGTGACAGCTCTGGCTGTGTCAGGCGGGGCGCATCCTGGAGCCACGTGTACGTGTCACGGCATGAATTCATTCACTTCGTTAACACTGAAACCGCACAGCGCATGATGAGGTCAATGAGGCCGAGACTGCGACGGCTGAGACCAGCTGTCGGACAGAAAGGCGCACCCCGGGAGCCGCCGCCAGGGCCTTTCGAGGGAGGCTCAGCTGCAGGGCGAGGGCTGGGGCCGGCGCTGGCGGCGTGCCGCGGTCGCCGCTGCCGTCCGCCGGTGTCGCTGCTTCGGCCCTGCTGCAGTGCCGGGACGGGGCCTCTGCAGGTCTGCATGCACCATCGTGGGATCCATGCTGCGCCTGTGTTGGTGCAGCGGCGCAGGCTGCGGCGGCCGACTCTAGAGCTAGAGTAGAGTTGGCTTGCGGCAGTGCAGCTTGCGGCGTCGCCTGCAGGCATGCATATGCGTGGGAGGCGGTTGGTGCAAGCTCTGCTCTGCGTTGCAAACACGGCATGTGGTCCCGTTTATTCAGAGTTGTCAATGTCCTCCTACGGATATGGTCACGCAAATTCAGATTCACTTGCTCTGCTTTATTTGCGAGCGACCCACACTGTGGCATACCGGAGGGCCGTGCACGGATGGATTACCATTACCATTACCATTACCATTACCATGGATTACTGGGAAAGAGGCGAGGAGGCAGGTAGAACGGCCGGAACAGAGCATAACATGATAGCAAGAGCAGCAACGCCACGCACTCAAGTTGCAGCAAGCTTCCTGCGCAGAACAGGCAGCCTAGAGGGTGCGGTGCCTTGCATTGCTGTACACGTGTGGCACGTCGGCACGTGATTTCAACAGCCTGCTCGTGCACACGTGGCCGCACGCGCAGCTCACCAGGACACATCGGCAAGGCATTCTATACAAACAAGCGACACAAGCTATGGGCGAGTCGTGCCTGATCCCGATTTGTGCCAGCGAAGGCTGTGCACACTTCCGCTGGCGCCGTGATGCGTCGGTTGACAACATGCAGCGTATGATGTCCCACCGGAACGTCGGCCCGGACTGTAGAGTCCGTGGTTTCAGTGATTGATTTGCAGCCGGCACTGCGCGGCTTGTCGCAGGATAGCCCTTGCGCTGCTTCGCTGCTCTCTCCGGGAGTGCTGGCGTGGTTCCGCTCGATCGTCATCCTGGCCTGCAACATGAACCTCACGCATGTTGCCAGGCAAGCAGGGCATACGTGCGTGATGTTTTTCAATTTGGTGTTGCGATCGATCTTTTGTAAGTGCAGCTGCTTTGCGCGGCAGCAAGTGCTACGCATGGAGCTCGTGTGAGCGTCGATGTAGTACCATTTCCTCGCGCGTGTGCCGACGCACCTCATCTAGAAGCAGCGAGACCATGACGTGGTGCTGGACTAAGGCTTCTGACCGTGGGCGCGGTGAAGCACGGCAGTGCTGATGTGAAGTTGCCTGAGCAATCAGGTGAGAACAACGACTCCACCAGTCCCGGGCCTCTTGTTGTATCGTACCGAAACTAAAGCCCTGCAAAGCAAATTCTAGCACTTGTACATCTTGTCAAGGCCAGCATCGAAACGCTCATTGTTTGTCCCACCTCAAGCTGCAGTACTGGAGCTGTTTCCCCGTTGGTACAGCAGTCGACAGACGCACCCGCAAACATGAGAGCATTCTGTGAGGCGCTGGATTCAGTGGTGCACTGTCAGTGTGAACGCAGGACCATGAACCTGCTGGCTGGTGGTGATAGCCTGTTCGAACCTGGCCAGCTAGGCGTGTGCCGCAGGAAACGCACGCTGGCGACCCGAACCAAATACGCACGACTAGCACACAAGCCTAGATATACGACACTGCAGACTTGTGTACGCGACTGGAGAACCGCTGTGCTCGGCAGATGTGCACCCAGATCTCCGAGCTGGTATCGAGAGGATATGCCTGAACAGCACGACTGTCATACCTTGAGAATTTCGATGTCACTCGATGTCTATGAATACTGCTACTCGCGACGTGTAGTGATTTCGCTTATGGAAGCCTCAAAACTGCGTAGAACTATCGCTGGCCAACTTGCATTTACAACTTCGAAATTACGATCGCAACGAAGCAGGGATGCTGATACGAAAAGAAAGCATAGCGCTTTGTGTAACATTCGCTGCCGTCTCTGAAGTACCTGGGGCTCGATGCAGCTGCACCGTACACATCCGCGGAGCGCTATGCATAGGCAGGCAATGCATTGATCCAGCGACGCGACGCAATTGCGCGCGAGTTTGTCTTCAGCCCGGTACCTCTCAAATGCCCAAGCGAGCTGCGAGCCTGAGCGTGCACAGAGCATTTGCTGTTTGTGTTGCAAGTACAGAGATGAGCTCATCTCGATCGAGCAGGGGGGGCTAGCACCACAGGAAAGGCGTACGCATGGGCAGCACATATGCCGCAATAGGGACAGCACCATGTGCACAGCGCACTTTCGCCACAGGCAGCATTCCACGCAGAACAAGTGTCGTGATGGTTTCAATACCCACACACATTTGAGGTGTAGGTGTGTGACGGTCTGACAGTCTGCTACGTTTGTTGGGGGCGTTGTGGGTTGTTGTGCGTTACGTGGGCATATGCACCCACAGTGTGGTGGGAGCCATATCAATTGCACGCGAGTTTGATCCACAATCGCTCTCGTCGCGTCAGCACCAAGCATCATGCCGCACGCCAAAACTGAATCGAAAGCCCCTCAGTGCATTGTGACTCAGACTCGAGATCAGCTGCATCCGCTTTCACGGAAACGACAATTGTCCAAGTTGAATCCGGGAGGTGCACAAGGGATTTGGCGCACAACGAATGGGCGATCAGGCGGCATGCAGAGGGTGATGAAACCTGAACTTGAGGGATGGCGGGTTTTGGAGATGCGAGGCGATGTAAATGCTGATGGACAGGCTGTGAAACACATATTCTGATGGGTTTGGCAGAGGCTGCACATGGCAGCATCGACATTGCTGCAGGTCCACAACGCTGTTTAATCATCATATGACTCATGATATGAGTACAGTGGGTGCAGTGGTGGTAGCCCTGGGTGTCATACAGTTTCATTCTGAGGCTGAACATGCATTTTTGGACCTCACTCGTGGCACAAACAGCCATAACATGCTTCAACACCATGGCACCAGTTTTTCACATTTGCAACTCAACCGTTTTGGCCGCGAATTTCAGGGGCTAGTTGGCCTCATAGCTTACATACAAACCATCTACATACGCTCCCTTGAAGTCGGCCTTAGGAGAGCCAATGTGAATCAAACAGACAGATATGTATCAATATACATCCCATATGGCGCGGGTGCGTTGAGGCGGGTTGCTGGGTGAGTTCTTGACCTGCTTGCTGCTTTCGCGATGCTGCCCGCCTCGCCACCTTTACCCTTGTAACCCATTTAAATGGAGTGGGTGTCTTACATGGACAAAGGCGAGGACGCAGCTGGCACCGCAGGATCAGCGGGCAGGTCAAGGACAGATTAGTCACCTTTGTGTAGTCGTGATACAGGTCTTGGGGCAAAGTCGGAGCTCGATCAAGCGTGCAAGAGGCAGGCAGCAGAAGCACGTTGCGCACTACAAGCACAGGACAACTGCCCATGCAAGCCACCGCCGCCGCTCAACATAGAACATCACCATACACCGCTGTCCGCTGACGCCACCTGCGTTCTCCAGCACCTCCACAATTGGGTTTACAAACCCAGTTCCCCACATACATGCCAACACCCACTCTCACACTTGTGTAGCCACCCCACACTGCGGCATATATACTGCCAGAGAACAGCTACTCCCTGTGTTTGCCGTGATACCTGCCTCTCAGACGTTGCCTGTGTGTATTACAAGGACAAAGCCGGAGGGGCCGGTAGCACCGCCAGGACAACAAGGAAGCACACGAACAATGCAAAGCACATGCGTTGCCTGTGTGTGATGCGTGCCCAGAAAACCCCACCGCACGCGTGGCTGGGATGGCCCAACACCAACCCACAACACAGCCATGCATACATATAGCACAAAATGTGCAGGGGGGCCCCCACTTTACACCCTGTCCCCCTCCCACGGGGTGTAGCCACGCCCCGCCACCGTGCAAAGCAGACCGCAGCGGCACGCGGCTCACCAACGCGCGCACACCCAATCGTTTGCCAAGACCACGGCAATCCAGGGCCATGCCGGTGGCCGGGCATCCGGGCGACACGCGCACAAGGCGCTTGCAGCGCCGCCCACCAGGCAGGGCCGTAGAAGCGGACAGCGGGGATGTCCTGGGGGCCGCTCAGGGCGGGCAGAGCCGGGCGGCCCGTCGCTCAGGTCAGGTGGCCAGTGAATAGTAAGGTGGCGGACGCGTAGCTACTATAGGACGGGACCGCGCTGTCAATTTTGCCTTGCCCGCGTGTCGAGCCAGTAGCGGGGGCGCAGCGTTCACCTGGCAGGCGCCCGCACAGCAGACTTAGAGCGTCGTGGAAACGTGGTATGCGGACAACTGATTAGGCGATCGGTGAGGCAGGTACCACCGCACGGACCGCGCGCGTTTGACAAGAAAGGACTTTGCAAGATGACTTTGCAATTGCGCACGGAAGCCATCGATGTCACTCCACATGGAGCAGCACATCCAGGTACTCAGAAGCTGGCAGCGCATGATGGTTGTGCACGCCGACCCAGGTCGGGGCCGGGCCTAGGCTACAGAGCTGCAACATATGTCTGCATGCATGAGGAGTAGTGACGAGTGGCACTTCTTCCTTGCAGTGGTTCTGCACGATGTGACGGCTGTGGCGTGGCTTGTTTGTGCTGCAACTTCATGCATATGCGGGTCCTGCGCCGCCGGCGTCCTGCGCCGCCGCTCCGGCTTTTGTCCTTGTATTTCGAGAGAACACACGTGTGTCGACAGCCTGTACAGTATGCAAGCTTGCAAGGCCTTGCACTGGTGGCCGACGACTGTCGATTGGAAAACCGAGCATGTATATGCCACGGTGTGCGTGCATGTCTGAAGCAAGAATCAACGCTGTAGCCGATAGTCACGCCTGCATGTGACCTTGCGCTGGCTGGAGAAACTGTCTTGTTCGAGGCGCACCATTACCCCGCGGCGACGTGGCAGGTCGTCCACCTCCATGCATGAGACTGTACTGTTTCCAAGCTAGCTTCCAGGTGTTCTGAGGCGTGAGCACTGCTGGGTTCGCCTGTGGCCACAGGCGAATCCAGCAGTGCTCACGAGTAAAGCGCGCCACATGTGGCGCGGTCAGCGAAAGGAACAGATTGCCGCGAAGGTAATCAGTGATGCAAATGCGGCTGTTGAGTTTTCTTCGAGACGCTGAGCCAGCGCCATGCGTGCGAACCTAGATCAGCGTTCTTGACACTGCGCATGCGCCCGTGTTTCCGCCACGCTGCTTGCTGTCCGCAAGCCATGCCAGAAAGTCAGCATCTGCTCTGATGTGGACTCTGGAGATGTCTTACCGATCTCTCTTGGCACGCTTGTGAAGGGAAAGGCAGCACGCGTACGCCCAGCAGTGGATGTCAACTGCACTGACTCCAGCGCTAGCGCATCGGAACATGCAAGACACGGGGATACACGTGGATGCTATGGCATATATGCAACAATATCGTGTTCTGAACGCGACGGGTGGCGATCATCGCTCAGCGCAGGTGCGAAGCCGACCGGCTCAGCTGCAGTGGCCATGCAGATCCTTCTGGCACAGCTAGCACGTGCACCGTGTACACCAGTCAGCGATGTCCCAAATGCAGCGTGCTTCATGGTTTGGCAATCTTCTGGGTGATCTTCTGCTGGCAACGCCTGCATTGTTACGATGCACCGCATGCTGGTACGCGCTTTGCCATTCGCCGAGAGCGCTGCGATAACGAGAGCTATGGAAGCGCAGGGGCCTGATAAGCTGCGGGAGTATGGCAAGGGCGCTTCGGCCGCGGGTCTGCCCAGCGCTCAGAGGCAGTTGCTCGGGCCAATCTGTACCAACGTGCAGACACCCCGCATCGCACAGGCAGTCCACGCACCCGATTCTGCAACCTCCGGGACCGCTCCTCGACATTCTCACCCGCAAAATTTACTGAAGACCCCCGGGGTGCCCTCCGGAGCCGGGGCCCCTCCCTACGTCCAGGTGGACATGAGCTGCTGCAAAGGCAGACTGCCCTTTTTCGTGCACTCGCTGCTCTTACAAAAACCGCTTCCTGGACAGTTCACAGTAGACGACCTAGAATGGAGCTTCGTCGAGGATCGCGGGCACAAGGCGCTGGCTGCCGCTATTCCAGAGGACAGAGTGTCTGACTTCCAGGCAGGCGAGGCTGAGAGGGGAAAGACACGAGTGCACCGGCATGGGCAAGGCCGGCGCAGAGAAGGCCTCATCTTGCAACAGCGGGCAACCTGTATGTTTGAACGCCCCCGGCATCCGGAACAGCAGAAGAGACAGAGGCTGGAAGCCTCAGCGCCCACGGTCCGTTTCTCCAAGACCCAGGCCGGCAACAGCTGCAAGAGGGGCTGCGTCTACTGCTTCTATGTGAAGAAGTATGCCAAGGTGCCTGGGGTGGTCGTGCTGAAGTTCCCGTGTGAAGACGGGGACACGAGGAGCTCTTGCAGGGCGATGCAGCATGTCACTCGGGAAGGGGTGGTCGCACACACCGAGCTGCACACGCACCACCTGCGGAAGTACACGGACGAGGTCACACAGCTCGTCATTCAGAAGCTGAGAATGGAAGTCAAGCCAGCAACCATCATCTCCGGTGCGCTGTCATGTGCTTCACATGTGTATGTATATGTCAACGATGCACACATACGTACGAGGCACTGGGTGTTGTGTGCACATGAACTCAGTGCCTTGCACTGCTGAAACTGCTGCCCGCAGTTCTGCATGCTCTCACATCAACACACATCAAGAGCAGAACCTGGTCGCTGTCTCGGCTGGGCCCGCCGCATCCGCTTGCTTCTGCATGCTGCACTGCAGTTTTGTGAGGATAACGCAACCGGGAGGACCCCCAGGGTCTGCTTTCTGATGGGTCGCATATTGCCATCCATGCCGTTGCACATGCTCACAGTGTGCAAGTGCTGCATGGCGCAGCAACTGCGGTGCTGCCCCCTGCAGAGGTGCGGGCGCATGTGCGGCAGCGGCTGGGCATCGCCCCAGGCACGGGCCTCGCACAGGCGGCAGAGACCATCCGGGCGTCCGTGTACGCCCAAGACTACACGCTCGACAACATGCGCATCTGCAACCTGCGCACAAAGTACGTCAAAGCTGCAGCCCGCTTGAATGCTGGCGGTGACACACCGCCCGCAACAGCGGTGCGCCATCTACTCTGCTGGAGGCGTCGGCGCACCTCTCTTGCCTGCCCCTGAGCCTGGCGCATCTCCTGCCCGCGCTCGGCCGAGCGTTCGTGCTGTGGTGGTGGTGGATCAAGCGTGTCAGTCGCCGCACGTGTCCTGTGCTGCTGTACCGCGCCGAAGCTGGATGTGATTCCGCCGACGACCTCAGCCGTGAGCCCCAGTTGCCGTGGGGCCGCGCTGCATTCATCCTGCCACCGGGGTCCATGCCGCGCTGCATTCATCCTGCCACCGGGGTCCATGCCGCGCTGCATTCATCCTGCCACCGGGGTCCATGCCGCGCTGCATTCATCCTGCCACCGGGGTCCATGCCGTGCTGCATTCATCCTGCCACCGGGGTCCATGCCGTGCTGCATTCATCCTGCCACCGGGGTCCATGCCGTGCTGCATTCATCCTGCCACCGGGGTCCATGCCGTGCTGCATTCATCCTGCCACCGGGGTCCATGCCGTGCTGCATTCATCCTGCCACCGGGGTCCATGCCGCGCTGCATTCATCCTGCCACCGGGGTCCATGCCGCGCTGCATTCATCCTGCCACCGGGGTCCATGCCGCGCTGCATTCATCCTGCCACCGGGGTCCATGCCGCGCTGCACCGCATGGTAACATCATGGAGCGTGCTGTGGAGCAGCAGCGCGTGGGGCCTGTTCAGCGGCAGCCGCCGCGTGTGTCTACCTGGGGCACCAGCTGCGTGGATCTCTTGGCATGGGTA
The DNA here is from genome assembly GCA_023078555.1 of Ulva prolifera. Taxonomy (NCBI): domain Eukaryota; kingdom Viridiplantae; phylum Chlorophyta; class Ulvophyceae; order Ulvales; family Ulvaceae; genus Ulva; species Ulva prolifera. The sequence goes on along the minus strand of CM041201.1, from coordinate 4,642,193 downwards.
CCTCATATTATACATGACTGTCCTTGTTGCCATTGGCACGGTGCCTGCTCTTGTTTGGCGTAGATTGTGCGGGCCCAGGAGGTCACCTCTGCCGTTTCAGTCCACACGTGGGAGGCGCATGGTGGCGGTTGCGCGGTCATGCGCGTACTCACAGCCCTGCGGCGTGCAGGGTGCTGCTCGCGCCGCTCCAGGCGGGTTGCCCTCGGTCACACAGCCGCCGCCACCCGCACAGCCAGCAGCAGCGCAGCCAGCGGGAGCCCAGCCGCCACCTGTGCCGCCTGCGGAGCACGTTGCGCCTGAGGCAGCACGACCGCAGCGGGCGATCAGTGACCGTGCACTCGCAGCAGCAGAGGCGGAGGCGGTCTGGAACGTGCAGCACGTGCTCAGCCTCATTGCTGCAGCACCGCGGCCGCAGCAGCAGGCGCAGCTGCAGATGCTGCATCACAGAATGCAGGCCACTCGCGAGCGCGTGGCAGCCATGCTTGAAGCGGCCGCCCACCATCCTCCGCCTGGGCTTGCGCAGGCGCCCACTGGGGCCCAGAAACGCGGCAGCGAGCACATGGAGGCGCCAGAGCCGCTGCCGCCCATGCCGACGTCTCCCCCTGTGGCCACTGGAGCTGCTGCTGAGCAGACTGCGCAACTTGCAGCAGCACCCGTGGCAGCATTGCCAGCAGCCTCGCCGGAGCTGTCTCCAGCAGATTCCGGCCAACGCGGCCAGGGCGCCACGCTCTTGGGCCACTGTCAGCCCTCCCCATGTCTGAGGCCACATGCATGTGCTGCATCTGGCACAAGCGAGCTCGTCGCCGCGGTGGCACGTGTGAGAAGGTCGGTCGAGCAGTCAGCATCCGCGCTGAGGCCGCCAGCAGAGGTCCAGGGCCACAGCCGGGAGGTCACAGCGACTGAAAGCGTGCCCTACCAGCAGGGGCCCTCTGCCACACAGCACCACCCCGGAGCTGGAGAGGCGTGCGCTGCTGCTCGGCTGTTGATGCAGCAGCTGCAATGCGAACAGGATGAGGCTCGGTGGCCGCAGCAGCTGCTTGAGCCTGCGCAAGCTCAGCTGCTGCGGCGCGTCTGTGCTGCTGAGATGCAGCAGCTGGCGCCTCAGCAGAACGAGCGTCAAAGCCATGCTGCTCCGCAGGAGGCGCAGCTGCAGCGATGGCTGGATGTGCTTCAGCGTGCTCAGCTGCAGCACCACCCACTTGTGCAGAGCCTGCATGCCCAAATGCAGCAGCAGCAGCAGCTGTGTGGCCTCGGCCACGAGCTTGGCATCGTGTCGTTGCCAAAGCCACCGCTCTGTGGGGAGAACGTTGCCCAGCAGGCACCCTCCTGGCAGTGCGGTCGATGATTTTTGTGATTGGATGAAATTGTTTGATTTCTACCGCCGATGCGTTTGCTGGGGTCGAGGCCGTGCGGCTGTGAATGTTGTGCATGGACATGTCTCTGTCGCGGATTTCCAGCAGTGCGATTCGACGTGGCAATGCGAAAACTCAAGAGCTCGAGGCAGGGCAGTCGCTCGGGACAAGCGTGATTGTACATGTGATTTGATCGCGAGTTGCTTGTTGCGGTGACTTGCAGTGCATTTACAGGCCATGCTTGGCTTGTCTCACCTGCAAGTAGCTGCCGAGCCGGCGGAACTTGCAGCCAGGTGCAGGCGCAGCCAGCGCTCCCGGCAGGGCCAACGTGGGCTCATGCTTGGGGTCAAAATGGTGGCCAAAAAGACGTCGAATTTGCTTGGTTTGACATGTAAATAAAAGCTGGGCGTCGTTCGACCAGCTGTTCTGTGAGGTCTTTATGCGCGCACGCGCGCGCGCGCGCACACACACACACACACACACACACACACACACACACACACACACACACACACACACACACTGCGCTGTTCAGGTCGCCGCCGCGCCACATGGATGTGTCAACGTCATCACGCATCAGTCGGGCAGGCACCGCACCGGCAGGCGTGTGCCGTGTGCCATCCGCGTCGTGTCAGCTCAAGGCTGCAGTATGCTGCCATGGACTGTGCACCCCCGCCCCGCGCGGCTGCGCCCGATCCGCTTTGCCACCCCACCGTCTGCCGGTTCAACGGGTTGGTGCCCGGGGGCTGTTGCAGCCCGCATGCATGCGCAATGCCCACCTCACACCACGATCAGCACAGGAGAGGGCATGAGCGCTCCGGCCATGCAGGCAGCTGTGCGAAGACCAGCCCTTTTTCTTAGCCCTCTCAGGACCGCATGCCCAGTGCAGGCACAGTCACCGCGCTCTGGAGCGACGACGCCCGGCCACGATAACGAACAGCAAACAGTGCGTTGCACATTGCAACAGACAGCAATAGCTGTGTCCATTCGTACTCACAAGTATGCAGAGGTGCAGCGAGGGCAGCGTTACTTCGTTGGCGTTTGTCAGTCGTTCGCGAATGCGCTGCCTGTGGCGAATGCGCTGCCTGACCAAAAGGTGCCCGAAGGCGGGGGTGCCCGAAGGCGGGGGTGCCCGAAGGCGGGGGTGCCCGAAGGCGGGGGTGCCCGAAGGCGGGGGTGCCCGAAGGCGGGGGTGCCCGAAGGCGTGCCAGAGGGGCCCGAAGGCTCCATAGCGTTTCTGATCCGTCACGGGGGTCCGTGCGGAGCCCGTTCACAGGAGTGCTCTCACTGCATAGGGCTGTTCTGGGGAGTGCCCGGAGGCGAGGTTTGCCCGGAGGCCCGCCAGAGGAGCCCGAGGACCCATAGCGCAGGGGAGCTTTTCACCGTCTTCACCCCATTGGACAGATGCGACATACCGAGACTACGATTTTGACTTCAGCATGGAAAAGCAAACGGACGGAGTTGAACGTGAGACCTTCCACTTCACGGCTGTACGACTTGATGGTGCTCTACCACTGTGCCCTAGTCCGTTCTGGACGTCACAGCTCTCGCGCACGGCGGTTATGACGTGTAGATTCCGATTGGTGCACTCGGGCAGCGTACTTCGCTCGTTTGCATCGGCCCCACACGCACTGCCTGGACATACATGTATGATTGCAAAATGTGCCATGTAGCCTGCTGTACATTTGGGAACCATATGCAACGAAGCCATAATGTCTCCGTGTTCAAAAGGTTCGCACGCCTGTACGATCGTACGCGACTTACGAGGCTTGTCTGCCTTAATGCGCTGAATACAATGCCATATTATCAATCCACTGGTGGCCGCGTAAGCGCTTTTGGATAGGCACCGCTATCGTGCTGGAGGCATGCCGACGTGCCCAGTGGCACGGCAGTGCCAGGCATCTGCAGTCCATGGCATACGTTCCAGCTTCCACATTGTAAGCTTTGCGACGTCCACTATTCTCTAAATGCGCAAGTAACACGCGCGGGGGCGTGTTGCACGGGATTTGTGCATGGCCGAGCCCAGCGTACAGCTCCGAGCCCGAAGCTGTCCTACGTCGAGGCCCCATCGCATGCACGGCACGTCCAATAACACATACCTCAAAGGAGATATTCAGACCGTGACAGCATGTCGTAGATGATGCCAAGCATCACCCAGCGGCAATGGGCGACACGTCAGTATCGCAATACGAAGCAGGGCACTGCATGCCATCATCGTTACAACAGTCCGACTCTAATCTATGCCAGAACATAATGTGGACATCCCTGTGTGGATCGCATGTGCGGCAGGCGTGGGACCAGCGACAGCATGCTGCGTCATCAAGCGCTGCAGCACTGTCTTTGGTTATGTGGCCCAACGTACCCAGTCTGGGCTGGAGAATCACTGCTCCTCAACTCGTCTACATCTTCGAGACGCGAATTGAAATACATGCAGATGCTAGCGCTCTCCATAAGTTTGGCCCCCAGCTTCAACATGTTGCTGCAGCGGTTTAATGGGAAAACAAACTGAACGTACTCATGAGTCTATTCGTTAACTCAGGTCTCATGCGCGTGTTTCCCACAGTGCGTGCAAGAACAGAGCCTTCTGCTCCACAGCCCCACAGTTGTGGCTACTTTGAGTTCTTGCACTGAGACGCAGCAACCCTGCCGGGTGGTGCTGCAGTGCCACCATGCCGCCCTCAGAGTCCAACTGTCTGTTCTAGCCATGTGCATATGCTGCATGTTTCCCCCCCGCATCGCGGCGGGCCCAGCGCATGCGCAGCGCGAGTGAAAGGCAGCCCGCATAGCAAGCAGCGAAGTTAGCGTCGCGAAACCGCCGCAGCACCGCATGCCCGTGGCAGGCATCGGCCCCCTGCCGCCTTGCGGGCCAATGCGGCGTGCCACCGCCAATACAGCAAGACTCTTGATTACAACCTACGTTTCACTATAAGATTGTATACAGTATATGCACCATTGCAACGGCATATCCATCGAGGCATTGACAGCTCCGAAAACTCCCGGGACCAACCACTTCATATAACTATAAGTACTCAGGCTCAGCCATGCAGCCTGGAAAGCACGCTGTGTGTCCAAAAAACACAGGCAGCAAGAATTCGAAACTACATGCTTCACAGGAGTCGTGTAAGGAGCTCAAGCCACATGGTGTAGTGATAAGTGCAGCATGCACACGGCTAAAGATGGCCACGCTAGGCCCAGCTGATGGGATTCATCTTGACCCACACACTCACCCGCACAAGACGCTGCGCCAGCAAGCGCAGCCGATCTCGGCACCCTCCGATGACCGCCTCTTTCCTAATCGGAGGCTTGTGCGGCCACAACATGAGGCCCTGACGCCCTTCCTGCCACACATGTCAACCAGTGGCAGCTTTCCAGATGCGCACAGCCCCTCTAGTGTACATAGCCCTGTTGCCGTTGCGTGTGCAGCAGCCTGTACTCAAGCGCCGCCCAGGAGCTCATGCCCACTGCTACACGTGCGGATAGCTCCCGCGCCTGGGCCATGCATGGGCCATCGCAGTAGCGCGCACTTGAGCAGCGACCCCAGAGGCAGCTCTGGATGTGGACGCTGCCACGCAGGCGACTGCGAGCTCCACCCCGACCCACCTGCTTCTGAGATGGTTTGCTGCGGGCCGTTTGCTGCTGGCAGGCCCGGCTGTGCCTCGCCCTGGCAGGTCAGCAGGCAGCGCAGCGCAGCACAGTTCCCGGTGCATGCAGCCTGGACTCTGAGTCTGGCACGCGACCGGGCGCTGTGCGCAGCATGCACGCCACAGCTGAGCGCCAGGAGCGGCGGGCGGGCCTAGTGCGCCGGGGCGAGCAGTGCGGGCTGCGCGTCGGCGCAGCGGCTGAACGCGCGGCGCATGTGCCGCATCATCCGCTTGCACGGCGCCACGATCGCGGCCTTGAGCCTATGCATGAGCTCGCTGCGGCCCTGCACAGGCAGCACGGCCTCCCAGTGCGCTTACACCCTGTGCGCCGTAAAAGCAAGGAGCAGCGAGGCCCTCGAGCGGTGGCCCTTTCATGGCAGCAGAGCGCGACAGCTGAGCGCTGCCAGTCGATCTTTGAACCGGAACGCTGCTGTTCACAGGTCCCGCACAGACTGTAGCACAGCCTGTAGGCCCATGCATGTGCGGCGTTTGTGGTGATACAGAAACAGGCGCGTGCTGTACCGCTGCAGCGATTTGGAGGGGCCGCGTCCGTGCTGCTGGGGACAACGGTATCGCTCCTGCTGACACCCTGGCCTCGGTCATCGAAATCGGCATGGTGGGGGTCGCGGCACACAGCCATGAATGGTAGCCGGTCGCCCCGCCACGCACGGGCACGGGCGGCCATGTGGCGTAACAGCCTGACTCATCTCACACCAACTGGCCGCCGGGCAGCCGCCCGCCCGGGAACATGCATTTTCGGTTCGCATGGCCTCTCATCGGATCTATCTGAAGTGTTGCTAGAGCGCAACACACGGACCTGCAGGGTCCCCGGGCAAAATGCAAGGCCGCGGTCGCCGACGCCGGCGTTCACGTGGCCGCAGGTGCTGTGGAACGCCGGCGCGCATGCATGCGGACGGCCTACGTTGAGCATGCGGCAGCGTACCATCGGCGCGCCGTGTGTCTGCTTGGAAGCTGCCGCCTTTGCCGCCTCCGCGGCCTGCCGGAGTGTGCGGCGCCGTCCCCCGGCTGGCGCGCAATGCATGCTGCCTGTGTTGCTCAGAGTTGCCTTATTTGTGCATGGTGTGCTGACCAGGCCTCGCCGTTTCGGCCCACGTGGGCAGCGGTGGGGGGTCGTGGGGGTCGCAGGCTGCCGGGGCGGCTTCGCCTGCTGCCGCTTGGCCCCTGGTTGGGCCTCTGCGGTCGCATGCTTGTTCACCACAGATCCCCCACCGCCACCCAGAGCCGCCCGCCTGCTGTCGCAGGGGTGGTGGACCGCAGCCTGCAGACATGGAGCATGCTGCCAGGACCCCCAAAATTCAACTAAACACATCTATATATCGTGGTCGGGATAGCGCTGCTGCAGTGGCTACGGGCCACATATGCATGCACAACATGCATGCGTCGTCCTAGCGCAGGACGGCGTGCGTGGGAGGCGCGGTGCGCACCAGCGCTGCGTTGATCTCGCGGAGGAACTCTTCCGAGCTCCGCGCCGCGGCGCCATGCGATGCCAGGACCACAGCGGCTACGTGCGTCCCTGCAGGCGGGCACTGCAGAGTGGAGGTGCCCCCGGCGGTGCTGCTGCCGCTGCTGCCGCTGCTGTGCACAGGCGCCAGGGTGCTCTCTGCGTGACTGCTGTGCTGTGGCGTGGCTGGCCTGCTGGGGGGGCATAGCCTGAACTCAATGCTCAGTGGTGATCGGGTATGTTGCTGCCGGCCCGCCGCGGGCGGCACCGGAGGCCTCACCCCGTCCAGGTCCTGCAGCACACAGCATGCACGTCCGTGCGGTGCGCATGTCAGCTGAAGAATACAAGCTGCGATGTGCATTGAACCGGCATGAGCTCATGCATGGGCCACCAACCGCAGAAACCACGGCGGTGTGCGACTCAGCGTGGTGCGGCACAAATGCATGCATACGCCGCAACACCGACACGCAGTGAGCCGCACCTCCACGGCGGAGGCCGGCCAAGCAGCAGTGGTGCCATCGAAGCCGTCCAGCAGCCCGCCACTTGTAGACATGAACGAGGTGCTGCCGCTGAAGCACGGCAGCTGCACGGTGGCTGTGGCGTCAAGGGACACGTCCGGCGACGGTGCCGGCTCCTGCGGCTGCGGCTCCTGCTCAGGGGATCCCGCGGCGGCCCGGCCGACGTCGAAGCTGCTCCGCACAGCCTCCTCCGGCCGCCGGCCCCCCGGCGGCTCGCACCCACAGTCCCAGCCGCCCAGCAACCGGCTGCTGCACGCCTCCCACCCGTGCTCGGATAGCGGCGCTGAGTCTCCGGAGCTTGAAGAACCGTACAGGCTTCCGCTGCAGGATGATGGCAGCAGGCAAGAGTCGGCTGTTGCGAGGGCGGCTGTGGGGCCGGCTGCAGGCGCACTCGAGGGGGGTGAGGGCTGGGGGTGATGTTTGGGGGTGGGTGTGTACGCGGGTCTTGCTGTTGCCGGGCGTTGCCGGGAGATTGATGCCGGTGAGGCGCGATTGTTGGCGGACGTGGGGGGGGTGGTCAGCTGGATGAGCTCTAGCAGGCATTGGGGAGGCAGGAGGTCTAGGTCAAAGCTTCCGAGGAGGGAGCCTGAGTCAGAGTCGGACGGGGTGCGGGCGGCGGGGGGGGCGGTGCGGGCGGACAAGCTGAGTGCGGCGGGCGCCGCCGCAAGGCTGCTGTGGCGGGGGCGGTGGAGGGGGCCGGATAGAGGGTCCGAGATGCAGAGCGCCGGGGGGATCCTGAATGTAAAGTCAAGTCAAGTGAATCTGAATCTAAATCTGAATCTGAATGTATGCATGCACAGATCAGAAATTGCAGCGAGAGATGCAATGGAGGCAGGGGGGGGGACATGATGTGGTGCGCAGTCACTTTCTGCGCCGCCGATACCTAGTCACCACTGGAGGTATGTGTGCCTCTCGAATGTGCATCGACCTCAGCAACCCGAGGGGTGGAGACATGACACTCGTACACCTTCGACCAAGCGCACAGCCAGCCGTCTGGCTCCACACCCCACGCAGGGCTGCACGAGGGGCCCAGTAGCGACGAAGGCACTGCACTGGACGACCCAGCGCTGCAGCGAGACGGCCACGCACCGTTTGCGAGGCTCACTACGCAGCGTTTCTGCGCACGGAGACGGCGAGCGCACAGCCACGTGACCGGTGCGCCCGGCCACCGCAGCCACGCGAGCGCGCACGCATCCCGCCCGGCACCGGGCGTACACTTCACTGAGCAATGGCAGGGTCAAGCAGGAGCGGCGCATCGGTTCTAACGACGGGCACAGCACGCGGAGAGAGGCGCAACAGCCCATGGGGCGTGCGGTGAGGCGGAGGGCCGCATGGACGCGAGCGCTGCATGCACGCCTGCCTGTCCCTCCACGGAACGCCCCTGGTGCGGCTCAGCGTGCAGTGCTCGCGCATTCGCACGCCACGTGACCATGACCGTAGACATATGGGCGGGATGTGGTGCACCACGCGGTGATCATGTGTGGACGAGCTCGATGCGGCACAGCCACTGCCTCTGCATGGATCGATCACTAGATCTACCACAATCACAGCGCTGCATGTGTCTGACATGTACTGTAATATTGTATACAAATATCTGGGGTTGGTAGATCTGATATTGTACACAGGCAGATCCTGTAGCAGGTGCAAAAGTGCATGGGCAAGCGCCGCGGGGGTGCTAACGGGCTGGCGCTTGCAGTGCATCGCACGCTCCTGATGCTGCCGCAGAACGTCGTGACACAGCTGAGCTCTGCATTCGTTTTGATTCACGACAGAATGGATCTGACTGCGTGTAGGTTCCCAGCAGTAGCGATAGAGGGCTCCGGGTTGAGCTTGTCAGCAGGTGCACGTGACGCAGCCGCGCGCGCGGGCAGCCTCAATGCATTAACTCGGGCCAATCGCGGGCGTCTCAGATCCAGGACTGAGTCACGGAACACTCTAGAGTCTCACATTTTACGTAGGCAGCGCGAAGTTGGCGACGCACCCTTTGTACGGACGGGAGGGGCGCGCAGCCTGTGCAGACACGGAGGACAGGCTGAGACGTGTTGGCCGTTGCTCTGGCTGCTCGAAGCTGACGAAGGCAGCGCTTGCCGGGGTGTGTGAAGCGGTACCCCCGCTGCTGCGCCTCAGGCTGCAGGCCTTACCGTTCCTGAAAGACCGCGACGAAAGCTGCATTGCCATCTGAAGTCTTGCTGGAGCTCTCGGCTGGTTAGTATGTTTTACAAGGGCGAAGGTGGAGAGGCAGGTAGCACCGCAGGCATCGCAGCCCAATCACATCAGCAGTGCCCCCAGGCGTAGATCAATCATACGTAAGCTTCCGTCCAGCTTGTGTGTATGATCGGTTGATATAGCTACAGAGGCTCCGAACCCACGGTTGAATGCCAGCTGTGCACGTAGTGTCTGGCCATCAGGCCGTTGTCGGCTGCTGCGGCATCCGTCGGAGCTGCTCGCTGTCGCGTCGGCGAGGCTGCCTGCACCTCCACGTCCGCTAGCAGAGATGAACGTACACTATCAGTGTGAAAGGATGCAGTCTTCAGGCTGGGGGGCGTAGCGTATGCGACGTTGTGCGAAGGGGAATGCTGCAGGTAGCTGCCTAGCTTCAGCCCAGGTTCTGCAGCGCCTACAAGCTGCGAGGGGCTACACTAGGATACATGTGGCACCGTGAGCGAAAGTGTGGTACACAGGGAGCCCCAGCACGCGGTCGGGATCGCTGGCCTCCAAGCAGACGATTGATCGCGCGCTGCAGGGAGGCGGGCCAGATCGTCGACCGTTCGTGAAGCGCACACGTGTCCCATGATGCATATGGCACCGTGCGACAGTCTGCAGTGCAGGCGCCGGCCGCGCGTGCCGCCCCTGCGCTTCTCTGGATCCCACCCGTCCATACCATGATCGAGGTCAGCTCTCGAGATCCAGATACCGATATCGCGTCCTGATTAATCAGATAATATCAATGCATGTCCATGGGGACATGGCGCCGCAGCCCTGCGCGCGTGTCCGGCTCCATGCTTGTGTGCACGCACGCACAGAGCGATCTCGCGGTTCTGTGGCGCGCCGAGACTGGCTGCATGCATGCATGCATGCATGCATGCATGTGGGCCAGGTTTGCACACAGGAGCGTGGTTGTTGCTCGCGGTGCTACCTGCCTTGCTTGCTTTGTCCTTGTAACACACAGGAGCGTGCGGCAAGCATCTTGCCACAGCCACGTGTAGAGCTCTCGCCATTGCATGCATTATTTTCTTGGGTGCCGGCTGGTCGGACAGCGGAGGGGAGGAGCTGCGACACTCGCGTGCCGGCCCCTTCTGCGGGATGGGCCGGGGCTGCCGCATATGCATGGGGTTGCTTGCACATGGACATGCTTCACTGATGCTCACACGCCCTTTGACATTCCATGGCCAGAATTAATATCAGCCGATTGGGTTGCTCAAATAAATCAATGTCAGCCGATTGGGTTGCTCAAACCCCCCCCAGCTCGCGCCGGTGGGTCATCAGCTTACTTGTTCCCTGCCATTCGACGGACGTCCGGCGGTCACAATGTCATATGTTGGGGATAGAATAGTCTGGATGATGCTCAGATGGTGCATCGCAGGGGGGCACGCCATCTCACCCAAGGGCCAAAAACGTGAAGCGCTGCTTTCCCGATTCTCAGAACTCATTGGGATGTGTCCGTGTACATGCTGGACGGCGATGACATCGTGGTAGTGCCCTACGCCATCCCGACCCCAGACATAGCTGTCCGCATGCACGGCGATTCCTTCGTGATTCCTGGGGGGTGGGAGTTGACGAGACACGACAGCGCGAGCGGCATACAGACGTGAGACAGCTTCCGCTCTCTACAGATCATACTGCCAGTGAGAGAGCGGTGGCCGGCACCTTCAGGAATCGTTACAGTCGCGACACACACTTGGGGCAGCGACACCTCCGGCCCTGCCAGCCTCCCCATGGCTGTCCAGCATGAGCACACGCCCACCTGGTCGCATCTGGAAATGCACACAGTGATGCAGACACGAACAAGTAGGATTCACTCCGGCCGCCAGTTGGTGTGGTGACCACAAGCAGCACCTGCACACCGCCCCCCCACCTCCCCATCCTATGCCTGGATGCACACGATCATATGCTATGGTGGAGGCCGCCATCGCCAGTGGTCGCGACACGGCCAGCACCCGGGCACAGGCTGTCCGCCGCCAGTGGCCACAGTGGGACCATGAAGCGTTGTGGATTCGAGTGATCACAGCCCGCGTCATGGCCGCTGCATAACATTCTGAGGGTGAAGCCGTCCTTCAGGCTGCACCGCCTGCGTGGCGTTGGGTGGACACTGCGGCCTGGCAACGCAGGCTCAGCTCCTTAGTCCCAGGCCCCTCACAGCGGCACCAGTGCATCACCATGACTGCCGCGCCGCAGGCCACAGCTGCTGCGACATGCGGAACGCGGCCAGGTCCTCCGCCTGCACCACAATCTCCTCCCCGCCCGCCGCCGCCCCGGCGCCCGCCGGCGCGTCCACAGCCTCGTGCGAGCCCCCGGCTGCGTCCCCCTTGCCCTCTGCAGCCTCCCCACCCTCCGCCGCTCTGCCTGCGGCGGCGGCGCGCTCCGCGGCGCCCTTGACATGCACGCACAGCCGGCGGCAGCTGTTGCTGTCCGGCATGAGGGCAGAGTCCACGAAGGCGACGATGTCGGCGCGGCGCAGCTGCCGCAGCTCGGCGACCTCGCGCTCCACGCGGTCCCAGCAGCCACGCGCCAGCAGCACCTCCGGCAGCCAGCGCCCCGCCAGCGTGCTCAGCTTCTTCGGCTTCTGCAGCTGGTTCTTCGCGAGCTCCTCGACGCTCTTCGCGAAGTCCTCGTCCGTCATCTCTTCCTGCACACCATGCATCGCGCTGCCGGGGCTATTTCAACAACAACCATACCGTCATGAGACCGATACATATGCGCTCGACCCTCGGTAAAGCCGCGATCTTCCGGCTGAGGCGCCCCGGACCGACAAACAGCAGGTCGTACAGCCTCTTCATGCATTGCAGATCCACACAGGCAGGCACTTGTTCCGAGTGGCGCGCCGGGCGGGGGCGTGCGCACCTCGAGGCGGCGGCGCCACTCGCGCATGAACGTGTCGACCCGGCCGCCGATCTCCTCCGCGCCGACGGTCGTGCTCTGCAGCAGCAGCGCGATGTGGGGCACCTCGGAGCGCAGCGACACGTACGTCGTCACGATGTACCCGATCTGCTGCACCGTGCGCAGCGCGTGGAATGCGTCGCGGTGCAGCAGGTGCTCCGTGATGTCGGCGATCGCGTTTGTGCGCAGCGAGTCCTGCGCGCCCATCTGGAACACCGAGAGGTGCGCCGAGTTGTCGTCCGCGTCATTCGGGCCGCGCATGCATACGGCGACAGGGCGGCCGGGGGGGAGGCAGACGAGGCGGTGCGCGCCGATGTCGGAGAGGCCGAGGGGGCGTGTGCCGCGGGAGACGAGGAGGCCGCGCAGCGCGTCGCCGAGCGCGGTGGCGTCGGCGGCGGTGGCGTTGCCGAGCACGAGCGCCTCGACGCGGCCGCTGCTGAACAGCGTGTCGTCGGCGAAGCGCTGTAGGGAGTCTGCGGTGAGGGACTCCACGGCTGCGAGGTTCTCGGAGATTGACGCCGTGCCTGCATGCGCGCTGCTGCCGTGAGGCGATCAACCGTAGTGCTCAGCGGCGGGCGTCTCTCGATCACATCGGGGTGAGAACTGTGGCCCAGACACCCGGACAAACATCTGGTACCCGTGCACCCAGCTTGCTGCGCGTGGTTTTCGCGACGACTGCTGAATCGCTGGGACTGAATGCATGGACGAGCCGGATGCAGCGAGCCAGTGCAGCTGGGGGACACGCGCCAACATGGCCAGCGGGTACTGCAGGTCGCTGCTGGAGACATCGCATCAGGCGCACATGCACCGACAGTGCTGCACCCTGCTGCAGTCTGCAGGTGGAGGGCCCCAGGCGGCGCACCGTTCACGATCGCCTGCTCTAGCAGCCGGCTCGCCCACATGTAAGGCTGCTTGGCGCGCCAGTTGCGCAGCGCAAGCACGTAGCGCTCCTTCACGACCGCGAAGCGCTCCGGCCGCACGGCGAGGCCGCCGACGCGGCCGAGCACCTCCTCCAGCAGCTGCGGCAGCTTGTCGCTGTACCCCGACACGCGCACGTCGAGGCCCGGCACGAGGGACTGGTAGGCCGCGTCCACGCCCCAGGAGAGCCCCGCGAGCTCGGCATCGTACGCAACAGTGTTGAGTGCGTCGGCGACGAGCGCGGAGTACAGCGCCGTGGCCATCGTGGCACGGCAGGTGCCGGCCGCGGCAGGCAGCACGACGCGCGCGCGCAGCACGGTCTTCGGGGCGCCAAACTCGACGATCGCCTTGTGGCTGCAGGGGCACAACGGCGCTGAGGGTGGAACCCGGCAGGAAGCAGAACTATGACGGGCTGTCATGCAGCTTGAGGATTATGGTAGCTTGCGTTGTCATTGATTGTGATTCTGGACACATTTTCCCCCTGCATTCGATTGCATGGCCCCAGTATTGAATGGCAGCGAACTTCCCGCTCATGGTGCCAGGCAGGTGGCAGGCAGGTGCGCGGGGCGTACTACAGCGTGAGCTGCGCGTCCTTCACGATGAGCTTCGGATACGACTCGGCCGCCTCCTCGGCTGGCAGCATGTCGAGGGACTGGGGGGTGAAGGGGTTGATGGCGGGCAGCGCGAGAGTCGCGTCGGCGCCGGCGTCGCTGCAGCACGCCAGCCACTCCTGCGGCAGCGGCTTGATGCTGTACGGCTGGTTGTACCTGCAGCGGCGGCCGGGTTCTGACAGCGCCGTGGCCGTGCCTGCAGAGGTCTGGCTCTGCATCGGAGGGACGCAGCGGCTGGCTGTTCAGCGTGATGCATTGGCCAGCCACAGGTATGCAGTGCGCCCCACGCGCTGTGATGCGCGGCGTCCTGCCACGCTTATCACGCACCAAAACACACACCATTTCTGAGGGCCACCGTCGCGCTCTGCCATGTCAGGTACCCCCGCAGCTGGCAAGCGAGCAACAGGCTGCTTGCGCCAGCAGCCTGGGCGTTCGCACCCGCGTGCTTCCTCATGATATGCACACAAGCCCGGCAGGTGCGCCGAGCCGACGGAGCACGCGCACTGCCTCGCATCGCACTTGTCTGAATTCCGTAAGGCTAGAACAAGCCGCAGCATGCACAGCACGCATCACGCGCACAGCATGCAGAGCGCACCAGGGCTCCGTGTCCATCCCGTCGCTGGAGTGCTCGTGCGACGCCCACATGACGCTGCAGTCGGCGGGCGTCAGCGCAGCGAGCATGCTGCGCGTCACCGCCTCGTCAAAGCGCAGCGGCACGTGGTGCTGCACGAGCAGCAGCGACTCGGCGGGGTAGTCGTGCATGAGGTTGGCGAGCGAGGAGGTGTAGTTGAAGGCGCTGGGGTGGTCGCGGAAGTCGAAGCGCAGGCGGCAGAGGGCGGCGTTGTCTGCGTACAGCGCCTCCGACACGCCCGCGGGGCCGCGCAGCAGCTCGATGTACTGGAACAGGCGCTGCAGGATGTCCTTGACGTGGCTGTTGCCTGCAGCGCGCAGCTGTACGGGGCCGTTCAGCCGCAACATCCTCCCATTGTCCGGAGCTGAGGGGTGGGAGGGCTGCAGCGGCGAGCGGCAGGAGTGGCATGGCACCAGGGGAACCAGCACAGACCCAGAGCGCTGTCGACACGTGCGCAAGACGAACCAGCAGTACTCCCTGACATGTCTGAGTCCGCAGCAGCTGCAACAGTCCTGTGACCACACACCTCACAGCAAGCACTGCAGTACAAGCAATGCAGCAGGGGGGGGGGGGGGGGGGGGGGGGGGGGGGGGGGGGGCTGCGTGCAGCGCAGATCCAGGCAGATCCAGGGGCACGCAAAGCATGGGGTGCGCGCAGTGCGGGGTGGCTCGCACCGTCGTCGGTGAGAGTCATGGAGACGGTGAAGGAGCCGCAGCCGCGTATGACCTGCATGCCGCCAGCACTGAGGCTACGCAGCCAGCCCTGCTCCTTGAGGCTCGCAAAGAGGGAGCCCTCGCCCTCGTGGCCGAGCAGGTGGCCGAGGAAGCCCTCCGGGGCCTCGCGCCAGTGCGGCAGCAGCGACGGCAGCGGCCACTGCACGCGTAGCGCGTGGCCCTCCGTCACGGGCACCGTTGTGATGAGCTTGCCGCGGCGCGAGGGGGGGTACGGCTCGGCCGGGAACGGCGTGCGCGGGGGCAGCTCTGCAGGCACAGCGGGGTATTCAAGGACACCGCGTGGCTTGTAGGCCAGAGGCTGTGGAGGGGCTTGCCGGGCGCTGTGGTGTCAGCTATCTCCCTAGCACTGACGCGACCATCTGGTCCCGCACAGGTGGCAGCATGCCGGCCCGCGGCGCCACAGCGGGCATGGCCATGGCAAGCATGGTGCCATGCTGTGCCAGTTGACGCAGTTTCGGTAGCAGGTGGGGTGTGCAGGTAGCGCCAGGGGCAGGCCGACCGCAGCACACACGGGTGGGGTGCTGCTTGCAGCATGGGGCGGAGGACACAGTGGAGCGGAGGGTGCCTGTGGGTGACCCGGCAGGGGGCCTGCCTCGCAGGCCGCTGGAGCAGCGGCGCATCGGATGACGCTGACAGGACGGCAGCAGGGCAGGCTGCGGGTGCGGGCGGCTGCGGCCCCCGGGCGCACCTTTGTTTGGGACGTCGCTGAACATGCGGCGGGCCATGGTCTCAAGCTCGTCCACGCTGTGCCGGCCAAGCACGCACAGCTTCATGCGGTTCGCGGAGTACTCGGACGCGTAGAACTCGAGGAGCTTGGCGTGCACGTCGATGCCCTTACTCTCCGGCGTGGTGCCGAGGGTGTCCATGTTGCCTGTGAAGAAGCGGGAGTATGGGTGTGCGGGGTCGGCGGCAGTGTGCCACAGCTGCTGGCGGCGCCACACATCACTCTGTAGATTCTTCGAGTGCTCCGAGTCAACCGCCTGACGCTCTCGAGTGATGCCGTCGGGGCTGATGAGTGGCGAGATGAAGAACTGCAGCACAGGCTGGCTTGTGTACTGGCTTTCATGCCGAGTGGAGGAATGGAGAGAGTTGATGCAAAACACGAAAAGTGGACGTTGTGTCTTGAGAATGGGTGTATCAGAGGGCTGCAGGCAGCAGCATACCTGTGCGAATCTGTCAAGTGTGCTTTCTAGGGCATCCCAGTTGACTGTGAACTGAAAGTTGGTGTTCTCTGCACTGGTCCACGCGTTGGTGTGACCGCCGTGATCAGACACAAATTTGCTATATTCGTCCTCTTTGGGGTACTTCTTGGAGGCATAGAAGAGCATGTGCTCGGTGAAGTGTGCTAGACCTTGTAGCTCGTCTGGGTCTTGCATGCTACCCACTTGCACCTGCGGTGAAAATGTGAGCTTGTGTGATCATGAGTGATGTGCGTTTCATATCATGAGATCACGGAAGCTCCTTTGGTACACTGCCCGAGCATGATGGTTACGATGTTGTCATAAGTTACTGGGAGCCAAGTACGAAACGCACGTCCATTGCCGCTGCAGCCATATCAGCAGATGGGTCAGAAATAAGCAGAGCTTGGAGTCCATTATGAAGATCTAATATGCGGTAGTGCCAGTCATCGACCTTGGGCGTCTCTAGCACTGTTGTGCTGGGCTTCGACCCAGCATTCTCTGCGTTTTGATTCATCTCGCCACGCACAAACTTTCGCAAATCTATCAGAGAGATTGTTGCAGACCGGCGTCCTGCGCAGCTTCACTGACGATTCAAGTCAGTATAGGAACAAGAGCTGCTATGCACATCTGGAAAACGTTCAGCAAACTGTAAAGAGGGTCATCGACAACACGGAACTGCACTTTAGAATGATCAAAGCCATGATCATGTCAGTTTGCGCCCAGAGATCCTTATTTGCACGAGAGATGTCTACAAGCGAGCGTGCGCTTTGTACCGAAGCAGCGCGAAAACGCACTAGTGTGCACATCGAGTGGAGCAGGAGTTCAGACCTGGCACTGCAGCTCCTTGCAGGACGCCTGCAGGACGCTGGTACGACACCTCAGTCGCTTACACATCCTTGCACCACGAAGATGACACCATTCCCGGGTCAAAATCCGGGCGTGCACCTCGATTGTCGCCCTGGCTCCGTGCAACACCATCGCTGCTACAATGCCTGGGCTTGCACGTAACACATGAAAACGCCCCGTCGGAATCAATGAACAACCTGCAAGATCACGTAGAGTAAATCGTGCTAAATCGTGCGCAAAGCTTGGGTGCATTTTGAGACCTGCGCATGCCACACGAACAGGTGGCATAAGCGCTGGCCCATTGTGGACGGAATCGCTGCAGCATTTGTCGCTATGTCTACGTGATGCACCATAAATCTCTAACATCTGGGAAACAAGAGCATGCAACAGCCGGCTTGCCTCATCTGTCGTTGAGCAGGCACACGGGCCTATTGGGACTCCTGGAAGCTATATGTTTGGTATGTTTGGTTGCTCTGCCATACAATGGCCCGGTATGTGTGTTTTGAAAGACTGAACGCTATACAGCCTACTGGTTTGTTCCAGTACAGTACAGCCTACTGTGAGGGCCCATTGCACGCGTTCCCAGCCTTGAATGCTGATCTGCGGGGTCTCAACTCAACAGATGCATGAGTCAGTACATGCAGCAGAACCTTTTCTACGAAAACTATCACTACCGGCCGACGCTGCAGCTGCCATGCGACTGCTGGAACCATGCCTGTGAAAGACACCATGTCTGCACATGCCCCTGTGCCGCGATCTCTCGCAGCGCAAGCCGCACGCACCGCCGCGGGTGCTTCTGCCATGCTGACCGATCTAATCACAGAGCATTTAAGGCCTGATCACCGCCCGCTGCTCGAGTTCGGCCTGTGCCAGCCCTGGCCCCAGCAGATCGCTTGGCCAGTTGCTTCGCCGGGCGCTCCAGGAGCAGAGCGTCGTGTGTGGCAAGCCGCATGAGCACCTCGCCCACCCGCGCCTCGACAGTGAACGATAGCAGCGGGTCGGCCCTCGTGGGCCCGACATTCACCGCTGCCACAGCAGCGCCCCGCTCATGCACAGCCTGCACGAGTCTGAAGCATGAAAGAGTCGAGCAGGACGTCCCGAGCAGCAGCAGCGCGTCACACTCCTTCGCCATGAGCTCGGCTAGGAGCACCTTGTGCTTCGGCACGCTCGCCCCAAAGTACACGACGTCCGGCTTGAGAATGCCCCCGCACTGGGGGCACGGGGGGAACCGGAAGCCCTGGCTCGATCCGCCCAGGTCCACATCTCCATCAGGCCGGAGCCTGCTCGTCACCTGCTCTGGGTCAGGTGCAGCTCCGTGGAGTGTCTGCACCGCTTTGCGTCCATGTCAGCATGGGTCATGCTGGGACGGGAGCTACAGCAGCAGGCTGATGGCGCCTCTCGCAACACAAATTTGAGGCCATGATCAGAGGTGCACAGGCAATCTGGGGCTGCACAAGGGTCAGCATCAGCCCCTTTGGCAGAGGCCAACTGGCGACAGGCATGCTAGCGGGGGGGCTGTAGGGCACAGAGCACACCTGGGTGATGTCTGACTGAGCGGCAGCCCTGAGCTGTTCTTCTAGCCCAGGATTGAGCTCATTCAGCATCTGCTGGACATGCATCCTTGAGGTTGCCCACTGGCATGTTGTGCATCGAGTCCTGCAAGGGAACGATATGCCCAGGCTGACAAGGTGTCACAGGAAACGCAGGTATTCACTAGAGCGTCAGAGTGGATTGAATGCTCTGACAAGGGCTGTGGCAGTGTTGAGCGCACTCGTGGTTTGTTCCATGGATCTCCAGGACGTCGGGCGTGCCGCACGAATGCTGTAGCCTGCACGAAGCATCTCATTGAGAGCATTGGATAGCCTTCATGCAAGAAGATTCAGCATGGCGTGTGTGACTTCACTATGAGGCGAGGATATGCATAACCAGTAGCAAGTTGCCCGCTTGCTGTGCAAGCTGCTGTACACCATATGCACATCTGGGATACAATGGCTGGTTATGACACAGATCCAACGTTCATTGCAATTTGTGGGGAGTTGAACTCATGGTCACGTCAAGTGTTGGTCTGGGTCATGGCAGAGTTGCACAGCAAAGCAATGTGTGCCTGTGGGCGCCACCTGTCAACATTCTGTGTGATGATGTTTGACACCCAGTTTCGGCTGCGAAGGCGATGCAGGCCGATATGCGCTCCGTTTGCCTTTTTCTGCGCGTAATCCATCCATCCGGCAAAGCTTCTTGCCCAGTAACGGCTGCGATTTGTATCGTTTGCCATAAACTGCAAACCAATTCAGTCAACAGCGCACGCTGACTTGACAGCGTTAGCAAGCATCTCAAGCACACACGGATGGACCTTACTTTCTGGTGAGTCATAGGCTTATAATTATCTGTGGTATAGGCACCTCTGGGTCCCCTGTAGTCTGGGACCCCGGACTCGGTGGAGCAACCAGCACCAGCGATTACCAGCACATTTTCGTGCTCAGCAAGAAAATTTACCAGCTTCTCGAGGTCTTCCTGTGACACGGGCGGGGTGATCGGTGCATATGAGTCGCTGTCTGTGACGATGGCCTTGGCCAGAGCCGAAAAGCATCGCCCCGCATCTCCTCTATGCAATCCAAGCAAACGATCGCCGGCACCAATGGCAACAGGCAAAAGAAGCGGACGCGGCTTTTTTGTCCACGTCACACTCGACCTCCAGCCCCGCGAGGCACCTGGACTCAAGCCGGAACTGCGTATGGACTGCGTAACGACACCTATCAATCTGCGCATATTTGCATCGCACAAGCTCAGAAACAATATTTCAAAACCTTATTCACAGCTTCTGCTGTAGGGCATGACTGTAACACTTATGGTGACTGCGAACGTGAGCCACGTCTGCACGACGGCCCGCGCACGAGCAATCATCGGTGTTCATACTTCGCCATAGGTCATGCGCAACTGCCGTGAAGCTGCAAACTCCGACTTGCAGCGCATGGATTCGAGTCCCCGGCCCAAGCCCGGCCCAGTGCAAGCAGAAGTATATGTGCAGTCCGCCGAAGGGAAAGCAGCATTGGAAGCCCTTGAAGCGATTCCATGCGCACCGATGATACTTCTCGGACCAGATCAACGGAAGACGCGTGGCCAGGGTCCTGCCACGCATGCGCAACAAGGCATCGGGGCCGAAAATGGGATGACCACACGGGCTTTGCGGGTGTATGCCAGGCAACTTCTCCTCGTCCGCATTACAAAGCATCTGCATGTGTCTGCGAGATCGTAGGCATATGTGTATACACGTGATCATGACACACATCCACAGCCGTGATCAGAACACACATTCACAGGCCGCCCCCGTGTGTGTTGTCCCGGCGCCCGGGGCTGGCCTGATCGGGGCATTGGGGGCGGGGGTCCTGGGGGCCCCCGGCGGCTTCCGTGTGGGGCCGGCGCCGGCCGGGCCGCTGCATGGGGCTGCCGCGGCCGCGCGGGCGGCGGGGTCGTGTAGCGTGTTGGCGTGTGGGTTTGTGGGTGCTTGGGTATGTGTTTGGGTTTGGGTCTGGGCCGCGTGCGGCTGCGTGGGTGCGTGGGTCGGGTTTCGGCGTGTGGTTCGTGTGGTAGTGTGTGGGAGCGTGGGGGTGTGTGGGTGCTTGTTGTGCCTTAGCGTTGGCTGTTGCTCTCCTGCTGCGTGCGCATTGCGTTGTTCGTGCTCTCCCTTTTGGTCCTGGCGGTGCTACCGGCCCCTCCGGCTTTTTCCTTTGTAACACATTCACAGGCCACCTGGCCTGAGCGGCGCTGCGCGCCCGCCCGGGTTGCCTGATGGGCGGTCGTCGCTGCATGCGCTCGCGGCCTCGTCCGCCTCATCGTAGTGGCGGCCCTGGCGTGCCGCGCTTCGCCGCTGTCCTCCCCGTGCGTCTGCGTGTGGCCTGCCATTAGGGCGCGGCCGGGTGGTGTGGGCAGGCTGGGCTGGACTGTGGGGGGTTGCGGGCATGGGTTTGCGGGTAGGCGGGATGGTGTGCAGGGGCTGGGCGGAGTGGGTTGTGGTGAGGGAGGCGGGGGCCTCCCTGGGGGGTTTCGCTGTTTCTTTGCTCGGCGGCCTTGGCCGCATGTGCTTTCTTTCAGGGCTCTTGCGCCTGGCTGGTGGGCGGGGTGCGGGTGGGGGTGGGCGTGTGGGTGTACATGTGCGTGTGGGTCTTGGGTGTGATGCTTGTGAGTGTTTGTGGCTGTGTGGCTGTGTGGCTGTGGCCGGCGCGGGTGCTAGTGGTGCGTGGGTGTGTTGGTGTGTGCTGCGTGTGGCTTGTTGCATGGTGTGCGGTACCCCTGGTTGCTGCTCGCGGTGCTACCTGCCTTGC
Organism: Ulva prolifera; assembly: GCA_023078555.1. Taxonomy (NCBI): domain Eukaryota; kingdom Viridiplantae; phylum Chlorophyta; class Ulvophyceae; order Ulvales; family Ulvaceae; genus Ulva; species Ulva prolifera. Next base: position 4,620,883 of record CM041201.1, on the reverse strand, counting down.
TTGCTTTGTCCTTGTAACACATCCACAGCCATACGTACGCACATGCATGTAGCACAAGCCAAGCATATGGAATACCTAGTGACACCGTTACTGCAGTCTACAGATGGGGCCTTGTTCTGCAGGGCTGTGGCCGGATGCTGTGCCCACTCCGACCCTTGTTCTTGAATGAAACAGCGCCTACCGGCTGCTTCGCACAATGCAAATGCCGGCCACAGTTGCGACCATGGAGTGCGAAGGTTGCATGCCTTGCAACAAGGAGCAGCTGTTCGTACGCTCCATGCTGTCTGCGCCTTGTTAGACCATGGCTAACAAACGTATTTGCACAGTTGGTGTGCAGACACGAGCGACTTGGTCGAAATCAGTGGTGCTGGCAACGAAAGCCCGTGTCATCCAGTCTTTGATACACGCGCGCAGTCAGCCCAACAAGAGCGCGAGTGGCCGTGGGTACACCGGATGCAGGACAGAGCCGGGCAGCCAGTTGCGAGTCCTTTGGTGTTGCCAGCGAGGTGGGCGATCGTCCTGGCACATACTGCCAATTCACAGTACATTAGTTTGGCGAGTAGCAAAAATTTGGTACATTTACAAACAGTTGGTGACCTGGGACGGGCGCCCTCTCTGTCCTCAGCCTCAGAAAGTGCTACGCACACCACACACTACACCACACCATGCCACTGCCACCATGCTGCATGGTCCCACGCATGCATGCTACACGGGCGTAAGTACACATGTCATCACTGGCTCGTGATCGATGATACTGACAGCCTTGCGCTGTTGGACCAGGACAAATGAAACTTCCAAGTTGAAAGCCTGGGGCTCACAGCTCCCTAGCTCACACGACCGATACAGATCACACGATGCTGCAAACGTACTGCTGGGGCCCTGCTGGAAGCCCAAACATACTGATATCGCAGACATGGTCACATACTGTTGCCTCGGGTACTACGCTCATCCTAAAACGGTGCTGTGCTCGTGCACTACCCAGACACCCGCAGGTACGCCCAGGTAATACACACGTGCACCCGGCGCCATGGCTGGGCGGGCACACCCGCGTCCTCGCATTCCATTTGTTATACAGCAAACAGCAGGGCTCATCACGCGCTGCTGTCGATCTCAGCCAGGAATCGGCGCAGCTGCGGCAGGAAGGGGTTGATCTTGAGGGCGGCGCGCCAGCTGTCCGCGGCGCAGCCCTGCTGTCCGAGCTTCGCGTGGCACATGCCCTTGCCTGAGAGGGCAAGGTAGTGGCGAGGGTTGAGCTGCAGCACGCGCTCACACGCGGCGATGGACTCGAGGACCCTGCACAGAATGTGCCCCTCTCAGCGTGGGCGAGGGTAGCAGAGTGGGTGTGTGTGATTGAGCGCTGCGACCCCATATGTGGGCTTGAAGGGGACGCCAAAAAACACCTGGCTGGGCAGCAAGGCCGTGGCGGGAGCATGATGCTCTGTCGGTGGTACGGTGGTACGCTCAGCGGTATGCTCAGCATGCCAGTCGGAACTGGATTCAGCGCTGGTACTGGGAAGCTGAAGGCCGAACAGGCAGAAGTGGCAGAACCGGTACAGGCGGGACGCCATCGTTCTCATGAACCAAGCGCAGGGTCCATCGAATAGCTCACCATGCTGATGACTAAACAGGGATGTGCTGCGACACCACAGGCTTGAGGTGACTACTGCTGCAGACATAATGGCCATATGGGGGACAATTCGGTCTTTCTGGGATCCTTGAAGAGGCTCACAATTGCAGAGGAATTGTGGTTCTCAAGCATGGTGGTGTTCCTGGCACAGCTGGCTCGTGGCTTGGGGCAGTGGTGAACTCAGCTGACGTGGACATCAGAATGCATGGGCCACAGAAACACCTGAACAACATCCAACATCTACTCTTCTATGTGCAGCCAACCATGACACACAACTGTTGCGCCACTTGATCCTGTTTGCACGTTCCATAGCATAGCAGATTCGTGTGCCTGCCATGAGAATGGCTACGGTGTAGTGTGTGGGGGCAAGCCGCTTGACCATTCTCGAGTGGCTGCTTGACTGGTGAGCCAGCCATACATTCAGCTTGTCGCAGCTTTCATAGGTGCATCTAGCGAAATAATGCATCCCGTCTTTTTGGTGATTCAGTTGTCGTTGAAACATGCATCATTGTGCATCGGTTGTTCTAGACGAATCGCACTCGTTCTTCAGATACAGCACAACCGCCAGTTTATTCCACGCTTCTGCATATTCAGGATCTTGAGCTGTCGCATCTTCGAACATCCTCTGCGCCTGCATCTGCTGAGCATTAAAGCAATGCATGCTGCATGTGCCATTCTCCACAGCTTGCTATGTTGCGGACACCGGCAAAGCCAATGGAAGCTATCTGACAAGATCAAATCAGTGTCTTATGTATCGTAGCACTCGGCGCACCTCGGGTGTTGCCCCTTTGGTGTTGAGCTCCGTCATCCCATCTTCCATGAGCTGGTTGACTGTGATGCTGGTTGGATGCCTCAGCCAGATAGCTTGAATTGCATCTTCTGCCGCGACCTGTAGAGAAATCATTCGTTGGACTGACATATCCAATCCACAATGGTGGCCATTCCCAATGCACCACCAAATGGCACACGTCAGGCAAGCGACATCGCCTGTGCTCAGTCTCTCACACACATGACAGAATTTTCAAACTTTGCACAGTTCCTGTGAATAGCCCATTATCATCAAGTCCGCCATGAATGTGTCAGAGTCGACCGTGTTTTTCATAATTGCATCTGACGTACCGCTAAACGTTCGTCATGCAATGTCCCCAGAATCAAGGTCAGCGTCTCATCACTTGGGCACAGTTGTCCCAGGGTGCGTAGGCTCGTCAGTTTCTCATGGTAGCTGCCGTTTCTTAGCTGTGTTGCATGGTGCAGCTCAAGCTGCTGCATTGGTGACAGTTCAAGCGCTGCCAACGAATCGCGCAGGCCTGCAGCTAGATTGAAATCTTGCCTTGACACAGCGTCTTCTAGCTGTGCTTGTAAGCTCTGGCCAGTCTGCCATTTGTTCACGCGCATCAAGTTGTCTGAAAAGTCGCATCTCACAGCGACGCTGGCACGATGACACCGACATCTGCTTGCTCCGGAAAACGAGGCACCGAACGACTGACCAGTACAGCTAACCATATTATCCTGAAGATTATTCGTGAGCTACTTGAGTTAGAGAGGCTCTACCACTATCTCAGCGGGCAGTGCTGCAGTGTCGACGTGTACTAGTAGGATCAAGCACGAACGGCAACTAGCAAACACAAATCCGTCCAAACGAATCCCAGATCGCGACGCATCATGTACAGCTGAAATCCAAATGTTTTGTCACAAATTCAGCGACAACCGCGCGTTCGAAGCGCAGTGTTGCGCGCGCCGTTCACGTGCACACCGCATGCAAGGGTCACGCATTGCCAGGCTGAGGAAAACCGACCGATGTCTAGTATGCAGCGTTACCTGCACGGTACCGTCCCAAATTGTGCTTCCCTGAAATTTTAATGGCATACACCATGAACTGCACTGTTTACGGGTGCCTGTAGCAGCTGTGCACCCATCGCGATCCGCGATCAAGAAGCTCCAGCCTGCAGCTGTTGGTGACTACTGTTCAACCCACTTCTAGCACAGAATTGATGTCAGCCATACATTTTTTACTATGTCATCTTTGTAGACCGATCAATGTGTATTGGCCATAATAGTCAACCAATGACCTTCCTTCCCGCTGTGTGACATCTGTGCTGCCAGCCGGCCGGTAGTCAGTCTTGGGCGGTAGAGGCTTGGCAGCATGCCATCTGCAAACTCACCCAGCATGCCATTTGCAAATTCATCCAGTACTGTGCAGACGGACTGAAGATCGTGCTTGAGTCATTGCAAAAATGCCGGACAGCGCAGCGGACCGAACGACGCTAGGTCATTGTGCTGTTGTTGTGATCACGATGCTGTGGGGCAATGGGCTGTCCCGACATGCAACAACCTCCAATATGGATCAAGCACCAGTGAGACAGCAGCCACAACGAGACCTGACACTCTCGTTTGTGCATCATGCAGCAAATGTTTCGTGTGCAACACTATTCCAGAAGCACACCCAACCCTCTGCGATTCCGTCAATTCACTTGTCAGAGTTTCCTGTGGACTGCAGCGCAAGCGTTTGTGCCGCAGCCAGTCTGTGTGTTTGAGACTATACGAATACCACTCACGTTGCTCTTCATCTATGGCCGCGAAATGCATCAGGCTAGAATACGCTCTGCGAAACTCCTGTCTTGACATGACGCAGTCAGAGTCGAAATCGAAATGCTTGAAGAAGGTGTCAAATTCTTGCTTTGTGGCACGGCGCCCCAGAACATGTTTCAAGACTCCGATCAGGTTTTCTCTGAGAATGCAGTGCTGGCCGTCAACCTTAAGTGAGCGAGCCTCGAGATTGGACTGAGTGCTGGCTCCCAGCACGAACTCGTCAAAAGCGTTCTCGTATGCTTCCTCGCTAATTCCACAGAAAGCGTTTGCATGCGATGTTGTCTGTGATTTGAGCAAACTCTGATAATCTCCAAGACAGGTTGTGCCAAAGAACGCCATGGTACGGACTGAATCACTGTCCCGCGACGCACGTCCTGGATCAGCGATTCCTTCGAGGAGCACGATAAGCAGTACTTTCCCCGGCTGCACACGCACTTACAATGACACTGTGAAGTGTGGTCAGCACTGCCCGCCGTCCGCGGCCAACGCTTGAACCACAACGTGTTGGTCACCAGCGCCATGGCGTGGGTGTCTGTTGCAGCTGACGAAGCGCCGCGAACGCCTCATGAGGCCTGGGCCTTGAACAGTCCTTTGCCAGGTGTCGTTGGTCGATATGAGACCGGCAAGTTAAATATGTAACTTCTCGCTCGTCTGTCTCGCAACAGGCGCGGGAACTCTGCGCAGAAACGCAGTAGAAAACTCTGTTTCGTAAGTGAGCAAGCATGATCCAGATCTTGTACTGCATATAATCATAGACCAAAACAGTTAGTGAGACATGGTGCTCAAGCGTGCAATTTCGGCTCTGTTGCGTCGTCGCCGTGGTACAACATGTTCAGATCAAGTCGAAGCTGTTAATGGCACGAGCTCGTGCGAGGACTTCGAGTGCTCTCTTCGAAGGTGCATTCCGAGTGACTTTGGCATCATTTGCGCAGCCGTGAAAACCCTGCTGAGCTATGTGTGTGTTTGTACTGCTGTTGCAATTGCCGTGCCGTAAGCACTTCGAGCAGGACGACCCGACGTGGACCCAGATGTACACGCCAACAAAACATCTGGTCTGGTCTCAAGCTCACGCCCAACTTCGACTGGGAATTCATGCGTCTATGCAAGTTCTTTATCACAATAAATGGGCTGTACACCGGCTAGCCCGACATACAAGCGCTCGCTGCGCATTGAAGCCGTGTTTCGAGAACATCCTCATGCGAACGACGCCGCTGCTTGCCGATTGTCGAATGTTGACGCAGGCATCTTGACCTTTTGAAGTCAACTCATTTACCGTCAAGCGAGTGTGCCTCGCTCGCCCTTCAGTGGACAGCCGGGGCTATAAAGCCAGTGGACATCCAGCGACTGCGACATATTTGCAATAATAGTAATGAGGCGGACCAACAAGAGCTCAGGCACCTTTTCCAGGATCTTGTTGCCAGCGGGAATCAGCTTTACGTGTCGATGGCATTTCACTGTCACAGATCCCAGGTGTGGTGTGACTTAGCACACAGCTGCTACATGTGTGTACAGGCTCATGCAGGACATCGTAGTGATCTTCACGCAGACAATATCCCGTCATACCTGGGTAGTGTGGTGCCCCTTCGCAGCCTCTGCAAGACAGGGCTTTGAGAGTGCAAGTTGGAGTGAGCTGTCATATGAGCATTGCTTGCAGCGCTCTCAGATGGCTCACCTGAAAATTATGTTGCAGGCTGATGAGTCGGAAGAAGCAACACTCTCAGCATCGCAATCCCCCATAGATCTGGGGCAGATGCACAAGGACTTCGTCCTGTTTTGCACAGTCGCTGACGCTGAAACGCTGAGACTTGTTACCAAGCAAGTCACCATTCTTGTCAAAGCAAAGCTGCCACAGGAGGCCAAGTCGATGTCTGATGGGGCGACAGCATATACTCTAGCCGCACTTTCCCTTCTACCTGCTGCTCAAGAGGTCGGGCCTTCCAACGTGTTTTCATCACACATGTTTTCCCCTCTCTGGCAATGCTCGCCAGCCTGGCGCTGCTGTCTGACAATTGATACAACCCATCTAAGAAGCGCCTCATGTTGTATTTTAATCGGGCGGGTACCTGTAGCACAACCAGACTTTCCAGTGTGAAGCCAGACAAACTCAACCCCTCACTCCATCACTGCACTGCACTGCTCTCAGGCCTCCAGAATCACAGCTGTACTACGCGTGTACCGCATTCCACTCCAGAGTGGTGTGCAGGTGTCCAACCAGGACTCGTTAGTCGAGCCCCTGCTGGCCATCTTTGCCTCTGAGCGCGAGAGGGCCTCCCCTCCTCTGCGCGCAGCATTCCGGCGGTGCCCCCAGTCCGCCCGCACAGCCGCTGCCTTTGCCTTCCAGCAGTTCCTCACGCTGCGGCTGTACTCCCGTAGTGCCCTCGACGCGCCGAGCGTCGCCGCCGTGCACGCCCTCGCCGCTCTGCACGCCGCCAACTTCACCTCGGCCGCTCCGGCGCCCTCCGAGACCTTCCACAACGACGTCATCAACTCGCAGGACTTCGACCTTCAGCAGGACTGGCTCCGCAGCCGCCACCCGGAGCTCTTCTCCTTTGCCCGGTACCCGTTCCTCTACGGCCCCGCGGCGAAAGCACGCCTGCTGCGGTGCCACGCTGCCGCTGAGATGCGGGAGGGCATGGCAGCATCGATGCTGTCGATGGGCGGCGGGGGGCTCGGGCTTGGGGGGAACCGGGCGGGGCTGCTGCGGGGGGTGCTGGGGGGCATGCCGGCGGCAGCGCCGCACCTGCAGCTCAAGGTGCGCCGGGGGCCGCACCTGCTGCAGGACACGCTGTCCCAGATCCAGGCGTACCTGCCGTCAGGCACCGGCCAGAAGCAGGCGCTGAGACGGCCGCTGCGGGTGCGCGCCTGCGGCCACATACCCGGCTTGCTATAGCTCCCCACCTGTCACGTGATACTCACGCTTGTGCATTTCTGCACGCTGTCAATTTGTTTCATTGGTGTCTTGTGTCTCAGTGAATCCAGAAGATGCGCTTGTGGGAAGTTGCGCGCCAGCTCCGATCCGCAGATGGCCTGGCTTTTCCGGCAGGCAGCTGTCGCGAGACGCAGGAGACCTCTGTGAGCATGCATGTGGATGTGCAGGTCACGTTTGTGGACGAGCAGGGCATCGATGAGGGCGGGATATCAAGGGAGTTCTTCCAGCTGATCATTAAACAGCTTATGGACAGCCGCTATGGCCTCTTCACCTGCGACCCGGACACACATGCCTTCTGGATCCGGCCATCCCGTGTGCACCAGATGCTGGACGAGTTTGAACTCATTGGTGCGGCCCTGCAGCAGGTTTGGCCAGGTCAGCCTGCGGGCCACATGCATCTTAACTGTCAGTTGTGATTCATTCTGTGCGTGCCCTGTGGGCCCTCATCCGCCTGTGGACATGCAGGCATCATCGTGGGGCTTGCCATTCACAATGGCCACATCTTGAGCCTGTCTCTAGCTCGGGCGCTGTACAAGAAGCTGCTGGGATCGCCGTTGGAGCTCGACGACTTGCAGGAGATGCATTCTGGTGTGTACAACAGCCTGAAGCACCTCCTAGCTTACGATGCAGAACTTGTGGAGGAGGACATGGGCCTCACCTTCCAGGCACGCTCCCCTGTTGTGCTTCCGTTCAGGGCAACAGATGGAACATCCAGCCCCTGCTGGCCTGCAGCAATGACTTGATCTGCAGCAGCTTGCGGCCTTCTGGGCCCACATGGCTGCTGGTTGTCTCACCAAGACGCCCTTCGTGATGAGCATGTCGCCTAATCCCGTTCTCACTGCTGCAGGTATCACATGAGATGGACTTCGAGACGGTAACTCACGACCTTGTGCTAGATGCTGACAGCATCCCTGTCACCGGCGCAAATCGCAGAGTATTTGTCGAAAAGTATGTCCAGTTTCTGTTGGTGGAGCGTGTCGCTCCGCAGTTTGAGGCCTTTGAGCGGGGATTCTCACGAGTGTGTGATCGCAAGCTGATGGCGATGTTCCGCTCATGTCCGCATGAGCTGGAGGAGGTCGTGTGTGGCACACAGATGCTGGCCCTGGATGACCTGAAGCGCTCTGCCGTGTACGAGGGGGGGCTGACTGTAGAGAGCGATGTTGTCAAGTGGCTGTGGGAGGTGCTGGGGAGCTTTGACGAGAAACAGAAGCGGCAGTTTCTGCAGTTTGTGACTGGCACGGATCGGGCGCCGGTGGGCGGGCTGGGGCTGCTGAACCCGCGCTTCAAGATCATGAAGAATGGAGGACATTCGATGCGTCTCCCCACGGCGCACGTGTGTTTCAACATTCTGCTCCTGCCTCAGTACGAGACCAAAGAATGGCTTGCAGACAGGCTTCACAAGGCAATCGAGAACGATCATGGCTTTGGATTGATGTGACAGAGCATGTCACGTATGTTAGTCATATTAATGACGATCACACATGCTCCGTAGTCAGGCTTGTGATTGAAATTTAACTATGTCTCTCAGGTAGTGTGCAGCTGGCGACCTGTTCACAGCTCGGTGCATGACCAAACGCACTGTGCGTGCGTGCTCATATACTGGTGAAAAGCAGTTTAACAGTACATCTGTGTAAAGGCGTGTGCATGTGGCGAAGAACACTCTGACTTCGCTGTTCTGCCGATGCTGATGTACTGAACTTTCAGAAACCTGAATGTGATGTGTAATGGCAGGACATGAGAATCTAATCCTGCATGCCCGCACGTGGCATCGTATTCAGGCCATTTGATGCACGGACCTTGTGCAAGCCCGGCTTTGCATTTTTTTTACATACACCTCAATCTTGGCGAGTAGTGTGGTTTCCTTTGGCACTGAGAAAAGCTTCCGTCGGGGCAATGCATCGCGGCACCTGAGTGTAGCTTTGAGCAAGAAATAGAGGTCAACGTCAAAACAGTCTCCGTTGTATGTGTGCATGTCGTGTGTTGCGCTTACAATTTTTCTATACTTTACAAATGAGGTGAAATGATACTGTCGATGGCCATGTAATTGCGAGGACCTGTCAAACCTTGAAGGACCCAGGATGGGCAATCACCTTCAGGCCTACCAGCTAGGTATGCCATACGAGTGTCTGGCAGTGTGAGATGGCCGTGTACCATGGTATTTGCCTGTTTCATCATCAGAGATTCGGGGTGTAAGACAAGAGTCGTGGAGTCATCGTGAAAGTTACAGCAGTGCCCTACCCAGCTTTGGGTGTACTCGCAGGCAATGCCTTATACTTCTCTGGTTATGCGGTTGATTCAGGGAGGTTGAGCCATAACCACCTAGTGCCAGAAAATGTGGCTCGACTTGAGTCAGCGCCTGGCATGGACAGACACTCTCATGTGTCTGGTGCATGTAGGTCACACAGTGTACATCCAGGCTCGTACGAACTGTCACTTGCCCCTGTCATGATAGTCCCAGACTGACCTTAAAGCCGGTCAGGTCCGGGCCACATGGATGTCTGAGAGCTGTCTTTTCTGCTCAGAGCTTTGGCTATTACTCACCTGAGGCCAGATCGTCTGGTCAGGTCCGTGTCCCATGCATGTGGAAGCTCGCTGTTGTTATCTCACAACTGACTTTACAACACCATGCAGTCCGTGGATGTCGCCCCAAGCTATTGTTTCGCAAACCAAAACTCCACCCCAGATAATGCTTTCTGGCACATCAGCAGCGCTGTCATCCTCAACCCGCACCTTGGCGGTGCCAACAGGCTAGAGGGACGCCAGCGCTTGCAGCGTGAGGGACATCGCCTTGGAGCGCGTGTGGTGCTCGCGGAGTGCATGCAGGTTGCGCGGCAGCGCCACGCTCTGGGCCCGCCGGTGGTGGCCGGCCGCCGTGTAGCAGGGGTCATAGAAGGCGTCGACAGCGGCCGTGGGAGGCGCAGACACGGGCTTGACCACCCCCGGCGCGCACATCAGCCTCTGCCCACTGCACCGCACCATCTCGTGAAGAGCAGCTCAGAGTATCTGCGAAGGGCTGTGCTGCAGGTGTGCGAGCCAGGGCCGGCGTACAGGGCGCACTGCTGCCCAGGAGATGGTAACCCTGACTTCGGCCTCCGCTTCGCTCGCCACGCATGTGTCTTTGACATGAAGGTGTCCAGGGGTGAAAGTGCTATGCAGAGCGCGTCCGAGACGTGTGTGTCAGCATAATGAATCACGAGTGATAGGGTACGTTGGCTGCCAGGTAAGTGGGGCCACACACCTGAGGCTTTGTTGTCGAGTGCTCTTTGCCATCGTCACCCCCTTGCAATCATTGGGAGTGGTGCGGGTTGCCATTAGGGCCCCTTGCACATTGTCCCTGCCAGCATGTGCGCCAGCTCGCCCCACCGCTGATCCAGCGAGTCGCTGAGTCAGCAATGGCGAGGAGTGTGGCCGTGCCTTGCCGCCGTGGTCCCTCGTCCTGCCAGCACTCACAGGTGCGCTCGCGCACGATGTCACCGCCGTGAGCCCTTCACTAGAGCTGACCCTGGCGGACCGTGGGCTGAGGGGCTGGGCCACTAGGGCCGCGCTGGTATGCTGCAGCCTGGCTGGACCTGGCTGAGTGCGGGCCGCCGCGGGCGCGCTGCGGCCGCCGCAGGCCCGCCGCGCAGCACGCCACTCCAGGCGCTGTATCTCAGCAGCCATCTCAGGGTTGCTGAAGGCGCTGGTCGGCCTCTGCAGAGCATCACGGAGCCTCAGCTGCTGCGGCACTGCTGCACCAGGTCACGGTCTCTGGCACGCACATCCGCAGAACACCCCATCTGGGTCGCCTCCGCGTAATATAAATCAGCGAGGTGGCTCTCATGCAACAGTGCAGTTCAACTGTCCGCCATTGCACATATACCCTTCCGCAGTAGCCAGGGATCAACTCGGAAGTACTCTGTTTCTCATCGACGTTCCGCATAATGCACGTGTGCTGTTTGCACGCTAGATGATGCAGCCAGGCGGACCCACAAGCCTGGGGGTGTACCTGTGTGACGATGGGGCCGCAACCTGTACCAGCCCACACCGAGACACCCGCAGGTGGCTCGTGCACGTCCCTCGTGGCCGTGGCCTCGCCTGGCTTGAACTGCCCACCCTGCACCCTGCATGTAGCACTCCGCCCCGGCAGACCTGCCGATGCAGACTGAGCTCGCGGCCCACACCCAGCACGCCCATGCAGTGAGGCGCTTGGCACCCCATCCGGAGATGTCCGCAACTCGACTGCGCTCATAGGCCGCTGCCGCGATGCGGCCCCTCCACTGTCTGCTGCCCCAGGGGGACCATCTGGTGCCAGGCCTGCAGGCCCAGCCCCTGCAGCTGCCACTGATGCTTCTGGAATCGTTGCTGGGTAGCTGCCGCTGTGCAGCCGCGATGCCGTGCTCGCGCTACCTGCACAAACCCAATGCGCTGACGCGGCAACGCGGCCTGCTGCGCCCGTCTCTTTGTAGCCTTGCCTGACCAATGCATCAGTTATGCGTAAGCCTATGCGTCATAGACATGAGATCGATCTTGAGGCGTGGATGGTGTGGAGCTCTGTACGCGTTGGCACACGGTTTTCAGCAGGAAAACCAGAAACCTTGCACAGAATCCCAAACAAATCGTTTCTGGATGCTGCGCGGCCTCCAATGCAGGCCCTGCACCTACACGTTCCACATCTTTGCATCCATGCTGGAGCGTGGTATCAGCTGCCCACGGGCGCAGCTCAGCTGTGGTGCCATGGGGCCCAGTGCGGTCCAGAAGCCGCTGTGGGTGTTCCCGTCGCCACAGCCAAATCCCTCGGGCGCCACTGTGTGCACCTCTGCAGAGCAGCAGCCACAATCCATGAGGCAGGGTCTGCACCTACACGCTGCACCCCCCGGGACGACGGCCGGCCCGATTGCGGGCGGCCAGACTGCGGGCGAGCGGACATCGGCCGCCCGTCCCCACCTCGCGCCTGCAGAGCAGCCCTCACCTCCGCGGCTGACCGCGCGCCCTCCACGGCCGCTAGCACGGCGTCGCCCCCGCAGCCACCCCATCCGAGCCCATCACCCCCGCCCTCCTCGTCGTCATCGTCACCATCATCGTCATAGATGAACGCCTGAGTCTCGTCCTCCACCGCATCCACACCAGCCCGCGCTGCTCGTTGGTGCCGGGGAGGTGCATGCTGTGCATGCTCCGTGCCTCCGGACCCGACCACCCCCGCACTGACACTTCTCCTAGTCCCCAAGGCTTCGTGATGAGTGTGGCACTGTGGGGGGAGAGCGTCAAGCTGTGCCCCGCCGCTTGACTGGTGCCCACCCTGCAAGCATCCTGGGCCTGTGATCGGGAGGCCTGGGGCGGACCCCGGCCGCGCGGTGCCCCGGGAGAAGTCACAGTGCCTGCTCTGCGGCCTCACGAGGCTGCTCGCCGCAGCGGCTGTGTCGTACGCGCCCGGGCCCGGCAGCAGCGCGTGCCGCCGCTGCTGCTGCATCGTCGCCGCAGGCGGCGCAGATCCAGGCCGTGGCGGCCCCCAGGCCAGACCATCGCACCGCGGCCTGCGCCCCTGCCTCGCTTCCCCCGATCCTGTCGTCTCGTATGCCCCCGGGCCAACTCCAGTAGCCGTACTGGAGCCAGCCGCATGAGTGTATCCTGCTCCAGCTGCTTCACGTGGCGTCGCCTTGAAGTTTGCCGTGTTTCCCGTGCCCGCATTTGCGAATCGAGGCTCCGCTGGCGGATGCACCAGCGTCGCGGCGCCGCAGCGGCGGTGCACCTCTGCATGCATGACCATGTTTGCCGGCTCGTCGCTAGCCTCCTGGTCGATACCTCCACCCTGAGACTGCTTGCTACCACCGCCTCTAGCGCCTCCAGTGCGATGGCCTCGTGCCGGGCGGTGTGCGGGGGCCCCGGCAGCGCCCGCACGCTCTCTGCCGGCCACGCTCGCGCTCACCTCACGCGACGGAAGACTACTGCGTGCCTGGAGTGCCTGCAAGTATGGCATCATACAGTCAGGTGCTGAGCCTGCCACCACAGCGCCGGTGCCTGCACACAGCCCGTGCCGCTTCCAGATGTTCACACATTGACTGGAGATGTTTCACTGTTGTGCCACAGCGTGGATGATCAACATGCTGGGCGGCTATGAGGGGCACCGTGGCGCACCGCTTCTGCTGCCCGGATCGCTTCGTAGTGACGGCCCCCAGCCACATTGCAACGGCCAACAGCAGCCGCGGCACTGCTCGGCCGCAGGGCCTGCCAGCGCGGCTGGTACGCGGCAGGGCCGGGGGTCTGCGCAGCCATGCCGGTGCGGGTCACGTTGAAGCCCACATTTAGCGCCTGCTCCCTTCCTGCAGGCAGCATGCTCCCACGTCTCTACCACTGCAACTCCCAGTCCCTTGCCTACTGGCGCCAGGCCTACACGCTGCATCCCGCTGCCCATGGATGGCTCTGCAATAGACCAGCCAGAGTCACCAAGTCCTCAGCTTTCCAGAGTGGCTTCAGCGTGAAAGCATTGTGGGAGCTGAGGGTGAATCTCTGCGTTTCTGTGGGGGAAGCTGGGACGTGCCAGTCGTTGCGAAGGGGGCTGTAGCAATGCCCCCCATGCCCGCCTGCAAGCGCGCTGCTGCGGACAGCGGCCGCCGAGCGGCGCGTCCGGCACGCACGCCGCGCACACGCTGCTTCACTGACGAAGAGGATGCGGCTGCCGCATTCTGGCGCTCCCTGCGGAGGGCCTGCTGGGCCATCGCCATGGCCGCGGCGGCCTGAGGGGTGCCTACGGTGGCGCTGCCCCCGTGACCAGCCGCGCGCTGAGCCAGCCCTTTGACCATCGTTCCAATCGCGTCCCCAGCACTGCACCACCACAGTCGGACAACCTTTTCAACGCCAGGAAGCCAGAGTAGCAATGGTAGGCTGCAGTTGTTCGGGATGCTGGTGACCAGCAGCTTCATGCAGCTGCATTGAGGTGGCAAGCTCCAAATCTGACAGGGACTACTCCACTGGTCGACATGTCGAGCACTGAGGGTGGCGCCACACCGTGGTGTGGAGGGTCCAAACACGTGCATGGTGGTGCGAACATGCTGCGGCCGGTGCAGTGCCCCTGCAGACCCATACTTCCGCTGCAGGTATGCGGGCAGATGCTTTGCACGGACGGTCCGGGCTGCACCAGACGCCTCTTGCTGATCGGCGACAGCAGCCGGGACAAGTCGCCGCATCATCGAGGTGCCAAGATCAGCCTGTGGTTCATGTGCTGCTGGGTCTGTCCGCCCAGCAGCTGCTGCGGACTTGTCGAAGACCATCCCTGATAGACCTGGCGCATGGCCTGCTCAACACAGAAGCAGGTGACTCTGCTGCAGGATGCCAGAGGGGCCAGAAATGAACATTGCTGCCATGAGGTGAAGCGTAAAGCATGTTCACCTGTCTGCAGGAGTGAGTTCATGAGCGGAGCTGCATTCCCTGTGCCGAGAAGCTCCATGATCATTTCCTCAGTCATCTCATTTGCAATGAGCATGGACACCAGGTTTGTGTGAACTTTGGTCGGTGAGATCAAAGCCGGGCTGAATGCTTTCCCGGTGCTCACTCCAACCGAAGACAGGCAGAGAGTGGGATTGAGAACTTCAGGTCCCACATCAAATGGTCGCCGTTTCTGTACATAGCGTGACTGAAGGACGTCAAGCGATCTGAACTGGCCCATTTTCACATGTGCAAAGATCTAGTCCAGAGTATTGTATGCAGCAATATGAACTATACAGGGTCTCCCACTAAGATTGATCTTGCGCAGAGCCTGGACACTGCATCATTTGAATGAAGTGCGTACCGGTGGCAATGGGGACGGCCTCCGCACGGGAATATGGACCTCTGCCTCCTTCCCCATTCTACTTGCAATTACTTCAGATGAACGCTGCTGTTTATCGCGTCTCTAAATAAGATCGGATGAACAACATTCCTATGCATGCTCCCTTGCAGGCGTCGATGGCATTCCCTTGGACAAGGCTGATAGCGGTTGTAACTCTATCTTTCCATGTGCACTCGGCGTCAAAAGCATATAAGTAGCATTTTCTACACTATTATCGTGTTGGTTGCGTCGTCGTCATGTGTTGCTATCTCAGAGATACATTATGCCGTCGAGGGTCATGGGAAGCTCGTCACTAGACAGCCCCGTCACACAGCACCGTGGCAATGTTTATCTGTGTGTGCCCGAATGTCAGCTGAGTCAAACGCGCTGGAATGCACCGGAATTGTGTGCATCAGGAAATGGCTAGAGGATGCACAAACAAGCCGGCCTGTCACCCGCGAACCGCATGAGCATGACAGCAGCCTATTGTGTTTGCAGAGTCACACGGAACACAGATGTGCTCAAAGTTCATTCGACAGTGACGCGTACATTCACGATCGCTTGATTTTGCCACATAGGCCGAGTTGGTGGCAACCGCTGTTGCGAGGCATCTTCCCGGCATGCACGGTTGTTCGAAACCAGGCCGAATACCTCGCGAATTACCGGGGGGTGTATTTGTGTGCCGTGCGTCGATCAATTGAATCGCGTCGTGCGAGATGGGTGATCTCGATGTGCCTGCCTCCGGCAAGGCGACGGCAGCTCAGAAAAGCATTGGGCCGGAGGCCAGCAAGTCTGCACGCCCGAAAGTCAGCACCAAACTGATGGGCTTGAAGTTTATGCAAAGAGCTCAGGCTAAAAAGGAGCTCAGTGTTCAGGAGAAGGCATCAAAAAAGGCCCTGCAAGAGGTACGCCACATCCAGATGCTTTGAGCATGGGCATCTTCAGAACCGAAAACACAAGCGCTTGTCACTGCAGGAGCATTTCGAAATTGAGAAAAATCAGGAAACGGGATGCGTCATCCTGGTGGAAGAGGAGCCCTTTGCTGGGAGTGGAAGGATGTCGTTTCAAAATTTCAACCCAGAAGTGGAGAAGATCAATGAAGAGCACAAGGTCAGAATACACGAGCTCGCGGTCGAAGCAGCAGACAAGTCAGATGTATCCGAGGCTGAAATGGCGAATGTGCTCGGTAAACGCAAGCAGGCGATCGAAGGGAATCCCGCAGCTGGCATTATGCCTAAGGAAGAGCCGGGGAATACATCCAAGCAACCACCGGGACAACACTCCTCCAAACATTCTGAGGCTGTCAATGTCACGATTCACATCCCTAAAAAGGCCAAAGCGGGTAACAGCAAGCCCTCATTCAGGAGGGCGAGTGAAGCCATGTCAAAACAGAAAGGCCGAGTATCGTGATGTTTGGCAAATAAGAGTGTGCCATTTGCAGCGCATCCTGGGCTTGTCGTGTTTGGGGAACGTCGGCACCACGTTCTCAGGTCCTGATACCATTTGTAAACCAGTACACTGATAGCCATGCATGTGTACCGTTAGTGCCCCCCTTGCTTCGTTACGTGTAATTGAGATCAGGTCTGAAAGGGCTCAGAATGAAAATGGATGAAGAGAAACGACTTGTTGCATTGGCAGTTGTCCGAGGGAAAAGCTGCCACGGTAACGCCCGCGCGTCTGCTGGCACTGCATGGACCGACCAACAGGGTACTGTACACAAATCCGCTGATCATTGTGACACTTTGCTTGAAATCAATATTTTGTGACATTCTTCTAGCTTCCTGTTTGATGCGCCGATTATCGTGCTTCTCCTGCAACAGCCGGTGAGCCATCGCACGCACCATCGAATGCCGCAGTCGTCACCCTTGCGAAGGCTCTGATCAGTATGGCTACCAGTCAAGCGATAGGTTGGCCTCAGCTCAAAATGTCGTGTTTGCTGCCTCTGGCAGATCATGCCAGCGTAACAGCGAGCGGAGGGAGCCTGCCATGTCTGATTCAACCAGATCAATGCTTTACCAATGGTGAAGCAGTGATTACTTGCTATTCTCCGGGAAATCATGATCATGAATGCAGGACGCTTACGTCGCTTTTCGTTGGCAGCAGCAGAGGAGGCATGCCTTTCATACACCTACCTGAGCTGCCATGGCAGGCTGGGCATACCTGCATACCAGTTGCACAAGCGATCGACACATACATGCAGTGGACTCACCCAAGCAGGCTGTCAGGGACCAGGATCTGCCACTGTTGTGCTAGACGGGACCGGTTGGGGGGTGTCTCCATCGTGGCACGTTAATCCAGCCTGTCCTGCAGGCAGTCGTGCGTTCAGCAACATCGCAGCACGAAATTGCAAGTGGTCATCAGTAGCCACTTCTAGCCTTCAGCAGACAGCATTGTGTGCAAGCGGCTGCAACCGTGCACTTTCACATACGGCTGGCTCTGATGCAAGGCACAGACTAGGTGATTCAGCTGTGTCAGGCAATAGCAACGGGAAAACAGGCATCATAGCTGCAGCCGGGATTGGCACGCAGCCTAGGATCATGGAGCGTCAACAAAGCTGTTTGCATACATCTAGTGTCGTAGCCGACAGTGTGAAGCGGAAGCGTGGAACCAAGATGAAACGTCACAAATGGAAGAAGCGGATGAGATTGCTGCGGAGGAAGACAAAGGCGAGCCGCGGAGGCAGAGCGTAGATTATACGCTCACACTTGTAATTCATGAATACAATTTCAGATAGGAACGTCTGTTTGCTGCCATAGCCAGTACTTTGCACATGCTGTCCTGCTGATACTGTGACGGTGAGCATGTAGTGACGTTTTCATGCGCACAGGTCTGCATTCCAGGAGTTTCAGATTCTCATGTTGAGGTTCCTGGCTTGGTGATATGCCATCTAGAGGTTCCCAAGGACCGGTCACTATGCCAAACGCAATTGATGCCTGATGGCCCAACCAAACGATTCACAAACGCTACAGATTGGATCCGTGTTGACTGGGCTTCGAAAGGAGTTTATTGTCATCTAGGATTCCTGCCTCTGAGGCTGCGATTAAGCATGCACATGCGCGGCCCATGACGAACACCGATGTCCCCCGGGCTGTGTGCTATGTCACTGTTATATTTGAGAATTATGAGAGACCACGATGACAGAAGATCAATGACATGTCACACTATTGACTTCTACTGTAACAGCACAATCCTCGGTATGAAACACACGTTCCTCCAGTTTCGATGTGATCACCACTACGGCCCGCGATAGCGTGAGCTGCACACAACGGTCGCTGTCATATACAAATCTGCTACGAGGGAATGGCTACGGGCTGACGTGCGAAGCCACAGACCAATCCCTGACCTATGCATTGAGGAGAAAGATTGGAATTTCACCATGTGCTCTCCGTTGAGACCTTCAACGAGGGCACATTCAGGGTCCCAGACGAAAAACACGGACATCATTCTTCAGCGGCGTACGCTCGTCAGCAGCACAGGCGCCGGCAAGTGCGCCTGCGAGTCAAAAACAGGCTCACACCTCCAGTGCTTTCACCTGCTTGGAGCCAGTCATGTAATCAAGCATGTGTCTACGACACAATTCACCGAGCTCTACATGCTCCACCGACGCGGGAGCAGCAGGCACAGATGGACGCATGCAACAGCAGCGCCTCCTGCAGAGCTAGACCTGCATGCCTCACGCTCAGGTCCCCATACAGCTCGAGTGCCGGCAGTCTTGTCAGGGAATCTTGCTCTGTGGTGTGGCAGATCAGACCCGGGCGACGCAGTCCAGCACTTCCGCCACCAGCTCCTGCGCCTGGATCTCCGGCATCTCGCAGAACTGCACAGGCAGCCACTTTCACCCGGGGCTGCCGGCGAGGCCATGTCCCGCAACACACAGCTGCGCATACACAGTCGGCCGGCACTCCTAGCGGCCACAGGTCGCGCGGGGCGATTGGTTGAGCAGGAACAGTGGTGCAGCCACGCATGTTGAGGGTGACACGAAGCATGCCAGCACAACGGGGCCTGGGGCAGCAGGGCAGGCGCACCTCGACCTTGTGGGGGGGCTGCGAGGAGGTCACGACGACGTAGAGGCCGCCGCGCCAGTGGCGCTTCACCAGCTCAACACCGATGATGTGCTCAAACCTGCACACCGCGCCTCTCTAGCCACCACCAACTTGACAGCGCCCTCATCGGCCCGTTCCACAGCAGCACTGCCGACTGCGGGGCACAGACGTGCCCAGCGACAGGCGTCAGCGCGTCCGACCCGTCCAGAGATACCCATCACACAGCTGCTTTGCAAACCAGCTTGCCATACACACCGACCCGTCCAGAGACACTCATGCAGCCACAAAGACACGGACACCGCAGCGGCACGGCGGGGGGGGGGCGGGGGGGCGGGTGGGGGCGGGGGGGCGGGGGGGGCACCTCACGACCGTGCGGTACGCGTCCTCGCGGCCCGCGAAGAGCAGCAGGCCGTAGCACACGTGCAGCGCGCCGCGGTGGTTGCGCAGCAGCGCGTAGAGGGCGCAGGCGTAGGAGCGGAGCACGGCCTCGCCGGGCGGCAGGCGCAGCGCGGAGGGCGTGACGCCGGAGGTCGCGACGCCGCGCAGCTGCCGGTCGAGCGCGCTGTTGGAGCCCAGCACATGCAGCCGCACGGCCTCCTCGAACATGCCCCGCGTCTGCGCGCTGCGGAAGTTGGCGACCTCGATCTGCACGCAGCCGACGGTGGCCTTGAGCTCACCTGGGCTTGAACGTGACGTGGCAACAGCAGAGAGACTGGATCCCGTCCGGGTGCCACCAGCTGGCGAAGGCGCCAACCCAGCTTGCAAGAGCTGTCGATGTCCCTTGGTATATGTGCTTACACGTGTTCACATGCATGGAGGAATTGTGTGCCTCGAGGGCCACTGCTTCATCGCACTGGGCCGGCCTCGACCTCCCGGTGTCAAGACCCACGAGGGTGCTGTTTAGAGCCGATATGTACAAACTTTACCAGTTGCTGCAAACCACACAGGAGCAGCAGCAGCCACGGCGGCGAAGGGGTTGCGCCGCTTTGAAGTACACTTGGGTTGAAGCATCAAAGCGGCAGATGGATGCGGCAATCGCTCGACTGGGCGGGAGGTCGCGCGGGTGGGCGCACCTGCGAGTTGTCGTCCAGCGTGAACACCAGCGACTTGGAGCGCTGCGCAAAGCCCTGCGCCATGCTGCGGACCTTCGAGAGGCGCGCCACGAGCGTCACGTTGGGGTGCGCGGCCGTCCCGGCGGCAAAGAGGCTGTTGCGTTTGAGCGTGAAGCCGCCGCCGGGCGCGACGGCGGCCGCCGTGGCCGCCAGCGGCGCGAGCGACGAGAAGCACAGGTGCGAGGTCGCCAGGAAGAGAGTGCCATGCACGCCGTGGTCGGCGAGGCGGCAGTCCGCCCGCTGCACGACATCCTCCTCTGGCGGCAGCGCAAACAGCGCCTGCACCACACCCGCAGCGTGAGCCTCTAGGGTTTATCGCTGTAAGAGGCCCCGTCCGCTGACCGGCTTGCTACCTCCGTGCCTGGCTGTGCACTGTACCCGCGGTGGTGCTGCAGAAGGGCGTGCGTGCTGGACGATTGGGTGTGGCGCGCAGCATGCACAGCACACGAAGTACGTGTGCTGCGGCAGCTGGAGTTTGGGGTTGAGAGATGGTAGCGTACTCGCGAGGGCAAGGGGCGCTGCGTGAGCAGGTGACCATGCGATACACATCCCGAAACATACAGTCGACATCCTGTGCCACTAGCAGAACCACATACGGGGGAGACTAGCGCGTTCGTGTCAGAGATGGCGGGGGGATGCGGAAATGGAGGCGGGGGCGGCGTGCCTGCATGGGCTTCATGACCGCCCGCCGCGCGAGCTCCTGCAGCGTGGTCCGCGCCTCCTCATCCCCCGCGCGCTGCTGCAGCAGCCGCAGCACGTCCACCTGCGCCACCGGCGCCGCCCCGGCCGCGCGCCGCTCCTCGGCGCCTCCCTTGGCCCCGCCGCCCACCTCCGCGAGCGCAGTCAGCGCCGCCGTCGGGCCCATGAACAGCTGCAGCAGGCTGCGCACGCGGCGGGACGCGTCGTCGAGGCGCTGCAGCGGCAGGCCGGCACCGGCGGCGTGGAAGTGGTCGCGCAGCACGAGGTGCGCGGCGCGGAGCGCGTAGGCCTGCGCGAAGGAGAGGGGCGCGCGGCCGGGGGCGGACGCGAGGACGAGCGCCTCCATGGAGTCCACGGCCGCGTGCCACAGCACAGCCTGCACCTCCGTGAACAGCGCGGGCAGCAGCGACTCCTTCATCACCTGCGGCAGGGCCCGCGCGGTGAGACCGCGTGGCCGGCGGGCACGCCGCATGCATGCTGTCACTAGTCATGCACGTGTAACAGCTGTTCTCAGCGCTCCTGTCGAGGGATGCAGATCGGGTGGTGGTGGACAGGCTGTTGCGGTTGCTGTGAACAGGCCCCGGCCCGTGTCGCTGCCTCAGAACATGCTGTGCTCAGGCTGGCAGCGGCAGGAGGCAGGCGTGCGGAATGCAGAGCCACGCACACGTGCGTGCCGGGTCGGTGGGTCGATGACACAAGTGCATATAACGATGAATTTCTGGGTCTGAGTGCAAGGGGACAGCCCCGGCACATCCAGGCCGCGGCCCACCCCGGTGTCCAGCAGGGACTCCTGACGGAGCTGCGCGCCACACCTGGAACTCGCGGTTGATGATCTCCAGCAGCTGATCCAGAGCCGCAGAGTCCAGCCCCGAATCGGCAGACAGCATCTGCGCCGCCCGCGCCTCGTGGCCGCCGCCAACGGCCTCCACACCCTTGGATCCCCCCCAATTCACCGACGCTGCCACCGATTTGAACAGCGACTTGTAGCCACTGCCGGCTTCGGTCGCGGCCTCCGCCGCTACCTCCAGGCTGTCGTCGTCTGCGATGCCCGCCCCCAGATGCAGGCCTACAGGCGGCGCCGTCTTGGAGGAGCTGCGGCTCTGCCGCACGAGCGCATTGAATATCTCCAGGGTGAACATTCCGGAGAATGCGTGCTTTATCGCGGTCATGACGGTGAGGCGGCTGCGCCGCACGGTGTCCGCGGCCTCCACGAGCACGTGCTGCACTGCTGCCGGCAGGCGCTCCACGTGCAGCTGCGCCGACGCCGTGGCCTGCATGCGTGGTAACCCCACTTTGAAGTCGAGGGCAGCCTGTGCAAACGCCCACGGGTTTGCATCATGATGGGCAGGTCGTGCATCTGCCACCGCAAGCACGTTCGTCCCAGAGAGAGCTGTCATGGAACAGCGAAGCAGTCTGGGCGATGCGGACGGCCGCCAACAAGTGGTCGAACAAGAGGTCGTGCTAGCATAAAAGAACATAACTGACAGTGCACCTCAATCTCTGAATCCAGTTCTTTCTGATCCCACATACATCGAAACTGAAACACATCAAGGCCAAAAGAGATGTGCGGTCAGCAGCCGGAGGCGCACCTGGTGGTCGCGGCTGGCCTCGAATGCATCGCTCATGAACGACAGGTCGTCCGCAGTGTCGTCCAGCGCCTGCACGGACGCCTGCAGGCTGCGGCCGCTGGCGGCCTGGAGACGCAGGCGCTCGGACAGCGCGCCGGCGGCCGGCGGCGGCGGCGGCACTGTTGGCGAGGCGCCCCCCCGCCGCAGCGGGTCGCCGCAGCTGGCAAGGTGGGCCGCGATCTGATGCTCCAAGCCGGCCACCCGCATCGCGGCCTCGCTCAGATTGTTGAGCTTCACCGCGAGCTCGCGGCGGATGATTGGCGGCCATGCCACACCGTCCTGCACACCCAAGCGATGATCGTCGCAAGCAGGGGTCCCGATACGTCGCACAGCAGGCCCAGGACACAAGCAGAGTAGCAGCACGGCCATCTGGGGACCTGCCACTGGAACAGTGCACAGCAAGAAGAAGAATCGATTCACAGTGCAGTGGACGTGTCCGAGTGCTCATGCTGGAGAAGTGTCACTGCAGTCCAGCAGCAGATGGCAGGTATGGAGGGCCCCCTTGTGCGCACCTCATCTGCTGCCGAGGCGTCAGCCGGGCGCCCGGACGCGCCGTCTGCCGCGAAACCATCAACATGCCCAGACAGCAGCGCGCGGCCAGACGGCGGCAGCGAGCCCGCAGCGGCCGCGGCCTGTGCGGCGGGCCGCAGATCGGCCAGTGCGGCAGCCTCAACAGCAGCCGCACACACACGCACCGCGCCACCGGCGGCTGCCGCAAGGCCCTCCGCGACATGTGTGGCCACGCCGCGGGGCTGCGCCGCGACGGCCTGCACGGCGATCGCGTCCACGCTGGTGCCGACTGCGTGAAAGGTGTCCACGAGGGACGCGGAGCAGAGGAAGCCGCGGACGCGTGAGACGGGGGCCCACGAACGCGGCGGGGGGGCCTGGGCGTCCGCGGCGACGTACGACGCGGCGACGGCCTCGAGCTTCACTCCAACGACCGACACCCACGAGAGCATCGCCGGCGCCAGCATGCGCGGCACGTCCACCAGCGGAATGCCCTGGAGACTGCTGCGCAGTTGCCATTTGAACGTGCGGCTGAGCCCTCGAGGCTCTGAGATTCAGCGAGGGCTGCTTGAATGACGGCCGCGTTCGTTGGGAATCACGCTGGCAGTGCATCTGGTGTCCACACAAGCCAATGAGGCAGTCTGAAATGGTGTACATAGTCGAGGCGGGGGGAGTGCGGACCTGGCAGGGCAGGTACGTGACCCGGCCGAGGGTGGACGGGCTGGTGGTGCCGGGGTCCGCGCTGCTGGGGGGCAGCGAGGAGAGGCCGAGGTCGAGCATGAGGCGGTGCAGGCGCAGCAGGCGGCCCTCGAGCTGCTGCAGCAGGCCGTCGTACAGCAGCGCGTCACCGCCGTCGCCGCCGGTGGGGCGCTCCGGGGTGCCCCACAGCCGCTCCAGGCAGTCCGTGATCATGCCGTAGCGGATGTGCGCGGACACCTGCATGCCACGCCGGTGCCTGTTGAGCCACGTCCCTGTGCGCTGCGGATGTGTGCAGGCTCAACCCGCAGCAGGCGCGATGCCTCCGCCGAGCGACGGCCACACCGCACGGGGAAGGCCTCTTCACAGCCGCAAAGTACACAGCTCACAGCACACCTGCACGAGCTGGAGCTCGGGCGGGAGGGCCGCCGCCGCAGAGGCCTCCAGCGGCAGGTCGTGCAGGATGGTGCCGAGCGCCTCAACGAGCACCGGCACGGCGTCGAACGGCGTGGCCACGGTGAGCAGGTCGAGGTGCGGCAGCATGCGCCGCTCGACGGCCTCCCGCATGTGCGGCGCGACCAGCCGCGCCCCGCCGCCCTCCGCCGCGTCCGCCGGCACCGCCAGCGACACCGCGGTGAGCAGGGTGCGCAGCACGGCGCCGCCGTGCTGCGCGTGCTGCGCGAGGACTGCGCCGTGCAGCCGGTCGAGCGCCCACGCGGCCTCTGAGAGGAGCGGCGCGGCCGCGCGGCAGAGCGCTGCGGCCTCGCCGGTGGTGAGCTCGCCGGCGCCCCGGGCCGCAGCGAGCGGCGCGACGGCAGTGTTGAATGCGTCGAGACGGCTGGGGAAGGCTGCATCGGTGGCGGAGAGCGGCGGGCAGGAGGAGCAGGCGCAGGCGACGAGCAGGAGGATCTGCGGCGGGCGGATGTGCAGGGTCGTGGCCATGAGCGCCAGCAGCGTGAGCGACCACGGCGGCGGCATATGTGGCTTGGGGTCCGTGCACAGCTGCATGACCGCTTCAGTGCAGTCGCTGGGCGTCAGGAGACCTGCAGGATCACACCATCAGCATTACACCAATACCGCGATGATGCGAATGGCCATGCGGTGCGCCGCTGCCCAGGCAAACAGCAGCACACCAGAGATCTCCTCCAGGCAGCCCTTCAACAAGCTCGTGAGGCTGTCGAAGCCAGCCTGCTCTGCACGCTGGCCCCCCTCTGCCTCCGCCGGTGTTTTGTCAAGGCTCCCGTCGAGATCAGCCCCGCCTTGACGCTTTATGGCGTCCAGAAGGTGCCGGAAAACCTCGGTGAGAATTTCGCTTGCGGCCGCGGGAGTCAGCAGGCCGGGCGCCGGCTTCAGCGGGGGCACCATGCGCCGCCGGAACGACCCTCGCAGGGAGCGCGCAGACCGCCGGAAGATCTGGCGGGACTCTGGAACGTCGGACTGCGGCAGCGCTGCCCCGGGGGCCCCCGGAGCGTCGCTCGGGCGTGCTGCGGCGCCATGCTGCGGTGGGCCCCCTTGAGCGGACTTGCGAATTCGGGGAGTCATTGTGACAGGGTCAGGCCCTGGAAAACCTACAGCATCCGCTACTGCCGCAGTCAGCACCGGGCCAGTGCCACCCATGCTTCTCAGCGTAGGGGCTCCCCAACGCTGAGCAGCCTCATGCTACGGTGCTTCGGAGCCAGCCTAATCGTGGCCTCCGTGTTTGGGCAGTGCTACTGCCGTATGAAATGCTACTCTTTCTGCAAGGTGCAGTCCACACGCCCTCGCAGCATGGAGGCAGGGAGGTTGATTCAGCAGGGTGGGGTCGCACCGCTGGACTCTGCCGCGTCATCGAGGCTGGGGAACCCAGTCACCGTGTGGGTCGTGTCATCATGGCCGCGCAGGCCGTCGACGGTGTTGCCGCCGGCCTTTGCGCCGCCGTTGACGGCCGGGGTCCCCGCACCGATCCGCTTGTCGGCGAGCACCTGGAACACAAACTCCAGCGTGCCGACAACCCTGCGACGCTCCTCCCGGCGGCTGCCCGGCAGCGGCCGTGGGCTGCCTGGCTCGGGGGAGGGGGAGGGCAGCACGTCGTGGGTGATGCTGGGGTGCGCGGCTGACGCCGGCACAGCCGCGGAGCCGCCTTGCAGCAGCGTGACCTTGCAGCGGTGCTTGCCCGGCCCCGCACCCTCGAGGTCCGCCAGCCTGACCGCCACCTGCAGCACTGCGGCGCCATCACGCCGCCGCGCGCGCGCACCGCGGCAAGCCATGACCAGCGCCCGCTGCCGCAGCAAGCACACCAGAAGCATCTCGATCACCGTTGAAGGTACTGCACTGTGAGGGGGGGGGGGGGGGGGGGACGTTGCTCCGTGGCCGCGGCGATGTTGCGCCCGCGACCCGCACGCGCATGCATGAGCCGCTCACACTCGGCACATCTCACATGCGCAGGAGCCAGTCACTGCATGTGCGCATGGATATGCATGGACGAGCAGCCGGGGCGTGGTGCGCCGGGTATCCGTGGGTGAGCTGCGGAGGCACGGCATGGTGAGGGCTGCGGTGCGGGGCGCACCGAGCCGAGGGAGGCAAAGAGGTAGCGGCTGCCGGGCTTGCCGAGCTGGCTGCGGGCGGCGTCGGAGCGGTCCCGCAGGCTGCGCAGCTCGAAGCACAGCGTGGCCGCGGCGCTGCCGGCGGTGAACTCGTGCCGCGGGCCCGGCCACGCCACCCGCCCCTTCGCGGGCTCGCCGCTGGCGTCCACGTCCTGGGTGTACACCGCCCTGCACGTGCCCCGCCCTCAAGCACGTGCATGTCCGCCACGCCGTACGGAGAGCACAATCCCAGACCTGCCCTGACAGCGCTAGCGCTGCGGCTCCTGCCATGTATGGTAGCACAGCATGCCCTTCACACAGCACGTCCACGGCCGGCCATACCCCCTTGACCCAGCACTGCAGCTGTCACACAAGCAGCAATGTCTGCGGCACACAGATGGCAGGTGGCAGAGGGTGGCAGCAGCGAGGGCCACACTGCTTTGCCGCCGCCCCTGCGGCCGTCCCCACGGCCCAGATCTTCAGGAAGAGGCCGTCCAGTTGTACAGCGGCCTGTGGCGCCGCACAGCACAGCAGCCGCGACACCTTGCCGCGCCGGCGCAGGACGGCCCGCAGCCCCTTCACCGCCACGCCCTCCACCAGCAGCACCGCCTGGAAGGCCGGCATCTGCTGCTGCAGCGCGATGTGGCGCTGCACGCGGGCAGCCTCGCGCTGCAGCCACGTGCTGTGTGCTGCGCCCGCAAATTGCTCCGTCCCCAGCAGCAGCTGCTGCAGCGGCGCCGCGGGGGCGCGGACCGAGGCGGGGGCGCCCGCGCCGCTCTCCTTGGCCGCCAGGAGGGCCTGCAGGCGGCTCTGCAGCAGCGGCACGACCCGCGCGTTTAGCGCGAGCGCGGTGCCCAGCGCCTCCTCATGGGCGCCGTCCGACACCTACACCCCAGGGCAGCCTTGAATGCAGGCAAGAATCAGCTGTGCCCGTCGCGCGGAGAACGCAGTCTCGCGCTTGGGGCCGGTAGCACCGCCATACATGGATGCAGCAGCTCCAGGATCGCCGCCCGCCGCCGCACAGACGCCGGCATGACTGCAGCACTTGCATTGATGGGCATGGGGACTGGTGCTGCCACGGCAGAGGCAGGTGGCACGTTCACGGCGATGCCCTGTGTTTTGGGGAAGCATGCTGGGGGAGGGATGGGGGGGCGCACCTGCAGGAGGCGCTGCACGTGGCGGCAGAGCTGCAGGCGGCCCTGGAGGCCGGCAGGGCTGCCCGGCGCCCAGCGCAGCAGCAGCGCCTGCAGCAGGTGGCAGTAGGCGGCAGCGCTCAGCTGCGGCGGGGCCTGGCGCAGCACGGCCGGGCCGTAAGTCGGAGGAGACCCTGCACCCGCCGGCGTGGGTGACTGTGGGTAGGTGCTGCACTCTCGTGGGCGCAGCAGCAGGGGTGCATGAGCTGTTTGGTGGTGTTTGGCTGACACAAGGGCGCTGTACGAGGTGATGGGCCACAGCTGCTGCCCAAGGAGCAGATATGTGGGGGAATGAGCACCTGTGCTGCGTGGATTTCTAGGGCTGAGAGTTGCAAGCTTGCACTTTGTTGTTCATGACTATGGCCGTGCAATGGCAGCTGTGGAGTGGCAGCTGGGTCTGCTACCTGGGCACGGGCAAGCTTGCGGGGGAGCTGCTGGGAGCATGTCCACAAGTTGATTTTGCCCTTGTACTGCAAGATGACTTGAATGCGTGCAACATGACAGTCTGTGACATAGTGCGGGGGTGCATGCAGCAGGATTGAACTGTATTCTTGCAGCACAGGGCTTGGCCGTGAGTGAGAGAGGAAAAAGCTTGCATGCAGCGTTAGGGAGCGCCAAGAAGGGAGAGTACACGGACCTGCGGAAGATGCAAAGGCCTGGGCCAGACCGGCCAGGCCGGGGTCGGTCGCAGCTGGTGGCAGCCTTGGTGACTCAGTTCGGTCTGGATAGTCAGCATCCGAAGGTGCGGGAGGAGCAACCAGGGGCACAGGGAAGTCACCATCTGGGAGTGGGGATCGCTCACATGAGCCCAATGACACCTGAGACAGGGCGACGCTGCCGTGGCGGTCTGATGCAGTTATGTGAGCA
This sequence comes from Ulva prolifera, assembly GCA_023078555.1. Classification (NCBI taxonomy): domain Eukaryota; kingdom Viridiplantae; phylum Chlorophyta; class Ulvophyceae; order Ulvales; family Ulvaceae; genus Ulva; species Ulva prolifera. Next base: position 4,592,652 of record CM041201.1, on the reverse strand, counting down.
TCTGGCTTGAACAGCGAGGCGCCCAGAGACGAATGGGATGGCTGCCTGGAGACTGGCAGAGAGGAGGACGCCAGCACAGGAGACAAGATGTGTGCGAAATCGGGCTCAGATGTTGTTGTGGTTGAGAATTTCGCCGCAGGAATATCGAGCTGCGGCGGCAGAGTTGGTGCATCGGATGGCTCGGGGTCAGCCAGGCCATTTGTGGTGACAGCCGTTGTCATTCTTCGAGTTTTGTCAAAGCGTATTCACCAAGCGCACAGATGCTCAGATGTAAATTCTAAGGTCTGCTGTGTGACTCCGACTGGTGCAACGCCGCGACCGGGGTAGAGCGGGCGTTGCTGCAGATGCCGCTCCGTTTGATAGCAGATCCATCGAGGCTGCACCGCAGTTAGCACAACATGCGCTCTTCAAACGTGTACACAATCGCTCATACTGACTGATGCTCTGGAATTCTGAACGCTGGTCATGGGAGGATGGGATGGCGTTACGTACGTTCGAACGCACCCGTCAGGGCACCCAGTCATCATGTCAGAGCTGAACAGAAGGAAAAGCCATTTCAAGCTCTAGCAAATAAGGCAGCCTTGTGTCCGTGTTTGATCCTACGGGGTCACAGCACCGAAAATGCTCCAAGACATCCTAGCTGTGCTGCTGACTCTGGCATGCGCTGCTCGACAAATAGCGGCCCGCTTTTATTTTTGCATACTTCATAATTGGGACATGCCAGCCAGGCGTTACATTCACTCCAGGTATCGATCTGCCACCTCACCGAGCCCTTGACATGTTGACAAGCACTCGCAAAGCTGCGTCGTACTGCTGGCAGAGCGCTCCCAGCAGAGCCGCTTGCAACTGCTTGGCCGTGCCGTCGAGGCGTGCGCAGCGCGGGTTTATAAACCACAATGCATGCCAACGTTTTCACATCCACTGGTAGATCTGCATCTGGACGCCACTAGATTCGTGGGTGACGCATTTCCGGTCATCGGTGACTTTATGTCAGAGTACACATCATTGACAGGAAATAGTGGACATCTCGACAAGTGGCTCATCACAGGCACCACTTCTGCACAGCAAGAACTGTTGAAAGCCCCGGCTCTCAACAATCCACGCTCTTATCCCGTTTCATCAAGGTTGGCGGCGTTCCTGGCGGCGTATCACAGCCCAGATCTGAAACCGCGTTGTTCCAGCGCTTTCCGGAAAGACAGCAACTGGGCGCCGACAGAACAATGCGTCTTTCACTTTATTAAGCCCACGCAACAAGCCTGTGAGGTAGACATCCCTGGATCTCACGAAGCTGAGAGTAGCACAGCAGCACGTTCCCCTCCCTCCGAACGAACTCATTCGGCACGATGAAGGCATCTATGTCCATGAAGCAGGCATCCTGCCCCGCCCGCAAAGCCTTTGGCAGGGTGCGCCCCAGACTAACTCACGAAATCCCACTTCAATGAGGGGGCTGCGTGCTGCCTCGTAGCTCCGCGCCTACTGCCAGGGGCAAGTGGTCGTAGGTTGAAAGATAGTGCTGTCCCCCGTACAGAGCGCTAGCTTCGTGTCGCCATGCTCAATCCGGCTTTTTCAAGCCTAGATAAGGTCATAAATGTCCTAATTGAGCTGCGTGCTCTTTCAGTGTGCTGGTGGCACGTAGCTGAGTGCCTGTCGTGAGATATGCTCCGCAGTGTATCTGTCGCTGTGCGGTCAGCGTGCGATGTATATTGGACTATCATCAATGCTAGTAGACGAGAAGTGTGATGGCAAATCAAATTGATAGTGCGGAGCTTGCGGGACGTTTTCTGCGTCCCGTTCCGAGGCTACCCTCAGTCCGCTGGCACGTGTGACATCTCGGAACGTATGCAGGCCCCATCTGCCCGTCCCGCTCTGAAGGCGGAGTCGAAGATCTCCAGCGTCCATCTGATGCAGACTCGGCCTGTACGTGGTACGATGTCTCTCGCTGTCTGAATGTTGCTTGCGGCGCGCGTGTGACCAAATCTGAGCATCTCCTCGCGACGCCACAGCTGTTTCCTTATGCATCGCTGCAAGACCACGCTCGACCATTTCGTTTGCAGTCAGTTTCTCTAAGTATTGTCGTCTTTATCTTTGCTTTAGCTTCCCGATGTGGCCGGCTAATCTTTTGACTCAGGCCACCGATGGTTTCACGGCAACCACACCGACGAGTCGCGGTGTGGCATGCAGCACACATCAGTCTGCTTGGTCTGGAGTCTCATCCGCAACGATGATGTATGTCGACCCATGGCCACGCATCTGCACCATGCGCACTCGTTCGGTTGTTGAGAGCGTACAGCACCATCCGCCATCCTGTATGTGCTTTCACAGCGCTGCAGAGACAACGACGGCGTGGCAGGAAGCGCCAGAACCCCCACACAAACCTGAATCAATGGTATACAGTACCATCATTGCCATGGCATGGGGCCATTGGGACTGTGCTACTTGCCAACAAGCTGGCCCAGTGACATTGACCTCCCGCAGTCATGTTCCATGCTTCACACAAACCAGTCACTCACACTACTGGGCTTGATGTGCATCACAGAAGCACTCATCCTCGTATCGGCATGCAGACGCGTTCTCCAGCCTGCAAGTCCGGGCCACCAACGGATCAGCTGCACCCGATGGCAAGAAGACCGCCATCATCACCGGCACCTCCTCGGGCCTCGGCCTGCACGCTGCCAAGCACCTCGCCAACTCGGGCGACTGGCACATCATCATGGCCAACCGTGACTACTCCAAGACTCTGGTACGCCCCCCATGCTCACCCGCACCGGGCCACACAGCATGAAGCGATTGCTGCAAGCATAACGCCATCACAGCTGCGATTTGGGGGCACTAACCACCGTGAAAGATGTTGAGCGCTTTATCTTGCCAAGTGTGGCTCTGACTTGAGAGCACAGCCCGGCTCGGACACCTCATGAGGCAGGCGTGGGGTGCAGATCAAGGCCCGCCAGGTGGGCATCCCCCGTGACGCCTTCACCTACATCCAGTGCGACCTCGCATCCTTCGAGTCCGTCCACAAGTTCGTGGAGGACTTCCGGGCGACCGGGCGCCAGGTCGATGCCGTGGTGTGCAACGCCGCCGTGTATCTGCCCGTCGACCCCGAGCCGTCCTTCTCCGTGGAGGGCTACGAGCTGTCGGTGGCCGTCAACCACCTCGGCCACTTCCTCCTCGCCAACCTCCTCCTGCCCGACCTTGAGAAGTCTGACTGGAAGCGGTGCGGCCTCTACTGCTCTCGCATCCGAGAGTCGGCGCCCCTGTGCTTCGCTCGGTGGTTCCTGCTTGTGGTTTGGGTTGAATGCGTACCTGTCAGAGCTGTCCTGCGATGTTTAGCACCTTTTGTGGGCGCACTGCGGCGGGGGGGTGATGAATGGCAGGGCAGTGTCTTGAGTGGGGCTGAGCCACTGCAGGATGGTCATCATCGGGTCCATCACGGGTAACCGCAACACGCTGGCGGGCAACATCCCCCCGCAGGCGGATCTGGGCAACCTGGAGGGCTTCAAGGCGGGCTTTAAGTACCCCAACGTCATGATCAATGGCGGCCAGTGGGAGGCACCCAAGGCCTACAAGGACGCCAAGGTCCGCCTCGGCACACACCTGTGGCTGTTGCTCATGCTCCCGGCCGTGCCGGCACCTCACTGTCGAGAGCTGGCCTGACTGCGTGTCCAGCTGAGTCTTGTAGCACGAATCCGGACGCAAGGCCCAACTTGCGCTAGAGGCGCTCTCTCTAGCGGGGCCACAGAGCGGTGGAGGGCATGCTTTCAGTCATGGCAATGGCAAGCTGGTGTTGGGCAGCAGCGCAGTGCTGACGGGCCCTCGTGTGGGTGTCCGCCCTAGGCATCGCCGCAGCAGCGATGTTGTTGGGGAGGGGCGTGACCCGGTGTGCTGTGCCGATGCAGGTGTGCAACATGCTGACCACCCTGGAGCTGCACCGACGCTTCCACGAGAAGACCGGCATCACGTTTGCCACGCTGTACCCGGGCTGCATCGCGGAGACCGGTCTCTTCCGCAACCACGTCAAGGCCTTCCAGGTGCGCCTGCAGCCACCTGCTGCATGGTTGATGCCTGTCTCAGCGCCGAGTCGGCCTGCCCGGCATCAGCGGCTGTCTCTGCAAAGCGATGCGAGCCAGTGGCCAGGCAGCCGCTCCGTTTGCCTGTAGTGTGGCCCGCTTTATTCAGGAAGTGCTGTTTGCTGTTGTGTGACTGAGGAGGGGAGATTGCGTGCAGGTGCTGTTCCCGAAATTCCAGAAGAACATCACCCAGGGGTACGTGTCGGAGGATGAGGCGGGCCGCCGGCTCGCGTCGGTCGTCGGCGATAAGACGTACTCCAAGTCGGGCGTGTACTGGAGCTGGGACAGCAACTCAGAGCCGTTCGTCAACACCCTCTCAGAGGAGGCACAGGTGTGGGCACCCTCGCGGATCCCTGGCAGAGATAGCAGCCCGCTGCGCCTGGCCCGGGCCCTGTCTCATCTGAGCAAGCATGGAGTAGCATGTGGCCCAGTTGATGCTGTCTGCTGGATGATCCGTAAGCCTTCGGAAAGGAGAAAGCTATTCACTGCAGTTTCCACATCATGCTACGCCACGCTGATGCAACGCACTGCTGACTGGGGGTGATGGTGTTGCAGGACCTGACCAAGGCCGACCAAGTGTGGGATCTCTCAGAGCAGCTGGTGGGCCTGGAGTCGGGTGTTTCCAAGCAGCCTGCAATGGCGTAAGCAGCCGAACGTGAGGCCGGTTGGGGCTGGCAATGCTGCCGCACCTGCTGGGGTGGTGCAGTGGTCTTGTCAGAGACAGGGGAGCAGACCGTGGGGGTGCCGCCTGTTGGTGATGCCTCGGGCACAGTGCAAAGGGGATGGTGTGGTGTCCGCCACATGTCCTGCACGTGACAGGAGGCACGCAGCATAGCTCGGTGACCGTTTATATGGTTACGGTATGTATGTATCATAATGGGATGAATGGCAGGCTTTTGTAATGGTCTCTGCAGCTGTGTATGAGGGGTGCATACTGTGCATGCATCTGCATCTGACCAGAACCACTTACAGTCTACTCTCACTGTATCATCAACACATCAATATGTTTTTTTATGCCAGCATTGGGGACTGACCTTTATGTGAATAGGTATGTGATTGCACAACATTCCAATTGATCACAAGTACACCAAGCTGCATCCACAAGTTGAGTTGTTTCCCGCATTGCGTCGTGATGACACAGGGAAATATGGAAAATGTGTGACACCACATAATTATTTGCAAAAAAGTGATCGTTTACATACATACTTTCGGCCGGGCTGTGCAGCTTAGCACGCAGAGGTGGGACAAACCATTGCACATTGACCAGGACCTTGCCGCTTACAACAGCAGACGCTGCACCTGAAGCATCGTGTGGACCAGTAACAAACCTCCAATCTCAACAAAATATCACAACATGTGCCAGGCACACACACCAGCTGCCATGTTGCATGCCTTCAAAGGGACCAAGTATCAATGCATGAACGCTTCAGTTGGCCCCACCTGCGTGAGCATGTCACACGACGAGTGATGTGGCTGACACTGTGTAATACGTAGGAGGATCTTTAAGAGACCAATTACAGCAGAAACAATCCCACTGACGTGTGATACCACCGATGTCATAGCACACACACTAGTCTCGGGGCAACGCAGTACAAATTCCTCCTGTGTAATCACCTACACCACTGTCACTCAACATAGTGCGAGCGGCACATATATCTGTGATGCCACTGCTGATTGGCATCTACCCAAGTAAATGCAGCCGTGTCACCGGTGACTGTGTGAATGAAACAGCCCAGAAGCGGGATATTGCAATACAGCAACTACAGACTAGCCATGACAATAGTTGCCTGCACACCAGTGCGACCGATGCAGCAACGCCGCAAGTGATGGTGAGGACTGTGACGTAGGCATCGAATTTACAGGTCCCTAGAGCAATTTGGCTTGATGATTATCATACAGCAGCCCAACAGGATTCAACCGGATGTTGACTCGCCTCCGGATCCTGGCTGGCACTGGCCTCCCCAGAAAAAAATGCCCCATCGGCGCAATGTCAAGTCACCGCATATGGTCTGTGTCAATCTCCTCCTCTATCAAAGATGTCTTAGTCGGGTTGCGCAGAGGGTCATCCCCATACGCAGTCGGGTGGACTCTGAAGCCGAAAATACGTGGCTTGTAATCAGGCAAACACTTCTGTGGACGGTAAGCTGGATACGTGAGCAGCAACAAGTGAGGGAACGTGGTCCCAAAAAATGCCCCATCAAGGTTGCCCTGGTAGTAACTGCGCGGATAATATAGGTCCTCACATCTCGGACAGAAAACTTTCACTGTGCTCACACGAGGCTGGTCGGATGTGCCAACTGGTAGGCATGCCTGCCCGTTACAGCCCACCCTAGGGCATCGGCCAAAGTCATGGCTGCGAAACTTGTCCAGCATCTGTGCCAAACCCTTCGCAGTCAAGATGAAGCGTTGGTGCACAAGACCATAAAGAAGCTCAGCTGCGCTTTCAACATACTCACTCTGTTCGGGAGACAGCTCTGCGTTTGGAGAGTCTGCATCGAGCATCAGGCTCAGTGCATAATCATAATATGGCACCTGGGAGCTCAGGCCAGCACAGTTGAATTCATCTGCAATGAAATCCTCGTCCACCTCGCAGAAAAATTCGTTTCCTTTCAGACCACAGAACCATTGGATCCATGGCGTGACGTCGTCTGTGACCTCGGAGTCTCCACTCTCTTCTGTCTCCCCGCTCCCGCTGTAATCGTTGGATGGGTGCATCGCGATATAAATGCTCGAATGGCAGCTAGAACGAGTCAGACACGCCCTAGAAGTACTCTATGCATCCATGGAGCGACAGTGAGCCGGCGCTCAGCCAGAGACTTGCTCGTCGGCGGTTGCGCTTGCCTGTCACCAAGCCCGGACACAGGCGACAGCAATACCCTCGATACAATGAAAATATGTGACTTTACAGCAATATGCCTACACACCCGCGGGGTGTTGTGCACTGAAGCAAGAAATGAGATGCGACCAAGACCCCGCAGCGCAAGAGGACAAGCAGAGTCTCCCTGTATGCGTACGTGATATCAACAAGCACAACAGTACGATGGCTGGGTCTAAGGGCATTTGATGCATGATTCGATCAGCAGAGTAACAGCCTGGCGGATATGATGCATGCAGTGTTTCAAGCTGAGCTGAGCAACCTATTGCGACATCGCGATGGATCGCCAAACCGCACGTGAGGTCTGCCAGCACGAGCTCTGCTCCAACGATTTTCACAGGCCAAATGCATCCTTCAACAATATGCGTTTCTCGAGGATGAACGTATCTGGTCAACGTCAAGCACGGTGTATCGGCGCGGGCACCCACGTCTTGGACCCCTCTCCCGAACGCTGACGGTGTGCTTGCGTGATTTTGGTTCACCCATGTCGCCAGTGTAATTCGTGATGTAGGTTACTGGTTACATCATCTGAGTCACGCGCTCGCGTCGTGTGTGTTGATCGGCGTGGAGAGCGCATTCGGGCTCGAAGCTTATTTTGCACGGTGCCTTGCGTGTGGATGATCGTGGTGATCACACGAGCTATGAAGACGTCGCGGGAACGGCATGCTGACAACCGAAAGGGATGGCCTCGAACCGACAGTTGTTACATGCTGATGCTGCAAGTCCCGCCAACAGCAGCTGCAGTGCGAACGCATCCTATGAAACATGCGGAAGCGATTGTCTGGTCCGTGTTTGCAGCTGACTCGTCGGAGCCACCGGTCAATGCTCTGCGGGCTGGACAGCTAGCTGGGTGTGCACGATGCCATTCGTGCGACCGATTGCAATTGTGAATGGGCAAAGGCAGCCAGAGGCAGTGAAAGAGGGTCACTCGTGGGACTGGTATCCACGTGCGTGTTGCGTTGCCGTGCGCCGAACTCCGTGCACTAGCAGCATTGACACATCTGGTGTTGTCGTGAACTGTGGTGGTGGAGGGTGTTGCACCATGGTGGCCGGGTGATCGGTGGTCGTGTGGGTGTACCACCTTCCCGCGCGGTAGTCAACTAGTTTCCACCCTCCTGTCACCCTCCGCCATTCGGTCCGCCAACAGGACATGGGTCAGAACGAACTCATCGCACACAGCCCCGATTGCCGCAACACAATGATGTATCGATAGCTATTGATGTGTTCTTCATGCAGTACAAGTTTCGTCGCGAGTTCCAGCGTGAGCAGGGAAATAGGCGCAGTTGCGTCCCGGTAGGCTGTGCTGTGATCACCTCGCTGCCACCCTCCACCACCACATTGGCCACCTTCGCGACGAGCGTCCTCGATCTTATGAACGCCGTCATCACATATGCATGTGCTCTTGCGAAGTCCGAGCTGATCATTGCAACATGATTATCCCGAGGCCTCGTGCCTTGTCCAGCTGAATGCAGCTAAGGCACACGGCGCACAACGTGACTGCACGCCAAGTGTGACAGAAAGGGGCATGCCACAGCAATGTGAAGCACATGCAAGGTCTGGTTTGCACCCAGCAGTGCACTGCTCTCACCACAGGGGTGGTGTTAGCATTCATCATGTCTTGACACTGGCATGTGCACCTGACACATCCCAGTGCAGCACATCTACATAGCCAATGCTGAACAATATCTTGACAGAACTGCCAAGGGATCACATACGTACGTTGACGACTCTATGAGGCCCCTCAGCAGTGGCATGGTGCTGTACAGCGAGGCAGCAAGGCTGCATGGCAAGACAGTGGTGCTGTGCAAGTGACTTTGTGTTGAACGGACTGCGCTGACACATCACACTGTCCACGGGTTATTCACTAAAGTACACAAGTAATATATAATCAGAGGCCTTGTATAAACGCACAACATCAGGATAGAGGTGGCACAAGGCTCTGTTGACATGTTGTGGCAGCATGAGGAGACAGCCACTGCATCTGCCTCATGAGTCGCAAGAGGACATCGCAGTCAACGAGAAACAGCTATCAAAAACAGTACCCGAGTTTTGGTAGTTCCATTCGTCCTGGTGGACGAGCTGAGTATCCGGGCCTGCATCTGAATTCGGCTGCACAGCCATCGCGCGGTTGTAGATCACGGCATGTGCCTCGGAGCACGTTAACAAAGACATAAACATCGGTGATGTCTCTTAATGAGTCAGCGTGCAGTGCATAAAGCGGCCTTCAAGGCAGTTTGGTTGCGCCGAGTTGCCACTACACGCTCGGCCAGCCCCACGTTGGCGCCCGTAGCGGAAACAACTGACAAACAACAGCAACTTGACTATTCAATCATTAGCTGCAGTGTGAAGCTTTGATATAACTTTGCATGCCCACGCGAAATGCTGTCGCAATAGCAAGGAGCAATTACGTTCGCGATGTTCCGGCGGAACCTGTAGCTACAGAGCTATCAACGTCACTACAGCTTTGGCATGTATCACATACTCTGCTTGCATGGTCAACGCTTGACTTCGGCGAGGCCGTGTAACATGCCTGCAGCCGTTTGCTGGTGCTCCGCAATCACCACAACACGGCAAGCATCATGCATGGTTGCTGGCCATTTAACAAACGTGACGCGGGGCTGACACGAAGCGGCGTCAACCTGGCGGACAGCCAACGCCTTCAGCACAGCGAGTCGATGCCAAGGGATACCAACTTCGAATTCAAGATAATGGCGTATACTGCTAAAACTCAATGATCGCGGTCGTCAAGGCTGGCCATTTGTCCACGACTGCACTGTAGGAAATTGCCTGGGGTGATGGAGGGTGGCGCAGTGGTGGTGGAGGGTGCACCGCGGTGGCGTTGGTGAAGGTCCACTTTCGTGCATGCATTGCGCGGTGCGTTGCATAGCCAAGTTTGAGCGCGCGATGTCCCACGTGCTGCTCTCGCCGCGTCCGTGGTTCCATGTCACGGCAATGCGTCGTGTGACGCCACAACACCCGTGCCGGGAAAATACAGCTGTGGCTCGTACACGTATCAGATGAAGCTCCGGTTAGAAGCAAAACAACAACAATAACTCTGCACATCTCTGTATCCTGTTTGTCTTGCGATTCGAGCTTTTCTGGAAGTCGCCACCACGCCACCACCCTCCACCACCACAGTCCATGACAGCGCCAGATTTGTCAATGCTGCTAGTGGTGAGCGGCCCGACGACAAGGCCCGGACCACATCGTCGTGGAGATAGGCATGACGTTCATGTTTACAACAGAAAAGAGCCCACTGCAAGTAGTTCCAACGCTAAGGGAACGGTCCTGTGTCGAAACTCTGTGTGCACCAATTACGCACAATGTCAAATATAGCTGCATCACATCATCATTGACTACTGCGTCACAACTGGCTGAACCGAAAAGAGCAGCGCAACGCGGACTCGACCTGAAAACACTCTTCATCCCTTCTCTATTGCTGGTCAGTGGTGACATCGAGTTCTGGGACGTCCTTCTGCATACTTCCACTGAAGCCATGACTACAGCTACTGCTCCCTTCGTCAGCATCTGTCACAAGTTCTGCTGGAGCCCCACTCTCAACATCAAATTCTTGCTCATCCTCTGGGAGGTCTGGCAGCACAGTGAAACCACTGGTGCCAGAAGTCCACCCCAAGAATTGTCGCCAGTCTCCCCTGATCAAAGCAGCGACGCTGCCCATATCAGGGTCCTTTAGGTCCACTGTATAGCACAGCGCGGGGAACACAACAAGGGAGAACACAAGCGCAGTGGAGAGTGTCACTACCACCATGGTACCTGCAAATTACCTCTTGGCATAAGGGATGGCCTGCTTGACAGGTCATGCGGCAAAAAACCGCCTCATGATGCACGGCCGTGCTTGCATCTGGACTCACAGGGCAGCTAGCCCAACAGTGACAGGGAGAGCCTCTGATCACAAGCCAGCAGCGGGAGCGCACCAAACTGCTGGAATGCAGCCATCTCGCAGGGCAAGAGGAAGAGGGCGGCCCCAATCGTCGTTACGGCGCCCGACATCACCGACATGGCCATCGTGCGCAGCGCGAATGTGACACCCTCGCGGCCGTGTGCCGGGCAGTGTGCCACGCACGCGGCCATGTGCACGATGTAGTCCACCGCCAAGCCCACCATGATAGCGATCCCCACACACTCCACCACGCCTGCGCAGCACCACCAACGTGGGATCCTACCTCATGCAGTGCACACATGGCCATGCTCCCGGTCTGAGACACCGCAGACACACGTGCACGATTGCCAATCTGTCCCGAGGCTTCCGCATGGGATACACTCATATGGAGTGTTCATGCCTTGTAACAATAGCCCACCACCGGGCATCTCCATGTGTGTGGCTCTGCACGAGGTACATCATCATACAAGTGCTGCCAGGATGGCGCTGTAGTCATCTTCACTGGCGTGTGGAGCTTGTGCTCTGTGATACTGCATGCCCAATGCATACGCAGGTGTTGCACAGCCAGCATGGACTGACCGCGCCTGTCTGCAACCTTGTCACACACAAATGACTGGGAAAACTGCTGTTGTCGAGCTGCCGCCGGGGCTTGCGTCAGGGCTGCTGCGAGGGGGGGGGGGGGGGGGGGGGGGCGCACCGAGGGACCAGCCGAAGAGCTGCATGGCGCCAAGGAACACGATGACGACGGCGCACATGCAGGTGCTGGCCAGCAGCGCCAGCACGGCGTTTCCCGTCACAACGGCCAGCGCGGCGCACGCCAGCACCAGTGACAGCGCCAACGACACCTGCCCCGAGCGGAACATCACCGCCTGCTGCTCCATGATGCGCCACGACTGCACCGCAGCCTGGCTGTCATGCGGGCAAGGGAACCTGGCTAGAAGATACATCACAGCCAGTGATGTCTCGTCATGAGGCCGCAGCGGCTTTGCACAGGCCTATTCATGTCTGCGGTTGGATACCGGTGTCCGTCCACTTGCATGATGGGCATGCACAGCTCACGACATTGATCAATGTGGAATATGCATGGGTGTCTGAACACATGATGATCCACTGGGGGGCGCACGTCGGCTGTCTGGAAGCCCTGGCGCATCCCCTCCGGCGCTTCTTGCAGCTGCCGGCGCACCCAGTACTCCCACCCCTCCCACACCTCCTGCGTGTGTGTGAATGACTGCGCCCAGGAGTCCTTCAGGGTGAAATATACCTCCAGCGTCACGGGCTCTGTGAAGTTCGCGCTTAGTCTATCCACGCGGCGCCAAAGCGAGCGCGAATACTGCCCGGCAGTCGGGCCGACGGTCCACTCCATCGGCACAATGTCCGCTGTGTTCAACGATGGCCCGCCGAAGGACGCTGGGTCGATATCTGGGTGCACCTTGAAGGTGTGGGCGCTGGCGACAAAGCCGGATTCTGACGCCGCGATCCCGGCTGTGGCAAAGTGCACCCGGGCTTGGCCGGAGTGGCTGGCGGTGAGGGCGGCGTAGGTGCGCAGCTGCTCCTTGAATTGCTGCAACCGGGCATTCGTAAGTGAGCTGAAGCACGCTTTTGCAGCGAGATAAACGCCTCAGCCCCAGGGCTGCAGACAGAAACGCTCGGAAGGCCTGATGCAGCCGACAAGATCGCGGGCACTCACCTCTGCCGGCATGGGGAAGGGCAGCGAGCGCAGCTGGGCAATCTCCTTGAGCAGCTTCATTGGGCACATCACAGAGCCGGTCACGATGGGGCTCTCGGGCTGCTGCGACCACTCCTCCAGTCTGCTGCAGGTGTGGTCGAGCCAGAGCTGCGCGTCGGGCGAGGTGAAGTCGGTGGCGGGGGCGAGCACGGCGTCGGTGTGCTCGTACACGGCGCTCAGCGAGCCGCGGTCCTGCGGCGCAAGGCCCCACATGAGCGTCAGCGGGATGCGCTGGAGGGCCCTCCCGAACGAAAACTCCATCTCCTGCAACGCCTCCGTCCTTACCGTGGGCTTCATAATCACATTGCATGGTACAGCAGCGTGACGTCCGAAGGCACACAACAATGTGATATGTCCAGTGCCCTGCAAGCAAAATGTGGCCCGTTCAAGTTGAGGCAAGCCCAGGTGGGGAAGGCCATCAAATGATTGAGCCACCTGAAGGGCAAAGCAATGCCTGGGGCCACTTGAGTCAACAAAGTTGCCACGAAAAAGTATGTCATACGGAGGTCAGGACAGAAACTTCGAGGGGCTAAAACGCTTGCTCCTGAAGGCGGCTCTATAATGTTTCTGTTAGCCTGATGCGGTGGGAGACCTTGGCACGGGCGAGCGGAGCGCACCAGATCAAAGTACTGCCTAATGTTGGAACCGCGCCTCCACACCGTCGGCCGCGAGTGCGGGAGAGTCAGCAGCGATGCGCGCCACGAGAAAAACGCTACTGCGATTGCCGCGAACAGCAGAATCCACTGCCGCAAGCTGTACACCGTGCGCGCATACGGGCCGCCGAGAAACGCGTGAACGCGCGTTGGCGCCGCCCCGGCGCCAATGCGGCTCGGCTCTTTCTGGCCGCTGTGGCACACGCATTCCATGATTGAGTCCGTGAGTGTGCGCTCCCGGTCTAAGGAAGGTGGCCCTGCTGCAGCTGCGGGGTTGGGGGCCGAGGTTGTCGGCGGGGGGAGCGGGGAGGGCGGGGTGAGGGGGCCTCCAATGCTGCGGGGAGTGGTCAGAGGTGACATCTCCGCGGTGTCAACGCTGTGCTCCCGATACGAGGCCAGGGGGACTGCGAATAGGCAGGTTTCTCGGTCTAAATTGGCCGAGGGGAACAGGGGCAGCCCGCGCAGGGTCCGCGTCTGGTGCCCCGGCGACTGCGGAGCCTCGCTGGGATGCGACAGCGTGAGTGCAGTCGCAACCACCTCCCGGCGTGTGCCCGGCTGCCGCAGCTGCGGGGTCAACGTGGGCACACTGCGGCCCTGCGCGAGCGGCACAAGCTCCAGCGCCGCTGCAGCTGCAGCAGCCGCCGCTGCGGCGCGCTCGGGGCTACGCTCTCGCAGCGCGAGGAACGCCAGCAGCAGTGTGAGCACGAGGAAGTAGTTCACCACGACGAGGATGACCATGAAGAGGCCGAACAGGCGGACAGGGGTGATGGAGGACGCCATGTTGGCGGCAAACGCGGCGACGGTCGTCGCAGAGGTCGCCGTCACACTCACCACGCTGTGCTCGATCGTCCACGCCATGCGGTCAATTACTGTGGGAGGATGCCCAGGCAGCGATGGCCTCGCGTGCTCCGCTGAATGCTGCACAGAGTGATTGTAATGATCCTTCTTACCATGATCATGACTTGACAATGATACTGGCGCTACAATCCAACAGTCTTTGCCAGAATAATACAAGAACTGGCACATGGCACGATGCTCTCAGCCTGCTGGTGGTGGGTGACCACATAAAGAATCTTGCAGCAGTTGGCAGGTGAGGGAGGATGGCTCGAGCAGAGAGGAGATCTCGGTCAGGGCGGGGGCGCACCACCCAGTGCTCCAGCACGACAAATACGTCGTCCGCGCCAATGCCAAGGATCACAAAGATGCCGAGGAAGTGGAGCACGCCGATCCAGCGCACGCCGAGGACGACAGCGTACACCGCGAGCGCGAGCGGCAGCGTGCAGAGGATGCTGCCGACGACCGCGAGCGTGAGAACGAGGGAGCCGATCTGCGTGAGAGTGTACAGCAACAGGAATGCAAGGCTGCCGGCGGAAAAGGCAACGTCCCGAATGAGCGCATGGCTTGCGTACACGTCAAAGTACGCCCACTGCCTCCAGATGAAGCTTGCGGACGAGGAGGTCTTGCGGTCGGCTGCGGCGGCGGCATATGCTGCGAGGTCTGTCACAGCGGAGGACTGTGTGTCGGGCACCGCAAAGACGAGGCGGGTGACCGCGGAGGTGTTGGTGAAGGCAGGTGCGGCGGCGAAGTCGGCAGAGAGGAGGGCGTCGACGGGGAGGCTGAGGAAGGCGAAGGCCGGGGCGCGATGGGCCCAGGCGCGGAGGACGCGAAAGGCGTCGGCGGTGGCTTGCAGGCCCGCAGAGTCGATTGCATCACAGCCGTCCTTGTCAAGCGGCGCACGAGGCATTCTGACAAGCGTCTGGATCTCAGCGGGGGTGGGGTCGACGGCAGATAGAAGGTCGCATGGCTCAAACCCGCCGATGATGCAGGTCGAGTTGGCTGGGGGATCGGGGGAACATGGGCCCAGGGCACAAGGCAGGTTGTCCATGGAGCAGAGCGCCTCACCGCGGCTGTCAGGAGGAAGCGAGCAGATGGACTTGGCAGCTATGAGCGCCATGGTAGCAGTCTTGGGAGTGAACGTGCCAAGCATATCAACGATTGCGCCATAGCCATATGCGCGGACCGTGGGCCAGATGGAGAGAATGGAGAATGGTGGTATGCACTCCCCTTCTTCCGCCGATTCAGGGCTCGTCACGGGTGACGAGCTGGGAGATGATGCGATATCAACGACAGGTGCACTGGCTGATACAGGCTGTTGACTGAATTGCATTGTTTCTTCTGGAGCAGGCGCTGCAGCGGAAGTTGGCACCGGGTGCTGGGCTTGTGAGGATTGGTTTGCAGACACGGCGGGCAACGTGATGCAGGTACGTGTCCGCTGCTGCTCTTCAAAAATGTCTTGGGTCAACTCACATGCCATACGCATGATGGAAGGCTGCAGGACATCGCCTCCTGGAGCATGCACTATTATGTGCAGCTCAGACGCATGGTACTGCACATCAACCGTTTCAGGATTCAGCGATGCAGTACACAGCCTTTCAGCGGCCTCAGTAGTGAGTTTCTGCAGCGGCTGAGCGTGAAGGGTGGGGGAATCACCTGGGCACCGAACACTGTGCTCGAGTCAGAACTGCCAGCGGTGCCATCACCAACAAGGGCCTGGACTGCAGGCTCGAAGGGAACTCCAGAAACATTAGAAGGGATTGACGGTAGGACCTCGTGCAGCAGAGTGCCTGAGTTTATTCGGTTGGAGATCGGCGTTTTCCGAGCATAGACCGCGTTGACGCCTGTGTCCACGTACAGAGGCCAGAATGGAAGAACTGCGATACTGAGCAGCGTAGGAATGTAGCATGCAAGGATAACAAGCCATGGCCACCTGAATCGCAGAACAACACCATCATGGCGATTGCGAACCAGCCGGACGCTGCAGCGCTCTGTCTCATCATGAGCATGTGGAACGTAGAACGTCCGACAACGCATTCCCTAGCGGAGGGCATCACCGCTGCTCAACGTATGATATGTTATTCAATTTACATGTGTCGGTGTCGCGTGGTGAATGGTTTGCACACCTCACTACCAGGCGCGCTGCATATTGGCACCAAGAGCCCGCTCGATTGGCTTCAGCACGCGACGAGATCATACAGGAAAAGCCAAGGCCAGATCTGACGATCACATACTGCTTCTGCTCCGATTAAGCATGGTCGTGATTAGCTTTGTCGATGCTGGGGCCTTCAGGCATCAGACGTAGTCCACGTTTGCGAGTTCCACGTCCACCTCAAATCGAACAACCAGACGATATTGATCAATCAATGCATAATTGTACTGAAACTGTTCACACGTCAACAGCATGAATTGCACGCGCCGTTAACGCCGAATCCACAACAACGCCTTGACCCGGACATATCGTATACAGAAGCGGAGGAACTCTACATTCTGCCCAGCTCTTGGTGAACCGCGTGCTCAGATCTGAACTCGATGCTGTAATCATCATGCAGCTACAGAAAATCCGATGCTTTCATGCAGATCAGCAAGTTCGCACTGAGTCAGAATGCTCCATGCATGGCGTCGTAGCCACGAACGCAAGACATGTCTGGTCACCATCGACAAGCTGAACACGTCGTTACATACAAGGACAATCAGGCAACACACACCTCACGTAGTATACAGCTTCGGAATGGATCTTGAATACAGCCTGGAATCGCAGGCACGTTCAATCTGGCTGTCCAGGTGATAGGATAGCAGGCATGCACCAGCCTGAGGCTTCCTGAACCAGCATGCTGTTCTGTGAACTATGGTCTGCACATCTACGTGTCAGCCATTGAGGACCTTACAGTCCCGCTTCCTGTTTCATGGCCTTGCGCCTGCGGAGCCTTTCTAACAGCTTTGCTCGCTTCACGGCGTCAGCATCAGACAACGCCATGGCATGTCTGTCTGCATCGCCTGCCAGGTCCTCCAGCTTGGGCTTGATGTCTTTATTCTCACGCCCAGCACGGGCGACATTTGGGTTTGACATGAACATCATATCATCATCTGGAGACGATGCGGATTGACGGCCAGGCTGGTTCACAGGAAGCAAACCCGCAGGCAGCGGAGTGGTCAGGTCTGTGACAGCATCAGCAGGCGCAAATTCAAGCTTGACCTTCGGATCGTCCTTAACCTCATGCTTCATATGCAGATCTCGCCCAGCAGCATGGTCATCTCTGGGCCGAGCGACTGCCAGCGGCCACTCATGCTTCATATCCGGTTTCATGTCAAACTTCACGTCATACTTGTTCTCTTCAAACTCTGCATGCCCAACGGTCATACTCAGCGGCATGCCAGGATGCACGAATGGATGTTGGCAGTTCAAGCTGGGATTCGCCTCTTTGTCGCAGCTGGGAGATCAAGCGGCTACAAGCTGAGCACCACATGCGGAACACGGAGCCCACGCTACCGCCGACCAAAGTGCATTGCTAGCAAGTCCTACAGTAGTCTGATAACTCGATTGTCAGGGTGGTCAGCAGACCGTCTCGCTATGGTGCGTTGAAGTAGACATCACAGCCTGCCACCTGCTACAGGCCACCACGTAGCAATCCCGAACTTCAACCAAACACTCCGCCATACCTCAGAAGGGCGCACAAAAAACATTTCAAAATGGCGAAGTCGATGTGCACAGTAGCATCGCCTGCCGGGCCCACAGCCACTAGCATCTACACCACAGCCCCAGCATCTGCAGCCCCGAGCACACCTTTAATGAGCGCCTGTGCTAGCTCTGGCTGGGCAGGCCCGCCGCCGGCCTGCTGCGCTGCGGCGCCGGCCTCCTCCGCAAGCTGCCGCCGCAGCCGCTCCTCGTGGATGCGCAGGACGCTGCGCACCGCGGTGTCCGCGAAGCGCGGCACCAGCACGCCCGTCATGTGCTGCCCGCCGCGGCACGTCGCAGACACCATGCTGAGCTTGCGGCGGAACCCCCGCGCCGCCACATTGATCCACTCCGCCAGCTGGCTCCTGCAATCCAGCCTGCCCTCACGGCGCGCTCTTGACAGCCTCGGGCTGCGGTTGCGATCACTGATGGATCACTGATGGGCCGCAGATCAGCAAGTGCAAGATCAATGTAGCTTGCTGGGGTCCTCGCACTCTGGAGCATGCAGTTCAAACCCCGATCAGCAGGCGATGAGGAGGCTAGATAATGGCCCCAGTCGAGTCTACCGCAGTCGGCCCAAACCGTCACGGTCTCTCGCTCCAGCAATGTGCATTCGGGTCCAGGTGTCCACCGCCACCTCCCATGCATGAGCCAGTCGAGGCATACATGCTCCTCCCCCCAAAAAAAATCCCCAGCGACAAGCGCTGACAGTCGAACGCAGGTGACCAGGTGACTGCTCGTCAAGGGCAGCCCACACGACTCCCGACGCTGTCAGCGCACATGCAGATCGCATGCATCGTCGTGCTTCAGCGCGGGGGCCGCACCGCGCCTCCTGGGGCCCTGCGCCGCAGTTGGCCAGCTCCAGCAGCTCCTCCACGTCCGCATGCATCGCGCCTTCGGCGTCCAGTATCCCCGTCTCGTCAGTCCACTCGATCTCCATCAGCTCCTCCCCCTCCCCCACCGCCGCCCCGAAGCCGCCCAGGGCGTTGCGCCGCCTGCGCACGCCCGAGAGCGCCGACACCGAGAGGATAGGACCCCATGCGTGCAGCAGCGAGCCGTGCAGTGCGGTCATGTGCTGCATGCGGCACTGGAAGCCACAGTGTCCGCCCTCCGCCGTGACCGGGCACGGCTGCTCCTCGTGCTGGCAGCGACTTTCCGTGAACCTGCAGCCACGCGGCAGCTGTCGGGGCAGGCCTCTGGGGCAGCTGTGGGCATGACCGTGTGGTGGGACACCGTGTGACGAGCACGAGCATGGTCCTACGAGAACATGCGAGGCAGCAGTGGCCAGGGGATACACATGTGAACAGCGATGGGCTCCTGGGCGCCATCGGCAATGTGCGTGCTGAGTCGGACAGGGGAGGGTACTGTGGGGCTGGTGCCAGAACTGTAGATGCATGTGGCAGCGGGGCGGCAGTGCACGGCCGTCGGCTGTGGGGCGCACGCGTGCCAGAACTGCCAGCAGTCCTCAGACTCCGCAGCGCGCAGCACGGGTCGCCATTCCTGATCCAGATCGACGAGTTGAATCTGCTCGACCCTGCATGTGATGACGAGCCGTCAGCCCCCAGACGGACACCGCGAGAGAGGCAAGCATACACACTCCAGCCCTACCGTTAGAATTGCTGCTCACTTGGAAACTGGCGCAGAGTGTGTGTTTGGCGCACAACCTTTGCAGTCTGAGCACTCGTGTGAGCCCATATGTGTGTGCATGCATCCACATGTGGGCAGTGCGCGGGAGGCTGGATCGCGGAGAGGCAAGATCGCACTTGTATGACCACGGGTAGCGGACGAACGCGGACAGCGGCTGGTGCCAGTTATCTGACACCCTCTTGATGCCCCCGGTCACGAGCATGATGTGGTCTCTGCCAGTTCCCAGGCGGTTCTCGGGATTGCGCCGCGCATAGAAGCCAACCTTGGACTTGGACAGCCTCGAGCCATACCGCTCAATCTGATCCTTGTTCTTGCCCAGCAAATCGCAAGCCTCCTCGTACGTCAACCCCAGGTCGGCTTCCAATGTTGTCAGGGACATCTGCAGCACAGGCCATACGACATGGAGCCAGAATACAATGACCACGCACCACGGAGGCTGCTCACGCACAACTCCATGCGCTCGCCACACAGACATCTGGGCTTCAGACAGCCATAGTGGAGACAGGTGAGCAAAGGGCCAGCTCACAGAAACTGCAGGCACAGCGCAGCTGCGTGGTGGCAGACTCACCTCACCACCCTCTGGCTGCGGATGCCGCCACACAACGTCCGTCCGGACTTCAGTGACGCCCCGATCCAGGAACATCACGCCCTTGTCATAGGAACCACGGGACTTGGCAAGCTCGATTTGCATGTCCACCAGCCGCTGATAGTACCTGCAAGAAGAGCTGCCATCTCTGTGATGAGGTGCTGGTTGGGCAGCGGCCCATCTGGCCCCCAGGGTGGCTGGTCAACAAACTGTTGCAGCCCCGGCATGATCGGTCACGCATAAAACCTCAGGGTGACCATCACTGGCGGCTTGCTAGCGTTGGCGACGCATGCTATGCCAAGAATCTTGCGAAACAGCGTTGCCGTTCACGAGAGCTCCCCCTGCTGCTGTCTGCTGAGCCGCACGATGGCCAGATTAGCATCGCGAAGCGCTGTACAGGCTCCCACCACTGAGATCCTGGCGGCAGTCGGATGGGGATTGGGGCGCACTCGAACACCAATTGCTGCTGCTGCAGATTCATGCCAAGCACTCGGTTGAGAAAGGTTGGCACCGTCTTGGCGTGTTTGGGCGTTCCCTTCCGTCCCGACTCGATGTACCGCTTGTCCAGAATACCAGCCTGACAGAGCCATGTCCTCGCACAGCGGTAGAAGCGCCTGTGTAACGCACTGTAGCACCGGAATGCTGGCGGCAGCGGCTCCTCGGGGCACTCGAGGTGCTGTGGAATCTGTGCAGCACATGGACACATGTCGGTGAAGAGGCAGCAGCCGAACTTTGTTGGTCCGCCCTGGGGCCAACCGGAAGCAAGTAGACCCACTAACCACAGTGCTCGCCTTGGCACCACTGAATCACCTGCCGTGGTGGTTAATCCACAATGCCGGAAAACGAGGCACGGCCTGGTGCCGGCATGCACCCCCCAGCTGCTTCACAACACCTTGCCCATGTGCACGAGTCCATTGTTCTGCGATCGCTGAAGGCTCAGAGAGGCCAGGGGCATCGATCGCAGCAGCACCGCACACCAGATCAACACACGGCCCGAAGGGCATGTCTGCAACAGCCTGCTGGTTCGCGTGCATGCATGGTGGTTCTACCGATCGTGCGAGCGCCCTCCTCGCAACGTATCGTGACGTGGACAAAGCCAACCTCGTGCACCAACGGTGAGGAACCCCCCGGGCAAAACGTAGGTAAAAGAACGGCTGCCGCACCTCTGGCACGGCGATGGTCGCGACGTGCTTGCCATTCTGCATGTCACCGTGCGGCCGCCGGTCGCCCATGAGCTCGTGTATGAGCTGCCACAGCGCGGCCTGGCCGTACTCGTTGTCAATGTCGTAGTTCTTCAGCGACTGCCCCGCGCCGAGGGCCTCGCGGTTGCCCTTGAGGATCGCGCCGAGGCTCTGCAGGCGCTTTGCGGCGCTCGACGCGAACCGGAACTCGCCCGCGGCGGGGGTCATCAGCATCTTGTACACTGGCGCGCTCGCCTGGTTCGAGCGGTGGCTGCGCCCAAACTGCTGGATCGCCTTGTCGGCGGACCAGGGGAGCTCGAGCGTGAGGTGGACGCGGCGCGTCTGGTTGGCGCGGTTGAGGTCGGCCTGGAGCGAGATGCCCGTGGAGGCGGCGTCGCTGATGACGGCGATGCGCTTGGTGCCGCTCATGAAGCGGTTGCGCTCCTGCATGCATGCGGGGCGGCTTGGGGGTGGGGCGCAGCGCCGCAGGGGGGATCCTGGCGGCAACATGGCGAAGCTGGCATGCGAGTCAACGGGCGGGACAAGCGCCATCAGCAGCACAGGCGCTAGCAGACCGCCGTGTGGTCGCCTCGATCGCCTCCTGTGGCCACTGCCACGGCAGGCACGGATGCGTGTTCATGCGCACACTGGGCTAGACCTGTACACAGCCGGCACCTCTCTGTGGAGGCTCATGCGTGCACACCAGCACGCGCACGGCAATACAGGTGCGTGCGCAAGGCACATCCCAACCTCACGCGGTTCGACCACCACCCAAAGCCCCTTCTTGGCTCAGTGTGCTACTATGACCATATAATTGCGCACCACCGGGTGCAGACCATGATCGGGTGTAACAGTCTGTGGGCATGGCGCGCCAGAGCAGCGGCAGGCGGGCGGGCGGGCGGGGGTGTCGCACGGTGATGTTGAGCTCCTGCTGGTTGACGCCGCGGGCGCGCTTCACGGCGAGGAAGGTGCCGTCCGGCTGGCACTCCATCATGTCGGTGCGGCCCGTCATCTCGGCGACGGCTTCGCGGCCGCCGCACAGGTGCGTCAGCTGGTCCAGCGGGTTGGGCGGCAGCTCGAGCAGGTCAACGGCGGCCATGAGGACGCGCTTGATCATCATCGTCACCGGGTGCGGCGGCCGCTGCGGCTGCGCCCTGAGATTCTGCGGGTCGTGGATGACGTCGGAGTAGTCGTACGGCTGCGCACTCACCTCCATCGGCTGGTCGTGGCACGTCATGTCCCAGCTGCCGGGCCTGCACCAACACCCCGGGCTGCCTCACGACCTGGCGCATCGGCGCGGCTGTGCCCTCAGGATCAGAACGGGACGACGTGCTGGAAAATCACGTGGGTGCTGTGTGTGGTTGGGCTTGGCGACACAGGGCTGGCACGCGCATGTGGCTGTGGTGGGGCCGGCTGTATGCAGCGGAGGGCATGGCACGCGCATGTGGCTGTGGGGGTGCCGGCTGTGTGCAGCGGAGGGCATGGCGGGCGCATGTGGCTGTGGGGGTGCCGGCTGTGTGCCGCGGAGGGCATGGCAGGCCTGCTGCAGACGGCGAGGCGGGGGCACACTTGGGGCGCGGCCTGCCAGCCCGGTCCCCGCCGGCGCCGGCAGGCTGCGGCGGGCTGTCCGGTTCTCCGTGAGTCCTGAGATGGTCCGCCTGCAAGGTGCCGCAGGTGAGGGGGAGGGCTTCCCGCTGATGCCACTGATGCTCACGTGTGGCCAGGCACCTGCGGCCCAAGGTGCGGCACCGATTGCAGATGCGACAATTGCAGGTTCGCACAGGGCCATTTCCAATGTGACTGAGCAAGGCATGAGCAGCGGCCGCACCAGCTCAACCTCGAGGGCACGGTGGACAGCGGGCCACTCTGCCTGGACGTCCCGCAGACTCTGCCTAGCAGCTACGAGCTCCTGCTCCATCTGAGCGACCTCCACCTCACATGCGGCCACCGCATCTGCGGCTGCTGCGGGGCCGTTTGCGCCATGGCCCTCCTCCTTCACGCGCCCTGCCATGACACCCTCGTCCCCCCTGCCCTGTAACACAGCAGGGCTGCTGCTCCTGGCCATGGCCGCAGAGGCATGGGAAGCAGCGCAGGGTCGCTTGCCGCTGGGTGCCCGCCTCGCCGCGTCCACCAGCGACCTCTTGCGGCCAGGCCCGGAGGCACGCGCGGACGCAAACACGGCGCTCGCGCTGTGTGCGCTGCGTGCGCTGGGCGCCACGACAGCCACCTCACTCGCAGCACTCGTGGCACGCGCTGCTGGCGTGGGCCGCAGTGCATCGGGAGTGGCTTCAGGGCACCCGGGGGGCTCTGCCTTCACACACTCCACTGATGGCTCCTCTGGGACCCCACCCAGCGCTGCCGAGCTGCCGTCTGTATCTGACGCGACGACCAGGGGACACGCAGCGCTGCCGGGAGTTGCTGCCGCACCGCGCGGCAATGTGTGTGTGGTGTTGGACGCATGGTCAGCGCGCTGAGCGGGCGTGGCAGGCGTGGCCAGCGGATCCAGCTCAGCGGCGCATGCATCGAGCGGCGCACGTCTGTTTGTGGCGCACGCTGCGGCGGTGTTGAGCGACGGCTCCAGAAACGTGGGGTGCCGGCCTGCGCGCGTGTCTCCACTGGGAGTTGCTTGGGAGAGGAGGGCTGCAGTGGGCGGCGTGCCAACCTGGTGATGTGGCAGTGGCAAGGGAGTGCCAGCCGCAGCCGCGGCCATCGCAGGCTGGAACGGCTGCGCTTCAGGATCCGGTTTGATTGCGTCGAGCTGCATTCCCTCGACATCCAGTGGGTCCAAGGGCACTCTGTCGCCTGCAAATTGCATGAGGTCAACAGGTGCTCTGCTGAGGCACAGTGTCGGCCGGCACCAAGGAAGGCAGCCATGAGGCCTGAAGTGACCGCACACCGTCCACGCGTGCAGGCTCTTGCTTGACCTGTAGCAACAGCTCGACACTGTCTGCTGGCGCAGGCTCCTCCTTGACAGGCGGCTGGGCAGCTCGCTGGGCGTGCTTACGCAGCTTGTGCAGCCGCGCCTGCTGCTTTGGGAGCGCGGCCTCCAAGCCCTGCACCGCGCCGGCGGCCGCAGCGCGGGTGCGCTCCCAACGCTGCAGCGACTCGCTGTCCCGCAAAAAGCGCAGGTCGCGCTGGATGGCCCGCCGGCGCTGCGCCTCCGCCTCCAGCTGCCGGTGAGCCTGGATCAGGCACGTCTCCATCGCCTCCTGCAGCAACACCCCGGCTTTCGATGTAACTGACCCGCTCTTCTCGAACTGGACAGCGTGCGTCAACACCGTGGCTCGCGCGGCGGCTTTGCGGCGCCGACATCCGAGTAGAGACTTGCCAGTGACACGACTGCAGGCAGTGTGGTGCAGACAGGGCCCCGCCTGCCCATGCAGCACGCCACGCCAACGCCGAGCACGCGAGCACACCTGCGACATGCGTACAGACGTGACCTCCTCCTTCGCGCCATCCAGCTCCTTCCGCCCTGAATTTGCCGTGTCGTCAAACTTCAGCAGCGTCGCCACCGCCTGCGCCTGCGGCGCGAATGGCTGGGCCTGCACGTACATGTCCACCACCTTTGCTAGCGACACGCAGCTCAGCATCTGCCCCGCCTCCTCCCCCTCCACGGCCTCCGCCTCCGCGCCCTCCAGGGGTACCTCCATCACCTCATTGCCGTCCTCGTCCACATCGTCCTCGAGGTCCGAGCCGTTGTCACAGACGATGACGGCGCCGGCTGCGCGCAGCTCAGCGCGCTCGCGCGCCCGCGCGCGCTTCTCCTTGCGCTCTGCGGCGGCACGCTGCCGCGCTGCGGCGGCGGCGCGGGCGGCATCGGCGCACAGCCGCTCCGCGGCCTCGGCGGCCGTGCCGTCGGCGCAGAGGTAGTCAGCGAAGCAGCAGACGGCGCCGACGACCTGTGGCATCTCCCGCAGGATGACGGCCGGTTCCTCGAGGGGAGCGTTCGTGAGGTACTTGTCTGTGATGCGCAACATCTGGACCTTTGGCGACGAGAAGATCTCATCTGCAGCCTCCCCTGCAGCACGGCGCGCACAGGCTGTGCGAAGTGTAGGGCTCATGCGAAGTGTAGGGCTCGTTTGCCGTATGAGTATAGGCAAGACATAAGCTCCGCCTCATCAGAAAAACACAGAGCGTATTGACTTTGGATGTCGTCAGCTGACAGTGACTCCGCATCCCAAAAGCGTGGACACGACAGGGAGACGCTCTTGCCTTTTGCATCTGGATCGCATGCCTGCATGCGCAAGGCAGCGGCAGCGCTGCCCAGGAGGTGCACGTCAGCGACAGGTGGCAGGAGGCGGGCGCACCGTGCTTGTCCCGCTCCGACTCGAGGTTCGCAGCGCCCGTCGACTGCAGGCCGATGATGACGCTGAAGCCGTCGCGGAGCGCGCTGCGGGCCTCCCGGGCGACGGCGGGCACCTTGGCGGCCATGAGCATCGCCTTGAAGAAGCGCTGGTGGTCTGCCCAGAAGATCTTGCGCAGCACCTGGCGGTTCTTGCAGCCGAAGACGCCCTGCTTGTGCACGATCATCGCCAGCAGCTGCCACAGGGCTGCCGCACGCGCATACTGCACCTGCAGCTGCGCCTCGAGGCTGATCATCTTCAGCTGGAACTCTGCGCCCTTGTAAGACAGCTGCCTGCACGACATGCGCTGCACTGTGAGGTATCTGGTACCTCCAGGCGTTGCAGGCTTTCTGTGACACACGCATCAACGGCAACACTATCGTCACACCATCCTTGTACATGCAATTGCAAAGGTTATGCGGAAATATGGGCACGCTAAAGAGCACGTCTACATTCAAAGTACATGTGCGTGTGACAGGGCAGGGACAGACGAAGATCACACTCCTCAAACAGGCAGCCTCGCACAAGTGCTTACAGAGCCGACGCACACCTGCCCAGGTAAGCCCCAGACGCCTTGAGGCTGCAGGAGAAGAGCTCAGACGCCCCGAGTCCGGACTTGGTGAGGCGGCTGATCAGAGTTGCCATGGAGCTGAACCCGCAGGTGCCCAGGCGGGTCATATACGCCATGTTGCGGGGCTCAGAGATGCCAGTGGCGCTGCTGTACAGCACACACGCCTGCGGCAGGAGCTTCTGCATGTGCATCACTGCAAAGCCCACAAGCGTGGGTGTCCCGGCATCGCTGAGCAAGTTCTTTGCCTTGTGACATTCGTCCAGGATGATCAGCGGGCCGCTGTCGCTCGTGTCGCCCTGCACACACATCACACCTGATTGGGCGGCTGGGTGACGATGGACGATGAGATATCCAACAACAGCCTGCGCTGTGGGATGCAACAGCGGCCGGCGCAAGAGCAGGATCCATCACCGCAGACTTCACCACATTTGCTTGGGGATAGCGATCTGAGAGGTGCGGCCCAGGCCGCACAGAGCATGCAGGTGAGCACACCTTGAGCCATTCCACAATGGCATGGAACCTCGAGTGTGCGGCCTCCAGCGCCCTGGTGTACACCGATGCGATGTAGGGATCGATCTCCAGCGAGCTCTTGCCGGTCTCTGTAGCTTCGCTGCACAGGCACCCGGGGTGTCGCCTCCGTGGTCTTCAAACCACACGCACACAGCATCTCTCACCCGCAGACACCACAAACACAACCCCCTTGCCCCTCACTTGTGCTGCAGATGGCCCAGTTGCAGGCCGCTGCAGCACGTCCGTTGACACGCCGCCAGGATCAAGCAGGTAAGCTCTCAAGAGGCGTCATAGCCAGATGCAGGCTGCCGCAGTGAAATATTCACTGGAGCGTGGAGGGCAGCGCACTCCAGCTTCTCCACCTTCTTCAGCTCATGAATCTGCTTCACCACACCACTCGTACCGGCAATCAGCAGATGGTACGTCGCAAACAGGACCCCCTTCGCGAGCTCCGCCTCGAGGTCGGCCTGTGGCGGCGTCATGTTCCCCTCCGGCCACACGTCAATCACCGGGGGCTTCGCCCCGGCTGCGCCAGCGGCCGGGGCCGCGGCCGCGGCGGGCCGCCTCGCACAGCCCGGCACCCGGATGCCCATGTCCACCATGTCCCGGCGCGCGTCCTCCCGGAGGTCGTTGCAGTGGGACAGCCACAGCACGCGGCGCGTGCCGCGGCGCCACATCAGCTTCGTCAGCGCGGCGATCTGGCGGCCCTTGCCGACGCCGGCGCCGTCCCCGAGGAAGAACGCGGGACGTGCGCCATCAGGCAGCCGCTTGCCCGCAAACCGCTGCACTGCGTACGCGACGGTCTCGAGCTGCGCGTTGCTGAGCGCCCGCGCCTCCCAGTCCGCCTGCACTGGCGCAGCATGTCTGAGTCACGATCGCAGGTGCTGCGGCAGGGGGGCCGCGGAGCAGGGGGTGGAGGCCCACCTGGAGGGCGGAGACGTCGGTGTAGATCCTTGGCGCACGGACTGCTGCGAGGGACGTGGACTCCACGATGCAGTCTGGATGAGGAAAGCCGAGCTGGAGGTGCTGGGGTCGGTACTGCTGGTAGCGGGCGTCGTCCGCCTCGTGTGCCTCAGCCTGCGCATGAAGCTTGTCATTCATTGGGAGCGCAATCGATGCAGGTGTTCGTTTTGGCGATTGGCGTGCAGGTATCAGCTGTGCAGTGCAAGCAGAGCCAGAAGGTTGAGATGCCTGTCGGGGAAGTCAAGCGGATGCAAAATGCACAATGATTTCCTGACTTTGTTGCACCGCCGGCTCCGTTCATGATGGAACGCTGGTGGAGCTTACCTGCTCTTTGGTCTCATGTTCAGCAGCTGGAGGCTGTCCCATGGCTGCGACAGCAGCTTTCCTGTTTCGTTTCTGGCGTTTCTGCACATTGTCACCGGTTCAGCAGTCTGCAATATACACTATCCTAGATCGTCTCCACGCCTCGGAGCCTTGAGTAGCATGCAAATGCCTCAACGTTTGACCTCGTGTCAATGGCACAAGGTGCTACGTCTGGGAAGGCCATCAGGTGCGCTGCACAGAAATGTCAAGCACAACATGTATCTGTGCAGCATATCCCTCTCCTATTCTACGGGTACGGCAGGCATTCATCATGAGATCATTTACCCTTTCTTCCTGCTGTGCAGCTCGATGGGCTTGCAGCATGTCTTGATTGTGTTGATGATCATCTGCGTGCTGAAAATGCAACAGAACAGCATTCCGGATGCGCCGGGGGACATCTGCAGCACATTCACACAGATACGAGCTTGAGCAAGAAGCGGTTGCACAAAGGCGAGCCTAGCGCTTCTGAGTAGGCGGAACACCTTGCATAGACATCGTCTTGTGGACGGCGAGCCGGACTGTCTGAAACCAATCGCCAGCCTACAGCGTTTCAGCAACCGAGAAGATATAGTACTGTCTTTTAGCTCTAGCTGTCTGGGATCCCGCGCGGCACAGGGCTGGGTGCATTGCAGGCCATTTTCAAACGCTGTGATCCTGGATGAAGCTATGGGTATGGCGGATCTGGTAACGATGCACTCAAATTGCTGAGTGCCTTTGAATCTCGCTTCCGTAGGCTCAGAGACCGCATGATCTCTAAGGCTGCGCCTGTGTATGACCCATCTTGATAGCGCAAGACCGCGAGTAAGTCGACGGCAGCCGTAGCGACACCGGGGGGAAACATCGGGCTGTGCATGCTTCCAGTTCTGTAGGTAGATAAACCTGCGTGATGGACGTTCTGGCACACTCGCCATGATCTCAACTGTGTGCAGCCGCGTCATGCGTCCAGGAGCGCGTTTCGGGTCCATTGTTGAAAACTGGAGACACTGTCCAAGGCTGCTGTTCCCGAGAACTGACCTTGAACGTAGCCCATGCCTGCAAATGATATGTGCCCAATGTCTGCTTGGCGCGCGTTGTGTAATGGAGGCGATGCTGCAGCGGTTGTGATCGACAGCGCAAGTCGTGCACATCCACTCCCGAGTGGATCACAGGCAGCTTCGACAAATGGGTGAACTCGCTGTATAGCGGTGGTGGTATCGGTAAATTTGGCCAAACTTGGAATTGCACAAAAAGCACGTGCATTCTGTTGCTTGTGTTGAGTGATGCACGACTGTGTTTTTTGCGTCTTCAGATGATGCCTATGCGCGTAGCTAGATGTATTTCTCTGTCAAGGAACGCACAGCTTTACACCGTGCTACCGCGCAACACCGTTCGAGTACAGCGGAGAGTTTGAAAGCTCCGCTGCTCGTTGTGAGGTCAGTCGATATGGACTGCCGTTGCTTTAAGGAGCACAACTACGTTGATTGCATTGCAAGAAGAGCCATGATTTTCTCTGGCGTACTCTTGCAAGCGCGTCCGGTTACCAGCATTTACCACTGGTTTGCGTCGGTAGAGCTCGAGCATGTCTCCTGCCGGCCCAATCGGGCAGCTTTAAAACAAGAGCCACTGGCTGTTGGCTCTATTGTTGTGTGAATGGCGTCTGTGATTGATTTCGTGGCCAGCACGATGGAACATTTTGTTGCCGGGGCGGAGGCGAATGTCCAGCTTCTACTACGAATTACATAATTTCAATATCAAATCATATTGGGGCAGCCATTGACAGCTGTCGATGCGCGCATTGCATGCTGCCACTGCAGTGGGAGTGTCCACAGGCTGCCTGTGAGACGCGAATGCACAAAATCTGACTGCAACAAGGCGCGATCACAGACTCAGCCACCACCAGAGGCACAATCTTGACACACATCTAACAATGTCGCACGTTGACTTTCTGGTTGTGCATGTTCCGCTGGTGACAATGTTGGTTGGGTCAGGTCAAAATTGAGCTCTCGACGATGACTTTGAGAAAGGCGCTATTGTGTCTGTATCCACTGACTCGCAGTTCTGACAATAAGTCTGCTGTGTACTCTGTTGAACAGTCGGCTCGCCGCATAGAAATTGACGCGGACGAGGACGTCGATCGATTAGTGGCAGAAATCAACCTGACAACATGTCGCGATGCACTGGGGTGGTCGTGCAAATCTACCTGGGTGGTCTCCAGCTCTGTACAAAACACCTGGCGTAATCCGACGAAGAAGGAGGCGGAGGCAATCGGAGACAGGTCAAACTGGTCCATACGCAAAGTGATCAGGAAGCTGGCAGCCTTTGTGAAGGACGATGTATGCTTGGTGTCTGCTAAATCGACGTAAAGTTGGAATATTGGTTCGTGCCGAACAGTGTTGGTTGCAGGATGTCGTCCCTGATCACATGTTCATAGCACGTATGAAGAAAGACCCAGCTGGCAGATTCACGGCAATGGAGACCCACATGATGAACGAAAATGTTACTGCGTCGTGCACTGGATTTTCATATGGACTCACCCCCACAGGAATGGTTATGGATCAACAAATTGCACCCAGTGACCCCGGGCCTCCTCACCACCTACAGGATTCAAAAACGATACAGCGGAAGCAGAGATCCATTGTGGTCGACGCACAGGCCAGAATTTACATGAGGCATCCATGTATGTTACTGAATTGGATCTGGTATGAGACCTGATGTGATTGATGGGCATTGCCACTGCAAAATGAAATATATGCAGTGGAATTTGATGAGGAAAACGGGGCAACATCAGCCTTCATGGAGACGCTCATCTACGTTGGACAGTTGACATGCGACCGGTCCGTCACACCGAGCCAGCAGGAGGAAGCAATAATGGATGCAGCAAGGGACTGCCCACCGCTGATTTTTTGCTCCACAGTACATCTGTTCAAATTCCTATCGAAAGAAATGGTCCGGGAGACCTTGGACGAATATTCTCTTGATCTTGCGTACCAGCCCGATTCGCTGACAGATCTGCATGTAAAATGGTCAGAGAATGCAATCGAAACGGCAAATATTTACTTCAAGGAACAAAACTGCCCAGCATTGCCACAAGAAGAAGTTCAGGTTTGTCATCACATGGATTTGTCCTGGTGAGGCTGTCATGCGCCTTATGCTGGCTGACCTGGCCACGAGTGCAGAACAATTTTAAGAACAGGGCCAATGACGTGAAACGAAACTACAAAGACAACCTGGTTGACAAACCACTACTGCGCTGCAATGCGGCATGGGTGAAGTTCAGTGTACAGCCGCTGCTGCAAGCTCTGTATCCTTACATGAATGATGCTTGGCAGGCCAAATTCGATCCAAAGCTGCTGGCATAGCTTGGGCTCACAGCACCGCCACCAGCACATGGTTTGAACGAAGAATCTCCAGTGCGTCCAGTTGACACACAAGACTCGGACACACAGTCCCAAGAGGTGGGCCTACCATCACAACAGTATTCACAACCGCTCATTGAGAACACTCAGTTTGAAGCCCTCATTGGGAGAGCCCAGTCCCAAGAGGAGCGCGATCTGTCCCAAGACGAGAATCCTCCGTCTCAAGAGGAACACCCGCTCCATCACCAACCAGCTCCTTCACCCGAGCGCTGCCCACCACCCGCTCTGCAGCCCAACAAGGCTCCCAATGCCCGACCAGTCTGCATCATCAAGCCGAGGCATCATGTGCCCACTGACCTCCCGCTGCAACACAAAAAAGATCTCTAGGCCAACAACAGCGACATCAGCGGGAAGAAGAGAGCCGCCGATCTCCCCTTGCAGCCTAGCAAGCCTTCCCGGTCAAGATGTGGTCGTATCATCAAGCAAACTGCGCCTGATGACCTCTCGCTCCCGAACCAGAAAGCTCCACAGGCTCAGAGTAGCGACGGCATCAGACAGAAACGGTCAACTCCGCCTGCCGTGGCCAACTCCAAGGCAACGACAAAGCCCTTGCAGCTTGTCAAGGCTCGGCGGGTACCTGCACAGCAGGTATGCCACCATGACAAGCGAATCGCTTGGCTGCATGACATGAGTACATTTTGACTGGGAACTCAGCACGATTGTGATCTGAGACGCCGGTGCTCTTCAGGGCAGAGTGAGCAAAGGGCACAGGAATTCAGAGCATGCAGCAGACACCAATGAACATGCAAAGGTACAGTTCCAGTTCCGACATTTGGTCATGCTGACCTGGCTCACTTCTGTCCAGTCAAATCGCAGCGATGGTCAATGGAGCATTGCCTTCTGCTTGACATGTCAAATCAGGCGCTGTGTACGCAGGTTGGTGGACGAGACACCAAACTAGCCAAATTGCAGGCTTGTGTGAATGGTGTAAACCTATCTCCTGAAGAAGAAGACAAGCTCATTGCGGACATCAAACGGCGTCAGGGCCGATCTGCTGGTGGGCCAGAGGTGTAGCAGCTCCGGCTGCACCAGTCCAGCAAGCTTCATGGAGCACTACTGCCTCCCAGCCGCACCTCGGTAAAAACATTCATCCATCTCTACGTTGAAGTCGAGCTTGGCGTCATTCGAGCCTGGCGTCATAAGTACACAACAGACGTGCAATACATACCACGTCTAGGACAGCGCTGCAGGCGCTACCACGTAGCTGATGGCATATAGTATACATTATCCTGGTGCGCATGATCCCGACAGCAGGCGTAGCGGTGATCAGGCCGGTCGGGCGGGCTGGTGGTGCACATGCGTACCGAGCGGTACGCTGCCGTACACAAGCTGGTCAGCACTTGGCTAAATGGCCACACAGACAGCCATTTGGCATGCCATAAAGTTATTTGTAACAACAACACAATGTGGGTGGTCATAGGGGCAGTGCAGCGGGCATTGCCTGCTTTGCGCTTTTACCTGCGCAGGCATGCGTTGGTACGTCGTCGTAAAGTGGTCCCTCGTCAGTAAAGGCCACCGTGGTCGCCTGGCAGGTCCATGTACCGCGGCTCCGAGGTAGCAAGCACAAGCCGGTAGTGTCATCGGTAAACGGTTTACCATCATGCTACCGCCCGTTCACCCATTTGTCGAAGCTGCCTGTGGCATGATCGTGGCACAACACGCTCCCATGCAAGCTCCTGCTTTGGCCACGCCTCAGCAGCCATGTCACTGCACTGCAAAGCGACGCTGTGAAATGCTGCTGGTGCCGCATGTTGTCGCTCGAACAGTCGCGATGTTTTCCAGTCAGGTTCCCCAGATTTCATGGTCAGCTGTGGACACTTGTAGACACGCAGTGCACATGACGACCTCCTCCATCCAGTCCTGAGGTCTGTGAAAGGCTCAAGTGATGGCGGGCGTGCAACGGACAGCGATCAGTCGTTGCAAGCTTCCTTCAACCATTGTCCCGAGAACGCGGCTCTCGGTGCAGTCGAGTGTCCTGCGCAATGCTGCACTACAAGAACGACCGGCACCCGTGACGTGTCTCGGGTGGACGGCTGCACCCGTGATACAGTCGCGGGTGTGCTGATTCGGGTCCATCGACTCGTGGCTTCCCCAGCGATTGCCCGTGACAGTTCGATCTGAGTGCAGCGGGTGCCCTGTCGTGGGAGAGGAGTCCACACCTGCCCGATACATCAAACTCCGACTGCTCCTGGGGAATTAGTTGATTATATTATACGTTGGGGTGCGTGGCACTTTGAAACAGCCCGGCGTCTGATTGATACCGGCTAATATTGAATTGCGCGCGGGAATTCGTATTATGCGTTGCTGTCACTCGTAGTTGAGCCACACTGTCATTCAAAATGAGGTTGTGACTGCCTGCTCAGCACAAGCCCCCGACCAAGCCGTGCACATCCCGGGTACGAGTTCTGCAGAAACTTGCATGCACCTGAGCAACAAGGCTGACCCGTGCGCACAAACACGCGTGGCGAAGCCTTCCCTGTCCGGTTTCGTCGCGAGACGCGTGATGTGGTCTCGACATCGCAGGCAGTTCTGGGCAGGCTGCGATCAACTGTGACGAGCGCCATGGCGGACAGCACGCCTGCCATCGTGTCAGTAGACTGGCTCAAGGAGCGACTGGGCGATCCCGGCGTCAAGGTCCTGGATGCATCTTGGTTTCTGCCATCGATGGGTGTGCCCCGCCTGCCGATACTGCCACATCAAACGCGCAGCTGCACGCCTGGCACTGAAATTCCAAACGTTTACAGCTACATTACAATGCGGAATGTTTTAACCATTGTGCCTCAGGATCGGGGTGCTGCCATGTCAAAGGGCTCCAGGCTGGAACTCACGAATGGCTGTGCTCCTCTCAGAGAGCAGACACGTCCCGCAGCAAACGAAAACACACCACAGCGTGCATGCGCTGTATTAGAGAATCCGACAGTGTGCTGCACCTGCCCTGTGAACCATGACGTCCTCTTGCTAGACCACTTCTGATAAATCATCAGTCAGGGTGGCAGCGGTTCAGTCGCCCAAGCATCCGCCGCTTTCCTCACAGCCAACACCCAGGTCCTGCACAGTGACCACTTCCGCGCTGTTGCCGGCCACATGCTGCACCCGTGCAGAGCGCAGCGGCGCAGAGGAGTTCAAGGCGGCCCGCATCCCCGGCAGCCAGTTCTTCGACATCGACGGCGTCGCGGACCGCTCGCGGCCGCTGCCACACATGGTGCCCTCCGAGGCCGCCTTCTCCGCCGCTGCCACCGCCCTCGGCATCGACGCCGCTGACACGATTGTCGTGTACGACCGCCTCGGCACCTTCTCAAGCCCCCGGGCATGGTGGACCTGGAAGATCTTCGGCCACGAGAGGTGCGTGTGCCTGCCTCCTGCTAGAAGGGCTGAATAACTCAGGTCTGACGGACGTGCTCCACGGAAAACAGGCCCCTGGGCGTCTGGATTCTGTACCGTGTGACCACGGCGCAGACGAGGCCCCGTGTTCGGGATGCTGGGTCCTGCATAGTTGGTAGAGGACGGCTTAGGATCGGCGTGAGCTTCGCGAGGCGGCGCAGCTGCTCCTCATGCATAGCACACAGCATGCGTGGCGTGCAGGGTCGCAGTGATGACCGGCGGCTTCCCCGCGTGGAAGGAGGCGGGTGGGCAGGTGTCGGAGGAGGAGGTCACAGATGAAGCCATCGCGGCGCCGGCGGCGGCTGCGGCGGCGGCGACGGCCATGGCGGCATACCCTGCGAAGCTCGACCTGGCCATGGTCAAGTCGATCGACGAGGTGAAGGCTGCGCTGGCGGCGCAGGCGCAGGTGGTGGACGCCCGCAGTGCTGGCCGCTTCGACGGCACCGCACCGGAGCCGCGGGCCGACCTCCCGTCCGGCCACATGCCCGGTGTGTGCCACGCGCAGGTGGTGGATGCCTATGATATACACGTGATGCGCTCGTGTTCTAAAAGTGCTACCTTGCCAGTCGTAGAGCGTGCAGGTTGCTGTCGCTGGTGGCAGGCCAGGCCGCAGCTGGCGCCGTGTCGCGGCTGTTCTCTCTAACAGGATGGTGCTGGACTGGTGGTGTGGTGCAGGGGCGCTCAACGTCCCCTTCACCGACCTCTTGGAGGGCGGCGCGCCCTCCGGGGTGTTCAAGTCAGTGGGCGACATGAAGGCGGTGTTTGATGCGGCGGGCGTGGACCTCGAGGCGCCGGTCATCTGCTCCTGCGGCTCCGGCGCCACCGGGGCGGTGCTCTCCCTGGCGGCCTACGCCGTCACCGGCGAGCTGGTGCGGCGCACAACTCCATGGAGACCGAGCTTGCTGTGCCCCTCGTGACTAGCGGCTATGCATTTGTGTTGGAGCTGGCAGTGCGTTGTGTCGTATGTGTGCCTTGTGCTGCCTTGCCGGCATTGCATGCAGCATGGCACTGCGGCTGGCCAGCTGGTGCACAGGGGCTGAGAGTGGACACGCTTGCAGAAACCCATCTATGATGGCTCCTGGATGGAGTGGGCATCGACACCTGGCACAGACATCATCCCAGAGCCAGCGCCTCAGGACAGCCAGCCGTCCAAGTGATGCCCAGGGGGTTATTCCACCCTAGAGTTGATGCAAACTCAGAGGCAGTCGCTGCGCGGGCGGTGACACGTGTAATAGAGTCGAGACCTTGTAGTGAACCAGCAGAAGATGCGAGGAGCTACTGTTGTTGTTGAACAGACCATAGAGTGTTGTGCATCATTGAATCAAAGTGGAACGATTTTTTTGCGGAAATTAGGAGCAAAATCGCACCAGCTAAATTACTACCCTGCCCTGCCCCACTTGTGACTGCACGCCGTCAAGTTGCCGTTTCTCAAGACTGTCTCTAGGGGAAGGCTGCATGGCGTTTTAAAACTGATGTTCGGACGCTTTGCATGCCATGACCCATTGCACTACTACTGGAAGGTCCCAGCGGGTCAGTGGCATCAATAACCAGGCTTCTCATGCTGCATTAAAAGCCTTGTGTGTCAAGTGGACCAGTATGCTATGATCCATTGTGATAAATTGGGCTTTGCGACGGTCGTGGGCAGGAAAGCCTATCTGTGTTCCTGGCCCATCGGGCAACTTCATGTGCGTGTTAACCTGAAGGGCTACGTCATGGCTGCACGTACCAGCATAGCCAAACGCGAAGTCATATTGTCGCACATACAAGGCCACCCTACAGGTGAATTTGTGGGGCAGTTCAATACCGCTTGGGTACCATGTAGTGTTTGCACTGTCACATGGCCAAATGTAAACCGGGCAAAGTGCTGCCCAAGAAGCTGCCTCTGGTGACGTCATCAGCTGCTCACTATTCAGAAACACAGCCATTCACAAGACTGCAACAAGTTATGCATGCTACCTGCGATCTCATGTGGCAAAGCACTGCCATGTAAGGTCCCCATGGCACTCGCCGGGGCACACCCATTGAAAAGTGCAGGCTACTTCAAACACACACCCAGCCAGCTGTGCGGTCAGTGCAAAAAATCATGCAGTCCTGCTGTGAAGCTCCATGCTGTACCACCATGTACTGTGCATGCAACTTGCCGTACGCTCTCGATGCAGACCAGACTGTCACAGCTCATGCACAGCAGACCAGGGCCACAGCGCCTATCCACCTGAAGCTTGCACACGCTTTACGGCTCTCAAACCTCCCCTGTCACCACAAATCTCGCATACGATGCTGAAACACATGAGTTTGCCTTACACACATCATGTTGGGGCAGCCTGCAGCAACACTCTGCAGTTTGGCAGCCGTTGCCTGCATCGCTCTGTTCCTTGCCAATCACAACCTGTCCGACTTTGCCAGTGGGTCCAGGCTGGCAAGGCGCGCCTCCACGCCAGGCTTCAGCCGGTCTACAAACGCAACCTGGCTCCCCGCACCTCCCCGCGCCGGCACGGCACTCGCGAAGGGGTCCCGGTCGCTCCCCGGGGCCTCCCGTGCCGCATGCTGCCAGCGCCCTGCCGTCAGCGCTAGGGCTCCCGCCGAGCTCTGCGGCCGGCGCGCGGCCCCCTCCTGCAGCCTGGCATCGAGCCGGCCAGGCAGCCCAGCATTTGACCACGCGTGCGCACTCCGCGAACCGATGGAGCGCGCCGCGCTGATCCCGCGCGCGGCCGCTGCGTCCACAGCGGGGGCCGCGAAGCCGGTGCGGGAGGTGCGGCTGGAGGACAGGGCAGCACGGGTGCGCTCGCGAGCACGGTCCAGCCGCTCAAACGAGGCGTCGAGGGTCGTCCTCGTCTCCGCCGCGGCCGCGCGGTCCTTCTGCAACCGCTCTGCGTCTGCCGCTGCGCTTCGCCGCTCGCCCTCCAGTCGCCGCACCTGTGACATGCACGACCGTTCAGGGTCAAAACAGATTGCGCTTCATGGTGGAATGGCTGCTCAGGATTCGTGCACACCACCCAGCAGAGGCCACAA
The DNA here is from genome assembly GCA_023078555.1 of Ulva prolifera. NCBI lineage: Eukaryota > Viridiplantae > Chlorophyta > Ulvophyceae > Ulvales > Ulvaceae > Ulva > Ulva prolifera. The sequence continues at coordinate 4,554,974 of CM041201.1, read as the reverse complement.
GCCCATTGCTATGTCAGCGCAGTGTCCGCCATGGACGGCTGGGAGGGCCGCGGCTGCAGGCACCACTCACGCATGTGCACGTACCAGCCCTTACACACCGCTGCAGCGGCCTCGCTGGTAAACCATTGTACTACCCCAGTACAACAAGTCAGCACGCGGTGGCGGGAGCTGGGGGCAGGAGGCGCACCTCCTCCTGCAGCCGCTCGACCTCGTGCCGGGCGTCCCGGGCGTCGGCTTCCGCAGTGCGCTGCTGCTCGAGGGCCTGCCGCCGCTCCTGCGTGACCGCCTCCAGCTCGTCGCGCAGCCGATCGCACTCCTGCGCGGCCGCGGCGCCGTCTCGGGCGCGCCGATCAACCTCCTGCGCCCGCGCCTGCAGCCGCGCGGCCTCGGCACGGTGCTCCTCCACCTCGGCCTGCAGCCGGCCCTCCTCCGCCGCAGCTGCGCTGGCCTTGCGGTCATACCTGCGCCACATGCTACAAAGTGACCCAGACAGTCCCGTATGCATGACAGCATGCCTGTGCGTACAACATGTGCGAAGACGAAATCTGTGGCCTCGCAGTGCTTCTGGCCATTGCAGTCATAGCGCACCGCTCGATGAGCTCCTGGTTGGCAGCCTGCATGCGCTCCAGAGCCTCCTGTGCAGCGGCTGCGCTCATCCCGAGGTGCTGCGACTGCGAGTCGGCGTCCCGCGCCACCGCCTCCGCCTCTGCCGCCCGCGCCGTTGCGTCCTGCAGCTCACCCACCAGCTGCGCAATCTCCCCCTCCCGCACCTCCAGCTCCCCCTCCGCCGCCTGCAGCCGCGCGGTGAGGTCCTTGACGGCGTCGCGGGCGTGCGCGGCGGCAACGGCGTCTGCTGCGGCCGCCTCGGCCACGGACTGCGCAGCGGCGAGTTGCGCCGCGGATGAGCTGTGCTGCTGCTGCAGCTCCTGCAGGCGCTCAGCGGACGCCTGGGCGGCCGCACTCACCTCTTCGCATCGCCTGCATGACGCTCGTTGCTCAAGCGGGTCGCAAGACCGATGCATGCAGCGCAGCATCCAATCGCGCCGCTGATTGAGGCCAAATGCACAGCTCTGGCCAGACCCAATACCAGATGCTCTGGCTGCAGCAATCCACATCGCCCCTCAGAGCCAGCTTGCAACCAGCATGATGTGCCGGAGTCTGCAACGGCACTGTCGCACAGCGCACGACAGGGTTGCCACAGCGCAGAGCATGCGGGAGGGGAGGGCCGCACTTGGTGCTTGCGGCGAGGCGCGGCTTGATCTCCCCCAGCTGCTGCTGCGCCTGCTGCAGCTGCGCCTGGCAGTGGTGCAGCTGCGCCTCGAGCTCCCCGACGTGCGCCTGCAGGCTCTGCTCGGATGCGGCAGACGTGCGGCGCGCCAGCTGCAGCTCCTCCGCCTCCGCCCGCAGCTGCACCACCTCCTGTAGCTCTTTCTGCACGCAGCGGCCGTTCTCAAGCATGCTTGGCATTTGTACCCCTTGGACTAGCTTGCCCTTGTCCATCTGACATGTCTGCTGCCTGGGGGTGGTGGCTGAAGCTGTGGCAATCCGGGGCGGTCATATCCCGGGACTGCCACAGATGCCCTTGCGAAGTGAATATCGACTGGATTGCATTTTCATACCAATGGAGTCATCCAGTTCACTTGCACGCTTGTCTGTTAGACACTTCCGCATGCCAGTGCCACACGATTAATCATGCATGTGAGCAGGGGAACATGGCACAGCAGGCTGTTGCTGCTTGCGGCTGTTGTGCGGCACTGACGACGAAGCATGTTGGGGCGCTGTGCTGCTGGAAGCAGTGCCTCTCTGGACAGCAGCAGGCGCACCATCATAGGCGCAGCGGCTGCACGGACTTGGGCGGTGGCGGACAGCAGCCGCTCCTGGTTACTGGGATCGTCCCAGCTGCCAGGCAGCTCGGGATCAGTCTTAGCATCTGCCTTGCCCGGCGAGCTTTGTGCAGGCACGCCCGAATCGTCTGCTGCATCCTTGGCCGCCTTCATGAGCTGGTCCATTGAGGAGACAAACGTCCACATGTGATTCAAGAGCGAGTCTCGAGACGATGCCTGCACAGCTATGGCTTTCAGCACGCCGACGGTGCCACTGAGCGAAAGAGCTGACATACTGTAAGGCAAGATCTTCGAATGAAGAGAGAAAAAACACAGGTGTCTAGCCGCACAGCATTAGGGACAAAGAAAGCTGATCCGAGCCTGCGCATTTCGACGCTCTACATTCGAATGCAGCAGTGTCCACCGCAGGCTGCATGTCGAGAGGAACAGCACGCAGAAGGGTGCAGGTCCCCCAGCGATCAATGGCCACAGCACACCTGAGCACGGAAGCGGTCAGCGTCGGCCACCGCGCGGCTGAGGTGCCCCTGCACCTCCGCCAGCCGCTCCTGCACGCTATCGCGCTGCGCACGCAGCGCGCTTGCGGCCTCGCTGCCCTGCTGCAGCTGTGCGCTGCGGTGCCTGTCCGCCTCCCGCAGAGCCGCACAGTCGCGCTCGAGGCCGAGCGCCCGATCCTGCAGCCCCAACAGTTGCGTCTCCACCTGCACAGCCGACCCTCGTCACAGCATGTGGGTGCCTACGGCGATCGTAACTCAAGTCAGACGCATTGCAGTCCGACTTGAGCATGCAAAATGCAACCAGCCGCCGCTTACGCAGCGGGTCGCCCCACAGTCCATGCAAGTGGCTGCGCTCTTGCCCTGCTGTTCTGCAGGGCGGCCATGGTGGGAGAGGATCGTGGGGGAGGGCTGTGGGGCCGCACAGCCGCGCATCTGTCCGCTGCGTCCGCGTGCGCGCGCTGCGAGATCGCCAGCTCAGCTTGCACGCCCTCCAGCTCACGGCTGAGTGCCTCGTTGAGGCCGTGCAGCTCTGCAGTCTGCTGCTTTGTCTCGGACAGATCCTTCTGTGCTGCGTCTGCTCGGACCTCGAGGTCAGAGTGCCGCGCACGCTCCAGCCGTAGCTCTGCCTCTGCGGCATCCACCTATGACCAACAGACACGGTGGAAAGCGGCCAGAGGCATACATGGGCTACTCAGATGCTGAATGGTCTGTTTGTCACCAAAATGTACAGTCCCTGTTTGACATGAACATGTACATTGTCTACCGTGGTCATGCTGGTGCTGCAGCAAAGGAGTCTCTGAAGCAGACAACTCAGGCTCATACCCCGCTGACACTCGCAGGAAATCCAAGAACTCTCAATGGAAGGTGGCACCATGCATGCTGCATCAGTATCCCCAGGAGCAGCTTTTTGAGTAAAGCAGAGTGTCAGCAGCTACCCAGCGCGGCAGCCAACACTGGTGGGGGCCGCCTGTGGTGGCTCTGCGGGAATGGCAACGGACAGAGGCAGGAGCTTGCACAAGCGTGCACAGGCGCACCTGCCGGGCGCGCCGCTCGTGCTCGCGAGCCCCTTGCAGCTCCACCTCTGCGGCCGCCAGCTGTCCGCCGAGCTGCTTGGCCTGCTTCCGCAGCTCGCTTGCGGTGCTGCGGTAGCGGCCGGCCTCCTCTGCGGCCGCGCTGCTGCGGGCGGCGGCCGTGGCGCACTCCTGCTCCAGCTGCGCCACCTTTGCTGCGAGGTCCCTCGACTTGGCACGCTCCAGGGCCGCCTCTGCGGCGGCTGAATTCGCCGCGGTCTCGGCTGACGCCACCGCCTTTGCGCCCCCGGCGGCCTGCAGGGTTACCAACCTATCTCAGCTGTTAGCGGCTTGCAAATATTGGAAGATTCGGACATGGTGCAGATCTCATGGGGACGTGCAGGAGATGGGCTGTTGTCATGCTCGTTGGCAGATGTGTGTGGGCACCTGCTGAGTTGCACACTGAAATCTTCACTACCTTGCGTACGTGCAAGCCTTGACATGCACCTCATCATTGCAGCTTGCACAACAAGTTCACAATGACGGGTTTCATTTGTGGGTGACACAGCTTGCCCTGCAGCATGCCAAGCAGAAATGCTACTGACCCTTATGACCGGGATTCAGACACACCTGCACGGCCTCGGCTTGCCGCACGGCTTCCTCCTTGCTGCGGGCCATCTGCTCCACTCGCTGCTGCACGCCTGCGAGAGCCTGGATCGTGCCGAGCGCTTCTTGCAGCATCGCCACACAGCCTTTGGCTTGCCAATGGCCGGCGCGGTCGTCAGCCCCCCCAACCGCAACCCCAGGCGATGCCGGCTCCACAGCTCCGTCCCGTCCACCTGACTCGCCCTCTTGATTGCCCGCCAGAAATCGCATCTGCAGCAGGCGCCCTCTGTACCATGAGCTCCCAGCAGCCACAGTTCATTGACACTCAGGCTCGCGTGCAACCTCTCCCCTCAACAGCAGGCGACCCGGCCGGTTTAAGCAACGTTCGCACTGATCTGTCGGCATGATGCGCAAACGTGGCGGGCTTTTTGCGGAAGCGGCAAGCATAGCTATGCATGCAAAGTATCTATCGGAGTTGGCTGCGGCCGCATCCACAGCGAGGAGGCTCGCACCCGCTCGCGCAGCTGGCGCACAAGCTCGGCCACCAGCTCCTCGGCAGTCTGCACCTCCTGCCGCGCCGCAAATGCCTCCGACCGCGCGTCCGCCGCCTGTGCGCGCGCCTCAATCAGCTCCTGCACCGGTACCAGCCCCGGGCCGGCATCGGGGTCGCTGCGGCCCCCGGCGCGGTGCCCAGGGCACCCCGGCGGGGCGCCAGCCGCGGCAGCACGCTCCTCAAAGTACCGCCGCTGGTCCGTCAACACCACGCACTCGCAGCGTGCCTCCCGCAACTCCTTCTGCAGCTGCTCAATGACAACCACGGCAGCTGCTCGGTCCTTGGCCTGGTCCTCCAGCGCCGCCTCCAGGCTGTGTATTCGCCGCTCGGCTCGCTCACGATATGCCACAGCACCCGCTGCCTGCATGTCACCAGACCCCCCACATAATTGTGCAGCGCCATCGTGTGACACACAGCTGCACCACCATGTGTGCACAGAGCAACCCTTCACGGGTCCTTCACAGCAACACAGACACGCAGATGCTGAAACTCTGAGAAGGCTGGTGCCGCAAGGCGTTCAACAGACGGCTTGACTTATGAGCCCGTTGGCCGTGTCCCCAGGCCTCAGAACGGTCGGCCAGAGCTGGTATCCAGGTGGCCGCGGCCGGGCGCACCTCATCCCGGGCCGTGCAAAAGTCCTGCAGGAGCTGCTCCAGCAGAGCCTCCTCGCGCACACCCACGCCTCGCCGCCGCAGCATCGCCAGCAGCTCCATGCCCCTGCCGTCCAGGGCCGACCCGGGCCGGCCGCCGCACGCCGCCCCCCCCTTCTGCCGGGGCGGCGAGCCTTGCAGCATGTTGCAGTCTTGCTCAAGCGCCCCCACGCCGCTATACGCGTACGCGAGCGTTGCGCATGGGCCCTTCCGTGACGGAGACCCCTTGCGTGGCGGGGACTCCGCCGACTCGCCCCCCGGGCTCCTCGGCTCGGCAAACCCGAGACGCCGGCCAGCAAATGCGGGTATCTGCTGCGCATCCCCCGATTGAGGCGCGTAGACCTCAGGCACTCCTCCACAGAAGCTCACATCCGGAAAGTTGGCAGCGGTGTTTCCAGCGATCTCGGCACGCAATGGCTGACTTCTGTGGCACGCGAGACGTGGCCCCATCGGCTGCGCGAGCGGCTGGCTGCGCGGCGTGAGGTCAGGGTGCTGCCAGCGCGACTGCGACGCCTGGCACGGGCCGCTGTGACCGGGCCGTCCGCCAGCGCCAGGCGGTGGGGTAGACACCCGTGGTGTTGCCGAGGCTGAGCGGGGCTGCCGCGCGCCGGTGGCCGCCACGCCGCGGCGCCCCGGTGGCTGCGTCGACCCCGGCCGGCTGGGGGCCTCCCACTCCACCTGCCCAGGTAGAGGCGCCGAGATGCGCACTCCCGGGCCGGGCGTGCGGAAGCGGCTGACGTATGTCAGCGTGGCGAGGGTGTCCTGTGCTGCATCCGCACTGGGGTCGACCGTGGCGATGATGCTGAGCTTGTGGATGGAGGTGAGCACCGGGCGGAGCCACTTCGTCAGCGGGGAGTCGCGCCACGGCACGTGAGGCAGGTCTGGGACCTGCCGGTGGGGCGTCGTGGGTGTCGCTACATCGCTGTCGGACCGCAGCGCGAGCAGCACGGACGCCAGGGCTGTGTAGGAGCGTGCGAGCTGCCGCTGCAGCGCCTCATCTGGTTTGCGCGTCTGCAGGCCAAAAGTGTCCTGCAACCCGCCGGTTACACATGAACAAGCTGCTGGTGGCTGGCACACCACAGCCAACTGAGACGAGGTACGCAGACGTACTGCATCGAGCCGGACAGACGCTCGAATCCACAGCTCATGCCGTGACAGAGCAACATGCCTGGACCACAGCGTGTACACGAACTGTAGGATGACGCAGAATGATCACACGTGCAAGATCAGCATGGAAACTAAACACGTATAGTATACAGACCTTGGTCTCGGGGCCGATCAACTCCACGAAGGAGAGTGTTGCAACATGCTCATCTGGCTGCCTAGGGCGGGTGATGAGCTCCAAATTGTACATGGTGTGCATGGGGCCCACTTCCTGAGCCTGCTTGCGGCGGGGACTTGATGGCGCAAGCGCTGAAGGCGGCCGCGACGAGGCCTGCTGCTGGGAGGGCGGTGCATGCCGCAGGTATGCGTGGGCGTCGTCCATGCTGTCCAAGGGCATGACTGATAGTTTCGCAGCAGCGCCTGCAGCCCCCGTCTCCCGGAGGGGAGTGGAGGGCGCATCTGGGTCCAGCAGGTCGACAATGCAAGCCTCCTGCCTGGTGGTCAGCCCTGCACATGGACACTGTCCGCACTGTTGTGGTACTTAGCCTAGTCACCGCATGTACACACCCGTATATTTCAGTGCCGACTTGTTGAGGCGCTGTTGCCATTGCTTTGCAGCATGGCTGCGCTGTGGCTACAGAGGTGTCGGATACAGTGCAGACTGAAGTGTGGCGTAAGCAGGTCTTTGATGCAGACGCTCATAGCCTGGACAATTGATTCAGATGTGCATGCGGGGAAATTACGACCTCAGGGGGTGTACCAGTGCCACAGGCCAGCATAACTGATCAACGAGTGAAGAGGCACACCGGCTAGAGTGGCCTGCAGCTGATACTTGTCCCGCGGCACAATTCGGAGGTGTGATAGTATCGCCTCCACGGCCTGGGGCACAATTCCTGCTGCAAATGAAGTCAGGTGCGCATGCCCGACGAGCGTGTGCGTTTTCCCTGATGCTGGTGCACCATACACAACGATGGATGCATCTTTACCCTGCAGAGAAAGGTGCAAGCTTCGACAAGCAGGCCTGTCTGCACTAGTCAGGCTCCAGCAGCATGGCCGTGATGAAATGAACGCATGGACACAGCGCGAGCAGTACATGTCAGATGTGCCCCGACCAACGACAGGGAAAAACATACCTGGAGTATGTCATCGATTGCGTTTGCTGCAAAGGATGAAAACACATGCTCCTGGGTCGAGCTTTCTTCCAGAATCTGATCAACTTCCACTTGTATTGGCTGCACAGCAACAATTGGGACCTTGAAAGCAAGTTCTCAGATGGCAAAAGTCTAAACCAGCGCTGTGAGATTACTGCTTGATAGACTGACAGGTAAAATCACATTCAGATGATAATGGGTACCCATGTAGGCATCCTCGCGAAGATGCTGTCTGCAGAGGGCACACGGCGTCCTGCCACGCGTGCACTGTAAAAGGATAAGATCTAGCGAATGGATCTCAGACACAGTGTCCGAATACATCCACTTTTAAGCGTGCATGACGGGCATGATGGGGAGCAAGGTGCGTACAAGTCCTCGAAATGGAGCGGGGCATTTTGTTGCCCTGCCTGGGTCTGGCCGCACGCGCACTGCGATTGAGGTGTGCACCATTGACTCTTGAGCAGCTATTCGTAAGCCACACAAGCGGTTTTGTTCTGTACGATGCGTAGACGTGCTGCCGTGGATGGCATGTTGTTACCGTGTCGCAACACTGCACGTGCCGGGGTGAAGACCCGGCACATCTAGAGTCTAGACAGCGTGAGGAGAGACTTTAATCTCAATACTGAGACCATGCAAGTAGTAAGAAGGGTTCACATGGTAGAATGTCAACATCAGGGCGCTGATCGGTGTGCGGAAGGGGAGACCTGAGCATGCACTGGTCTCGACACCAGCATCATGACACAAGGTCATGTCCGCAATATGATACTCCTGGCGTGATGCGTGCCATGTGGCCCGTGATGGCGCATAGCAGGACACAGCTGCGGGACGCAAGTCAATCCGCACGATCGACGCTGCGCGGTAGGTAATGCACGGCAGTGTGCGGTCGTCACAGTTTCAGGCGACTTGGCGCTAACGCAACCGCAGCAGGAAATAATTCGCGGACGGATCATCGTGCGTGCTTGTAAAGGTAGAATTTCTCTGCGGTTGCATCATCTGCGCGTCGGCGATTCATGGTTGCAGTGCCACACGTGTGTGTGATTAGCTGTCTCCATGGTGCAGCGATCGCAGGCTACTTGTTGACAGCAGCTGCTTCGCAGATTCACGGCTGTGACAACGCATGGCGACATCATCTCTGTCTAGACTGCTGGAGCATTGGAGAATGGATGCTGTATTGAGGCTCGTCCTGCTTTCGCGACTCTGCAGAAGGCGTCTCTGGGCTTCACACAGGCGGACACCTCCTTCCTGTGACAGCCCGTTCACACCACTCGAAGAATGCAAACCGTAAGAGTCTTGTGACCGTGGCTGACATTGCTGTGGCTGCCTGGCGTCAGATGGTCTCTCATGAACCCTGCACAATTTGAAGCACTGGCAGGTTAGAGTTGCCAACGGCATATAGCTTAGCGTCATGCACATATGGCTTGCTGACTGTGGACCGAAAAAGCGCTGTAGTGTTGAGGTATTATTATTTTCTGCAAGAATATCATGCCGTTCTTGCGAAGGCCACAAAGTAGAAAGTCAAAGTGAGTATGATTCCCATTCCTGCTCCCATGGTCACCATCAACCAGCAGTACCGCATGTGCATTTACACTGTTTAAATGCAATTGAAGGGGCACCACATCTACTTCAGCTATCTCAATTCTGACGCTTCAGGTTCTGCATCTACTGAAAGCTGCGCACAAGTCCTCTGGTGATCAGGCAATCTTCCTCTTCTTATTTTTTCCATCTGCCCCACCCTTCACTGCCACAGTCGTGCCGTCCTCATCTTTTGCAACATGCACAAAAGTATCGCAGCTTTGGTGAAATGTCACACTATGAGACACTGCCCATACTTGGCAGCTGAGAGCGGTTCCGGCATGATGCAGCAGCTTCCCCGCACGACCCTGGTTCACGCCGTCTAGAGCAGCGTCAACCTCGTCAACCAACAGCATAGCCGGCTTGACTCCTGAGCCTGCTGCTGCGAGCAGGTACGCCAAAGCGCACAAGCTTCTCTGCCCAGTGCTGAGCTCCTCCAGGTTTGATGACCATTCCCGCTGCTTGTCACCTGAATGTCAACGCCAACGTAAGGTGAGGTCCTCAGCTCGCAAGCCCGGCATGGATAGCCCAAGCTGGTAGAGCTTTAAGCAACACAGCAGGATGACCAGGACTCCTGGTCCACGACGCTTTACGTTGTCCAGGTTATGGGAGCCATCGAGGTCAGCCTGTTCAGACAGTCTCTGAAATAGTTCAAAATGCTCAGTACATCGTTTCCCTGCTGTGCTATCCATTAGCCGGAGTGCTACAGCTGCAGACGAATGCATCATCCAGCCAATGCTCATCAGGTTCTCACCATCATCATCACCTCTGGCACGCATCCGGCTGCTAGATTTGATGCAGACGCTGTCCCGGAACACCACATCGATACCATCAGCAACCGAGCTCCCTCTCAACCGCAAGTCGAACTCAAGCTGTGGTATCGCCTCGGTCATGCTCAGCCGGAATGCAGCTGCAGTCCGCTGGTAGACCTGACCTGCCAAAGTGGCAGCAAATGCTCTTGACTGTTCTACGTCATCTGCCAGAACGCCTGCACCACGCAGCTGTTTGCTTCAGCTCCACTGAAAGCTTCTAAAAAGCCACCACAGCACGTCCGTGCGCGCATGCAGAGCACTTCCGGTCACAGTGCAGAGATATCATCAACAGCTGTTCACATGTTGCATGAATTCAGTACCTGCTGCATTTTCGAGCATTTCCAACTGTTCCTGAGTTCTTGCCAGGCACTCTCGTCTCTCTCGCAAAGCCTGTCGCTGCTTCGGCGACACCTCCATGCTCTTCCCAGCCTTGCGTGCTGCAAGAAATTGGGATTCAGCCTCATTGAAGCTCTGGACGTCATCTTGCCACTCTTTTCTGAGTTGATCAATTCCCCTAGGGGCTTTGTCAATGCCTTGCTCTGCAGAAGGCTGCACCTCCAAGCTGCCTCCGCCAGCCTTGTGCCCCATGCTAGTTGCTTGCTCAACTTCTTCCTTTTCCAACCTCAATGTATTTAGCTGATCCAGACTGTGAGATATCTTGGCGGACATGTCCTGCAACAGTTGCGGCGATGCATCGGTGCCTAAATCATCGAGTAGCCAGTACCCAACTCAACCATCACCGTGATTGCCATGATGCCCAAACTCTGATTCATTGGCGATGAAGTCCAGCAGTGGCAGTCCACCCACGATCCCATGAATACAGCTCGAGCCAATGTCAGCATAGCACCTTCATCTCTGTCTCCAAAGTTGCGCGATCGCAGTTCAGCTCCTCTTTGCCAGCATTGATGGCGTCCAAACGGTTCTTGCATGCCATGACAGCTGATTGGCACTCAACCACACGGGTCTCAGCAGCTGCCCGTGCGGCCTCAACAGCTTCACTGTCTATGGAGTCCAGCTGCAGCTGTAGCTCCTGCTGCTGATCCTGCATTGCCTGCAGACAACCATGCTGCAAGTGAGACTGTCACATTTGATGATCTGCAGCTTCAAACAGAATTCCAGGAGAAGTGCCACAACAAGACTACAAAATACACATGCCTGCTTTGCTGCTTCTACTCTTGTCATTTCTTCACTAATCTTCTGAAGCCTCGTCTGGGCAATCCGTTCCGATTTCTGCAGGCGTCCAATATCCATATTGTTGTCGGATTCTGTTGGACAATTGTGCACGTCAGCATTGTCCGCCACAAGCGCCTGAAGGTCAACAACACGCTGCATAGCTGCAGCTTTCTCTTGCTGGAGCCTCTGTAGCTCTTTCCTCTGGATGCTGGAGGTGGCCTCTGCATTTTCCAATTCCAGTTGCAGTCTTGTCAGACATGTATCTTCTGCTTCTGCTTCCAGGAGCAGGGCAGTCACAGCTCTCTCATCATCCTGGCACTGCTGTAGTCGATTCTGTCGAGTCAGAACCTCCCTGTCTGCCTCCTCTGCAGAGAGTTTCAGCTGGCAGCTGGACGTTGCCGCTGGCGGGCGCCAGCCGCCTTCCAAGGCACCACGCATGTGCCTCGTGCCACTCCTCGTGATACATGTGATGCCATGCCTGCAGATCTAGCCACGTGAGACCTCTCGTGGAGTGACACCAGGTCAGTGTACTCATTGTGATGACAACGCCTCGCCAGGTCCTCGAGCTCTGCTGACTCAGAAGCCGTGCTGCTTGTAGCATACTCGACCAAATCCCAAAACCATACTCTGAAGTACAATGTCTGCACTGTATGGTCCCACCATTTTACCGGAACACGGCGCTCTCCCCACCAGAGTCTGCGTCGCAACTGAAATGAAAGCAGACAATCATAGAAGATATGCGGGTGTTGCATGGGCCAGTCACGAGACGAATGGTATCAACGAAAAGCAGGACAGTGGTACAGGCAGCATCGGAGCCATCATCCGACACAGGAGGTACAGGTCAAGATGAACGATGATTCATTCAGACGGTTGCATGAATACATACAGAGTGCATAGGTCCTGATTGCAATTTCAGAGTGTACCTCTGCCACCACGTGACGGATTGCTCACCTGTTCACAACTTCTGCTGCCACTCTGTCGTTCAAAGCGATCAGTGAATGACCCAACATGCGGTGCACCGCTGGACCATGTTGCGGCTCAAAGGAAACAAGGTCAACAGGGTAAACCAATGCTCCTTCGAGGTACTCCTGCAGACAGACAGGCGGGTGGTGTGAAAGGGTCACATGACAACACCAAAGCTGGTTTGTCATTGGATATGCCCAGCCAGCCGAGCCATTCTCAAGCTTTCTCAAGCAAGAACGCACAAACAGTTGCACAAAATCATCTTGACATGTGTAACCAGACCAGTGTGGAATGTCATCACAAGTCCTCCAAGTCATGAACACCCCATTGAATACGTGCACCTCATTCATACAACCAGGTTTTTGCATATCCAAGAACCGAGGTACACTCACTGTAGCGAGGTGAAAGCGGAAGTTGAACAGATACCTGGGATATACTGTGGCACTGCGCTGACCTATCAGTGAACGAGATGCTGTCTAACGGCCACACCCTAAGCCTGGACCGCTTGCCATCTGCCTTGATAAGCCTGAACACAAAAAGCTTGTAACAGACTTCAGGTGCAGCAGTCTGGCGTGCATCGTAGCCGTAGTGAGTGATGCTCTCTCTATTGATACAATTTTTGTCAAAGCAGGCGTAATCATGCTACTTCTGTGGAACAATGTTGAGAAGCGTTGGCACCGCATATCTTCGATTTGAACATGAAATTATGCACATTCATACTGCGATGCATTCCCTGCCAAGCTGGATTCCATATTCAGGCTGAACAGGTGTACGATGGAAGAGTGCTCGATCACTGCCGTCACACCTTTGCACATCGCCCATCTTGGGGACTAGCAGCACATTCATCATAGAGCCCATGAGCAATGACATCGCAGTGCTGCATTGACGGACAGTTGCAATCTTGTCTGGTCTAAACGAGAAGCATGCAGCAAGAGGGCAAGCCAGAGTAGGAGGCACTGGAGGACAGCCTGACAAGAGATTAGCGGTTGCAGAGCGTTGGGTACTCTGTGAAAGCTGCAGGTCCTCACGGGCTTTCGTGACACATGATGCTTTTCGGCGCTGCTCCTGCTTCATCTGCTGCAGTGATGAACTACAAATGCTGCTCCTCAGCAAACGAGATGCTTGTCTGCTTTGCGGTGCCGAGTTTACCAGAGCAATGAGCAGGGGTCTATCAGCTGTATTACCTTGGTTTGGGCTGATGTAGGAGATCCTCTGACCGCTGTTTAACATCACTAACTGCGTCAGCTGACGAAGCAACGCGCTGTGCGGCGCAAATCAACGCCTTATCCAGGTTGCGCACAGCCCGCCGTGCCGTGCACAGATCTTGTTGGAAGCCTGCCAGCGCGGCATGCTTTCGCCCTGAGAACAGCGCACTCTGGATGCTGCTGTGCAGCGCCTTCTGTGCCCCGCACTGCCCCTCCAGACTGGTCAGAGCACATGCTAGAGACGAACATTCAGTGACACAGTGAGTCATCTTGGTCTGTAACTGACCGACCTGATCAGCTTCAGCTGAGCATGAATCTAATGCTGATTGAGCAGCAGTCAGGTTCCGCTCTGCGTTCTTGAGATCGTCCGCCATACTCTGCAAGTAGTAGGTGCTGTCAAGGACTATCATTAAGTCACCAAGCAGCGACAAGATTCGGGGCCGCGTGCCCCTGTCAATACTCCGTAAATGCAATTGCGCAGCACTCATGCGGAATAAGGAGCAGGCACTGCATTGGACTGTGCATATGCCACCAGTCAGCAGCACCCAAAGGGATCACACGGATCTATGTGAACAGATTGTGCACCTCTACAGCAGACGACGCCGTACCACAGCCATGGAGTCTTCTGCAACCCTCCCCTGCTTAAAGGACTGGAGCTTCAGCTCTGCAAGTTGCATGCACTTTCGTGCATCGTCCAGGTCTGCTTCATGGACTCCAACCTGGTCATCGATTGAGCCTGCGTAAGCCGTGCATGATGCGATGAGCTTCTGAGCAGCAAGGATCCGTGCCCGCCCCGCACTAGCTCGATACTCTTCGGCCTCAAGAGCGCCTGCACCGTCTGATATAAGCGAGGTGATCTGCGCAGAAGTCTTGCGAATCTGCAGAATTTGGGCCTTCATCCACGCCAGGCATGCTGCTGCTTGTTTCGCAGCTTCACGCTGGTGAGCACCTCCAGAGACCTCTGCATGTGGTGTCTGCAGTTGTGAAGCATGGCGATCTTCCCTGTAGCGCTGGTTGCCCGTCTAACGAATGAGCTGGGGCAAGCAGTAGCTTTCAGTGCCCACTCGACAGTTACCGGCCAGGATATACTAGCCACTTGTCTTTAAACAGTGTTCAGTTATCACAAGGGCATGGTGGCTCATCCGAACCGGCGATGCACACAACGTATTGAAACGTACCATAGATCACTTCAGCTAGATTATTTGCGCTGCTGTTCTGTACAATGTTGGCCACCTGTGCTTGTCGCACGAATGAGATCTCCCCATACAAATGCTCCTTCAACAGTGTACACTGAATGCTCGCTTTGGTGGCCAGCTTGCCATTCATTCTGTATATCCTGCCAGCATGGCCATGCGTCAGCGGTGCCAGCATAGCAGCTTGTCTACATCAAGATGACATGTGCAACATGCTGTTGCAACGCCAGGTGAACACGTTTTGCGTATGTGCTGCTCACCGCTCTTTGGTCTTCTTGAACGTTGTCGCCAAAGTAAGTTCCTTTCCCGACAATGATCGCCATCGCACGACGACCGAGGGTTCTTTGCAGCCTTGTACCAGGTCAGCGAGATGAGCTACCCGCAGGTGCCCGGCAGGAGCTCCACATGCGAACGCAATTGCCTCTAGACAGACTGTTTTCCCTACACAGAATGTGCACGCCAGACGTCACAATCCACGAGGAACATTTCAGCTGTAGAAATTCGTTTCAAGTCAGATCACCGGTAAGCTGTTCTGGTCACTGACGCGTACCCGCTCCATTCGCCCCGACTATGGCGATCAAACGCCCGTGGCTCGAAAGCTTTAATGTTGCCGCACGAACGGACTTGAAATTTTCGACTTCAACACTGCAGATGAAGAGCTGCTGTGGATCCATGTAGCACCAAGTCTGCAGGGCGGTCATCACGCCAGCGACACGCGAAACGATGCCACGATTCACGATCAGTGATAAGTGATCTGAGTCAGCGTAAACACTTCATTTATCTACACATCTCTAAGGTATACCTTTTGAGTGTGAGTTGCGGTGTCGATGATTAAGCTTTGCGTGCGCTCAGTCAGGTCGTACACCCGTGTAAACAGTGCAATGTATGTAGACATATGCAGCTGGCTGCGTATACAGCATTTTTGATACATCAACAGAACTGCATGTGATCACGTAGCTGTGCTGTATTTCCTACTGTGCAATTTGGGACGCGTTGGTCGCATGCATGCGCGCTGCCACTGTCATCTAGGCCTGGTTGCAACAGCTCGACAACGCATGCGAATGTGCATAGCGATACATCCGCTTGAGCATCTCAGGCGTGGACCTGACAAATTTGACAGCCTCAGTGAGCATCAACGTACGCCTTGCCAACATGCGTGTCAGTGGTGTACCAGTTGAGTGTGGCATACGAACGCGAGCTACCCATGATTAGATACGGCGAGCTTTATCATCGCAGAAAGACCCAGAGAGTCATTACATGATGTTGAAACGTTACTGTGGGCCTGACTTTCTCCCGTCGTTATGTATAGCCGGTGTCAAGTTGGTCCATTTGAAAAGTTGCACGACCTCGTTGCAGTCTCACAAGCAGCATCAAGCTACAAAAGGGCACACTGCAATAAATTGTTCTGAGTAGTATCATCTATTTGTGTGCGAAGGTACGAAGTCGTGCCTGCAGTAGCGGCCTCCTGGGAAGTAGCACTACGGCCACCTGTTTTCGAACGAGCTACAGTTACGCTCTGTCTTCCATGAGGCGCGACAATGTGACGTACATGACTCTCAGATGAACATTGTGCCATTACTGTGTCGGTGGTGGCGACATTCGCCGTGACGCTGCAGAGGACGTGCTCTGTTGACGTGGGTAACACACTAGCGGCCACCACCTGATGAAAGTAAGGCACCCGGCGCCGCAGCCAAGAGCAATACATTCACATAATGTCTGCATCTGTCTATGTAGGTGCACCCATGATGATGCGAATTTACGTCTTGATGTTCGCCGTGCTGGTGCACAGTCTTTGCTGCCACGCAATCCGAACCAGCGCTCAGACGGAAACACTTGCGCTAGGATCGAGTACAACTCAACAGAAAGGTGCATCATCTAAATCTTCTTTTTTGGTGTATTGAGGGTAATAGCATAGAAGCATTCCTACGGTACAGAAACTATCCGGTGATCTGCAGCGCGCCAGGAATACGTTTGGCACACGCTATCGGCGGAATCATTCGCCGCACTGCATGACAAGTCAAAGAAGCTGAACACAGCTGCTGAAGGATCGGCTGGACGTGCCTTACAGCGCCAGTCTAGCTTTGGGCCTGCTACGTTTCAAGCAGCTGCTCTGGCTCCACAGGTTGTTTTGCATGGCCGGGGTGGTGCCCTCGGAATGCCAGCAGACGCCGTGGCGCCTTCGATGTCCGCTAGTGCACCTCAAATAGAGTTGCTATCACCAGTCATTGCACCAAGTGCATGGGCACCCATGCGCAGTGACATTCCTTCCCTACCTGCTCCTCCGCAGCAGCATGATGGGGCAAGCAGCTCCGGTGCGCCCTTGCCTTCGGGCCAACCCGAACATGCCAAACATCTCTCAGTTCGCCGGGTAGCTCCGCAACTACCGCACCTGATGCAGACAACCAGACAGCTGAAGCACCTGCACCTGCCTCCGAGCCACCACCACCAGCTCCACCCAAGCCTTCCCCAAGCGGCGGCACCCTCCTGGACTCAATAGCAGATGATCCTGTCAGCCAGGGCCGCCTGGGGCTCAGCGTGGTGTTCATCATCAGTATCATCATGTGCTGCTGCTCATCAGTTGCAGGCACAGTGTTCCTGCTGGTGCGCACTCAGCTTGCACAACAGTTGTCAGCTCTCAAACCCACCAGGTTGCTCTGATCGAATACCTGACATGACGACACACGCGCGCCAGTACACCCCTGCCTCCTCACTGCAATCAACATGAAGCCGCCCCATGAATTCATTGGCCTCCTGCATGCAGAAGAGGTACCAAGCGGGGCCCCAGGACGACTTGATGATGTACTGGAGCGTTCCCCAGTACGCAAAACAGCTCACAAGCAAACCCAGCGCCCTCAAGCACAAGCTGCCGCCCCCGCTGAACCTAGACGACGAGCCGCTGTCCGCCTCCTGGCCCAACATGCCCACCTCACGGTCCGTACAGTTCCTCTCCTCGTCCCCCGCCCCGTCATTCTGCACGGCCAGAAGCGGCGATGGCAGCGCACGCAGCAGCGGCGCGTGGTGGGAGGCAGCAACCGCCGCCGGCGCCGCCGCGGATGCGCCCCAGCCTGGCGTGGCTTCCTCCCCCGGCGCCGCGCGGTCGCCGGCAGCTGCCCGTATGCTGTCACGCATGCTCAGCGTGCTCCCGGAGGGCGCCGACGAGCTCGCGCACACACAGTCGCTGCGCAAGAGCGTAGCCACCGGCGCGCCTGCCACTGCAGCGCCACATGCATGCGCCGCGGCATCTGGAGCCGCCGGCAGCCGTCTGCCTCGCGCGTCGTCGTCTGAGATGACGATCGTGAAGAAGCATGAGCCAGTGGGTGCTACGCCACTGCGATTTGTTGGGTCGACCCATGTGAACCGCAACTTCGGGGCCGCGGGCGCTGCGCCTGCGCCATGGGCTGCGGAGACCTCCACTGCAGCGCGTCGTTCCGGCGCAGCCTCAAGTTCCGGGGAGTCCCGCAACGGCTCTTCGGCCGCATCCACGGCGCTCGTGGTGGCTGCGCCCGCACGAGCCAGCGCCACCGGCTCTACGCAGGCGGCGCCGTCGGATCCGCGGATCGGGATGCGCCGGGCCGGCGCTGCGGGCGCCAGCAGCGCGCTGCACCAGCTACCTGCCGTGCCCCCAAGCCCGGCTCCGGGGGCACTACCTGCCGACCCGCTGCAGCCCGCCCACCCGCTACCTGCCGACCCGCTGCAGCCGTTTGACAGCGTCTTTTCTGGTCTTCTGAGCAGCCGCTCTGGGAACGGCAACGTTACAATGGCGGAGCAGGAGGGCGGTGCGCGGCCAGAGTCTCACCCCCCGGCATGTCTGCCAGTCCAGGGCTCAGGTGGTGGTGAGCAGCCTGCTGTCCCGGAGTCCAGGAGTCGGCCGCCACATGCATTCGGGCTCGCGCGCCCCCCGCACAACCAAAGAAGCAGGGAGTCGGGGTCCGATGGGTCGATTAACTTCATGTACACCATGCGCGACGTCTCGCGATCCCTTGTGGTGAATCAGAACGTCTCCGGTGTGCCCCAACCAACGCCGGAGGCAGGCGCAGTGCGCGCAGACGACGGGTGTGCCGTTGGCGGCGCGAGAACTTCACGGCGGGAGTTCTTAACTGGGCACACGCAGCCGGCGACATCGGGGTCCAGCACGGTAGATAACAACTCTGGGAATGGACAGGAGACGGGGTCGGGCCTGAGCTCGGCAGAGATCGAGGTGATTGCGCGGAACGCAGCAGCGGCGTGGCGTCGGCATGGCCCGCAGGAATCCCGTGACGCAAGCAGGGCCGGCGTTGCGCAGCTCAACAAGAGCCGCATGCTGCAGCGGTCGGTGACGGGCCTGCGACACAGCAGCAGGCAGATGAGCCTGCGCGCTGACCGGGCGGTGGAGGCCGCAAAGGACCCCTCATGGTGCGTACACTCCACCCTCGCTGGGTCATGTCCTGCGCATTGCATGCGCACCGTGGGGCCGACGCTGGAGGGGCGCCACAGCCTCATGTGCGTGTTGCGGCACAGCTGTTGTGAAAGGCGCACACGCGGCGATGCTGTCCTGAGAGTCCAGCCGGGGTGTTGTGTGCAGTTTCGGGACGCGCGCTGCCGTGCGCACGGCGTCCCGCTCGGCGGGGATGTCACACACCGCGTCTGCGTTGCGTGCGGCATT
The DNA here is from genome assembly GCA_023078555.1 of Ulva prolifera. Lineage (NCBI taxonomy): Eukaryota > Viridiplantae > Chlorophyta > Ulvophyceae > Ulvales > Ulvaceae > Ulva > Ulva prolifera. Next base: position 4,536,002 of record CM041201.1, on the reverse strand, counting down.
GAGCGTCGGCACAGGGAACGCCACAGCAGCCGCACAGGCGGCGAAGCCGCCCGCGGCAGCGCAGCCGCTTCGCCATGCGTCCATGCCTGTGCTTGAAGCACAGCGGCGGCGCACCCGCACATCGACCGTGAGTGACTACGCGCTGCACTGGCTCTCACAGACGAAGCTGAGTCAGAGCTTCACGGCGCACGGTGCGCCCACGGCTGCGGAGCCGTCGGCGCGAGACGGGGGCACCCCTACGTCGCACTCAGTTGCGGTGCTCAGGCAGCAACAGCCTGGCCCGGAGGAGGCAGCGCCCGTGCTGCGCACCAAGAGCTTCGGCTGTCAGGCAGACGCAGCCGCCATCAGTGCGGAGGTGTCGGGGTTGCGGGGCTGGGTAGACACCGGCCGGGGCGCAGGCGTGCCGCAGCCCCGACTGCCGCGGCGCAGGCGCGGCAGGCCGCGGGCAGGGGTCCACGCGGCGCCACAGCGGAGCAGAACGAATCCGTTTGCTCAGGTCCATGCGGCAGCTGACGCTGAGGCTGACGCGTGCCGGGGAGCGCAGGGTGCTAGAGAGGTCCACGCGGGGGGCCCCAGCGAGCCGGGAGACCGCGTGCCGCTGCTGCAGGCCCCCTCGAGCAGCAGCAGTGGGGCAGCCGGGGCGTCCCCAGTCAGCGCTCGGGTGCTGCACCCGAGCCCGGAGCATGAGGAGTGGGGCTCTGGTGCGGAACAGGGCGGCAGGGTCAGTGAATCTGCAGCTGAGGCAGCTGCAGAGCGCTGGCAGCAGCAGGACCGGTACTGGACGCCTGATGGTTGGACGGACTCCATCGAGGTGCTCGGCCAGGCCGGCCCCGCAAGGTAAGGTAGGGCTGCCTGAAGTGTTGGCCAGTGCCAGGTGCGGACGTGTTGCCTTGAAGCCTCAGGCACAGCATTCCGAAAAGGAAGTGGGCACTACTGAGCCGCGTGGGTGCTAAGCGGTGCTTTTCCGGTGGCAGGGTCCTTGGGCTTGGGACGCAGCGCCGTGGATGCCGTGTTTTAGTAGCATAGAGTCATGGAGGTCTTTCACTTCTTGACTGGAGGGACTGCATATCAGCATATGAGTTCAGGCTTAGTTTGCGGCTAGGAGCATCGGAACTTGAGGCTGGAACTCTGAGCCAGGTTGCAACGGCAGGGAGGTTCATTGGCAGTGAGCGGGTCAGTAGTGCTAGGATCACATCATGGCGATCAACATTGCCATATCAGCAGTGCTTTTGTGCAGCAGGTAGTCAGGACCACCCAAAGCATGATGGCTGAGCAGTTTTTGTTCAGGCCTCATGCGCATTCGTTTTCAGTTCAGTGTATTCCGACTCATTGCAAGTTGGACTGTAACACTTTTCAAGCGTTGCTCTCGAACACGCCACGACCTTGCATCGCGGCGGACAATGCTTACTGTAGGGGTGCATGTGTCTCATACTGAGCAGCGCTGGGCATGTCTGGACATGGTTGCATAGGTCTGTCCCGGTATGTATTCAACTAAAGCAATGGTGTATGAGTGTTGCAATCACAGCGGCAATGCCAACTCTCGAGCACTCTCACTGTTCCCAACCGTGGTGGATCCACAACGCTTACTGCCACACAAGAAGGCAGCCCATGTGGTTCCCAGCTCTGGGACCAGGGCTGGGGCAGCTGAGCTCGCTCAGATCTCGCATCCATGCGTCAGATTATCAACCTGTAATCAGGCCGAACATAGCTCTGAATTGGAACTGTGATTGTAAATGTTGACCACTCGATGACCGGAACCAGAGCATAGATAAGACTTTTACATACATAGCTCATGTGGCCGCTTTCTAGCCTTGTTACACGAAAGTTGCTGATGAATTTCACGATGAGGGCCATGCCAAAACCTCTCTCAGAGGGGTCACGGAGCCGCTACATGCTGATGATTACTGGCTTCACCAGCACCGTGTTGCTGAGATGACTGAAGAGGTCATGCCTCTGCCTTCCAACCATCACATGCGCTGTCTCCTTCAATCAAACATCAGCATTCTACAATCTCGGTTCAAAATCGCTTGGTCCCTGGGATTGGCAGATGACCGCAAAGGCTGCCAGAATCCGCAATTGACCCGCTTGCAGGTCTCAGACATGTCACTTCACATTCGGTGGCAAGCCTGGACCTCTGCTGTGTATGCTTTTCATGCTGGCTCTGATCAACAGGTCTTGCTGTGCGATTAAGAGGCAAGTGCTCCAGAGTGGCCTTGCTGAAACGTGCAAAGGCAGTGAATATGGGATGGCTGCAGATGTGAGGGTGTGCTTTGGGCTCCTGAGTCCCTTAATACTGTTGTGATTGGGTTTTCTGCAAGCCTGATTGGCAGCGCAGGCCGTTGCAATGACATGTGCCAATCCTGTTTGAAAAGTGAATCAGTGGCATAGACACACATCTTCAGGAGATTGCCAGGGTGCATGGTGCTGCGGTATACATTATTCAGTCGTGTCCCGCTGAACAAAACATCATACTGTTCAAGCCATTGCTGCATGTAACAGCCCACCTGCCCTGAGTGGTTCTCAAGTTGAACAGTCTACATGAAGCCAAACATAAAACCAGTGTGTCCACCTTAGAGTCGGTTCTGTTCAATGAGGGCTCAATCTCGATCAACCAAATTTATGTTAGTGCTTCAAATGAGGCTGATGTTACATCAGTAGCCCTAGACATGACAGGTGGCAATTACACTGACGCTGAGGGCACAGGTCAAACCTTTGAAATGATAAGCTGTGATAGCATGTCGAAGACTCTCAGGCCCCTCAGTAGGCTTATTTCGCCTTGCCCGAATACCCAGACTGGCTTCCCTACACCTACCGCTCGCATATCCCCAATGCGGGGTACCCATCATGTGCGCTTTCCCATTCTGCATTACTGGCCTACACACTGGCCCTACTCTTCTCAATACACTCAGACATCGATCTTTCCATTCTCTGTCGGATTCATCGGGGGTCGGTCACTGACAGGACCCCCAGACACCTAAAATGTACAGTCCTGACTTGCACCAGCCAGCAGGTGTTGCGCAGGGCGCTTTGTCACCGGCATCGCTGTCCATGATGGCCATTATTCCTCATGGGTGCCGCACGATCAGCTCTCGGGCATGGACCACATCTTCACTCCTCTGCTACCACACTACGACACGGCTGCTGCTCTCGGCAAGCGTGGCCCGACTTGGCTCGAGTCGGGCCTGACATAAAAAGCGCTCACCACAGGTGCGACGGCATCAGCGAGGCAGCACCCTCACAACTGTTTCTACATTCCGCAATTCACGCGGAGCGTGAGCACTGCTGGCCACCCTGCTGCCCCTACAGGCAAGCAGGCTCTAGCTCCTGCCAGCTGGGCCCGGTGACATCCCAGTCACCATCCCACGCCCTCCAAAACACACGTCCTGCCCAACTGTTGACTCATGCTCTGGTGGCATCGCTCCCTTCATTGTCCCGATGACACTGATAGCAGCAGTGCCTTCATGCATTTGTTCCATAGTTGCACCATTTCTTTGGTTCCTGACTACGGGGCGTCAAAACACAAGCAACACCTTTCAGGTTACTGCATGTGGCCAGTGCGCCCCCCTCCATGTGACGACAGGCCCCCCCCCCGAACCGCCACTGCCGCTACCCCTGCGCAAGCTCCCCTGCCAGTTCAAGTGGCCGGCCTGCCCATAGCGGCCATCACCGCCCTGGCCAAGCGCCTGCATGAAGTCTGTGGGGCTCGGCGCACCGGCAAGATGCCCGGCAGCACCGCGCATGGCCGCGGCAGCTGCAGCAGCGGCGGCCGGGTCAGCAGCCGCTGCGGCAGCGGCGGCAGCGGCCGCTGCGGCACCGTCTCCGCCCTCAACATCCAGGTCCCCCCTGCCTGCCTGCAGCTGCGCAAGGATGCTCTGCACAGACTGCCAGGTGTGCGCATCGCCAGCGCGCATTGAGCCGGAGCCATGCAGCGCCTGCACGACATTCTGGTCAGCGGCATGCGGGCTGCCAGTCTGCTGCGCCCTCGCCCCGGCGAGAAGATCCAGGTGCGAGAGGGGGCCAGACGTCGGCAGGCCATGCCGGTAGATGTCACGGCCCTGACCCAGCTGCGATGCGGAGCCCTGGAAATTGGACAGCGCGTTGTTGACCGTCATCGCCGCACCCAGGCCAGCCGTCGATGGCGGTGCGGCGCTCATACCCGAGCCACCAGTCGCGCCGAAATTGCCAAAGATGCGTGCGAGCCGCGCAAGCTCATCATGCTCCTCTGTCTGCTGCTGCTGCTGCGGCTGATGCTGCTGTTGCTGCTGCTGTTGCTGCTGCTGCTGGAGGCGCTGCAGCTGCTGCTGCTGTAGCTGCATCGAGTCGAGCAGCGGCTGGTGCATCTGGGAGGCTGTCGCTGCGGCTGCCATCTGGCCATGCATGCGCGCCATGTCCGACATGTGCTGTGCGGCGTGCAGCGGCCCTAGCATGGACAGCCGCTGCTGGCCCTGCAGCTGCGCAGATGCGGCCGCCTGCTGGGCCCCCGGCTGCGCAGCATCCCGCATCTGCGCCATGAGCTGCGACAGCCCGGTCGCCGGGGCGTCGCCGACTCCACCGTGGCTGAGGCCCTCCAGCCGCGGGGAGTTTGAGTTGAGGTTGAACAGCGCTGCAAGAGACAGCTGCTCGTTGGTGAGCATGCCGGCGGACGTGCCGGCGGTGGCCGCGGGCTGTACCTGGCCGCCTCCGCGCTCCTCGGGCGGGTGCGTGGCGGCCTGGCCGGCAAAAAACTGAGCGGCGGTGACGGCGCCGCTGCTGTGGCCCCGCGCGAGATGTCCGGAGCGGCGGTCGTGGGGGTTGTCGTCCATGTACGGCATGCCAGCCCGGCCGCCCGAGTGCAGCGGATGCATTGCGTTGGGCAGGTGCGCCTCCATGCCCGGGTGGGAGAGCGCACTCTTCTTGAAGTTGCCAAGGAGGGACAGCTCGGCTTCGGTGTACTGTAGGTGCGAATCGGTGAACGGCCGGGCCGGCTCCTGCAGCTGTGCGCTCCCTGGGTCAGCTCCAAGGGCAAACGTTGGTCCACCCAGACAACAGAACAGCCACACATTCAGGGCAGGAGGCATCCCAGCGATCCCGGTGGCCAGTCGCCTCACTCACACAAGCGAGTGCTGCACATAACGCATGTGGTGACGATGCGAGCCGGTGTAGGACAGGGCACAAAGGTGAGTGAGGCTCTCACCTGAGCGTGATCCTCGTGTGGCGGAGGGTAGCTCTGGCGGCGGACCGGGCCGTGCAGGGAGAGCAGGTCCTGGCCTGCAGCCTGCGCCTGGCCGGGCTCCTCCTTCGGGTTGGCAACTAGCGCACCACCAGGAGCAGACGCCGGCGTGGGAGCCAGGAACCGTGGCCTTGAAAAGTGATGCATCCAATCATGCTGAGCCGGGCCCATCTCACCACTCTGAGCAAGCTTTGCAGCCTGCTGCTCTCGGAGAGTCTTCTGGTCGTCTGCGCCTGCAACTGTGCTGCCCTGTGACATGTGAGTGATGCAGGCTGAACATCGGCCGTACACCTGATCGAGGTGAGCCAACGTATGCAGCCCTGCCCTGGGTCTCTTTCAGCATGCAGCTGCTGGATTTGCGCATCAGGTGACCTTTCGTGCATCCAGTACACCATGATCGAGCTGTCCCTCGATGAAGAACTCTGTTCATGATGTGGACGAGGGAGAACAGAGGCCACACAAGGGCCGCATCCAACGTACCAAACATGGGACATTGTTGCAGACAGTCAGGTCCGTCTATGATGCAGCTTCCGAGCGTGGTGCCGAGGCAGAAGAACAGCTCGAAATCACTCCTGCCGCAAGCAGCGAGGCAGGTAAGCCTCCGCACAGCCGGCAGGATGTGATGGAGCGACACACAGGCAGCGAGCGGATGCAGGGCAGCACAGGAAGTCCATGGAGAGCCGCACTTAAAAGTTCCACGTAGTGTGTGATCTCAAAGTTGGTCTGTGCAGTCATGCCGCGAGCGGCGACGGCAGCGCGGTCATAGGCAATCGCAGCCTCCTTCTCGGTCAAGTACAACCCCAGGTACTTGTACTTGCGGCCGACCACCTGGCCGATGCGCGCCTCCCACTTACCCTTCTGATGCTTTGTTACACCCCGGTACCTGGAAGAGTTCTGGTTGCTGCCTTTCCCTTGCCGCCGGAGTTGTTGAACTAACTCTTCCTTCGTGACCTACAGCACCACGCATGCCCATGTGTCAGGGTCATTCCTACGAACACGGTCTGTACGACAACATGTTGACTGTCCTCGGCGCACCGACTCAAAGTTGTCGAGCTCCCCCTTGTACTCTGAAATTGGGAAGTTTGTGATAGCCGTTTGTCCACGGCATTTTACCGCCGCAAGATCATACGCTAGTGCTGCCTGATCTTCTGTGTCAAAACCACCCAGATAGACCTGCAAACAAATAGCTTTTCAAAATAACAGCTCTCGACTGAACTTTTGCAGCCACATATGCCCAGTGCTATCTATCTAGATAGCTCGCTGCTCTTGCAGAAATGTTGATGACGCCAACATCTGACAAGCAGGCACGTGCAAACAGATCTTGAGTTAGCGTTTACGTATCCTTAGGTGTCACACTCAACGAGCTGATATCATCCTCAGAGTCGAGGGGGGAGTCAGAGGAGAACGCATTCTGCAGTTGGCAAGGACCACAGACACAATATCGTGCGCACAACCAACTTGACTATGATAATGCAGCGGCCAAGGAAGGTCGTGTCAGCCAGGCGAATGCACTCCAAAAAAGCCTTGGTAGGACCTGGCAAGCATGGACAATTGCGGTTGCGCTTCACAGAGACTGATGCACAATATCTGCCACCACACTTGCAACAGCGGAGCTGCACCACATGTACTCACCTGCTTCCCTGAGTCCCAGATATGGCTTTCAAAGCGTCCTGTGCGGCAGTGGTGGGTCACTCCCCTGTACTTCGATGTTGAGCGGACGCCAGGCTTACCTGGGGACTTGGTGGGCTTCTTCACTCCATGCTGCTGGCTACCTGTGGCCTTCCTGTACACACAGTGACCATAGAGTCATGCAGCTGGCAAATATCTGAAAACAATACAATTTCAGCTGCAAATCAAATCATGCCTAGTAACAACAGGTTACCAGCAACAACCATCACTGTGCATGTGCAAATGTGCACAGGTTTGACATTGGACCAACCGACACCTCATGAACCTAGAAACTCAGAGTTCCAGCAGGTGGCGCGAGCAAGAGGAAACATTGTGGCCATAGCAGAGCTGTTGTTTGCAGTCCAGCCCTGACAGTGCGGCTCGAGAAGCTGCACCGGACAAAAGACTTCCAGCCTCGATAGCGTATCTGAAAGCACACCGCGCAAAGTTCTGCCGGGTCAACCTCAGCTGATGACTTTCAATAACGTTGATAGATTCACTGTCGTCGCTGATGTGGAATACGTGATTTTGTGTTTCAATTGGGGCCGCTGTGAACGTCGGACGTGACAACGCTATGCACGAGATTCTTGCATATGTCATTTTCACCGTGAACCATGCAGCAGCTCCGACACCAGGCTTACCTTGTTCACCTGCTGGAAAAAAAGCGCCCTACAATCTAGACACTCAGCGTCCTGGGGAAATAATGCGCGTCCCAGCACAACAGGGACAGGTTTTGCGCGTCCGCACGTGATCCTATTCACAGTCTACAAGGTGGTCCGAGACCACATGTACGATCAACGCCGCATCATGCATGGTTCGAGCAGCGAGAATATGAACTCATGCATGACGTCGACGGGGAATCATGCATATAGCTGTCATCGGTTTACAACCGCCACACACGCGGGAACAAACGCAGCTGGCTGGAGGAGGACACCACCTCATCAAACGGAATAACAACACCACGAGACGCATGAAAACTGAACAACTCACCCGCTTATACCAGAGGATTGCCCACATGCAGGCCGTCGTCGGAGTGTTCGGGAGTGCGTGCTCATGGCAGTTTGGTGGTGCGGCAAGGACAACACAAACGCCGTGCCCCATGTATCCATGTAACATCGAGGTCACCATCACGAGGCCTCGTTGTGAGGAGCACCGAAAAGCATAGAATATTCATCGTAAGCCAGATCTAGGCGGGCGGGTCGGCTGCTGCAGGATCCAGCTCTAGAATGCATGTGGAGATCACACGGTACAGAGGGTAGTGATGAAATCTGAATCACACAGAAGAATGAGTGCATCACACCGAAGAATGAGCTCAGAATGGGCTCAACAAACACAGTACAAGGACCTGCTACAAGGCAGCTTCACTCTCACACCACAATCATGCAGGCGCACACAGTAGGTGCACACAGTAGGTGCCACATAACCATGTTCCACAACACTCTTCAAAACATTGTCCCAAGCATCAAATCACAGAGGATGGAGGGAACGTGGACACAACTACTCTGCTGACCTTGCAAGCAACAGACAGTGCAGAGAGCCGTGATGCAGACCCATGGGCGGAGCTCTGCCAACATTATCGTGTACAGCATTGACATGAAGTCCGACAAGCGTGTACCCGGCTCCTCCAGCTACATCTCGAATCGTGCTTTGGATCATTTGCCAAAATGTGGCAAAATAAGTCGTGGTCGTCACCAGACTTGAACACAGCATGCAGCCAGAAACATGCGCAGCAGTGGTCACACCAAAGAACGTCAGGCAGGGGCCTGACATGCGGCAGCAACTGCTGATGCACAGCTCAAAACGATGAGATGCAATGAGGCTTTCAGGAGGCGGGGCTTCCACACCTGCCCCCTCCGCCACGGACGCCGCCCGGCGTAGACTTCCGCTGAGGGCCCGCTGGCTCGGACCCTCCAGCTGTCAGCTGTTCCGCGCCGCTGACGTTCAAGACACTAGGTTGCCCTGTTGCAGCAAATGATCCGGGGTGGAATGGTGCATGCAACGACGAGGCGGCGCGAGCGGCGGCCAAGGCCGCATCGCTGATCTGCATGCCTGGACCTCCATTCCATGGGCCACTGGAAGACGGCAAGCCTGGCTGAGATGGAGGAGCCGAGTACTGAGTGTATGAATGCTGGAGCTCTGTTCTGGGCTGGAGATTTGACGCATGAAAGCCAGACGGGACTCTGACATCAGGCGGCTGTGAGTACGAAAACTGTGGTGGGGTGGACTGCGGCCGCTGGATGCCGGCAGCTGTTGGAGAGAGGATGGGCGCATGAGGAGGTGCTAAGAGCGGCACTTGTGCGGTGGTTGTAGCCATCGCTATGTTGTTGTCAATACCTGCCTTGTTTGCGTGTTGGCCCGAATTCTCTTCGGTCATAGCTGGCATGTGCCTGCACAGGTAAGTGGATGTTGCTAGCACGCCACTCGGGCCATGAACCTTCTGCTTCATGCTGTGGATTGGGGGGGGGGGGGGGGGGGGGGGGGGGGGCAGTGGTGGCGGAGTATGTCCGGCAAGTTGAGATGAAGACGTACACACGGCCATAGAAGCATACACAGTCCCGTAATCAGATACGTGTATTGTACTGTTCTGGGGGAATACCGGTCGGCAAGTACTGATCCAGCAGCAAAGAGTCACTGCTGAGTGATGTTGCAGCAACTCATTACTTGGCGACAGTGTACTGTGCTCAGGAAAGTAAGCGCATTGAAAATAGGTAAGAAATGATCAAATCTGCGATAGCCCTCAATGGCACGGTATAATTCACCAGTCCTAAAAGCCAGTCTACAGTGGCTCGTCGGCATGCTGACCCGCCCCCGTCAGGCCAAGCCCCGGAAAACTTGCACTTCGGGAAACTGAAATGGAAGATAAACTAGCCTATTATAGCAGGTGGATCAATCAAACAGGCAATCAGCGATTGACGATTGCACTCGGGACCATCAGCTCGCTGGTCATCCGATTGTCAACACTCGTCGCGGACACATTCGCAAGCGCTGAGCGATCAAAACTCACGGCGCAGCCAGGCATAACTTCGAACATCAGACCCGTTAAGCTCGAAAGTGTTCAAAGACATCCCGCTGTGAGGCTGTGTGGTCTTGCGAGCGAGGAGGCAACCCAGCGCATGGGACTCGCAGATGGCCCAAGCCAATTAGGCCTAACAGCGCGCGGCCAGAATGTTGGCAACTCTAAACTTCTGCTACAATATGAAATGATGACAAGTTGAGCTTTGATCCAACAGTAAGGCGTCCGCGACGTCAATGTACGCCAGTGGAAGACCGTCCAGCCGGCCATGAACAAGCTGTAATCACAGCCGGATGAGACACGCACAGTGCTGCCATTGAGTTCATCAATTACAAATGTGCCAATGCACGAAATTTACATGCCAGATCTCCTTGAACCAAGATGGCCGGCCATCCGATTCGACCGGACGAGGAGCACGCCAAGGGCACCGCGAGAGTGAACACGACGCGTGGGCCAGCTGAGCTCATACCCACGCTTATGGGTTACAATGGTAGTGAAAATTATTTCCATGAGCAACATAATCGAGTGAAGCATCGCGCGCGGAGGCAACATCGGGCTAAAGAGAGGCACCCCGGCGACAGGCGCTCTCGCTTGGTGTGCAGCCACGCCCCACGAGATAGCACGGCGGTGCCGGAGACGTAGTAACATATAATCTGTCTGGCTCGAAGGGACGAGTCTCGCGAGGCTGCTGCCGCCCAGACACCGGACTGCCGCTGTGCGTTTGAAGTCATGAAGAGCGAAGCGCGGCAGAGGATGCATCCAGCAGCAAGCACACCTCCAGGCTGTATCATCATTGTTCAATCATCCGACGATTGAGTTGCATGTGAATTTATATCCTGTTGGACAATGGGAGTTTGAGATGCGCGCTGCTGTCCAAGTGTATCGCGACCGAGGGAGCTCAATTGACAGCAACAAAGGCAAGGAACCACACCCCTTCCAACAGGTGAACAGGAAGTATCACGAAAGCTTTCTCCGTCCTTGCTGACAAGTGCAGACCGACTAACAATTTGTAAACTCATGTGCATGCTTGGTTTGGACCATCTCACGTTTTCATGCATGTCGCCTTGCAGCCAGGAGGGGATCTTACGCACACACAAACCACCAAACGCAACATCGAACAACTCTCGTTATTCACCACGCGCAATCTTCACAGTTGTGTGCCATCATGACTCTGGGCTAGCACAAACACCGTGGCGAGGTGATGTGTTTGCAAGGTCTTGGGCTGCCAGTAGCGTCACCAGGCCCACAACCTCAGGTCCAGCTGCCGGCAAAGGCATGCTGGCCGAACGACAGCCTGCCTGCATGACGGCATGGACCTCCGTGACCTTGCACCTTGAGTGAACTTGATCCCGGACATGATTAGATGCACGACAGGACTGAGTTCTGCACATGCTGCTGAACTCTGCCGATGTGCATCGCGGCCATCAATCGCGAGAGCCTCGCTCTGGCTTCACCCCATAGCGGTACAACATGACTGGCCGCAGCCGTTCGTGCGGTCGTGAGGTACGGATCCCAACGTGAGTATGTCGCAATCGGTACGTCAGTATTACCCGTCCTCACCCCGAACTGCTTTCATCTGTTGACGGACCAGACGTGATAACGACTGCCGGCCCGCGGGCCCTCCGCCCCAGCTGGCCGCTGCCCGTCCAGCATTCTCGCCCCGGCGCTGGCCTGCGCTCTCTCAGCCGTCTGCCCCACACGCTGCACGCCGTGTAGGCCCGCACGCAGCCGGGCTCGGCCTTTCGTCATCGCCTGCGACTGAATGTGACGTGCAACACCAGGCATCCCAACAGCGGCCGTACGGGTGGCATTGTCCGTCACCCGTGGCAATTGGTATGCGTTGCGTGTGAAGTGATGCCACCAAGAACCGGCGACTTGCGTTGCAAATTTGGGCCAAACCCTGCTCCGAGGCCCCTGTATACAGCTCTATTTACTTATCGTGCATGTCAACTTCGGCTGGTGACAGTGCCAGGTATGCCGTGCGCGTGGTTGCAGGTGTGCGCCGCCTGCCGTCAGGGCCGTCATGACTCAGTTCGCCCACGGCATTCACACGGCTTACACGCGCAAGCAGCATGAGATTTGCATATGCTGGCTCCGCAGTGACGGCGTTCCATGTCGTCGAGGCGGGCGTTGTGCACCCGTCGAGAGCATCGAACCGCTCGTGATGGCCGAGGCGTTCGTGCTGCCAGCTACAGCGACAACGCCACAGGAACTGCAGTGGCTCTACGGGGCAAATGGCGCAGTGTGTCTGCGGCAAAGTGGACTGCACAATCCCGTTAACCTTCGCCCCTTACATATCCTGAGCCGTTGAAAAGATGACCGCAGCGCGTGAGCATTCTGCGACACAGGCTCGCAAATCCTTTCGTTGCGCAATGTAGGCTGCATACACACAGCTTTCAGCCATTGTTTGCTGTACATGGTGCTGCTCTCGTTGGAGGGGGTGCAACGTTGAGCAGTGAGCGATGGCTGCCGTGTGAGACGACCGTCGCTTGGCTCGACTCCTGCACACTGTAGCCTCGACGCGACGTCGTGCAGAGTTGCACAAAACGAGAATAGATCAGTTCCTAGACAAATCGACCATCTTAAGTCCTTATACACTGCAGGCGCAAATAGGAAACTCATTGTATATAGTCGAACAAGTGTGGGATTCCGCCAATCGATCACACGGTGTCTCACTTGACATGGGCGTGAATGCGCGCGAACCCCCATTGCAGTGTACACAACATGCTAGCCTGAGCAAAGCGATGCTATATCACTGTTAGCTCGAGTTCCCCCTTACACCGCACTTGCTTCTACGAGTTACACCTGCGTCTTTGTGTCGCCACTCGCGCCAGAGCGATCAGCAGGGCACATCATGTTATCCTTGTTTGAAAGGCAGCAACTGCGGTTTGATGCACCCGTGTGTGGCTTGTGCCTGTGGTCTCGGGGCGTGCTTGCTGGAACGACGTCCGGGGCAGTGTACGTTGTGATCAAGAGCGGCGAACACTGGAAGGTCAGTGCAACGTCACTCCTTTGACAATCTGGCTGGCAGCTGCAGCTGCTACAGCTGATCTGCTGTGCTATTCTTGCATGATGGAGAAAGCAGATTGCTGCACCTCCTGCCAGCATACACGCGCCTGTTGGCTCAAACATGCATCCACAAACTAGTTCAATCAAGTTTAGGTATGGGACTGAGCCTTTGCAGGTTCCCCAACGTGCCGTGCGCCTGAGCAAAGAACCAGTACAACACATGGTCAAGGCATGTGCCCAACACTCATCAGTGGAAAGGCTTGTTGCAATTACTGATGAGGGAGTCACCATGTATGCCCTCCCTGATCTGTCACTGAAGGGTCAGGCGTTCCGAACGAAGGGTGCAACGGCGATGGCATGGCAATCAGCTAGTCAAACACTGGCTGTTGCACGGCCTGGCTCTCTGGGGAAACCGAACCAGTGCGAGCCCACCCACAGATGCTGCCCTGATCATGAACGGCTGTCTCACCATCGTAAGCATTTGATGCGCAGTATATTAACACCTGCTGCATATATGCCTCTCCTGTGTGCTTTCTGGCAGCACCATCTACGCCCAGCCGCTCACAAAGCCTGTTGTACTGTCAAGCTGGCTGGGTGCCCACCTGAGTAGTAAGCGACCTACGACTTTGTAATGGCGGCAGCCTGCTGCAGGGTGGAGGTTTTCCTCTACCAAAACAAGTCTTTCACTTCGCTGCACAAAGTCAATCTGCCAGATCCCATCACGCAGCTGACCTGGCTGTCAGATAGCCTGCTGTGCACGTCAGAGATCGCCCTCTTGACAATTCCTGCGGCCACCGATCAGCCTGGCCGGCCCGCTGAGGCCGCCAGGTGGCACTCTCGTGCCCCAAGCGTCCTGGTTGCGACAAGTGCCTCCGAAGCAACGATATTCCAGGGCAGAACAGTACACTACTTCAGCTCAACAGCTGGCCATGTAACGGGGCGATGGGTGTGGTCCCCAGGCAATGCCGAGGCCGCGGAGGCAGCGGAGGAGCCTGCACGAGCCGCAACCCCCGGCCTACATGCATGCTACCCATACATGCTGCTCTCAGGGGTGGCTGGGGAGATCGAGGTCCACCTGGCAATGCCAGAGGCGGCGCACACCGACCTCATGACGGTGCGCATCCCCGAGGCGCCGGATGAGACAGAGACGGTGGCCAGCACAGCAACGAACGGCGGCCTTCCATGGCGGCGCGGCCGCCGCCTCCTGGATCCTGGCGTCATCTTTGCTGCCAGCCCTGCTGCCACGCAGCAGACCGGCTCCGAGGGGGCCTCGCCGAGGGACGGCTTGGTGCCGGGGACTGTCGCCACGGCCAGCCGCGGCAGCTACATCGTGCAGGTGCCGGCCCCCTTGCCCGACGTCAGTGGCATAACAATGTATCAATACTGATCTCAATCTGGCGGCAGCAGGCGCATGCATGCCGTCTGCTTATGGCGCTGCGGCGTGCCCATGTGTGGCTCTCGAGTTCAGCAACACAGCCGGAGCCGGTATGGTCATCCAGACAGGCATGGGGTCCAATCAAGGACGTGCATCTTCTGGAGGCACCCTTGCGGCGGGCGTGCTCTGTTGCGTGTGCATGGGCCCTTGACTTAGGCGGCCGCAGTGCAGGTGCTGGAGCTGAAGCCGCTGCAGGAGCAGCTGGACGTGCTCGTGGCCAAGGGGCGCATCCGCGAGGCGCTCGCCGTGTGCGAGGCGCTGGACGGCGAGGCGCAGGACCCCGGTATCAAGGACCGCCTGCGGGTGGCCCTGGGCGTGCACTTGTGCGACGAGGTCCGCGCGGCCTGCTCACCGCCGCATTGCCCGCAGTGCCATTGCAATCGAAGCCTCCTGCACCTCATTGGCGGCATGTGCACACTCAAGGACCGCGCCTCGTACACGGCTGGTATAGATGCTGTTGTGGCTTGATTGCACCCAAGCCATGATCTCTCGCCACCTTTTGGGGCCTGCTTTGATGTGTGCCAGCGCTTGCTTGGGCCAGACGCCCACCACGCCGGCGGCCATTGATGGCTTCCACGGCGGGACAGCAGGAAATCAATGTGATGGTTGCACTGCAACTACGCATGCTGCGCAGTAACAGCCGCCGTCGCAGTGCAGGGGGACCTGGACCAGGGGCTGTCGGAGATCGCATCTGCGTCACGCATCTACCCCCTCGCCATGCTGCAGTACTTCCCGTCGCTGCTGCCTGACCCCAAGGCTGCGCTGGCGACGATGGACAAGACTCACATGAGCCGCGGCACGCGCGTGCTGCTCGGAATCGCCCCCCGCGCCGCCCCAACGCCCGACGCTGCCAGAAATTCTGCGCATGGGCAGGCAGTGGGTGGGGCCGGCGGAGGCCTGGCTAGCTCACAGAATGCTGCGCCCTCGCTTGTTCTGCCGTACCTCGTAACTTTCCGCTCGCGCATGCTGTCGCGCGCTGGCTCAGATTCAGAGAAGGAGGTGCGCCGCTACAGCCGCCCAGGGCACCTGTGCTCGCGCATCGGCCAGCAGCACAGACGGGGCAAGGCCTGCCTCACAGAAGCCTCCTAGATGATTTGATGTGGGGAGGTGGCTCCAATGTCTAGGCCGTTTGTGGCAGGAGCGGGGTGTGCGGTGCAGGTGGGGGCCGCACGCGCGCGCGAAGTCGTCGACATGGCACTCCTGCTGGGCTGGCTCCAAGGGGCAGAGCACGCTGCGCTGCTGGGCATGCTGCGGCAGCCGAACGCAGTGCCGCTGTCGCAGGGCCGCACTGCGCTGCAGCGTGCCGGGCTCTACTTGGAGCTCGTGCGCCTCCTCCATACTGCCCGACCGCCCAACCTGCAATGCTTTCCGTTCTGTATCAGCACAGCCCGCGATCAGCATGCTCAACATGGCTGCCGCCACCATGAATCAGATTTGTGGCTGCCACATGCCGGCCGTTGCCTGAAGAGGAGGTGCGGGCGCTTCAGTCGGTGCAAAACGTAGGCCACAGGACAGCCGCCTGCGCTCATGCCCAGCGACTGCTTCAGCTTGCTGTTTGCTGTTTGCTTTGGTAGCGGTCACAAGCACTCATGTGAAGCTGCCACGCACAGCAGCACAGTCAGCTCCCGGGTAGCTCCGTTCTTGCACACCAGCGTGCTGAGTCTGGGCGCCAGGCTGCATCGGTCAGGCTGCCTGTTGCGCAGGTGGAGCTGTTTGAGGGGCACGGCAAGCACGTGGATGCCCTGGACACATACCGTGAGCTCTGCGTCAACGCTGAGGCCCTGGACCCCCCTCCGCGGGGGGTCTCGGCCGGGCTGACCGGCAGGCTCGCGGCGAACCATGCGCTGGCGTACCTCGCCCGTATCCCGGACACCGACCCAGGCAGCAGCACTGCCCTGATCTGCCGCTGCCTGGAACAGTGGCTGCTGAAGGTCGGCTCCAGGCACCCCCGGCCTAATGCTGCATGCATGATTGCATGCATCCGGGATCACTGCTGAGATCTTTGCTTGAAGATTGGGCCCGTGTAAGCTTGCCAGGGGTGTTGTTTGTTTGACACAGCATGCTGCTACCTGTGCATCATGCATAGACTGGCCCGCCCAAGGAGTGGGCGGAACTTTCCACTGTGGGATTGAGCTGGCATGAGCGAAGGGGCTGGTAATCCCTGCCATGCAACACTTGACAGCCTAGCTTGAAGTCACCTGACTGTCATGACCAGTGATGCACCAGGGCAGGGTGACTGACCGCCTGGCACTGGGCTTGTGACAGCGTGGGAACACACAGGAAGCATGTGACCCTCTGTAGAGCTGGGGAAAGTCCTAGCATGCCTGTGTATGAACTTATCACCATCATGGGCATGCATGTGCCATTGCAGACTCAGAGTTGATGTGCATGCTGCCACACTGGCGGCAGGACAGCATCATCATCAGCCTCTCCGACTCTCATGCAGCAAAGTACAGATTCTCTGCCTGTTCGATGGTGTCCCTGTGTAATCACGAAGAACCCTGGGCTGGTCACAATCGCAAGGTGGCCACAGGTGCAGCACGCCCTGCCGTTGTCCCGGCTGCTTGTCCTGGCAGAACAACAGTGCCCCAGGCCAACCGCTGCAGACCCCGACACGACCCACAACACATGGAGGCTATACATGCAGGCCGATGCAGATGGAAGCGTTGAGCTGCTGCTCGCGCGCACCCCGCCGGTGCCGCCGGATGCCGCGCTCGCAGCCCTCCACTCCGCTGCGCCCGCCCTCGCTGCCCCATACCTCGAAGCCGCCATCCAGGCCGGCATAGCAAGCGCGCAGGACTTTCACTCCACTCTCGCAGGTATCTACATGGCCGCCCTGGCTGCGGCCGCACCCGCCGCCCCTCGATCGCCACACTCCGCGGCCCCCCCGCCGCCCGCCTCCGCGGAGGAGCAGCTGCACACCCGCAAGCTGCTCGCGATCATCAAGGACTCGCCGCATGTGCGGCCGGAGGAGCTGCTGCGGCAGATGCCGGACGCACCGGCGCGCAGCCTGCTGCTCGCTCGCGCCGCGCTGCACGAGCGGCAGCACCAGTTCCAAGCCGCGCTGGATGTGTACGCCCACCAGCTATGTGACCACGCGGCCGCTGAGGCGTTTGCAGACCGCCTTTACGATGGCATGATGGTGCGTCTGCTTCTCTTGCTGCCTGTGTGGCGGGCGTGCCACCTCTGTTGCATATGCGCGCATGCATGCACAGGGCTGCTGTCCCCATTGCAGCCGATCATGCGTGGCCGGGCTCCGGGCAGTACTGTGGCACCAACGCTGGCATCTGCGAGGGTGCTGCACGGCTTGGGCAACCGGGTAGAAACGCGGGCGCATGTGGCGTGCAGCAACGGGAGAAGGCGCGGGAGCCCGGGGCGGCACCGGCAGTGCGCGAGGCCGCGGTTGCAGGCCTTGTGAACGTCCCAGGGGTGCAGCGGCCACGGGACGTGTACACTTGGGTTCTGCGGACGATCCTGCGGCCTGAGGCACAGCACGGGCAAGGGGCGGCTGGCAGCGGGGGCGCTGCAGAGCGAAGTAGCACTGGCACCAGTGGGGACACGGCGGACGCGCTGCAGTTTGCGCTGCTGCTGATTGGCAGGAAGTGGGAGCGCATGGACGTGGCCGCATCTCTGGACTGCCTCCCGTCTGAGACGAGAATCAGCGATATGGGCGCGTGCGTCTCAGCGCTGAGTGTTGGCATCATGCGCCGGGGCAATGGCAGGACTCTTCATGTGCGGGCCCCCTCAAGCCTGCTCAGGCACATGCTGGTGTTGATGTTGTCGTCGATGTTGTTTTGGCCCACAGCACTGCTGTGCACAACAGTGCACTGACAGGGTGACCCTTACAGCATGTGCCATGTGTCAGTGTGTCGTTGTTGGTGTCTGAGTGTCACTGATGGGCACTCATCTGCAACTGATGGCTGCATGACAGTCCACGATGCCTGCCATGTCATGAGTCACAGGTGCAATTATTTGCCTGTTGTCTGTGTATGTCTGTGCCTATCCAGATTGAGCATTGAGTCAGTGAGCTCTGTGGAGGCTATGCACAATTGATGCATGGATTTGCTCGCCTGTCTGTCACCTCAGCTGCGATGTGCAGGCAAGTTTATTGAATGCCTACAGACATCAGCTGTGCTATGAAAGCATGGTGCTGGATGACAAGTGTGCAATTGTGACACCCAAGTCTCTGTGCCAAGTTTGTCACAAACGGCTGGGAGCTCAACAAGCCCTGATTACTCCAGAGCTGAGGCTAGTTCACAGCCGATGTTGCCCGAGGTAGCGTTGGTCGAGGTTCTTCTGTCTGTGTAGCTTAGTATCAGGTGGGGCGAGGGTTGATGCAGTCAGCTGATCCGTCGACTCGGTGACATAATATGAGAAATAT
This sequence comes from Ulva prolifera, assembly GCA_023078555.1. NCBI lineage: Eukaryota > Viridiplantae > Chlorophyta > Ulvophyceae > Ulvales > Ulvaceae > Ulva > Ulva prolifera. Next base: position 4,517,287 of record CM041201.1, on the reverse strand, counting down.
GGTTTTCATCTTTTAATTTTTCCCTCTTCGAATAGCAGCCCGACCCACCCTATAGGGCCCTATGCCATCTCGCGTGACTCCGAAACGGCTGTGACTGATCCGTGCGCAGCTGTGACGGCTACACTGGCTGCGCGCGGGAACGGCATCGTCGCGGTGGAACCACACTTGACGCAGTGTCTCTGCAGGACCTATCGCCACGTTGCTGCAGTTGCCGGTGCTTGGCAGCCTCGACGCAGATGATTGCGGTACCAACACGCGGATGCTGTCTCCCCATTCGCAGTTTTGTTGTGCTTGAGGGAGTGGGGTGATAAGAAATCGCGTGGCAGCACCTTGTCATCGCGGGTAGAAGGTGGTCAGCAACGCGGTAGCCCATTTGCGACGCAGCATGTCAGTATGACTCGGTTGTGAGCCATCTTGCAACTACTATTCAGCCTGCTGCAGTTATGGTCGCAAGCGATGGCAGTGCGTGCGGGAAAGGCGCACGGGAGCAGAATGTGTCAGTCATACACGGGACCTCGCTGACAGGTGGAATGCAGGGCACAAAGCCACAACCAGTAGATTCGAACTCCTGTAGAGCGCGTTCTGCTGCATTGGGCGACGTCGTGCCTGATCATTGTATCAGCCACTACGTGCGCCAGCAGCTGTGCTTGCCGGACCCACCGACTCCATATCTGTTCAAACCGCTCGACATAAGACAGATAAGAGGAAGACAAGCCCCCCGGAATGGCGTCTTGCGTGGCTGCGATCAGGCCAAGTCGGTCCCGCAGATCGCTCCAGAAGGTCATCCGTACAACAGAGTCTGCACTATAGATGGCAGGGTGCTTGCATGCGAGCAAGACACGGGCCCCCTTGCATCCAATGAAGATTTTCCTGATGGTAACATTCACGAATTGGCCTTCGCCCCTTTCTCCGTCCCATATGGTGAGCTCTTTCTCCCATACTGTGCATGTAGTCCTCATTGCAGCAGGCCTCTGCACGCTGTTCCCAGTCCAGGCTTGGGATATAGGCATCTTGTCCTACCACAACGTCAAGTCTAAACGCCGCTTCTGCACACCTCCCAGCCGTCCAGAGCATCTCCGCCAACAATTGGAGGCACTGGATTGGGAACAGCACCGCTGCAAGGTTCAGCAGCATGGGGATCCCCCGCCCAGCGCTCAGACCAAGCTCTGCATTCGGCAGACAGCCAATCACAGCATTGGCACCCTCCTCACTCACGAGACTCTGCTGGGGCCAGTGCAGCAAGACGCAGCGACACCTGCACTGCTGTTTGCTGGGATTCCAACTCAGTATAACTGCCACTCATCGATGCGCCGCATCTCGTGGCAAAGAACTGTACGGTGTGGAGCCAACACAACTCCGTGCACCTGCCAACTGCTGTGACATGCATTGATCCCAATGAGCAAGTCAGATGAATCACGGCGCCCGTGTGCCTGGTATCTCATTGTCACGCCTCGCTCTTGCAGACGCATCTCTTCTGGTGCGCGCTGCAAAGCATCAATCGTACCTCTGCTCCTACATCGAGCTCAAACAAGCGCATGCAAGATGCGCAGTGCTGTGACATCATGCATCAATGTTCCCCTCGATACTGTGAGCTGTACATCGAGCTGCAGGTCTGCGATGGCCGCAGCTGACAGAGCTCAGCAACGCCGGAACGCAGATGGACCGCCGTGGGTCAGCCCTGCCCAGCTCGCTGGATATAGTATGGCGCTGCAGCTGCCGCCGCCGGCAGGCTTCACGCATCCGCTCCTGCGCTACCCTGCTGGCTGCGGCTTCACCCAGCGAGTCGGCTATCCGTTCTCTGCCGCGCCTGCGCAGTTGTGGGCGAACCAGGCAGACCCTCACCCGGACGCGGTGGACTGTGATGCACCCCCCGGCCCCGCTCCTGTGAGTATTGCATGCCCAGCGCAGACCAGCTGTGCAACCGACGCGCTGTTCCTTGACTCAGGGCTGGGCGCATTGTCTGACAGGGGGCCCAGGGGAGCCGGCGGACTCCCACAGATTGCAGAGGAACTGTCGGAGGATGGTCTGCCAGACTCTGACCTCGACGAGTGTGGCGTGAGCGCCCGCAGCAGCAGCTGCGCAGACCGAGGCACCCCATGCGGCCGTGTGTCACTTGGCGACCCACCTGCATGGCAGGCGCAGCGCTTCAATGACTGCAGCGCCACACGGGCCGGGGTGGAGCTGGAGGATGAGGGCGGCTGTGAGGAGCGACAGCTCGTAGAGGCGGGAGGCTACTCTCTGGCAGGGCCTGCGCCGGTGGACACACAGGTGCCGCAGCGGCTGTGTCTCGACTCCCTGCGGCCCAGCCCCGACCCCGCTTCACAGCAGGACACGCGGGACGGTGGCGGTGTGGCCGAGGAGGCGCGCATGGAGGTTGTCATCCCGCAGCGTGGCACGCATGGGCCTGTGCTGGCCCGGGTCGCGGGCCGGCCGGAACTGCAGTACGCGGCTCTGGACCACGCTGGAGATGGCCCCGCAGACAAGTCGGCGCTGGGGGCCGCACAGGTGGCGGCTGCAGCGGGAGGCCACCCCGCGGGCGATCCCACACACTGTAGCTGTAGACCCGTGGAAATCAACATGTTGTCTTGGATCAACGACCTTGCGGTGGCGAGGCAGAGCGTGGGGTGTGGCGGTGCGGCCGCGGCACAGCGGTGCCCTGAAGCTCAGGACGGCGCCGCACAGCCGTGTGGTGGGCTGATGGTGGGCTCGGGTGGAGGGGGCCTGGGCGGTCCCGGCATGGGCGGCTGGGATGAAGGGCCATACGATACCGCGCTGGAGTTCATGTATGCCCCGGCGGCTGGCCACGTGCAGGGAGAGGAGCACAGCAGCAGGGGCCCGCCACAGACGCTACGGAGGCTTGAGCCGTCGCCTCCGGACGGCCAGTATGACGGCTGGAGTGAGGTCGCGATGCGGCTGTCACCCATTAACCAGGAGACTTCATACAGCCGCCCCCGCATGAGCGATGCCGCGCCGGCGCATGGCCACCCACCACCGCCGGCGCACCCCGCGTGCGCCCTCCACACCACATGGCATGCCGGTCACCCCAGGCTAACACTGTGAACTAGCTGCTTGCTCGTACTGCTGCACCAGGCTTTCCGCATGTGGCAGAACGTGTATGGGTGCCATGCTATGGTAACTGGCTCTGCGTGATGCAGTGTGGAGGAGGCGTGGCGGCAGGTGCTCAGCAGGGGTGCAGTGCAGCGCGGCGGCAGCGAGCTTTCGATCGTGCGGCCACAGGCTTTGGACCCCGTGGCTGCCATATCCCCCTTCGTCAGGCCCGGCCCAGCCCGGTGCGAGTTGGTCAACCATGAAACATGTAGAACAAATTACATGAGCTCCGGTCACTGCATGGCACAGCACCTAGGCAAATCACCATGGATTGTGACCATGAGATTCAAGTGCGGCATCGGCCCTCATGGCTGCAGCATGCAAGCCCTGAAGCAGGTCCACACGGGGCCTACATGCATGATCAGCCGTGCGACCGCATGAGTCACTGCCCCAGTAGACACACTTGGCATGCGGCTGCCCGTACGTGTAGTTGCTGTATGCCGCGGCGGGCGGCGTGAGACGCGCTCAATCCCCTGGGGGCCCTGCATGCAGGACTCACAGCCAGGGTGTGGCGGAGAGGCAGCTGCCGCCGATCACGCCGTGCACGACGCCTGCTGCGGCACTGGACCGGCGGCCTCCTTCCGTCGGTGGGACAAACTGTGGCAGCGGCCTCGGCGACCGGGCAGGCTCTCTCACTGTCAAGCTCACCAGCAGCACCACCGCCGCCGCAGGCGAGGGCGGCGCCGACGGTGGCAGCCCGCTGTGGAAGCTGCTGCCTCAGCAGGCAGCGGGGGAGCTTGTGTCCGAGGCGTCGCAGCGGCGGCTGGAGCTCGCAGAGGAGAGCCTGCGGTGCATGCATGACCACAAGGCGCTGCAGGGCACGGCGGGTGCGGGGGGGCACGGCAGCGGCGCGGCGGGCGGCAAGGCAGGCGTGCTGCCACGGCTTGCAAAGGATGTGGATGAGCTGCTGCGGCACGATGCTGGGCTGCGCATGGCGCTGGCTCTGCAGAGCAAGGCCGGGGCGGCGGGCGTGCAGGTGCAGGCGAGATCCGGCGGTCTGAAGATGCAGCGCAGCCGGGCCCCGGCAGGTAGCCTGCGGAAGGAGAGTGCAATTGCAGCTTGGAAGGGGTAGCTGGGGCGTGCCCTCTGAAAGCAGGCATTTGCTTGCTGTCGATGGGCTGGCGTTGCTGGCTGTGCGGTGGTGTGAAAGTCACGCCATGCAAGGTAGCATTCCCACGGGCGAAGGTCGACGGTGTTTCCAGAGCGGCGTCTGGCACGCAGTCGCTGCGCTGAGTGGCGGCTGTGACAGGGGGGTTGGCTGTTGTGTCACCTGTCACATGCGGTGGTGCTGGACAAGCCTGTCGGGCCTGAAAACATGGTGCAGCTGGATGCATGTACTGGATTGCGGGCGTAGGGCTCCGACACAGGCTGTCTGGGCTGTGCATGGCAGAGCCCCCTGTGCCTGTGCTTGCAGCCCGGCGTCGGGAAGGACATGCAGTGCTGCTATTACATGCAGTTGAATGCTGACACCGAGGAACTGCGCGTCTAGGGTCATGGTGCCATGGCGCCGGCACAGGCAGCAGCGTGGCACCTTGAACACTGAAACAGGGCAATGTCCAAGCAGCAGGAAGTGACTACGTTCATGGTCTTGGCCGAAGGCTTGCAGCTTGCAGTTTACGTACTGGCAAGGAGCATGCCAAGGTGTCTGGACTCATCTCGAATTTCAGCAGTGGCACTGTGATAGGCGCATGACTACAGAGCGAGAAAGAGGGAGGAGCTGCGTGCACTTGAAGCCATGCATTGGGCTTGGTGGAAGTCTCCGCATATACTTGTTCTCGATCATCTGTGTGAGCCACTTCACCAAAATCCTTCATGCACGAATGGACGTAACTTGTGGTCGGTACGGTGCACCATTTGACACAAACCATCAACGAATACAGAGCTGATGCAATCCAAACTGCACTGCCTCCCGAATGTACATTTATGCATGGCCACCAAGATCTCATGCTGCCTTGCTCAGCGTAGGATCGCTCATGAGCCCGACAACGAGAAGCTTTCATCAAATGCTCTGCTGCTTTTGACTTGGCGGGCAACAGTGGTCCAGTTGCATGCAGCTGCTCTGCCAGTGTTGCGTGCCAAGATCATCAGCAAGGATTGCTGGGATGCACTCGCTTGGACATAATGGCAGCTTGACTCAGGTTTTTACATGATGCTGCGTTCGGTGACTCTGCCAATTTGTGTGCGGGATCATGGTTTGCATTGATAAGGGTAGCAGTGGATTTGTGACAGGTGCAGAGTGAATTGCGCTGCCATATGCATGGTCTGACTGTTTCCAAGGAAAGTCAGTACCCATGATGTATGGCTGGCATTCTTTCAGATACGACAATGTATGCCAATACATGCAAACTTCTTTCATTCCCAATACCAACCCTGTATAGCCACTTTGAACTATTAGGAAGGTGATACAGGCTGCCAAACTACTGACATCCGTGCATAGCGTGTTCTCTTCTCAACAACCATGAGCAAAGTATAACACATACTTGCTATCCCTTCATGATGACCTTGAACCCCGCATCAACTTTCCTCACTTGAGTCAGACGTGCAAGGAGATGCGTTGCTTGCCTGGTGAGATATGCGACAGTCCTGCTAGTGGCAGTTCAAGCATAGCATGCACAGCTCTGCTCATCATTGCTTCCCATCAAAGCAGGGTTGGCAGCAAATAGGTGCTCGATGCATCGGTGATAGTTCATGCAGGTTGTGAGGTTGAACGCTGTGTACAGCTGGTGCGCACAATTCGAGAGACCTCAGGAGGTTGCAACTACAAGCGACCGCAGCCGAGCGAATGCCGACTCAGTGATTGCTTCACATACATCAACAATGGGGCCTGAGAGGCACTAGTCATCAATGGAATAGATCGAAAAACTCCTCGTTGGACGCTACAAAAGAAAAACAATGGCCTATGTACAGGCGAACAAGAGCTGCCCCGCGGTGCGAAAAGAAGCATCGCGGCTAGGCCTACGGCATGCAGTACATGTGATCACTCCCACCATGCAGCACATGTGATCACTCCCAGGAATCCAGCCACTGGCGGAAGTGATCATCCGAGTCGTCGTGGAGCAATGCTCGCAGCTGCGACGCCTGGCGGGTCCTTGCACGTATCGCTTCAGCAGCCACGATGTCTTCAAACTGGTCAAAGCACACGCGGCCATGCAAGCCGAGAGCATCGCAGATCTCCGCTACCATCGGCCCGTCCAGGTGATCATCCAGGGAGTCCATTGCCGCCCGGAATTCGGCAATGTTGAGCGCGCCATCTCCGTCTTTGTCCATCCGATCGAAGACGGCCCTCAGTCGCTGCAGCAAGCCAAGGTGTCAGCACGCAAGCCTTCAGCATTTGGTGAGCCCATCGGCTCAGCAAGCAAAGGGAGCGGGTTCAGGGCACAAGTACGACCGCAGCCATCATCTCATCGCTATGTATGGCTATGCCTCTATGCCTACCAGGCAATGCCTAGGCGGCTTGACTCAGCACTGCACTCCACAAGGTCACAATTTTGGCATGGCAAGATGAGTTGCGCCATAGCTATCACAAAGGCCTGCATGTTCACACACAGGCACAGTACACAGTGCATCGTTCACGTACTGGGTCCAGCAACCCCAAAACATGGTTCCCCTTTCATCCGGCGCCAGATAACAGCAAAACACAATCCTCAACGATAATTTATCACTTCAATGCCACAGTTCTGAACGGGGAACAGCAGTGGTCTGGGGAAGAGGTCACTGCTGCTACAGGGCATGGCGCAACACCCAGGCCTCCCAGGCGACACCCACACACCCTCGCTGACTACAAGCGCTGAGCAGTGTGCGGAAAGACAGGCAGCCAAGGCCTCACCTGCTGGGCGTCCAGCTCCTGAGGGGACTTGGCGGGCGGGTGCGATCGCTGCGGGCCCCGCAGCCGGTCAGCCTCCTGCTTGCCCTGCAGGTGGTGTATGGCATCCACCATGAGACGGACGCTGCCAATGGCGCTCAGCTCGCGGGCCATCGCATCCAGCCGCTCCAGCTCCTGCTCCGCCTGCAGCACCTCTGTGCTTACTATGCTGCCACCCCGGACACCACTGCTGCTCGCTGCCCATCTGCTGTTGCTCACTGGGACAGGCACTGGGCGCACTGCAGAGTACCTTGCACGCCTACCATAAATGGGCTGGTTGCCACGATGATCAGATCAATCACCTGAGGGCCATAGCTACAGCACAGAGCAGCAGCCAGGCTTTCCAGCTGGCAATACTGCAGGCAGCTGGGGGCAGGTGACCATACCCCTGACGAGACTGATGTGACCCACTGACACGTCTATATCCGCATGGGTAGACCTGTTGGGATGAGCCCTCATGAGATATGATGTTTGCCTGCCAGATTTGCAGCGTATGTGCGTGTGTCAAGCAATGGAAGATTGCAGCTGCTAGGTATCTTGCCATTGAGAGCTAATCGTGCGCTCACAGCTAGCTCTGTTCCAATCAAAGAATGCTCAAATTCGGCCAAGAGGTGCAGTCAAAACGATGCACGTACTACAGCGAGGCGTGGTATCCGATCGAGATCATCCTTCATGCACATGCGCTTCTGATCACCAGTCCCTGTCCATGTGTGAATGGTCAGGTGTGGATGGTCAGGTGCGCCGTTGTTGCCACTCACATGATGGGAGGAGCGAATTGCGCAACAGGCGGCGGACGTACTTGTTGTCTTGTGCTCTCATCTTGAACCATGTCCAGTGCACGCTTGTGCTGGCCCTCGAGCCTTGTAAGTGTGGTCACACACCGTGCTTTCTCGTCTCCATCAATTTTCATGCAGAATTCTGCACAGCAACGAGTGTACACACTTCGTTGGCACGAGAATCCCCGATTGCTGGCTCGAGCAGCACGGGCGGGGTTCCTAGTTTTGTGCATGTTGTCCGAAACCACGGCAATGCTCCGCACAGCTGGGCCCGACCACACATCAACGTGAATGGTGACAGTGAGCTACATGCAGCCCACGCGACCACAATGGTTTGCCTAGCAGATGTGAGCACCTTTGATGTCTGCCTCTGCTTGATTGAGAGACACAAATTTCCTCCCGCGCAGCAGCTTGGCCGTCTCTTCGCCGAGCGCACCGATATCACGTTCTGCTGCAGCGCGATAAGGATGTCTCGAGCGCACTCCCTGAATACAAAACACACAGTCTGTCAGGCAAGGGACTTGGGGAGGGAAAAAAAACGTGCGTGTCATCACCGCTCCCACCACGGTCCGGAATGCTCACCTTCAGCTTCCGCAACGGAGGCCGCGCTGCCTTGCCCTGGACTCGAGCGCCAGCACGACTAACCAGCGACAACATGGTCTTCAAGATGCGAAAACTATAAACGAGATGCGTGCAAAATGTGTCGGGTACTGCAAACTCTGATGTCTACGGCAGCTGATGGGTCCGCTGGTGATGGCATCCAGATAATTTTGATATAGCTGAAACTAGCTGGTACCGTATGGTCAAGATGTCTACTTCTCTTAGGCACGGGCGCTATCGCTTCAAGTACCGCAATGTGTTGGCGAAGAGGATTGCCAATGCACTGCGTCCAGCTCAGCATGCACCTGTCACCACATCTCAACTCGCAAATTTCTGCACCTGACGTAATTGCCGGAAAGCCCAACGCCAAACAGAACCAGGAGCAGGCTTTGTCTGTGTAACACAGAATCAGGAGCAGCAGCCTTTCTCACGTTGTGCGATTCTGAGTCACGGGGTTATCCAATGATATGTGGCGATGCTGTGGCTGTCTCACATACCGGCTTGTTATCAGTATACTGTGCTCTTATCAACTGCAGGTGCCGCTGGACTCGCTTCGGTGAATCGCTCGACGAAAGCTGTGCGCATGAATGGGTACTTGCTACACAGCCTCTGCCATTGCTGCATGGACGTGCGGAAGGTGTACAGCATGTGCCACGTAGGCCCCATCACAGCAGCCTCTCATTTTCTCCCTCTTCTGACTTAGAGCTGGCCATGCTAAGCATGCAGTACTGCCGGTGGCATGTTCGTGGACTGCCCGCCTTCATGGTTTCAGGGCACATACTCCTGTCCCACTGGAACCAGTGCCGGCCTCACCTCAGTGCGTGTGCCAGTGTGCCATGCTGATACATTTCCTTGGTACCACTGCCGCAGAGCCACGATGCCAGTGACACCAGTCGACACACCGCGGTATCGTGCATCTGGGTGTCGGTGGACGTGCGTCACACACCACTCCCGGGTGGCCCGCTGCCTACATGAAGCTCTGGCGGACACGCCAGACGCCCAGATCCTGGTGCCAATGTTCCACGCCAGTCCTAGTGCCGCATCTTTCGCCAGATTTGTGGCTACGGTCACCCTGGCCCGTGTCCCTACCCACATCTGGACGCAACGTGTGATGTGCAAGGACCCTTGAGCCCTAAGCGGCAGGTTGCCACAGCCCCATGCGGCGGGAGTCCACAGGCCCACAGGATCACTGATTCGCCGCCAACTCACACCCGTGATCCACGGCCGAGTTACGTGCGGGAGCTGAGCTGCTGGTGCAGTGCCGTGCGAACGTGCGCATCTCATGCTGCTGTGCCTGCAGCGGAGCAATTCGCGCTGCATTGCACACGCTGCTGCCACAGCGCCTGTGCATTGGAGCGTATTCTATGACTTGCGCACACGCCGAGGCTGCACCACACTTCTTACTTGAATGGAGGCACAGACGCGGTCCCAGTGCGGGGTCGAGTAGAGCCTGCTGCCCCACTGTGACGGCGCAGCCGACTGCAATTTGCAGAATGCTGAGGGCTGCAACGTGCTGGCGTGCCCTGTCAGGATGTGCAGCGCATGGAAGAAGCCCGGAAGGCATGATCCGTTTACAACACTTTGGTCCGCTTTGCAGGAGAGCCATGGACTGCACGTTTCCGTTGTGCTGTCATGTTCCCATGCTGTCGCGCAACGGGAACTTGTGTGTGCCCAATGCGGGTGTGCACCCGGACTGCTGCACAGATCCTCGACCAGTACATATCCAGGGTCATGCATGTGAGTACTTAGACATCGTACCACATGGGGGTATGCTGGTGTGACAGGCACGCGCATCGATGCACCGGTCTGATCTCATGGATGCTAGCATGCACAGCTGTCTACAGAACTGATTTGCAACATCAGGGCGGTACACAGTGAAACTCTCAATATTTGCAAACCTTACAGACACGTGCACGCAGCCTGATTCGGCCGCCTGCAGATGCGTGCACATGGGCGCCACAGCAGTGATGCTGCTGGTTTGCAAAGGCACCTGGTAGCTACCTTGTGAACCGCTGTTTGTATTTTGGAGTCGCACCGACACAATTGTGAATTGCCTTGCCAGACCTCGTCGGCCTCGTTCCAACAGTACCTTGGGTGTTGCATTGCTCAGACGCCACATGGCTGGAATGACCACAGGACTTGCCGTGATACTTGAGAGCTTACCAAGCCTGAAATGAGCTACAGTTACAGCCTCGCCACCTTCAGCTGTATCCTCTTTGTCTACGCAGTTAGGTTACAGACGATTCAAACTGCATTTTCCAGGCCCGTAGCTTGGGGGCCGCACAAGGACACTGAGCTCGCTGAAGAGCATGATGTCTGCGTGACAACACGATGTCGGAGTTTCTGCACCGTCAGCGAAAGCCAACATCCATGCGCACGAGGCAAACCACATTTGTCACCGGGCCTCGTTACGAGCCTGACTGTACTGCTGCAACCCAGGATTCACGGTAAACGTGCAATACCAGCACGTTCAAGCGAATCTGTGTTCAACGGGAGTACTTTGACGCATATGATGCCGGCAGGAAGCGTATCAACTCGGTTCCGTGCAATCTGGGCGTGGCTGCAGGTGCATGAATCCCTCAATCTTGCGACATCTCGGCGGCGTGTCCGGTTCTGAGGGATCCTGATCTCGATTTGGGATTCGAAGCAACAGAACTAACCAGCCAGGCCTACCCACGCGCAACAAATACGTCAGGATCTGGAGAGCTTCACTTTGTCTCACTTCCCTTCTCATTCGTTCACGGCTCTGCATAAGGTCGAACATTGCACAATGGCTTTCTGCGTTGCCCCCGCCAAGATCAACGCCAAGTCTCAGGCTCGGCGGTAAGCCTTCTGCTTTTGTATATGCAGACAGTTTCATACGGATCAGCTGAAGTCTACACGTGAGCACACTGTTGACCGGCTACGTGTTGTGCAGCGCCTGCCCTGTCCAGGCTGTGAACGGCGAGAAGGTCGCTGCCACCGCAGCTGCTTCGCTGCTCCTCGCTGGCGTACGCTTTCATCACCATCTCCTTGCTTGTGCAGTCGCACGTCGCTGTGATTTTGTCGGTTCTGTGATTGTCAACGTGTGCACGTATGCGTCCCCACGCACCGCAACGATTAACGTATGTGCGGTTTCGTTCAGGCTGCCAACGCTGTCAGCTACGATGACATTCAAGCTCTGACATACAACCAGGTCAAGGGTACCGGCCGTGCCAATGCTTGCCCTACCCTGGAGGAGACCACCGGCGGTCCTTCCGAGCTCAAGCCTGGCAACTACAGGCTCGAGCGCTTCTGCATGGAGCCCAACAGGATCACCGTTAAGGAGGAATCTCAGTTTAAGGGTGGCGTGACCGAGTTCGTCAAGACCAAGTTGGTCACTCGCCTCACCTACACCCTGGACCAGGTGCGCTAGATTCAACGTGAACGGGCTGTTCTGCTCTGACAATTATGCAGCAATTATGACTCTTTATTTGTTATCTGAGGAACAACAAGCGTTGAATGGTCAACACGACACTGTAAGAGAAGGAATGACTGACATGACGATATCCCACTGCAGATGTCCGGCTCCGTTACGATCGGCCCCGGTGGCGCCATCACTCTGAAGGAGGAGGATGGCCTCGACTACCAGGCGACCACCGTTCAGATGCCAGGCGGTGAGCGTGTTCCCTTCCTGTTCACAGTGAAGGAGCTCGAGGCCAAGGGTACAGTCAACGGGTTCGGTGGTGAGTTCACCGTCCCATCTTACCGTGGCGCAACATTCCTCGACCCCAAGGGCCGTGGTGGTGCCACCGGTTACGATAACGCCGTGGCGCTGCCGGCAAGGTCCGACGCTGAGGAACTCATGAAGGAGAACGTCAAGTCCACCGTCGCACTCAAGGGTGTGTCCCTCTCGTCCTCGTTCCGCTGCAATGTAATTTTGACAGACTACCCACTTTGTTTATGCTTGTCGTCACCCACTTTTAAATGCTACGTCTACAGCATCGGTATCCTCGGTGACCGTCGCACTGGCACACCCAGGTGCTGTGGAACGTTATATTGAACGGCTCTCCGCTGCAGGTGCCGGTGTCTGGTCAATTGCTCGCGTCAACACAGAGACAGGTGAGATTGCCGGTGTCTTTGAGACCATTCAGCCTTCCGACACAGACCTGGGTGCCAAGGAGCCTAAAGAGGTGAAGATCACTGGCATCTGGTATGGTCTCCTGGAGAAGAACTAAGCTACCGACCGCTTCAAATCGGTGTTCAGTAGTATTTTCCGTACCATATTATTCGGCATGATGTTGGTCTAGTCTAGCGAGGTGAGATCGGGGCTCTGCCACTTGTAAATGTCCGCCCTGCCAGTGCGGCAAAGCGGATGTCGAGCATGCGGATGTAGACTAATTGTATACATATATGCCAATATCTGCGACTAAAATAATTTCCATGTGTGACCCACTTGGTGTGAGACAGATAAACGTATGCCTCAAACCTTATCAAACCAATGTTCAATGCATCATTTCACTGGAGGAAAATACCGAAAGGGTGAGTGGTACTATCTATGAATTGTCGTGCATCTGGCACACAGAATGGAGGGGTAATAGTTTGACGATCATTTGCAAACAGCACGCCGCCAGTACCTTGTGCACTGTACTCAAGGGCATGTCCTCATTGAGGTAACGGTTGTTGGATGCATCATTCTGTAGCACACGCCCACGGCTGTACCATTACAAAAAGTGCTGCTGTCAAGTAGGCTGAATAGGCTCGTTTGCTGTCATGACCTACATCATGCAATATGAGAATGAATTTTCAATACGTGCACATACATTTCCTACGCCCTTTTCACGTGCAGCACCTGGTCTGCACTACACCCAACAAACATAGGATTGTGCAGACTGGTCATGGACTTCCAGAGCGTCCGTTTTGATCAGTGGAGCGCACGTGAACCATGCTCACACATACAAGGTTCGGCAAACGGGCAACTTGCAAAAAGGGGACTTCTGTTTACATGGAATATGTGTGTTATCTGAACAAAGCTGCAGCATCGACAGCTCGAAAATCATTTTGCAGAGGAGAAATACTTCTGGCACTCTGCTTCTTGGTCCCGTAGCCAAACTTTGTTGCACTGTGATATGTCTTCGAAGCCAAGCCCCCTCCTTGTCTGACGCGCCTGGTTGGACTCTTTGAGGTTGGGGAAGGAGGAGTGTGACTGACCAACGGTGCATCCAATGGATCTTGCTCTAAAAGCAGGCGCCCTGCAACACAGTCAGCCACTGTAAACACCAGGACATGTGTAAGAACTCTTATGAGAAGCAAGCCACTGACACTGTGCCCAATTCCTGGGGTGAGGTCTCCAATCATGTCAAAGAGTCACATTTCAAGACAGTTTGCATGTTCCGGAGCATACACACCTGGCACTTGAAGTTTTTTCTTTCCAGCAGGCTTTTCACAGGTGCTCCTATCACCGATATGACGATCTATGTGTTTCCGAGACAGACTTCCAACTATTGTGTGACAGGTTACTGTGTCAGCTTCGCCTTGTAGCGGTAAAAAAACTACCTCTGCTTCACTGCAACCCACACTTGGGGTCATCACAGAAGATGCACGAGTGTCTTTCGAGCTGCAGAGCTTGGCCCGGCTGGTAGGGCACAGGGTCACCTGCTCAAGATTCCCCTTCGCACAGTGCTGCTGGTCAACAGCCAAGGACATGTCGCCGCACGTCGGCCCTTGCTCACCACTCGAGCCCACAGCCACACAGTGCGTCCCATCTCCACGCGCACCCGTTGCAGGCGTGGCATGTACTCCCTGCCTGGCAACGCCTGCCACAGCAGGTAAGCCACCGCTGTCTTGGTTCAGGGAGCCGCGGATGTCTGGGCTGCCTAGGACGTTTGGAGACATCTGCCTGGTGCAGACACTGCCACCAGCCTGCCGGGTGGCCAGCAGAGTATGGACATGCTCGACGGCCCGCTCCGCGACAGCTCGCGCATGCGACGCGACCTCCGGTGACAGCTGCTGCAGCTGCGCACGGACTTTCTTCGCGCTGGGGGGCGGAGCCGCCAGCACTGGCTTGAGCACTACGCTCGCGGCACTGCTGGCGGACCTGGGCGGGGGCGCTGGCGCTGAACGTCGGCGGAACAGAGATGACCATGACGGTGCGGCCTGTGGCGGGACATTAAGTCAAACACATCATAACTGACATGGCATCTACAGTCTGTGCAGGTGGCTCAGTCATGTGCTGTGAACAGCACAACATGATGTTGGTGTGATACGAGCGAGTGTATTGACACGCTCAGGCTTCCATCGCACTGCCAGTTGTGGGTAGCCCTGAGTAGGGTCCAACACATGCGCAGATGAGCAGTTCAGCCACGAAACATTGTACCAGATAGCTGCAAGGCAAACACGCACCACAGCTCCACGGGCCCTCTGCCAGCGGGACTTTGGCGAGGCCGGCACCGCCGGAGAGGGTGCATCCCGCGGCCCCGTGAGTGCAGGCCTGTCCGCGACCATCCCCAGCGCCCTCATGGCGGTCAGCGCATGAGGCAAGGGCGCCGCTGCACGCCCTCTCCCAGCTCCGGCCCTGGGGTCGTGCCTGTGCCGCTCTGCTAGGTCTGCCGGTGCCCTGCCGGCATCCCTGGCTGTGCGCTGACGCGACCACGGCGAAGCCGCGTCGGTCGCTCGGGCCGTACGCAGGCCAGGCCCAGGCGCCTGGGCCTGCTGCAGCGCGGCTGCTTCACAGGGCTTCGGAGGCGCGTGCAGTTGGTACGAGTGCGTGATGACCAGGTCCTGCGAGATCCCCGCATCCGCAGCTCCAGGAGGCTCAGAAGCAGTGCTGCGTGAGGGCGCGGTGAGTGAATCAGGCTGGCATACCAGCTGAGGGGCCGGCTGGACGGCGTGTGATTGATCCACACCAGCAGCTCCCGCACCACCTGGTGACACCATTGCCACACCGGCATCTGACGCCATGGGGGTCGGGAGATCTACACCGCAATGATCCAATGTGACGTTCTACCTGTGATGCAGCCTGATTCTGGAGGATGCGGGATCCCGCGGGATGGAATCACATGTCTGTACTCTGTGCTCACACAGGCTGGCACGGCCCAGCGCAGCGCCAACCAGGGGCAACATCCAACATCTACGAGATGGCGCACCTGCTCCGCACTTGCGCACGATTTCGGCCGTCTCGCTGTCCACTCGTCGCCGCACCTTTGCAGCCATTGCGCGCACGTTTGGCCACTGCTGTGCGCTGCGCCGGACTTCCTGGCCAGCCATCGCAACGGCTGCACCGGCACGAGCAGCGGAAGCCTGAGCACTGCCCCCCGGGCTACATGGAGCCACTGGCACTGCCTCTTCGAGTATGCCCACAGATTCGGAGCGCTCTGGTGTCTCGCATGATGATGCAGCGGCCAAGCGATCGCCTGGCACACGTGCTTGTGCGCCATTCAGGCCAGGTGGCCTCCGCTTCGACGGTGAATCGCCTCGAGCATCGCCGGCATCCCTGGCCATGCGATCGCCGATCCCCCAACTGCACTGAGCAACTCCATCAATGCTATCGTTCTTGCTACAGTGGCCCTTGCCCGAGCCACCTGCACATGGCCCGGCCTCGCAGGCGTCCGCCACCGCATGTACACTGCACTGATAGCCACTGCTGGCATGTTGGAGAAGGTCTTGCACTGCTTCCTCATCTTCGATGATCTCAAAGCTAACCCGCTCACCTCCAGCATCAGGCACATCGCATACGCCAGAGTCTCCTACGGTGATGCTGCTGGCAGCTGCAAAGCCCACTTTGAATCCTTTTATTTCCTTCTCTGCTGGTGACACCAGCGCTTGAGATCTGTCAAATGCATGCGTGCTGGCTGGGACTGTGGCCAGAGCCAGCGGATCTACTGCAAGTTGACGCTTGTCCACATACACACTCAATGACGAATGATCTGGATCACAAGTTGGGGGAGCTAGCGGGTCTGCAGGTGGGGTCTGCTGGCCAGGGATGCGAGGCGGGCATGCAGCTACCATGTGCATGGCCGTGCTCAGCATTGATTGTTCACGTCCCAGCGAGGAGTCGTGTGGCCGACGGATAGAATCTGACACCCTCGTGTGCGAGGCGAAGAGGCCGCCCGTTTTGGAGTATAGAGGGCATGCCATAGCCAGATCTTGACCAAACATGTTGTTGAGGCCTGAGTCAACAGCTTGCAACGCAATGGCGGGGCAAAGATCATCCAGGCCTTGCCTTGCACGGTCAAGTCTTTCATCACTACCACTTTGGGGCTCAGAACTTGGGACCTCAGCGGGGGGAACTGCATTGCTGGTCACGACCCCTTCGTGCGCTGCAATGTCCTTCGTAGGGCTGTTGCAGCCTCCATCTTTTGATGGTGAGCAATGTGCACCAGAACCACCTGCAAGCACAGAACGGCTGTGAGTCCAACCTGTGTGTTTGGAGCGCAGTCTTGGGCAATTGGGTTGCCCACAGACAATGCTTTACTGATGCACACGGTCTACAGCTGTGGCACAATCACACCTACAGGTTGCTGTGGACAATCAGGACTGTGAGTCAATGATGTATGGTCGGAAGCACATCGCACTGAAGGCGATGGCCCTGTCAAGGAGTCTGCTGGTGTGCACGGCTGTGAGGCTGTCATGGTTGCCTCACAAACGAGGGTTTTACTGTCAGGCTCCGATGAATAAGTTGTGGGTCTATTAAGCGGGTTCTGCGGTAAGTGTGTTGTGGCATCCGCATGTTCTGCAGGAGTACAGGAGTCAGATCCGCCCCGCGGAGATGACAGAAAGAGCGGGTTTTGGTGCCCAATCAGGACTTGTGAGACGTGGATCGCCTCATTTTCAGCAACAGGGACTGAGGTAGTGCTCGCAATGCTTGCCAGAGCATGTGGCTTGAGGCTCTGCCTGCCAGGCTGCATGCTTGCATCACTCAAACTCAAGCCTGGGAAGATGCGCTGCTGAGTTTTGACGGCAGCTTTGCTCGGTGTGACCGCAGCAATGGGAGGGGTAATGTGCACGCTGCTGCCTGTCCAAGTTTCTCCATCCTCGCAAGCGTGTACGGATTCAGTGACAGGAGTTAAGGTGGTTGCTGTGCAATGTGCATTCCTTGGTGTGGACAATGGATCTTCCACAGGCTCTGAAGGGCCTGCCATCGTTTCACAGTCACTGGTACATGTGTCGCCTCTCAGAAGGGCTTCTGAAGTTGTCTCCTGAGACAGCATGGGCCCAGCGCCAGGAAGCTCAACTCCACAAGGCAGAGAAGAGCGACCCAGATCAACCCGCTCCATGGCTTCACCCAGCGCGAAGTCGAGCACTCCGGCATGGTGGACCATTCCTCCAGACGTCTGACCCTCATCTGTGCATGCTGGGTGCGATGACATTCTTTTGGTAGTTGTCGGAGCTGCTTGAGAAGTCGTGAACCAAGCATGCACATCACGTAGAGCCGGCTGTACTTCACAAATCACTTCTTCGTTTGGGCTTAGCAGTGGGTCAACAGACAGCTGGTGCACCATGTGCTGCAATCGTTTGCTCTGGCCCAGTACCGCTGGTGCCTGGCAATCCTGAGCCCCAAGAGCACCTTTGCCGAGCTGGGCAGCGGCCTCAGAGCACAATTGTGGGTTTGGAATGTCATATGGACAGCATTGGGCTGCTGAGATAGCTAATTGCAAACCCGATTGATTTAAATGGGAGCTAGAACAGCTCTGCTCCACACCTGCAGCATCACCTTCAGATAAGCATGACCTGAAAGTGTGCATGTACAGCATACTGGCACTGTCTCTGTGCTCACCTCCTTCGGTGTCTTGCGACGGGCTGACAGGCTGACAGCACTCTGCATCACTGGAACTGCCGGTCTTCGGCCTTTGAAAAGGCGTCGCTGACCCTGTGCCTTTGACATCAGCTGTAACTGGGTGCTGTGCAACTGATTTCCCAGACGGCTCCCCAGAGTTCACAGTGGCCTCAGGTGACATGGGAGAGCTTGCACTGTGCGATGCAGCTCTGCAGCCACCATTGCACTCAGGTGCTTAGGATACGCTGCTGTGTTCGCACAGGACATCCAGCAGTTCCAGGGTGTATCAGATTGCCACAAGAGACCAAGCAGGTTTCGCACGTGCATGCTCTGAGGTATTCTCCTTTGAGGTGCGGTGAGTTGAAATGATCAGCCTGACTAGTGCCGGCCTCGCTATGCTTCTCAGGCTTGGCTGAACTAGAATTACTCTCACTCTGTTTCTCAAGCATGGCTTGATCAGAGTCAGTCTTGCTCTGTTGCTCCATGCTTTCACGATCAGGGCCACCCTCAATGTGTTGCCCAGTGTCTGGCAATCCCGCAGGTGCCTTCGGAGCGTTAATGGTTTGCTGGCATTCAGTCTGATTTATCGGCTCTTTGAAACATGCAATAGGCGACCCAACGTCACCTTCGCTGCCCTCGACTTCACAGCATGCCGCAGATTGTGATCGGACTTGCTGAAAGCGCTCAGCGTGGCACTGCGCAGGGGAGTGATGGTCGATATTCACCTCTTGCGACATCTTGCAGATCTGCCGCCATGGCGAAGCCTCAGCTGCTGGTGCATTTGCGAGTGGCATGCCAGCATAAATACAGGCAGTCAAAGTGCTGCCCGTACTGGCGCCGACTGCAGCTGGACCGGGGCATGCACCGCAAGGATCTGTGTCAGCCAGCTCTGGGAATGGCTGCGGCGTGGAAGCCAAGAGCTGCAATGGACCAGTCAAAAGCAGATTGCCACCACTGGAGTGGCTCGCATGATCTGATGAGCACTGCTCGGCCAAATCACCAGCACTTCCACCTTCAGCCTCTTGCCATCGAAGGTCTGAAAAATTTGAGCTTGAGGCAGCTTTCTGGGAACTTCTTGTGCAGGTGGGACCCGCGGAAGGATGCCTGTCAGAGTGTGTGTGGTATGGAGGTGAGACACCTGCACGCGCCACCACAGGACTCTGAAAAAAAGGGGCAGGTGCATTTTTGTGAAGTTTGAAGACAGATGTGCCACCCTGTGAATCATCACCATACACTGGGGCCCAAAGTGTAGGTGTCGCGACATACTGTTGCTGCGTAGCATCTGGTTGCCGTTGCCTCTATTCGCAATGTGCTCTTCTGTGCAGCGATCCTCTGAGGCACTGCCAATGGGCGATCCCGTACTCTGCCCAACATATTCAGGTGCACAGTTGAGTGTGTCACTGCTCTGGAGACATGGCTGGTGGCCCTGTACCGGACATACCATGTGCGGCAGCACTCCGACTGGTGGAACAGTCAAGCAAGGTGAAGCAGCACCACTACTTGATGATCGCAGCACTTCCTGACTTTTTGCCATTGCGCATTCAGTGTCCTGGGCCTGTGCTGCCACCACTCGTCCTGCAGATACAAGAGATTGTGTCCAACTGTATGGACACCCGGATGGTGCGACCTGTGTGATCACAACCAGTTGGCCCACGGTATGAAGTGTACTGAACGACTGGCTCTCTCGTATGGTGCATTGATTCAAGCCATCACGTGAGCAAAAACGTGTTCAAGTAGTCACGTACCATCCTGCCCCTTTGGACCACAAGCACCCTCACCATCTTGACCAAGTCTTAGCCACGGAATTTCCACGTCGTCACGGGCCTTCTTTGCACAAGTGATTGATATCCTGGATGGCAATGAAGGCAGCCCAGCTGCATTCCCCAAGCAACCGGCTGCTGGTGCTTCATGATGGGCCACCATCTGTGATTGTGTGGCATAGGCAGGATCCCGAGCATGCCCAACTGGGACTCTGCTTCCGTTACATTTCTCAGCTTGAATTGTATCCTCTTGAGTATGTCGCGGAATGCCTTGAGAAGTATCAGGCGCCGCATATCTAAGCAGTGCATCAAGATTGCGACCGGTGTATGACCAAGTGGATGTCAAAGACATGTCGGGGAAAGGTTCAACATGCACTTCCCCCCCACGGAGGAGTTTAGATCCCGCTGGAGGTGAATTGTCTATTTCTGACATGCTTATCTGGCTACCTTTGCCTGGAGGGTTTTTTTTTGTGCAAGTAGATCGCATTGACGTGTTGACTGTTCAGCAAGATATGAAATTGATTTGGAAACGTCATTGTGACTCCGTGCACTGGAGAGCTCATCTTGGTGTGAATAATCATCGCATTCATGAATGCTTGAATTTCGTTGAGCACTACCAGCTGACATTGTGCTGCACACGGACGATGTGGGTATGCCTTATCCAGAACTGGCATTATCGACGTCAGAACATAGATGAGATCAAATTGCATGTACCATTCAAGGCTGTGAATGATTGGACATGCAACGCAGCCTTGGTGACCAATTGCATGTGCCTAGATAAGAAACAACGCACCTGTGGAATGACTTTCGTCAGGCGGGAGTCCGTGAAGTAACAGACAGCGTTCTTTGCTCGTGTCAGGCTCTCGCGTTGCGCTAGCAAACCGCGGCGAGCGTCCTGCGAATCTGCGCAGGCTAGTTTGCTGAGATATGCTGTCTCCACGAGAGAATCTGGTCCCCAATCTGACCTCGCCCTGAGAGATCAGAGCTGACGCCCAGAGATCAACCTCGATACCACTGTGCCCGATGTATGGCACTCGCTCGCTCACGGCATGCTCCGCTGTTGCAACGCCGGGCGAGCTCCTGTTGAATTTAGTGGAGGTCCCCCGCCCTTGAGCACGAGCATGGAACTTCGCTTCATGTACAGCCCTGCAATGACTTGAATGTTGTGGCGAGCTGTGCCAGCAAGTGTTGGCTTGTATCTACAGTGCAATTCAAGCGCTGAGCCAATCAGCTCGCACGATGCGTGGGCGCTCCATGCACCACGTTGATACTCCAAGGCATTAGGAAAGAGTACAAACGTTGAATTGCATGTTCTGTCGACACTGGCGTCAGATAGGCTTACGAGACCTGGGCACGCCTTGATTAAGCGAGGACTAACACTGCCAAGAGCCAAGGGCACGCATGCACACAGAGCGAATATAGCAGCAAGCTTACTGATGCTGTGATGACCTGGACGACGTTGTCTTGGCCCTTTGCGCGTTCGAGTTGAAAAACCGATTTCCGAGCTGAAGAAGGTAATACAGTAGCCACCGCCTGATGTTGGGATCCCGTCGTAAGCCCCGACAGAGTCCGGTGACAAGACGAGATAAATACTTCTGAATCAACGGCCACATGGCGCGAAGGCAGGCGACGGTTCGCCTGAGCCATGCTCGCAGAAATGCCCTTGTAGCCGCTGGCCCGTGGAGCCAGAGGAGAGCAAGCGTTGACGTGAAAGAACTCCCTATCATGTGCAACTTTTCCTATACAGCATTTCCATCGCAAATCATGCTCGTGTACTGTAGCTTCGGCCTGCAACCGCAGTTCTCTGATGTGCTTGTCTGCAATTGCAACTTGAGCGTCGGGATCCGCCTGACTTCAACAGCCCGGCAACGTATAGCATAGGTGGCTGGGGCCATGTAATTGCTGCAGAAACTTGGGGAATGCCTGTTAATCAGAACAGGACCGATGCCGGACCGAACGCTCGATCGCCAACCAGCTGTGCACATAATGCAACTCATGCATGGCATGAAACGTGATTCAAACTTGCATTCACAAGCCCATACAGCCTGGGGCATGTCTTCAAATTTCCCCGCGCACGAACATCGAGACACAGCAACTCCCCACTCATGTCGTCTCCACGAACTCAGGCTCACAGGTACGCGGTCAAGAAAAAAGCGCACATGTGGAGCTTCCTGCAGGTGCATGTGCCAAGGCATATATACGGGCGTGTGCCAAGGCATATGGGCGTAGAAATCCCATGTGTCATTTCACGGTGCACCGTCCTGCGGCCCAAACATCTGAGCCAAGGGAGCACGAACGAGTCATGCATCAATGTAGGCGCATTGATCGTTGTTTGCACCATGGAGGTCACCTGAACCACCTCATGGTCACATCCAAACATTCCTTGCAACATTTCCTGATGCATTGGTGTCCTGTACATATCGGCTACGCAGCCGATGGTCAGCTGAACCACCACAATCTACGTGAGCACACCACATGGCTGATACATCTGGTTAGCGATCCGTGTACATAATACAGCGCCAGGCGAATGTTGCAGGACAGCATGTCAAGTTGCTTAATGGGCAGCAGTGCTCCTGGAGCAGCTTGTGTACTGCACTGTAAACAGTGTAAACCTGCAACAAGGACAGAGTTTATCGGCATACTGCGTGGTACAGGAAGTGTTGGCAAGATTGGGTGAAGCCTAAATGCAATATCACCATCACATATGTGGACAGTAAGTACTTCACTGGCAGAACGATTCACGTGCAGCACGGCCGAGCTCTGTGCGTGTACGTAGATTCAACTTGCTTGGCTACATGAACAGGCGCCGACATGTGCAATCATGTGGTGTATCATCGACTCCCACTGTCACTGTCTCCACATGGAGCGCCACCTATCACCACATATTGCTGGCTCTGCATCAACCTGCCAAGTCTTGAGCACATCCCGTGCTCTGCGCGCCACAAGCATATTGAATTGATTACACACAAACGAAGTGCACACTACCAACTGATTGCGATGGACGAGTCTGCAGGCTGACCGCGCCATACTGTGCTGTACGACAGTGACTTTCCTGCGGTTGTCAACTGACGCTCCTGGGTCCATCCTGGCAGCTGAGGATAGAATGGAACTCGCCTCTGGTAGAAGGCGGTGGCGCCATCCTTGTCAGAGCCTGCTACGCAAGCCTGGGATAGCTGCAGCGATGATCCAGGCTATGCAAGAGCAGCAACAGGCGCAGGTTATTTCAGTCTACTCCGAGCCCACGACCCAATTTCTACCCACAACCAAGAAGCCACCCCTCCAACACCCCCCCCCCCCCCGGCGGTTGCATCCTTGCTCAGGGCACACATATACTACACTACACATCTCACTTCTGTCAGCTTATTTCGGTTCGGCGAGGTCAGGCGAGAGAGGGAGGCAGAGCACCCATCGGCATCCCCACCCTCATCTGCAGCGCATCTCAGACCCACACCCCACCCGGCACCCCGCTTCGCAGGCGCACAGTCACCCCAACAAGTGGCACAACAGGCCCTACCCCCCGACTGGTATCACTTTGTGACCAGAACTGCTGCAGCTGGGTATCAACCACGGCCAGGCAGGCGCACCACGGCCGCAGCCGCCCGGCAGCGCACGCACACCGCATGGCGGGCGTCTACGCGGCGGTGAAGAAGGGGTCGAGGGGCTTGCCAAGGCCAAAGACGATGAAGCCGAGGGCGCGCAGGGCCTCGTGGTCGAGGATGTTGCGGCCGTCAAACACGAACGCCGGCCGCTGCATCTTGCCGAGCATCGCCTTCCAGTCGAGCGTCTTGAACTCGTCCCACTCGGTGAGCACAGCAACCGCATGCGCGCCCTCGATCGCCTCCGCAGCGCTCTCCATGCACTTCACCTTCTCGTCAGCCGCCTTGTTCTCCCTGCACAGTGCCCGGCTGTGATCATCTTCCCACCTGGTGCTCAGTAACCGTGCAACACCTTCGCGTCAAAGAGGGCACCAGCCAACATGCAGAGCAGATGGAGCAAGCATCGTACTGCAACTGTCCATTCGCATTTTCCATGGTCGCACGGTGTTTTTGGCCAGGGCGCAGGCTCCTATGGGTGGAGACTGAATTGAGAGTGGGCACGACAGTTGCACGGCCACAGGCACAACTCAAGAGGACAGAGCTGCAGTGACAGTTCATGCAAGCGGGTCAAGCGTGGTGTGGGGAAGGGGCGTACTGCTTGGGGATGGTGTTTCCGGGGCGGTCCCACTCGAAGGGAGCGAGGGACAGGTCCTGCTTGATCTGGTCGTACGTGACCTGGGGGTCGTAGATGCGGAGCTTGGCGCCCTCCTCCATGAGACCCTTGCACACGTCGATGGCGGGAGTCTCGCGGGTGTCACCTGCACCACTGCCCCAGCTCGCGTCAGCATACATACCCACATTCGACACACCACCGCACAAGTCTGGTTGTTCAAGGATACATGCCCCATCGGGCATGCTGCACGCCAAATGTTACAAGATGATGAAGTTGCCTGGACATTGAGTGCAGGTACCAAGATCAGATTGATATGCATCGGGCTGCCTGGAGGCGGTGAGTGTGAGCATCATATTGAGCAGAGGGGCAAGTCGGACAGAGGGCGCGGCCTCTGCTGCTGGCGACAGGCAGGGCAGGGGGGCGGCGGGGGCGCACCGGTGTCCTTCTTGAAGGCAAAGCCGAGCAGCGCGATGTCCTTGTTGCGGATGGTGTTGAACATGCTGGTGATCATGCGCTTCACAAATCGGTCCTTCTGGTAGTCGTTCATGTCGACCACCTGCACGACAGCCCCGGGTGGGCAAGCAACACCTCTGAGAACACCGCCCTGGCGCAGCGTTTGCAGGTGCTGCATCGCACAGGAACAGGGATCCAAGCCGCCTCAGCCAGCGCGGCGGCCTGCTGTCTCGCCCTCCCCTGGCCTGGCAGCCCACACAACAACCCCAGAGGAGCGCATGCACGAGAATGTGCGAGTCAGGACAACGCGAATGCGCAGGCCATGTACGTAGCCACGCCTTGCGTGGCAACGAAGATCCCATCTCTAACGCACGAGGCACTCGAGAATGGACCCTTGCAAGTGCAGGCTCAAGCGATAGCCACGCAGCAGGCAGCGCCCTGCCGGTGCACACAGATGAGAGGCCAGGTGGCGCACCGACTGCCAGTAAGCGGCCACCTGTGGCAGGCCGTACGTCTCGCAGACGTACGAGAGGTTGAGGATGTCCTTCTGGAAGCAGGAGCCGCCAAAGCCGACGGAGGCGGAGAGGAACTTGGAGCCGATGCGGGAGTCGGTGCCGATGCAGCGGGACACCTCGGAGATGTCGGCGCCGGTCGCCTCACACAGCGCGGAAATGCTGTTGACTGATGAGATGCGCTGGGCAAGCATCGCGTTGGCCGTCAGCTTGGAGAGCTCCGCGGACCACAGGTTGGAGGTGAGGATGCGCTCGCGGGGCACCCAGTTGGCGTACACCTCCACCAGGGCCTGCACACCAGGACGCTGCAGTGTGGAGGTGGCTTCACGGAAATGCTCGGGCATGGCACGTGCGCTGGACATGAGGCCTCAGCTGACAGAAGAGCCGCCCCACGCAGTCGCTGCAACATATTGCTATCGTAGAGCGGTTGCGAGTGTGATGCAGGAGGGCAAGAGGGGACGAGGCAAGCGTTCACATGAGGAGTGTCACATGAGGAGTGTCACGGTACTGACAGCCGAGGCGTGCAGGCGGCCGCACCTCCATGGCAGCCTTGCCATCTGCGGACTGCTCGCCACCGATGAGGACTCGATCCGGTTGCTTCAGGTCCTCCATCGCAGTTCCTACACACCAGCACATCCTCTGCAGACCATGCTATCGTGGTTGCGGAGGCGACGTTGCAGAGCCAGGCAAATGCTATGTTGTGGGCTGTGGCTGGCGCACCTTCTGCCAGGAACTCGGGGTTGGAGAGGATCTGGAACTTGACATCAGACTCGAGGCAGTTCCTGCGAAGGACCTGTAGCAGTGCCATATTCACGCTGCGCCTTGAAGATCACCAGGACATGCGGTGACTTGTTGTAAGTGCAGAATCGACTAGGCGTGGGCATTGGCATCTGTGGTGACTAGGACCACTCGATGTTCACCTCCATTATGATGCACCACAGCTGTCATTTTCAGGAGAAACCCGATGAGGGGAGAGCGTGACAGGCTGATACAACTTCGCAGATATTTTGCTGCAATTACAGCAGTCACAGCCTCGTCGACCGGACAACCGGGGCAGCATGCAGAAGGTTAAGGAGACTCGCGAGGCCTGGCGAGGGCCGTCGTCGAAATGGTCGTTGCTGCACATGAGGCTGATGCTGCACTGGTGATGCTATGATGCGCACTCACCTTGGAGATAGCTTCTGCTGTCTTGACAGGCACAGTGGACTTCTCCACGACGATCTTGGAGGACTTGGAAACGCTGGCGATCATGCGGGCAGCGCTCTCCCAGTACGTCAAGTCCGCGGCCTTGCCCGATCCTGCATTTGACAACGCAAGAGTAAGCGCAAGCCTGCGAGCATGTCAGATTTAGACACCGGGCACACGGGCGAGGCGCATGGACGCCGCGACGGCCTGCAACGTATCGCAAGAGGTTCAGCTTGCTTAGTTGTGATGGGGCTCGCACCTACGCCCTTGACCTTGGTCGGCGTGTTCACTGAAACGAAAATCATGTCACATTCTGCAATGTGCTTCTCCGGCTCAGCCGAAAAGAAGAGATTCCGGCCGCGAGCTTCAAACACGATCTGCGATCAGGTGACCCACGTTACGGAAACTGCAGGGCAGACCATGGGCAGGGCGTACAGGACCACAAGCACGAAGTTCACAAAACCTATTGACTGCACATATGAGTCTCATGGAGCTTTCTTTAGAGTTGGACGCCCGGCACGCGAATGGGGGACCGGCTGCGACAGCTCCCCGGGCAGCCTGACCATAGGCAGCAGCGAACCAGGTCTCCAGAGTTGGCCCGGCCCATCGCATCATTTCACGCATCCGCGATCTAAAAGAAAAACAATTTATCGTGACACACGGGCGGGCCATCAGACAACATGAGCAAGGTAGGGCCCGAAAGCGAGCAGCAACTGCACTGCGCCCGGCGAAGCACGCAAGATCGCTTTGCTGTCGTCGCGGGAACCAGGAGACAACAATGCCGGTGCCTGGCCCAACGCATGTACAAATTGAAGGACAGGAGAATGCAACAAATACAAATGGGCCTCAACGTTGGGCGATCCCAGCACTAGGGCCGAAGGAGAGAGTTGCGGACAGCGACGTCTGCAGTAGATAACGGTACACAGTGGCATCATGCAGATCGGCTGATCTCACCTCCTCAAGGCCAGGCTCGTAGATGGGAAGCGAGTCGCTGTTCCATGCATCAATTCGTGCTTGATTGATGTCCACGACGACGACCTTGATGTGCGGGCACTGCATTGCACATACCTTGCAAGGTCACAGCAAGCCCAGCAGGTGATGAAGCACAAAAAGTCGGAAGCAGCTGTCACAGGCTTCAAGAAATGTCACACCTTGTACGCGATCATCGCCATGGTCGGCCCACCGACGTAGCCAGCACCTGCACGTTCTTTCAATCTCGGCTTGCAGTCCGGACCACCACCGGGTGAATACGCGAGTGATCAGGCACAATATCTAGTCACATTGTTTTTTCTGCCGCTTGTTGACGGGGGATGACGTCCAGTCAACGCGGGCTGTCCGCTTGATTGCAACTCGCCGAGCCTATGATTTGAAAAGCGCTGCTTCGCTTTGGCACGATCCTCCGAGAAGTATGAAAGAGCTGCATCACCAAGTTGGAATTTGCAAGGCAGCGCGCACCCAGGCAGCAAATGCTTTTAATCGCCATGTAGATGTTTGGGCGGATTTGGTCTGAACGGTTTGGAACGGACGGAGGAGGAAGCAGTTGGATTTGGATGCAGAATTATGGCAATACACCACCTTTCGATCCGGCCTCTTTACTTATCAAGTGTCGACAATCCAGCGGTTCCACGTTGCCTTCACGAAAATGATGTACCCACGCGCGACAGTATAGCACCACGCCACTCATGCGTCACGCCTCGGCGCGCTTGCCCCATGCGCGGTCTGACCTCCGCTGAGGTGGACAGCACCATGCACGCTACGTGACGGTCATGGGCGCAGACGTCGCCATTTTGGTCTAGCCCGTGAGGCGCAATTGACGTCGAGAGCAGCTCATACCTTCACCGGGGATCTGACCCAATCGTTCTTGATTTGGCCATCTCCATGCAAGGCCTCGACAGACATTGCCTCGTGCGCAAGTTTCATCGATTTCCGTTTCAGCTGTCGTAATGGCTATGCATGGCGTTTAACGATGTAAGCCTCGACTTCGCAGGAGTCGTAGCATTAATAGATTGGTGCAATGCATTGCACAGTCGCACGAGTGCGCAAGATACAGCGCATGGACGTGCGCACTGTGCATCGCACTGTACCACCGCTGTTGCGCAATATACCTTGTGCGCATGGCGTTGCGCAAGGTGGCTGGTGACCTGCGGTACAGTTAACTTGAAGCATTGCTGGTACACTCAGATTATGTGGACCAACTCAGCCATGCGTTCGGGCGCGCATCACTTGCGCATGCAGGTAACCTCTGACTCGGGAGTTCGCCTGTGGCAGCTGAGGCCAGCTCGCACATAGGTCGCCCGTAGGCCGCAGATAGACTGTTTGTCAGCCATATCCGTGATCAGACTGTGCGGTGATACCTTCCGCTCGCAGCTGCTGGCGAAGAAAGCTGTATATGTCCACTTGTAGGCGGCATGCGTGTGCGCTCTGTCCGTGAAGGTTGTATCGACGCAAAGAGTTGTACTAGTTGATCGATTATGTGAGCTTTTTGATCATTGGTGAAACGTCGGCTGTCGTGAATTTTCGTCTGGACAGGCGCAGCGTTGTATCTTGCACCGAGACCATGACCACAGTGGGTGCACATCGCTGTCAGATACAAATCATCCTGACAAAGGAATGCTTTCGAGCACCCCAGCAGAGACAGCTGCGCGATTCACGTCCTGGAAGCGCAGAATATCCAAGCGAACTGGCCTGAAATGTAGAAGCAATGCCACTCCACGTGGCATGCACAGGCCTGCACCCAGATTGTGCTTTCAAACCCGATGCGTGTGTTTAAGCGTGGGCCGACCGCTGCCCTCACAGTGCATGGCGTGCGTCGGTGGTGAAGTTACGTGCCGTGCAGGCTCGCAGCTGGCGGCGCATCCGACACGGAGGCCAGGCGCTACATATTGCATCCAATGGACCTGAAAAATATTCATGAATATGTATGCGGGCTTTGCAAAGCCCGAGGCAGAGAGCCTGGTAGCTCCACAGGAAGCAGACACTCCCCACATCTGTATATAGTGGTGGACGCCCAGGCCTCGCTCGATGCACGTTGAAGTAGCGCTCCGCGACAGCTTCATTTCACACGCCCCTCAGTTCAGCCGCAGCCTCTAGCACACCCCGTCACACAAGTGCACACTTTGCCCTCCCATGCACCCCCTGCAGGCCTGCCTCCCCCCCCGCCATGAACACGTACGGCCAGACGTATGGATGTTTGGCACGCGCCAGGCGCTATCACCCCCCCCCTCTCCCCCGGGGTCGTATGCATTGGGGCCAGGTCATTCATGTTCACGCAGTAGGTGGTGGCCCTGTGGTGTTACAAGGACAAAGGCAGCAAGTCGGGCAGCACCGCGAAAGGAGCAAGCAGACGAAGCAAACACCAAGACACCCACGAACATCTCACCCATCACCGTGGCCCTGTGGTGTGTCATGCATGGGTGAGACTGCTTTCGCATGCGCACAAGGACGGTGCAGGCCGGGCAGGGGTGCCGTACCGGCACACATGCGGGAATTTGCCAGCGCCCTGGTGGTGGGGCTGCTCGCACAGTCTATGTCCAGCAGCTGCAGGGCTTGCCAGAGGGGCAGCGTTCCCCACGGAACTCCTGGAAACTCCACTCAAGCGCCTAGGGGACAGCCCATGGCCTGACCATCTACAGCGAGTGAAGAGCCACCATGGACCACACAAACTCTTGTATGCAGCCGCGCTGCCGCCGTGGCGGGGGCGACTCATAGGGCAGCACTGACAGATCTCGTTGCATCGAAAGCGCTGCAGCCGGACAAACTCCACAGCAGTGAGAGAATCTGAGCACGGTGTCATAGGCGGGGTGGCACACCTACACCTGCCGCTCTCTTTGGCTGCAAATTCAGTCCTGGCTGGACGGTTCTAGCATCAAGCTAGACAGAGTGGCCACTTGGCGCAATGCAAAGCTCGCACAAGTGATCGTCTTTTGGCATGCTTGACTGAGACACGTGCACACATGCCGATGGTGGCAGCTGGTGAGGCCTTTGACGTGGGCAGCATGCCTCCGCCATTAGAGCCAGATCATCACACAAGGTGCCTGCATTGCATCTTGTACCATCCAGCAAGCAGCAGCGGCCGCTTCCCCTGCATGCTCTGTCTGCAGCGCCCACATGTCTGTCACTGCCAGGCAGGGGCTGCAGATCTCAGTCAGGCCAGCAACCCAGCGTGCAGCCAGTCCCCATTAAAGCCTCCTTTAGTGTTCGCAGCAGAAGCTCAAATCCTGAAGGTCAACGCGTGCAAACACCCTTCACGAGTGTGCTGCGGTGACCCTGCCCAGGCCTCCGGACCGGGCTTCCGATCCCTCCTGCAAAAACAGGTCGTGCCGGCTTCAGTGTTCGAACAAGATGTTGTCCTCTCGAGCTCGAGCGGCGGGCGCCCCCACCTCTGTTCTGGTGGTCTTCCGCACGGTGGCATCAGCGCATGCATGTGGCCGTCTTCTCTCATCTCATCGTGCGCTTGGGGTACCGGGCCTGCCACTGTCCAGCCCGTGGCCGCCTTGTCACCACCTTTCGGCTGTCTTTTGTTAGCCGGCCTGCGAACGTCTACGGGTTGCATGCTGCCACCTGCGCAGCCCACGCGTGTAGGGGGGCAGTCCGCTGAGGCCCCCTTGAGCTGCCATGCACCCTGATGTCAACGAGGGGGTGTGGAGCGTAAGGGGGGGGGGCTTACACGCACACGCCGGGTCGGCCTTCGGCACAGTCCCAAGAATGCCGACAATCTGAATGGTGTTGTGGCCGCTGCGATGGGGTCAGGCGCGCGCATGCATATGCGTGCGATGTCCGTACGGTACTCCACCCCACGTGTCATAGTCCATGGAAGCGCTGCTCTGCTTGTGAGTGCACAGGTGCGACTGGGTTGCATATGCATATGGCGACGTTGCCGGCCGCGACCGCTTGCTGCATACACCGCACGGCGACTGGTCGGCAGCGGTCTCCAGAGTCACTGAGTATGGAAACGCCCCTGCTTGTAGGCTCAGGAGACTGGGTTGGGGCCGATCTGGGGTAGAGGCCTGCGTGCGTGCGCCGCCTGCTCTGCGCAAACCCTGTCATGTGTGGTCCGACTGCGGCCGGGTCCCCATACACATCATGGAATGCATAGCATCCCGGCACGTGGCTGGAAAAAGCCGTGGCGCGCGCACACCGGGTCCCCCCAGGCGGCCTCATGCAAGGCAAGCGCCCGCTGGCATCGCGTCCTGTCACTGCGTTGCCAATGATGCATGAAGGACACCGCACGCACGCACGCGTACAGGAGGGGCCACGCCCCGGAGGCGGCGCTCCTGTGCCACCCACGGCCCCGCAGCATGCTGGGGCAGCCAGCCAGCGCCGGTCGTCCGTCAGGACCACTGGGGGGTCTGGGGGCGGCCTGGCAGATGCCGTCGGGCCCGGCCACCGGCGACACCCCTCGAGGTCTCAGAGCGTGCAGCTGCAAAGCTGAGTGCCGGAGAGCGGTTGCCAGCATGCACTGTGTCCGGTCATGATGCGCATCACGCGGCAAACACATCTCCAGAGTTAAGCTTGCCGGGCCCATGGGCACGCCGCTCTCGCATGTGCCGGGTGGGACCATCGGGTCGCCCGCGTCGCACACCTGGCCCTCCACTGATCAATCTACGCAATTGCAATTGCAATGTCATGAGACAAGCTTGTGCACCATGGTGGCAGTGGCACTGGGCGCCTGTGAAGCTGCTCGAAGTTGGGCTCAAGCTGTGGGTGCATGCAGCCCTGCAGTGGTGGCCCAGGCCATACAATATTGCAAGGCGCTGTGGTCTCATCAGGGGCTGTGGTGACACGGCCAGAAGATGATGGGACAACCTCAGGTGCGTGTGTGCAGGCCGGAGAACACAGCACGGGCGGGGAGGCCTTCAACAGCTGGTGCCATTGTCATGCAGCCTGCTGACAACTTGCTTGAAGCACACGCTGCGTACAGAGACAGCAACGGACGCCTGTGGGACCGCGCTACAGCAGAGAGTGTGTTATGGAGGACACAGTCATAGGCGTCTTGGTGAGGTTGTGCATGTATCACCAGCTGCAGCGCTGCTGCGTTGACGTCAGCTCTCTCAACAGCTCTCTCAATCACTGCCCCATCCGACACAGACACAGGTGCGCATTCGTGTCGGCCACCCGTGCATGTGTTGAGTGTTGGTTGAGTGCTGCCTCGGCGCCACGTTGCCGATGCTCTCACCTGAGCACATCTGGATGGGCTGCCCAGGAGTCATCATGCATACATAGTAAGAGACCCAATTGAGCCGGCCACATCACCTGGACAAGCAACAAGATTGGCTCAAGCAGTACCACTAATACAGTCACCAGGCAAACGCATGCATCCTGGCATATGTTAAACGCTTGAATCTTGCTTTAAGGCTGTGCAGGGCTTGACCACTGCTGAATGTCAAGAACTGTCAACAGTTGAGAGCAGGCAGGTGTGGCCGTGTCGGTTGCTCATCGCAGGGTCATGCTCCCATTGCTCCCAGACTCCAGCGCTGCTTGGCCTCCCCAGCAGACACACAGTGTGTATACATGTATCACAAGAAACATAGAGTATTGCTAGGCATACTCTGGAAGCATATACTTCCTGCATAGATGACTCAGGCCTGTTGACCAGCCATGCATGCACCCCACCCTCCTAGCCTATCTTTGCAAGCTCAGGGCAGACAGTCGATGCAGTCAGATGTACTGATGGCATGGTGCCCACGAAGAGTCTCAGATGTGCATGGTGTGAGACAGCCAGCTGCGCAGGCTGCTCAGGGGCCTCCTGGTTCGGGCCGTCAAGCAGAGAGCAGTTGTGATGACTGAAGGGCAGGCGCACTGGCCGCAGCTGGCTGGAGGTATATGTCACATGACAAATGAGCATCCTATTCATTGTTCTCATCTGAATTTCCGCACTACATGCTGCCGTGCACAATTGCACAAGGCCTGGCAGCTCGAGCGTGCTGCAGGCCACAGCCCCTGCTTCTCTGAGGCACACACATCAGGGCACGCTGCAACACGTTGTGTCGCTCAGTGGTGGTGGTGGTGACCTCAGCCGCTCCTGCTTGTGACGCAGCGACGGCAGTGTCCAGGATGCAGGCAGGGGTGCATAGCGGTTGCTCGGGGTTGCACAGGTGCTTGATCTGTGAGGGCTGCAGGCTGTGGCTTGGGTGCATTGTGCTGGGTTGATGCACTCTCGCTGCTGTCCTCTACCGGTACTTCTTCCCTCGTCGCCTGTCTCCTTGTAACACAGAGGTCGGACGGGGCGGGCGGGGGGAGGCGGGGTTACGTGGGTGGGCTGTGGCGCCTGTATGGATCTCTGGGAGTCAGGGACTGCTCAGCCTTGCAGACTCTGCCCCAGCGCCAAGCAGTACCTTCAGGGGATGCAGGAGAGGAGTGTTGAGCAGCTGCAGCATGCAGGTGGTCCCACTGGGCAGTTCATCCCTGAACATGCTCCCCCAGGTTGCAGTACCCTTCTGCCAGGAGGTTACCAGATCTCTGAGATATGGTGGTTGACACCTGGTGAGCTCCGGCTGGGCCGGGTCCGATGGGTGTGCGGGATGCCTTCGTTGGCATGTGCGGGGACTGCGGAACGGCTTGGGCGATGCAGTGTCCTAGGTGCGGTGCGGCGTGGGCCGGCGGGGCTGCGCGGCGGTGTGCCGGGCTGGCGTGGTATGCTGTGGCTTGGTGGGGTGGGGGTGGGTCTTGGGGCCAGGGCGGCCCCCGGCAATCGGGCGGCCATGATGGGCGGCCTCAGGCAGCAGTGTGTTGGGTTTGGCCCTGTCGTACGGCGGCGGGCGTTGTGGTGCTGGTGGTTGTGCTGTTGTGTGTCGGCCGTGGGGTTTGTGCGTGCGCGTGTGTGGGTTTGGGTTTGTGGGTGTGTGGGTCTGTGCGTGTGTGTGCTGGTGTGTGGGTGTGTGCTTGGCGGTCTGCGGATCTGTGTCGCTTGCTGCGCCGGTGATGGGTGAGATGTTCGTGGGTGTCTTGGTGTTTGCTTCGTCTGCTTGCTCCTTTCGCGGTGCTGCCCGACTTGCTGCCTTTGTCCTTGTAACACCTGGTGAGCTGCCTGCCCGCAGGTCTCACTGACTTGCTGCACTGACCATGGGCCCTGGCTGCAAGCCAACGCGAAGACAATCAGGACATCTCCTGTATGCTCAGCGCCTGTACAGATCAGGCATTGCCCGAGGCATCTGTGTGGCACCCGTTGCGGGTTGGAAGCGGGTGCTTGCTGTGAGTGGCCAGGCTTGGCTGTACATGTGAGCTCCGCAGCTGCAGCAGTTAACTTGACAGCAGTGAGTGTGCTCCGACACCAGATCATGCAAGCAGGCGGCCCAGGACACGTGCTCTCTCTGAAAAACCTGTCAGCTGCGCAACAAGAGTGTGGCTGGGTCAGGATGTTGCACATCGGCCTGGCTTGGGTCCACTGTCACCACAGGCGAAGCGACCGGCCTGTGGCTTCCTGGCACCACCTCCTCCTGGCACATGTGGCAAATTTCAGCCTGGAGCTGATCAAGTTTGGACCCTGCACCAGGCAATGCATGGTGATTGCGACGCTCAGCCTGTCGTGCGATGCCACAAATTCATCCCAGGAACCTCGCAGTTGGATCGAACGGATGACTTCATCACATTCTAAGCACATTTCGGGCCCCGGCGCAGGCACCTTTCAGCGAATGATCACGGAAACTTCTTGCGCGATCGAGTGGGCGTCCGACTTGATGGCCTACATGACGAACGCACGCCCCATCACCTCTTTCTGTGAACACCGTGTGACAGGGACAAGGCGACTTTTTGCACAGCAAGTGTACACATGTGGACCAGCACGGCCCCTCGCGCAAACAGAGGGCTGCCAAGTGCCCAGGCGCGTGCTGTCTCGTACGAGCCGAACCTGCTACTGCGTCGTTCACATGGTCGCGCTATCGTGCGAGCTCCGGCAGCATGTTCAGAGCGGGGCCTGAACTCGGCACCGATTGCGCTGCAGGCAGGCCTATTGATCAGGGTTTCCTCGATCCTTGCACGATTTGAGGCTAGGTATGCTATGATGACTTGTTTTAAGTGTGTCTTCACGCGGTTTGCAACTTCTCAACTTGATCGTGACTAATTGTGCAAGCATGAGTAAGGCGGCGGAGTTACTCATCGCAAGTAGTAACTCCCACAATCGGCCGCAACGACTGGTGCGCATGCATACGCCACTACGGGCGTTGAATGCTACCGAAATTCAAACGAGCTTTGAAGCAAGTCTGTTGAATACACAAAAATCAGAAGGCCTGGCAGAGGTCGGCACTTGGATTTTGCAATTGGTGCGAGGTTGTTCAGGTCATCGTGCCGATTGCCAGCTGGTTATTTCCCGGCGACGATGTACTGCAGGAAGAGCCACTGAATACAGGCGTTGCCCAATTCGTGTAGCAAGCCTACAAATAACGTGAATGCCAAGATATGGCTCGTGAAAGACTGGCAGATCTGGACGAATCAAAGGAAGAAGAGCGCGAGCGAAAGCTCAAGCTCCAAGAAAAGAACCGTAGAGCGCAACAAGCCTTCAGATGGCGGCAGAAGGTATGCATCTGTAATAAACTGAGGATCAATTTTCCTTCAGACAAACAGGGCATGCGGGAGACCCTGTTCAAGGCGTGCAGCCTTACGCAAACGTATACGTCGCGGAATGACCTGAATTAGGCGTGAAATCCAGATAAAATACTGCTTTCTGTCATGTTGTTGATCAGGAGCGCTCGACGCGCACTTCTCGAGATGGACTGGCTATCCCAGAACAGAACAAGTTCGCGAAGAGCATGACGCATCGTGGCCAGCGTCCCATGGCCAGCCCATGTGGTGGCTCGCGCAAAGACTGTAGAGAACCCTTATTCCAAAATAATATGCCTGTGAATGCCTATCGGCGCTGAGAGCGCTTCGCATCTTCACCGGCTGGGTCACTGTGCGTGTGTTTCCAGACTGGACATCTCCTTTACGCAACGTGTGTGCTAGCAGACTGGGCCTGGCCGCATGTACCCACATGTATTGTAGCTATGTATGTGCTGTGTGCGTGATGGGCGTTTTACCGCTTGTGTTGGTCGCCAGGTCGCGCCACGCCTTGTTGCACCGTCAGCAATGCCCAACGAACGCCACAAGAAGATCAAACGGGAAATTTGTTGCCCTTCTCACGCATTTACAGTTCATTCATTCCTGGCCACACCTTCTTGGCCAGAGACTCGTTCTGCCTGCGCAGCATCAGTCTCGGGGGCAGCACGCTAACCAGTGCACAGTCGTGCAGAGCAAGATCCAGGAACTTTCAGACCAGGTCACAGAGCTCACTGCCAAGAATGCAAGCAGTGCTCAACAGATGCAAGAGCTGGCACAGGTCAAAACTGCTTTGGAGGATACGCTCCGGAACCAAGGCTCCCAACTCAAGCGTATCAGCACAGAATACATGGTGCTGCGAGCGCGGAGCGTCTCCAACGTGTTCCTGCCCTCTAGCACAATCCAGTTTGACCCATCGGAAGACGTGATCCTCAAGTACCCAGCTTCAACATCTGATGGTGTTTCAGAGCACATCATTGTGCCAAGCACTGACATTCAACAGTGCGATACCAGCCTCTGCGCCAGACCTGACCCTTGGCGTTGCCACCTGCGCCATCGCAATCGTGTTGCTCTGCAAGCTGGGCGCGTTCACATGCACAAGCCGACCAGAAACTTGCGCAGAACGCGTGTTGTGCCATGCTTGTGCCCGCCGTCCATATGCACTGCCGTGATGCTTTGTGACACTGAGCCACATACATTCGCACCCCTGCTGCTCAAGGCTGGCCTGCTTGCGATGCACAGTGAGCACCTCCTTTGGCAGTTCATTGGCAGAATCAAGACACCCTCCCAGTGAGTTTGGCCATACGTAGGCATGCTCCTGCTCCAGTGCATACGTAGGCCTGCTCCAGTCAATGCTGTGCCTCATGCCCGATTACATCATGACCCACGATCACATAACCCACTTCCAGGCCATACCTTCACAGCAATCATCCTATCTAGACTGCACAATGAATCACTCCACACATTACACCAGTCCCAGACGATGTGAGACACATTCGCAGCGCACTCCAGGCAGTGCACTGTGCAATGCTGCTCCTGGGCCGCGGCCACAGGTGCACAGCACAGCAGGCAGCTGAGCAGGTGGCTGCTGTGCAGAGGCATCGGCATGGAGCGCATCCGGGAGCTGATGCAGGACCAGTGGCTCCCGGAGCTGAAGGAACTCAACAACGAGTACACGGACGTGCTGGAGAAGAAGCGGGCCAACAGCCAGGGCTCCTCCCGCACGAAGCAGGCCCGCCAGGACGAGGCGAACAAGCAGCTGGCGAGCATCGACGAGCGGTGCAAGCACCTGCAGGGCCTGTACTTTGAGTGCCTCGTCAAGATCATCCGCGCGCAGCCTGTGCGCGCACGCATGCTGCTCACCAACGTCCTCTACAACTGCCACGCCGGACTCAGCCCCACCGAGGCTCGCGACAAGGCCGAAACGGTAACCCCCCGCCCCACCTCCTGTCCTGGCCCCATCTGGCCCACGCTACCTGCGCAGCATGCGAGCCGGCGGGTGTGTGTTGACAGGACCGCTTCCAGAATCACTCTGCAGGGGCCGGGGCTCAGCGTGGCGGTGTGCGGGCCTGGGCCGCCGTGAGGCGAGGGCTGCGTGTGGGCTGCGGCGGCTGTGCTGACCGTGCCGCTCGAGCGCAGGTGGTGGACGAGCTGCACCTGACGGCCACGGAGATCGAGCAGACGTGCCGCATGTACGAGAAGTACCTGTGCAACATGGCGGTGCTGCGGTGGCAGCGCGAGAAGATGAGCGCGCGCCTCGCGGCGGCGTACCAGCAGCCCGACAGCGACTGGCAGGCGCAGGTCACGCACGAGCAAACGCAGCTGCAGGGCTTCCTCTCCGCCAGCGCCTCGATCGAGACCCTGTACACGTGGCTGCGCAAGGAGACGGAGCTCTACTGCGACCTCCTCACCTCCGTCTGCCTCGAGGTGCGCCGCGCCGGCAATGCCCCCGCGGCTGCCGGGTGCCCGCCGCTCCGGGCTGTACGGGGTGGTTTGTGGCTGAGGAGGTGCACGGGCTGCATGCGGAGTGTGGTGCAGTTGGGCGCGGTGTTTGCCGGCGTGTGGCAGCTGTTTGAGGGGCGCTGTGTGACGGTGGCGTGCGTGCAGATCTGGCGGCCGACGACGTTCATGCGCCACATGACGGCATCAGCTCCGGGCATCGTGGACTTCCTCGCCATCCTCGAGGTCCTGCGCTCGCGCCACAAGCCGCAGGAGCAGGTCCTGGACCTCGCGGCGACGTACGTGCAGACGGCGGTGACCCCCCGCACCATGAACGCCATCGCCGAGGGCCACATGGACGTGCGCCCCCACCCACCCCCCTGCACCGCATGCGGCTCATGTCACTCGATACGATCACACCTGCACAGCGTGCCACACGGGACGTCAAGGTGTAGTCCGCGGGGCTGCGAGGCGACTTGGTTGACAAATGCGATCGCCCCACAAGCCGCGGCCTTGGCGTCACACGGTCGCAGGTGTCGCCTTGCCGGTGCACTGTGCGTGACGGTGGGTGGGCATGCAGGCGGCGGGGTTGCCATCGAGCCCGCTGGACCCGAGCCCAAGGGATGCTGCAGGTGCGCTGGCCCGGGGGGGCCATGCAGGCGGCTTTGGGGGATCTGGAGTTCTGCACGGCGGCTCCCTGCCGAGCCCAGGCGGCGCGCTCAACGCGGCCCGGGAGGCTGAGGAGCTGTTGCGCAAGGCAAAGGCCGGGGGGCGGGGGTTCTGGGGGGCTGCGGAGGCAG
Source organism: Ulva prolifera (assembly GCA_023078555.1). Classification (NCBI taxonomy): domain Eukaryota; kingdom Viridiplantae; phylum Chlorophyta; class Ulvophyceae; order Ulvales; family Ulvaceae; genus Ulva; species Ulva prolifera. Next base: position 4,478,322 of record CM041201.1, on the reverse strand, counting down.
GGGAGGCTGCAGAGGACACCTTGGGCGGTGGTGCAGGGCTGCAGCCTGCAGCCAAGAAGAGCAAGATCTCGCACGGCAGCGAGGCAGCGGCGGGCGCCGCCGCAGCTGCCGCTGCCGCGCAGTGCATGCTGCCGAAGCTCGAGCGCAGCCAGCTGCTGGCGATGCCGCAGCACGCCGCAGCACAGCAGCAGCTGGTCAGCCCGCGAGCGGGCATGAACGGGGTGCTCGGCAGCGCCGGGCCGCTGGCGGGGCTGGACCCGGTGGCGTCGGCGGCGGCGGGGGCCAGCGCGCACGCGGCGCACCTGGACACGCGCTCGGTCCAGATGCCGCCGCTGTCGCTGGGCAGCCTGCACAACAACGGCAACGTACAGGGGGACCTCGCGTGGCTGACGCACTCGCTGACACCGCGTGAGCACGACCTGAACGACTTCCTGTCGGGCATGCTGAGCAACCGCGGGGGCAGCCAGATGCCGTCGCCGGGGCGCGTCAGCACCATCGACATCCTGCGAGTGCGCTCAAACTCTCAGGTTGGCGAGATAGAATTGATTCGGGCGCAGGAGCACGCCAACCAGGGGGCGGGTTTGCAGGTGTGTGACAGGGGGCCACTTGCGTGCATGCATCTGTGTCTGCTGCTGAAGATGGCCTTTCGATCAGGGCTGCTGCTTGTTCGCGTTGCTTATCCGCACCTGTGGACGTGCTGATGTGTCGTGGTGCCCGCAGGTCAACTCGTTACACCTGTCGGGAGCCAACCCGCATCTCAGTCGCATTGCACAAGAGGGGCTGCTTGGCAACCTTGCCAGTGTCCTCCCAGGCCACGACGAATTGTCAACTCGACTCGGTGCGCTGCTGCATGCTGTGCGACGCTCAGCGTGGTGTGACCCATGCGGTGGCTCAGGCGTGCTCCTGGTTCGCGCTGTGTGCGTGGGCATGACAGAGGTGCTGTGCAGGGGCGCCAGGTGCACTGCTGGGGTCGAACAGTGCCGCAGACGCCTCGGCGACAGCAGCGACGCAGCCTCTGCTGCTGCCGGGTAAGCTGCAGCTCAGCGGCGGGCCGCCGTCGTACGTGCGGCGCACCCCGGAGGAGCTGGCGAAGCAGTACCAGGAGTTCATGGGCGAGCCCATCTAGCAGCGGCGGGCGGGCGGTCGCCGCGCCATCGCGCCAAGCCCCCTTTCCTGCGCATAGACGTGAGCCCGGGGCGACGCTGCCGCGAGGCCGGAGGCCTGCGGCGTGTCCTCTCGGCGCCTGAATAACTCTATTTCTGGCTGGATGCGACGATTACGCACCGCCTTGCAGCCGATATGTCTCCAGAGGCTGCTGGGAGAAGAGATTATGATTGAGGAGGTACCCACCGCGGGCAGGCAGAGGCTGCACACGCGTCCGGACTTCGGAGGTTGGGGAAGCATGGTCAACCCAGGGAGCGCTGGAGATTCCGCACAGTTTTTATGTACCTTTACACGCCTTGCTTGATTTTCATGTTTGAGCAATGGGATTAGGTCATGGTCACGCTACAGTGCCCCCAGTAACAAAGGGAGCCTTTCACATTATGCCCGTGCTAGTAAGTGTCTACGTCAATATACCAGCAGTTTGCAACATCTGACTCTTTTCTGTGATCTTGACCCGTGGCCGCCCATGCGCAGCGCCCTGCATCTGCTCCTCTGCATCTACCTTCATCCACCCATCCCATGTCACGAACCTGACACCCTTGTCCTGCACATTGAAACCTTGTTGCCACAGCCATGCACCTTGCAGAGCCCTGGCGAGGCTGCTACAACCGCAAGTGCACAGACCAGGCACCACAACACACCCAAGGGTAGATCAATCGATATGGCAGTATCATGGGGAGAGATTTGCCCATGTTTTCGACAGTTGAACATGACTGTGGATTACATGCAGGGTTGGCATGCATGCTGAACACCATGTTCCACAGCAAATTTGCATGCATAGGCATGCAACCTGTGTAGCTGCGAAGCAGTGCCTGCAGTCGCCCAGGGCAAATGGTAAAAGGTGGGCCCATGAATCAGGCTGCAAAGCTCATTACGGCAACTGCAAGCCTATGTGGAGTTGTGAACAGGGTTGCAGACAGTGTGCAGGGCATGCCTGTGCAGCACCCTGTGAGGCAGAAGCATCATCGTGCACACCTGAAGGACATCAGCAATGTCTCGCTGGTCAGGTGCTGGCTTGCCCAGGGCCTCGAGGTCTTCAACAACGCACCTGGCTGTCTGCTCTGCATCAACCAGGTTGGTCCCGATGATACCTTGTGGCCCCCTCTTGATCCACCCTGCCACATACACCCCCGGGATGATCTCCTCAGTTTCAGGGTGATGGACACGTCCCACTTTGTTGGGCACGATCCCACGTCTTGAATCAAATGGAACTTCTGGCACTGGCTTCCCTCGGTAACCAACACTCCTGAGGAGCATGTCCACCGGGAGGTCCCACACTTCCCCGGTCGGGACAACAGTCTGGCGGCCACCGTCTTCCCCAGGCTGAAGCTTTTGCGGCTGAAGACTCAGTTGGGTTATGCAACCATCTGATGAAGCCGTGGCTGCGACTGGGTTGCACAGGAAGTGGAAGTGGAGCCGTCGATGTGGGATTGCATTGCTTGCTTTTCCATGTGCCTTCAGCAATTCCTGGAAGCCCTGGAAACAAAGAGTCCTAACTTTCAAGCGTGCGTGACTGTAGTACGCGTTCTACTCCAAGGCGCGAGCCGCACAGGGCAGCACCTTCTGTGCTTTTCTTGGCTCCTTGGCATCCTCCGGGGTGGGCTGATAGAGGACTGGGTGCACCTCTATCGAGACGTTAGCTAATGAAAGAATCTCTCGAAGCTCTTTGCCTGAAAACTGAGCTTGTAATGGCCCCCTCCTGCCTACAATGTGAACTTCTTCCACGGCACTGGTACGTAGTTGCTCAAGGGCGCTGTCTGAGATGTCAGTTCCCGTCAGATCATCCACAGGCTTCAACAGTATTCTTGCACAATCTAGTGCAACGTTGCCCAGCCCCACGATACCCACACTGCGGACGTGCTGCAGATCAACTGGGACATCACTGTACTCGGGGTGCCCGTTGTACCAATTCACAAACTGCCGAGCCGACAAAACGCCTGTGCTGTCTTCACCTGCTATATCCATATGCCGATCGTCCTCGGCTCCGCAGGCGAGGACGACGGCATTGTATTGGGATCGCAGATCTGAAAACGAAATGTCGAGCCCCACATTGACGTTTCCGAAGAATCGAACTCGCTCTTCCATCGCAATGGAGCGAAATTTGTTTATCACATTCTTGGTGTCGGGATGATCAGGCGCAACGCCATAGCGGACCAGGCCATACGGGGTGGGCAAGCGTTCAAAAATGTCGATCTGGACATTGCCTCCCAGAAGACGGCGCAGACGATCCACGAAATAGAAGCCAGATGGACCACTTCCAATCACAGCAACAGAGCTGATGGATGAGCCACCGTTGGCGTGCAAATACCGAGCTCCCCCGTGCTGCAGCGGCCAAGCAGACAAGGCACGCCGAAACAGGCTCGCCATCTAGCACATCAATCAATACACAGTATTTACATGTCCCTAAGGCAAATCTGACTGTCTGGCTGGGACGCGACTTGCCGGGCTAGTGACGGTACCACCGGCAAGCACGCTACACTGCTTTCGCCGCATGGAGATCAAGTTCTACGTTGCCACATGTTCCGTCCTCAGATGCAGGTTGGTCAAGCGTACGGTATGTTCAAGACACGACCCATCGTGTCGTCTTACACACTTCTTCTCCTCATGCTGACAGTGGCGAAGGTGCTGCATGCTCCTGTAGACCGTCCTTTGCCTGCCGGACATACTCTGGGTGCAGCTAGGCACCAGGTGCTGCAATCGCATGTACCCACTACATAAATTACCCATGTCACATCTCTGGAGGTTGAATCGTTACCTTGAATGCATATGGCGTTTGCTGGTCACACTGCTTGAGCTTGCAAGCCATGGCGGGCTCCCCGAGCTTCGCGCGGCACATCAGCACCGCGGCCGCGAACACATGTGCAGTTCAGAAGCGACACGGCCGAGGTGCACCCGTGCCCACATCTCAGTGAGTGAGACGTTCGCAATGCCCACCAGGAGTGAGTGCTTGTGTGGAGCAACGAAACCGCATGGACATCGACGCCCTGTCACCAGGGCCCTAGACCCTAGATCGAGCCTTCAGGGAGAATCGTGAACAAGCACAAAATGCATGGGAGCGGACACATTTACAGAAGAGCGTGTTGTCCAGGTACACGTAGACCCGGATCAGGTTGCAGGTATGGGTCTGTGGCAGTGAAAGCGGCTGTGGAAGCTTTCCCCGGGCAGACACATTCGCGAAAGTACAGGCCAGACCACATCATGTATGACATCAACGCCCGATTCGCATGTCGGCCAGTGTACTTGCCAAGCAATGTGCTGGGCCTTGACGGCATTTCTGCAGTCCAACAGCCTCCATGCATTCTACGTCAACGCATGGGTCATGTCACAAGCAACAAGCGACAAATTACAGGCAGCAGCCACCCTCAGACTCGGTGTTCCTGCCGCTAGCCCTACCATTTGCCGCGCCGCACCGGAGCTCGCATCTCCAGCGCCTCCACCAGACCTACGCCGTATCCCCAAACCACGGCCACGCCCCCTCCCCCAGACACTCTACCACTGCGGCCTCGTCAAGCGGCCCAGCCTATGCAGACAGCTTTGCCATGAGGTCGCTATCCTTCAAGATCGGGTTCTCCTCGCTCAACTTTGCGAGGTCAAGCGCCGTCTTGCCGGTGTGATTCTCCGCCGACGCATCGGCGCCCGCCGCCAGCAGGATGTCCACGACATCCACCCGGCCATACCCTGTCGCATAGTGCAGCGGCGTGTTGTCCTTGGTGTCGCTCAGGGTGACGTCCGCGCCGGCGTCGGCGAGCGCCTTGGCCACGCGCGTGTGGTTGTGTGCGGCCGCGTAGTGCAGCGGCGTGCGGCCCTCCGCGTCCTGCATGTTGATGTCCTTCCCGACCGCTATGAAGTCCTCCACAGCCTCCATGTCCCCATGCCTGCACCAGCCTCTTGGTCAGCGTGACTGGCGGCGCCCTGGCACACGCGCACCCTGGCACACGCGCACCCTGGCACACGCGCACCCTGGCGCGCCCTGGCACACATGCACATCGGGGGTGCATGTGCATGTGCATCGCACACGTCACCACACGGAGCGATCTGACGTCGTCACACCCTGCGGCCCGGTAGTGTGGGCACCCCTCGAGGGCTACACTAGCTGCTCGGCGCCATGATTGCTTCGCCGCCGCTGATGCTGCACGCGAGCCGCAAGCAGGCGCCTACGGGACGGCCGAATCACTGCGAGGACCAGCGAACACGTCCCTGTTCCCTGAGCCTCAAGTCATGCATGCTGCGGCGGTCTATAGCTCACTCAGCCCCCGAAACTCGGTGTGACTGGGGCACTCCCTGCGGTGGGTGCCATCAGCGCCCTGGCACCTTTTTCGATTCCGAAGTTGACAATGGGCCCACGGATATGGCTATCAGACATGCATACATACTCGACATGCGCAATCGCCACCGCAGCGCCTCACTCCTTCCTAGGGTTGAGGCGGGCACCCCGGACACTAACCTCGGCTGCCGGCGGCCTTGCACACACTGGCCACACCGATCAACATCAGTCACGTGTGGACGTGCCGCCAGAAGGGCATGCCAGCCATGTACCTGCATACGATACAGTCCCTGCATGCATGCCGGCACGGCGCGGGGGGGGGGGGGGGGGGGGGGGGGGGACGCGCCGGGCTGCGTCGAGGAGGTCCGAGATCTCAGGCTCCGCCGGCGCCGCGGCCGGCGCCGCCTGCGGCACGTCCCCGATCTTCTGCCCAAGCTTGGCCAGCATCTGCGGGTCGTTCCAGTACTTCATCATCGCGCCCATGCCGTTCTTCTGGATGTCCTCAAACATGCCCTGCGCAGCAGGTGGCGACGGTGTGTGCATGCCAGCTCGCAGCCCGCAGCCCGCGCAGCACGCCTTACGCTTGGCGGGACACAAGCCTCAGGCTGTTGCCTATGTATGCATGCAGCTGGCGGGCGCATGCCTGCTGTGGATTCGTTGTCAGGATGCCTGGTCAGCCCGTGAAACTGGCAGCTAGATGCCTGACACGCTTTCAGTAGTAGCATGCACAGCATGCACAGCAGCCGAGTGAGGAGTGAGGAGGTGTGCGCAGGATTAGTCGCGTCCTCATGCGCTCATCCGCGCCGTGCAGCGGGCAGATGTAGGTGGACAGAAGTGCGCGCGTAGGTGTGGTCAGGCGAGGCATGCATGCCGCCATTGGCTGTGCCCAGACACAACGGTCAGGGACGCCCTGCGAGGGACACGCCCGGGAAGTGCCACAGCATGTTGCAAGCTAAGGTTCGCTGCAGTGGAGACTGGGCCCTGTAGATACCGCAGCCAAAGCAGCAGACTTGATCGCAGTTTTTTTTCGTGTGGCCGCAGCACCATGGAGGGTTGCAGCAGCATGCATGTGATTGCTGTGCGGTGTTGCGACCATTGGATCTGTGATCACGCCAGTGCCAGTGCCTGATGCTCGACCAAGCAATGTTGCAATCCAGGCTGTCTCCGTGTGACGTGACCCTGGTCTCTGGATAGGTGAGTGCCAGCATGTTCAGTTGCACTGACAGAGATGATGCTTGGGCCGCAGATCAGCAGCAGGGCCTGGTTTTGATGACTACACACCTGGAGCTCCGGATCACCTTTGAGCGTTTCCAGGCGTGCTTGCAGGGCTGGGTTCGCCATGGCACTTTGCATCTCCGCCATCTGCTGCTGCACCTCTGGCGTCTTCATCGCCTCTTGCATCGCCTCGAGACGTTGCCTCACCTGCGCAAGCACAATCTAGTCAGGTCGATGCACAAACAGCGCGCAGCTGCAGTCAGCTCTGAAAACCATATTGTAAGGTAGGACATCCGCTGAACGTGTCACGGTCGCGGCAACTCACCGCGCGGTTGCATTGCCGACAGCACCAGGCACAGCCCAAAAGGCATCATCGTTGGGACGGGGTCTTGCACGAAACTAGAACAGGTAACATTATGCGATATGATAATGCTACTTTGTGATTCAACTGCCAGTGAAGCACCTCCTAAGTCCGAGGGCGACCGGTGTACAGCGAAGGATGATACCGTAGCGTATACGGCTGAGCTCACCTCGGGGTCCGCCATCGCACTCTCCATCTCAGCACGCTGCTCATCAGTTAGGCCATCGGGAGTTTTTGCATCTGCTGCTTTGCCCTCGCACTGGACAGAGATTTTGCGGGTGACGTTGGCACGGATGCCGGGGCTCCCATTCAGGACAGGAATTCGGGCGAGTCTTGGGAAAATCGACATGATTAAAGCAACGGATCAGACGTAGGCCGGCTAGATGCTTTATATGTTCAATATGCCCCTTGGTCCGCCTGTGACTACTCCAGCATATGCCTCGGACAAAAGACAGCGCCTTCCGAAAGCAAAGATTCCGGTTGATCGCATCGACCAGGTGTCCATAGTCGTATTGCTCGTCACCAAAGTCAGGGTCGTTGGGCGTGCTTTCGGGCAAAGCTTGTTGGGGATTTTCGATGCATCGCGATGGGGGTGCGCAGAATCAACCACAGAAAAACACATGCATGCAGGCCATCCGATGTGCGGGCCCCCGTGCCAGGCACACACGTTTGCGTGAATAGCATCAGCGCGCTGCAGGGCCTGCCACTCTCTTGAGCCCATAAGTCAGATGAACGCGTTTGAAATCCACCAGGTACATTGTGTACAGCTAAGCATCATCGATTCCCAATCCCCCCCAACAAAGTTGACGCCTTGTCCATCTTGCCTGTGCTCCCATCCACTTCCTGCACCAACAGCATCCAACCTAAGACCAGCATGCCGATCATCTCAGGAGTTCGTGGTAACCGCGCGGCCGTGAGCAACAGGGCAGCTTTCAGCCCAGTTTCACGACCGGCCTCAAACGCCGATGCCCGTCGGTCGGTAGTTGTCTATGGCAACAAGTCTACCGGTGGTCCCTTCGCTCCACTAGTTGTCGCAACAAAGAGCATCATGGGCACAAAGGACTTCAATAAGTTCAGGGGCAAGGCTATCTCTGTGCACTCTCAAGTACGCCGCGATGCCTGACTCGCCCTTGCATGTGCGCAAGGCCCGCCGCGTGACCTCGTAGCCCCTATCCCTCTAAATGTGATTCAGATTTTTGCATCAGTGTCTTGCATGTGTGCAGGTCATCAAGGAGTTCTGCGGCACCATTGGCGCAGGTCCCAAGCAGGCGCAGGCCGTAATACGTCTCGCGAAGAAGAATGGGGAATGGCTTGGGTTCCTTGCGTGATCAGTGCTGGACATGTATCTGCAGTGGTGCAGAAATGTACTCAGTCTGATGTCTTCGAGCAGCTGGTATGGATGTAGGGATCGGGTTCTGCAGCAATCAACAAAGTTGATATACATTTCTGTAGGTTGCTGATCCTGTATATATTGGTGTATGAACTGCCCTCTCATACGCATCTAGGTGATGAGCGTTGTTGCAGAATGGTCGGACCGGCCAGCACATGATAACAAGCCCCGCCTGGTGTGGCAAGCACGTACGCGGAATGGACTACACCTACCATCCAACGCCAAGGTGCCATAGTGAGGCATTGAACCACAAGCGCATGTAGTTTTGAATATGTAAGAATACTCGGCGCTTGTGGTCCCACAGCTGCCAGATGGCACACGACGCGCGAGGCCGGCGCCCAGACGTCTGGGGATGACGCAGTCCAGTATAATTCGAGTTGCAAGTCAAACAGTACTGTATCCGTCATGTATGACCACCTCGCAGTGCTGCCACTCGAACTTGTTGATGATCTTTCGTTCCTTGCCAAGACATGTGTACGCGAACCTGACACTTCCTGTGTAAGTTCGTGCACAAATGATCTGAATTAAGACAACCAAGGAACTTGTGCTTTACAATCAGTGCATTCGACAACAGTCCATCCACATCAGCGTAGCCGCAGCCATACAAAATTATCAACGCACTGTTCAACCGGACCTAGCACCCATTCAGTACCCGCAAAAAGCATTACGCAATGGAACGGGGTTGTGGTTGTAGTGTAGTGTATGATTCGACCTGGCTTTTACCAGTGCGATCTGCAGCTGTCGTGGATCATGCCCCAATGTACAATCTCGTGCAACATTGCCCAATGACACCAAGATCACATTCTGTATTATGGACATGACGTGCACACCGTCCTTGTCAAGATAAGGCCAGAAACTTTGGCGGACACGCTAAGGCAGATCGAGGTTCAGCTTCTATGGTATTTGATACAGCATCATGGCATGTGGGCATGGGAATCCCCAGATCGAATTCTTGCTGCTCTGAACCACAAGAATTTCTTCACCAGTGTTCAGCAGGCCACGCAGTTTCAATTCCTGCACATAAGGACACTGCTGTATGGAAACAAACCTGCTGCAGGCACCAGCTCCATTCATGACATGGTTGAGCAGTGCAGTACAGGTCAGGTGGTATGCACACGTAAATTATTGCGTGGCTGGGCATGCAACAATCGAGGCTGCTATGCAGACAGCGCACCCTGAGAGCACTGTTGATGATGGCATCTGAGCCTTGCGAGAAGTCAACCTTCAGTGCTGTCACCGCATGGTACAGCGCCATGCGTCGCCTGACAACGTCGTTGTCCGTGAAAGCAAAGATTTGGCTGTTTGGCCGGTAGTGTGACAAGAGGGCAGGCATGTTACCGGTGGCGGTGAACACGAGCACCGGGATGCCCAGAGTGTTGGCCATCGTCGTGGTGTGGTACGCAAACGTCTCGTTCACCCGCTCCCGGCTCTCGTGGGAGATCCAGTTGATGGGCAAGGCATGCTCAGTCCCAAAGCGCCGCTGCCCCTGGTACTTGGTCATGCTGCACAGACACGGCCACTCAGCCCAACCTCAGACAGCCCTGCTGCGGCAGAATGACCCGATGAAGCGCCAAGCCGTCAGCAAGGCAACGGCGTGGTCCAGGTCACAGGCCAAAGCTGCCAAAGTGGAGATGCTCCGCTGGAGGCATCACAAGTTCACTAATGTAAGGCGGGAGCAAGCCAGTGAGCACACGATAGTTTTGCAATGCAGTGTTTGTGAAGCCGCCATGCTCCCGGCATTCAACGATACACGAGCCGAGCAGGGCGTCCCACAGGCATGTGCGTCGGAGTCATGGCCCGCAAGCCCAAGCAGCGGCGAACAGACCCAACCATAGGATACCCACCACATGCAGCCCCTCGGCTCATGCTTCCACCGTGGGCACGTGCATGTACGCTGGCACAGAACAGAGTGGAGTCGTGGCAGCCCTTCGAAATCACAGCAGCCATTCTGAGGGGATAGCACAGATCCAGCACCCCTGTACTGCGGGTGTGCTGTGCCAGGAGACACACCTGAACTCGGTGCGCTTTGCGACGATGCTCATCGTCTGCATCGACTTCAGCGGGTGCTCCCCGTAGGCAGTCTCGCCCGAGAGCATGACGGCGTCGGTGCCTTCCCGCACGGCAATCGAGATGTCTGACACCTCGGCGCGAGTCGGAGCGGGGTTCTCAATCATGCTCTCCAGCATGTTGGTCGCGACGATGACCGGCTTGCCCCGCTTGCGGCACCCCTGCACCACAGCGCGCCCTGGGCGGCAGCCCATCGCCTCCCGGCATGCCCTCGCGCAAAACTGGATGCGCCCACGCAGCCGCGCAGCAGGGCGTGCTGCTGGTCGCTGGCCAGAGTGCACAAATGTGCAGGCGCATCTGATCCACATCCAAAACTCATGTTGTCACACAACCATGTGGCCAGCATTGAATCAGCTTTTGGACGTTGGCGCACACAGGGGACACGCATGTGTGCAACGTAATCCAGATCAACAAACGTGCCCTCCGAAGCAGCAAGCATGCAGGCGCAGTGTGTGGCGGCCCTGGTGCAAGGCCGTCACTTGGAGCACTGAACTTCATGGCTGCCGGCACCAACGGGCAGAGCTGCAGCAGGGGGCAGAGGGGGGGCACCTGGACGATGGCACTCTGCCAGAACGGCACGCACTCAACAGGCAGCTCGGCTCCGAGGTCGCCCCGTGCAACCATCGCGCCGTCCACTGCGTCCAGGATGCTGTCCAGGCACTCCACAGCGTCAGCAGACTCGATCTTGGCCAGCACCTACAGCAGCCGAGCGCAGGGGGTCGGAGGTCGGAGCAGATGTGGCCGGCGGGGATGGATGCCGCCGCTGGCGGAATCCTCCGGCCGTGTCGGCTTGTACGACACCCTGGCCGCGCAGCAGCGGGGCACGCAGACGGTGCGCGGCCTCGTCCAAGAGGTCGTCAAGCGCATTGCTCGGCATGCACATGCCTGTTGGCATCAACACAAGCAGGTCCACTTCGCAGAAGGTCAAGCCAGGCGGAGCTAGAGGACGACGGCAGATAGCCTGCAGGAACTGCCGGGCCGGACTGTGGTGAGCCTCCAGTGGTTCCAGGCTCTGCGGGGTCGCAGGCGGTGGCCATCCTGCCCGGCAGAGTGGATGCCCGCGGAGGTAGAGGCACACCTGTGCGGACGAGCCGTGGCGCTTGAGGTAGGCCTGCAGCTCGTAGATGCAGGCAGCGTCGCGCACAAACGACAGCGCGTAGAAGTCGACGCCCATGCGGATGCCGAAGTCGATGTCCTTCCAGTCGCGCTCTGTGATCGCCGGCAGGTTGGCCGACTTGCCGCGGATGTTGAGGTGCCGCCGGCTGCCCATCGTGCCGCCGTCCACAACCTGCACCCACGCTCGGCCTGGCAGCGCTGACCCGGCCTCACGCAGCACCACTGCCGACAGTGCGGCGCAACGGAGCGGCGAAGCGAAGGACTGCAATATGGCGCTGAATGCGCTTCCCCCAGACAGTATGCCCATAATGGTGGGACTAGCGGGTAGGCCGTGCATTGGACACGCGGCACAGGCTGTCGATAAGCCAGTGGGCTGCGCCGGGCTGTGTTCTTGCATGAATGAGGACAATGCCACGTGCGCTTGCACCGCGCCGCCAAGACCAACCCCGCAGCAGCTGCGGCTGTCCACTGCGGTTTGCGGTCACCACCGACACGCTCCACAGGAAAGGGCAACCGGACGCTGCCCATGCTGCGCTAGGCACTGCGGGCCAGCGCGCATGCAAGAGGCGTCGGGCGTCGGAGAGGGGGGGGGGGGATGCGTACGGTGCAGACGACGTCGGTAGCTGTGATCTCCTTGATCTTGAAGGTCATGATGCCGCCGTCCACGAGCAGCTCGTCGCCGGCGCTGACGTCGTGCACAAATCCGTCGTAGTTCACCGAGATGCGGCGGCCGACGCCCTTCTCGCCCTCGTTGATCGTGAAGACCCACTCCTCCCCAGGCACCAGCTCCGCGGGCTCTGCGAGGTCCCCGCTACGCACCTCCGGGCCCTGCACGCGGCGGCCGCTGTCGCCCAGGGTCACGGCTGGATCGTCGCGGACGAACAGGGGGAACCGGTGCAGCAATCTGCTGCAAACCGCAAGCGCGCAGAGGCAAGGGCCTGGAGAATAATCATGCATGAGACGCAATGCTGTCTCTGCTACGTAACTGAGTGCCCTGTGGCAGATGCATGGAGCCTGTGCGGCTGTGGCCTCAGCAGAGTGCCCTGTGGCAGATGCATGTACGAGGGGCGGAGACTGCTGTTGAGCAGGCAACGCCAACCTGTCCATGCTGCGCAGCATAAGGGCACAGTCATAGCTGCTGCTGTAGACAAGCTGCCTGGTGCTGAGGTGCGGGTGTGCATGCATGCAGGCGATGAGTTCACGCCGCAAGCGGGTGGTGGCACAAGGGCAGCTGTGGCCTGTGCATGTGCCACTGTCAGGTCAAAGCACACCTTTGTGTCCAGGAGGATGGCAACGCAGCCTCTGTCAAATTCGTTGTACTTTCTGATTTTCTCGACGACTTCACGGTGAGACTCGTGGTCGCCATGCGACATGTTCAACCTGTGCAGGGTGTCGCCACATCAGCCTGGCCCACAGCAGCACCACTGCATCGGAGCACAGCAGCACCACTGCATCTGAGCACAGCATGCGGAAATCGCGCACCTGGCAACATTCAGGCCTTTGTCGCCCATCTCGATAATCGCCTCTTGAGTGTTGGAAGTGGGGCCAATGGTAGCAACAATCTTGGTCTTGCGCATGTGAGCAACGTCCAGCCGCTCATCGTCCACCGAGTCTAGCACTCCCTGCTCTGTGTCATAGTAAGCGAAAGTCCTGCACATTTTCAAGACCCTTGGAGCTCTGCAGGAGCAACATGCGGTACTGTCAGACCGTTTTACGACAGCATACCGTTCCGGCTCTTGGGTCAGCTCAACGCCCACATCCTTCGCAGCAATCGAGCATGAGACTCTCCTCCTGCATGTGGGCTGCCTTGTGGTCGCGAATTTCGAGATTCGTCGCCACATCCCGAAACGGCTTCCGACGGCATCAGCCATGGCAAAACAGGTCCCTGAGGCTGCGATCAGCGTTCGGAAGGTGCACAGATCTCCAAGATTAGTCAAAACTAATGCTCTTCGGAGACAAAATGTTCCGAACCGCACCCTGATGGCCGGCTTGATGGCAACGCAGACGCTGCACATCGCCCTGAATGTGTAGCGTTCGTGAAAGCGCGCATCACTCCACTATCCTGTTAAATGCCAATCTAAGGTGGGAGGTGACCTCGCAAATCAACCTTTACAGCACACCAACAGAAGATTCTTTCAAACGGGGTTCTGCTCGGTCGAATAGCGCAGCCGTAAACTGCAGTGCGTATCTGTTTGACGCAACTAGTGGCTTTGACAAAACGGGCTTGCCGGCCTCGCCCGCCCCTCGCTGGATCAGATTTTCTCCGCATCGACGAAGGCGCAATGATCTTGGGTGGGACCAGTCAGCGATGGCTACAGGCACGATGAGCTATGCGAGAATGCGCGGCTATTTGAACGCCGGCGCGCAGGGCAAAAGCTGAAATGCAACCCACGAACGCGGAACGCGACACAGCCTCTAAACGCAACAGATCTTCGTCGGCTGCGAAACGATCCTTCAGGCAGCCACTACACGCCAGACGTGCAACTCGCCTTTGCTGGCCATTGTCATGGCATGTGTTGGACAGATTGTTGCGATGTTTCAGTTGACACTGCTACCGTCTGCTTCATTCATGTGGATGACAGAGCTCTTTGTGCAATATCTAGCATATTCGACCTGAATCTGTTGTTGCGTGAATGCCTACCTGACCATCCAAAAGATGAGCTCTTTGTGTTGATGACAAGCAAGACCAGCAGTAAAGTGTTGGTGCTCGCTGACCTTGCACATGTTCACCAGTGTATCGCATGCAAAGATGAAGTGCAACTTCGACCTTGTGGCCCTCGCTGCGCTGTCTCAAACCTGTGGAGTTGGCATGTGCCTGAGGCTTGATTGGAATCTTGATTGGTTTCTCGCCACTCCAGAGCGCTTCCGGCCGCATCACGCGCGACTTGGATTGTAGGTAAAAAGACACATAATCGTGTGACGTGAGGGCGCCAATGAACGCGCTGTGTGGCGATGTGTAGGCTCTACTTAGGCTGTCAGTATCAAGTACAGTGAGTAGAATGCACAGTCCACAAGGTGCTGTATTTGGACACAATTATTGCACTGCGACAGATGCAAATCATGTGCTTCAACAAAACTTACGGAGGCGCAGGTATGTAGACACTCATTTGCACAAATTGTGGTGCTGATCTGATGTCCCCTAGTGGCCTGAAGCCTGGTGGCGTGCTGATACAAAGCATGGGTCGCATGACCAGCACGCAAACTCTACTTCATTGTTGTGTGTACATGAAGGTCTCTTTGTGCCAAACATGTGAATTACACCGTTCATTCAGGTTTTATCTGTGCCAATGGCAGTGTCTTTTCGTGATTTGACAGACTCGACATCACGCAATGGACACACCTGCTCACTTCTGTACGAATTTTTAAGGTTGATTGCCTGATCCCAGTCGTGACAGGTCAGCTTCTGCAACACACGACATGCCGGCACCACTGCATTCCGACCGCAGAGAGTGACCACAGCTGCTCTCCCGAGCTGGAGCTGCTCCAGGTTCATACTGCACTGTGAAGCTCTTAACAGTATTATTTATTGTTCTCACCAGCTCAGATCTGTGAACCGCAGCTAGATTTTGGCTATGGGTCATGGATGGTGATGAGCACTCGGGTGACATGTGGAGTCATTGTGTATCTGTCCATATTGTCCAAACACTTTTGGAACTGGCAGTGTTGCGATGTGCATGCCTTGTGTGTCCAGTGGTAGTATACGTAATGGGTCTCTACCAAACAGTGCGACTGAAAACAGCGTGCTTGCTGAGCTAATACGTAGATCTACGTATACGCATCCGAGTTGCAACACACCATGGCACACATACACTATAGATATATCTATAGTGCACCGAAAGGCTGAGAATTCATCAAATCATGCAAGCATGTTCAACATGTTTAAGTTAGCATCCATCAGCAGCCGCAGGCACGACCTCAAGATCGCTAGAACTACCCTACTAGCCTTAATATGGTTGTGCTAGTGCTATGAATGGGCAGTTAGGTGCCGCACTCGTACACATGCCAGTGGACATGCCACCAGTGGTCTTCCCATTTTTTACCCCAGGTGCAGCACTTCCAACAATTGCAAATCACAACCGACGTAGTGACCACCTCAGTTCTGTTCATTCTTCTGCCAACTATTTCTCGTCAGTGCGGTGAACGGTGCACATGTGCACGTATGTACATTCGTTTTGCAGCGACATACATGCTCAGTGCTGCAGCACACATGCATCTGCAGATCGGTCGCTACACAGCCATGTCACACCCGAACGGACAGTGCTCGGTCATACAAGGTGAAAGTAGCTGCTTCGTACGCGGCTCCCAGCTATCTAGATTTGTTAGCGATTCTCCAGACGTACGCAGCCCTAGCTTCGAGTTCGCCAAACGCGGTAGAACAAGACCAAGACTGTTGACAGAAATTAGAGCATTGCAACGCTGGACAGCCATCTGTCTCACTGCATACATAGTTCTTGTTCATCTTATTGTGCCACGATAGGTCCGTCATGCGGCACTGGGCACCCGTGGTGGGAACCCCGCGCCGGTGACGTCGAAGGCCTGACACCTGCTCAGGAACATACTTAACCACACTGATTCGCAAGATGCAACAGAATTATCGAGCACAGCAGCTAGTGGAGCACAGCTGCTGAGTTGGTACCGGTACTGCGACACTGCCATGGTGCGTCACACCGTGTGTTTTCAAAGCTGTTTAAACGCGTGCGCGCTAACTTAACCTCACCTGCACCAAATTTAAGGCGTGTATGATGCCATAAGCGGTTCTGGCAGGTGTCTGTTGCCAATTCTGAGTACATCTCCATCTTTCGTGTGCATAGTGTCAGATACTCTCGCACACGCTCGCATGACAAACCGAGGGCACACGTGGCCAATTCGCACTGAGGTGCAGGATGCGGTCGGAGTACAGCTTCACGTAGCCACGTTCCATCCACGATATACAATGTTTTGCGCTCTAGTACATGATCGAGGACGCACGGACGCTGTACATGTGCTGCATCGCAGACGACTGTATCCCGCCGACGTGCACCGTTTGCATGCATCGATCGATCGCGACGTATGAAATGGAGAGTTCTGGTCTCCACTTAGATGCATGAGCGGGACACGAGAGCAAACACCTTAGTTTGTTTGCGCTGTGAAGTGAACCCATAGCTGCATGATGGCTTCCAATTGACGTGCCCGCAGCCATCTCGCTAAGCGTTAACATTGCAATTGCAAAGTGTTTGACTCCCATTGCAGTGTATGACTTGTGGCCAAGAAGAGTACACAGGTCCGAGGAAACACAGCAATCTATTCTCTATGAAAACATGCACCACACACACCCCCCCCACATTGGCAGCGTCACACCGGCCCACTCGCCCTTTAGCACGGCGTGAATGCATATGGGACTCGTCCATGCATATGCACATACTATAGTGTACTTTGATGCAAAGAAGCCCGTCCAGTCTTATGCTGCACTGCATCAGCAGATTGATGCCTACATGATCCGCAACGCAGTGCTGAGCGCAGTACAAGGCATGATGCTGGGCCTGTGCATTTGCAGTCAAACTATGAAAATGATGCTGTGGAGCAACGACTTGCAGCTTTAGTGACGAGCTCGCAGCAACATGTACAGCCATCGCCTCCAGCTCGTGATCGGGGCCTTATACCTGCCAGCACTCCTGCTGCCAGTGGGCAAAACGACTGTTTACACAAGCTGCGGGACGCATGCCAGCGCGTAGGAGATGCACATGTCAGTCCTTCCGTGGCGAGTCATGGTCATCGGCAGGACAACATGCATTCCCAGGAGGACGTGAATGCTGAGCTCTGCCGATCTTCGGGCCGCACTACCCCACAAAGAACGGACAACGCTGAACCTGAAGGAGGCAGAGGTACGCACATGGGTGAACATGCATGTCCCCGGCACGGTACTCCGAGTCGTGCTACAGTATATATATAATATGCTTGCAACCTCGCCCAGTGCATGGGCATCGCAATCGGCAGCCTGAGGAAAGGTACTAACACTGCACTATAGCTAGCCATGTATGGAGGCACTGCAACGCTTTTGTGCCGGGCGCTAGCTTTTCTACACAGCTAAGTATAGACGCGCCGTATACGTATTGCAGTGCACCATGCGTCACATTGGGTCCAAGCTTTCAGACTGGCATCATGGTGATCGCCGTTGGCGCACAATGGCACTGCCGCTGGTGCATGTGTTAACACGCTACTAGTAGTACCGTGGCCCTGCTATCCGGAAACTGCATGCACATCAGATGCCACTATCACGATGATGTACAACCAGCTAGTCAATTGGCGGAGATTTTTGCATCGTGTGTGCCTGTGCTCGTTTGCTCTTGAGTAATACAACTAGCTAGTCATGATCAACAGTTGCATCGGCTTGGAGTCTAGCTATTGTGTAAGCTGGCCACAGTCATTCCTATGTTATATGAGCCATTCACTGCAGCTGCGCCCGGGCTGACACACGATCCTGACTTGCAATCACTGCTGCATGCTGTCAGCGAACAACACACTACGTGCAGAGCCAGTTCAGAGCAGAGCCTCATGCTCGCAGGAAGCTGACTAGCACCTTTGCTGCCTGTTTCAGGTTGCCCTGGCGCCGCTGAGCATGTCGAAGCCACATCAGAGTCAAACGAGTCTGACACACAAGATCCTTCCATATCACCTACGACCCAGTCTTCTGATGCCGAGCGGAATGGTCCTCCCACAGCTCCAACACAGGGCCAAGCTAGCAGAGCACTGCCTCATGCAAACGTCACCCACATCATGGTTCCCTCTGACCTCCCCAACAACACCCAGGCGCGAGACCTGCTGCAGCATGCGCGTTCTCAACATCCCTCCAAGTCTACAGCTGGCGAAGCGGTCACGTTTGACCCAGTGCGCAGTGCACCTGGTGGGTCGGCTGCAGGCGGCAGTGCACATGTGGCGGACGATGCTGGTGTGCACTAGACGTGTTGATGATGTCAGTGGAGCGGCTCGTCTGCTGACAGCTGCAACATCCTCTGTGGCACACACTGCATGCTACAAATTGCACCGCATGGCCTCCGATATGGACAGGCGCAACAGGACAGACGCGCAGGATCATGCAGCTGCAGGAGGAGTTTGTACCACTGACGATGCGTGTGGCGGCGCCACCAACGGTGATGAGAGCATCCAAGGCAAAAACAAGGGCCAGGATGGCACAGACACAGCTGGACCTGATGCACAAACAGGCAGGCAGGGAAGATCTCCTCAGGTGAGGGTTCGCCGGAAGGCAGCGAAGGCGGCTGAAGCGCTTGTCGAGACTATCGTGGTGAAGGCAATCGATATCGCTCCCAGTGCACGACGACGTCGCTCAGATTCTGACTATCGTCCACAAGGTCTGGATGTGTCTGACACCTCTGCCGGTATGCTTTGATCAAGCATCCCGTGTTGCAGTGCCGCCGATTGTGTTGTTGAGGCAATATTTTTAAATTTGTCCTCGTGCAGCATACAGTCCACAGGTCGATGGGACCGTGCTAGGCAGAAGTACCTCATGTCTGCATCAATGGCTGGCAGTGTTGCACTGCAGCACTGCCGGCCTGCAAGACAACCTCGGGCAACATTGCACCTGTGTAGGTGATATTGGCCATGGGGACCCATCCTTCGATGGGAAGGTTGGCAGGAAGAGGACCCAAAAATCTAAAAAGCGCAGTGGGACTAAAAAGCAGGCAGCTTCAGCAACGAAGCGGGGTGCATCGCGACAGAAGCTCGCGGATCGCATGTCGGACTCTGATGCTGATACCCCCACCATGCGGTCAGGTGGCCGCACCGGCAGCAAGGCCAGAAAGAGCACATCAGCGAGCATGGTAAAAGGCATATATCACAAGTATGTTACTGTGCTGACTCAGATACGGAACATAATGTAGGGCCCCCGAAAATGCTGACCTACTGGATAGTCTGGGGCTGGGCAAACTGTGCAGAGCCTGTAATTTTTCTGAAGATATTATGTGTGAACTCACACAAGCGTGCTGTTCTTTGACCAGTGCACCCCATGGGAGCCCAGATCTTCGTCACGACCACAATGACTACGCTAAGCGTGCTGTACCATGAGATATATCGTCATGTATTTGTCCGTGCTTGGAGTTCATGCTTAGGTATGGTGTGACCAGCATCAACAGTTCCCCTTTAAGGTGACAGCTGGGGCCATGGCATCCAGGGAGCTGGCCAATGCATATGAAGCCCAGATTGCCCTGGAGCCCTACCGCAAGCTTCTCAAGACAAGAGGCAAGCCGGACTTGGAAGACTCTCAAACACAATACTATCTTGGGCTGTTCAAATATGTTGTCGATAGACCAGAGGACAAGTTAGCGGCAAAAGAAATGGCCACGAGGGCGATAGATCGAGTCATTTTGAAGGTCCTGAAGGGAAAGCTTCCAGATGATGAAGTTGACAGACTGCTGAATGTGCGATCTCTGTGCCTACTTAATGCACTTCAAAGCTCAGGTGCAGCAGCTATGGCCACAGACAAAGTTGAGAGGCAACTCTGTTTTGCAAGCCTGCATCAGTGCTGGCTGCTGAACACACAGTTGATGTCACTCAGTGCACGACAGCTGACCGGAAACAATCACAGTACTCCATAGATCCTGAACAATTTTATTTATGTACCGCCTTATCACAGGGCACAACTTGCAAAACTTTCTCCGCCATCTGTGGCCACTGTAACTCAAACAGGGAAGTCTGACTCTTGATCAGGCAATTGCGAAACAGGAAGTGCATCATGCCTTGAGTATATATGCACGTGCTGCATCATGTGGTGCACATGAGCCCAAGAACGGATGCTCTGGTGGCTCTGCATGCACGATACACAGTGTGTTGGAATCGCTGCTTTATACAGCTCCAAGCTGCTAGACTATCATTGCTCATGCACAGACATTTATTTCTCGGACAGAAATGTGCAGTTCAAGTTAAGTGACTACGTTGACGAAGAAGATGAGCACATGCGCAATGTCCTCACACCTCGAGAGTACGTCACGCAAATGATGATCACAGGATTCCAGCGTCTGCATGCAGCAGAAGGTACGCAACTTGGAGAGCGCAGCCGCCTGGGCGTTTACCCCAAAAAATCTCGCAAAGATGGAGTCGTACGCACCTGGGAGGCACGGGTAACACAATCAGGCATCAAGGTGTGCTGTGAATCTGCAGAAGTTGGGGTCCTACAGAAAAATCAGTCAGCATGCAGTGATGCAAGGTCATGCACAAATGTTACTGGCTGTTGCAAAGTACTGTGGCTTCTATGGTTTATTGTACGAGAGCATTCATGGCATTCTGATGACTCCTGAGTCATGTTGCCTGGAATGCAGTCATTCTCTACCTATCAAACTCTTCAAGAGGCACAGCAGGCTTATGACCTTGGGATCATCCTTCTGTATGGCACACATAAACGGCTGAACAACCTGCTGACGACATACTATGCACATGGGAAATTCCTGTCAGGGATTGCCATTCCACAGGCAGTGGCTGGCAGCGTCGCACTACACATTGAACACCTGAAGAACATTGATGAGCAGGATGAGACGAACGTCAGCTTGCAAATGATGAGAAGAATTTGTGGCTACTTCAGTGAAGGCGTACAGATGCCGCCCCACTTTCAGCAGTATCCACTGTTCGTGGCTGCCAATCAACATCTTTTAGATGTGCATGGCAGTGCTGGCATTGCAGGCAGTGCGCATTGATACCGTGCTGATTCGTACTTGGTCCCTGGCATGAAGACGTGATAAGATATGCAGCCAGATGCTGAAATGCATTGTACTGTTGCTTATTGATAGACTATGCAGCATCAATAGCAAAATATTGGAACAAATATGATGTGTCCCATTGTAAGCAAAAATGGACATGATTTACATGGTCACTTTGTGAGGCTACGCAGCTCCCGTGAACTTCCAGTGACACAGTAGCATATACAAGGACAGGGCATCCACCTTGCTCATATGATGAGATATAGCCTAGACAGCTGAGTTGTTTTAGCAGTCCCCACAAATACCATGTTTGATCTTTGACACGTACAATCGAAAAAATGTAGCTTTTGACCACCACACGCCTCTACATCGGCGAGTATGTAGAGCTTGAAGACTCCAAGTAGGCCACTGTTGTCACATACTTGGAGCGATACCGTGTGGTCATTTCCAGCGCTGTTCCAGCAGATCCCTGTGTAAACAGCACGGTCATATCAGACATCACAGCTTTGGCTGGCTCATGCGGAAGTGAAATTCTGTGGTTGTACTTGACATGAATTTCCCACTACGTTATGCGAAATTCAACGGACGGCGTGAAAACACAGTGCAGGCCGATGAACTCAAAAGTGTTCAGAGCATACATCTGCATCTTTCTGAAGGTAAGTGTGGTTGAGAACCACATGCAGCGGCCGTGGCAGCACAGCTTGCGCTTCTAGCGCAGGAGGGACGTTGAGGAGAGCCAAATTTAGGTGAGGTGGCATCATGGGCGGTTCTTTCTGGAAATCATCAGGGGACGGTTCAGCCCTGTCATAAGAAGCTTCGGGTGACGGAGGCTGATTAAATCCTGCCAAAGAGTCCAGATTCTCTGGAACGAACTCTTGGACTTCGATCACATTGTTGACGTTGTTAGAGTCGTCATACATTGCAGGCTGGCTCGGGTCATACTGCCATTCCTGGTCCACAATGAACTTGTACTGATAAACCCCAGGTGGTAGCAATTTAATGATTGTGAAGCTATTGCCTGTTTTCTGAAGTCGGGTACGCGTGCTCCAGTTGTCGAATGAGCCTTCCACTTCTACTTCATTGCCACCGCGGTTCCCTGCACATGGCAAATGTTGATGATCAAGTATGAAAAAAGATTGACAGTGCATCTCTCAGTACAGAAGATGCCAAAACAAAAAAAAATGACATAGAGAACATACAAACGATCGCTGTAGGCACCAGCTTGGGCTGTGCTGGGCAGTTGAATGGGATATCGGTCGATGACTTGCTGCTTTCCTGGACCGCATGCGATCTCGTAGAGATTGGTTCCATTGCGACTTGCGGTCCGTACGTGATCGGAGACGTTGGGGAAGATGCCGCATGTCCCTCGTGATACGGATCTGCTGCAGGCTTCCGTTTGGGAGTCGTATGAGAGTTGCCCTGTAACAATCGCCAGATCAGCACGTGGGACCATCTGAGACGATGATAGACTACCAAATATACGCCCCATGTCAGCTTGTACTCGTGATGGTAGCTCACCATTGTTCTTATGGGTCGACAAGTTAGCCAGGTCCCGGACGGCTTCGCCAGGTTGCCATTGACAAAACTACCTCAGCGAGATGATACCCGGTCTACTGGTATATTTGAGTACTTGAAGACGTCGATTCTGATTGCACAAGTAGCCCTGTTTGTATGCACAGATGTGGGCGAAAGTGTCAGCAATCTGTTCAGGCACATCAGTCTCGCGGAAGACGGATCGTGGCAGGTTGAGCTTCTGCACAAAGAACTGTCAATATAAACGCGCCAGTGTAGTTTATCGCGGCTTACGTGTACGGCCTTCCATCAAGTGGTCTTGCACTCGCTGACGTGTTATGGCTGCAGGGGCGGTGTGGCTCTTCACGTTCGGGCGGCTCGACCCAGCTCAGGCGTGCTTACGTGCAAGTGCGATCCCAGAGCATACCTGCCATGATACTGCAGACCGTACGAAACTATGTTGTAAAAACAACTAACAATATGTCGTTTGAACAGGTCTTCAAGCATGTTCGGGTGTTCTTGCGTTCTAAACACTCTTGGCTACTTCAGCTCCAGGAGCATCGATTGAAAACATTACCAGAACTGCCTTTGTCTTTGCCATTGACCATTACTGTGTCTTAAAAACCAAAGACACATTCATGTCAGAACCCAGGCAAGCGTTTTCAGAGCATGAAGAATTGTGAAGGAAAAAGAAGTGAATGCCACGCTCGGTGCTCAGGTCACGTGTGGGACACCTGCTGGAAGAATTGGGCCAATGCTGCCATGGCCGGACCGAATGCGTCCGGGCAGTCCCGCCACCGTCTCGTCACCCAATGGGGCAGCTTTGCCCGTAACGCTTGCCCACTGCCGTCGCCTGCCGTATACCGCACATCCACCAGCACAACGGCCGCATAGTCGCGCGCATGCCGGATTGCCCTGCCAACACACTGGTTCACTGCTTGCATGCACAGGTTTGTGTACATCGCGCGGCCTGCACTGCCGAGCCTGCTATCCCCCCCGCTACAGGCGCCGCCGCTGCCAGGGTATCGGCCATCAGCAGCCAGGCGGTCTGCATGAAGCAGCCTCTCATTCAGCTCAGGATCACGAAGATCTGGATATGGCAGGCCCAGGACCATCACACAGCGGCCATAGCCATCGCCAAAGTTGATCCCTGCATATCTTGCAAAGTCAAAGCTTGAAAGCATATTTACCATCACAGTACAGTTCCACAGTGCGCTGCAAACACAAATCCGGACATCCCAAACCCTTACGCTCACGCTTGCAAACATAAGCCAGCCCGGGCCAGGCCAGCAAGGCTAAAGGGGTAAGGGGCCGTAGGAGCAGCCACACCTTCAGACAGTTTGGCACCAACAACACACACTAGCAAGGCGCCAGCGTTTGCATCACCAGAGATGTGACTTTGGTACTGCTTCAGCATGCCATCGCATGCGGCTGCATCTCGAGCCTCCCAGAACACTTTCTTCTTGACAGCAAGCTGCTTGTCCATTCCATTCTGGCTCCAGCTGCACCCACACCCACACACAGTCAACAATCCTGTCACAGATGGCCACCTGATGCAATCACAGGTTCACGCATGTTTCATAACCAAGCATGCTGCTGATTCGAACTGTCCTCATGATTTTGTGGTCGGAGAGCTGGCGGCAGCAACGACCAGCACTTAACATCGCAATAGCCCATCACAATTGGATCCCATGAAGCGCATACGAGAAGGTTTCTGCAAAAGTCACATGTATACGTAGCCTCCAGATACTGAAAAGTGTGTGCGTGCGTCATGGCCTGACATCAATCTGCCATCACCCCAACAAGCAGAAAAGGCAAGCACTGCAGTGATGGCTCGGACCCCTCCAGTAGCATACGTTTCCCCAACCAGCTCGGAACCTGGCTCTGACTCCCGACACATGGTGTCTGCAAAGCCGAGTATGCAAGTGACAGGCTACATGTTGACCGTCCCAGACACTGCAGCAGCTGGGCATCGCACCGGTGTCTGAGCGCATCAGCGTACGCAAATGAAGGCACAAACACCACAACCCCCTGTGGAACGACACGGCAGAAGTTGCTGATCAGCTGCCCACACTCGTCCATGATGGCGTGGCTGTCCCTCACGCCATGTGTCAGCTTCAGGCGCCGCCCACCAGGGCCGCACCCAACGCCGACGGCAAGCACGCGCTCAGGCGGCACGATGTGGCCACACGTGAACTCATGCATGCGCGGCGCATCAGCTGGGCGGTAGAGCTGCTGCGTGAGGATGTCCAGGGGCGCCAGTGTGCCACTGGTGAGGATGACGCTGTGGGCCTGTTGCAGTGTCTCTGCGTGCTTTGTGCTGGCGTCCAGGAGGACATACTTCAGCTGTAAGCTCCCTGCAGCCAAGGAACTCGCCGAATCAGCTAATCAAAGGTAAGCACATGCAGAAGTCAGTGCTGGTGTACATGCCCATGTGGAGCTCTATCTCTGCGACGACTCTTGTTGCAAGTGTATGCATGGTCAGCTGCAGGCGGCGTTTTGACGCAGTATAGGGCATGCCTCCAGTTTTGGTCAGGAGCACTCGCCCGGCGGAATCGGCGCTGCTGAGCTCCTGCAGGAATTGCACGAACGTTTGGAACGTTGCGGCTGCTGCTGCACGGCCTGTCCCCTCCGCAGGGGTGTCCTTGCGTGTGTCTGACTGCGCCTGCACATCAGACATGCGCACGTACGCAGCGCCTCTTGTAAGGTGAGTCATAGCATCGCCGAACAGCAGCGTTTTCACCTGTGATATGTGCTGTCAACCCTCCATTCACACCCTGCTGGTGGGGTGTTCGTGGTCACCGATGCGTGTGACTGCCAAGCGCCGATTGATCATCCCTCATCAGCCCTGCCTACCCTCCAACTCCAACACAGCTCTAATGTATCAGGCAGGGACACAGCAATTTGCACGGGAGCTTGTCAGGGAACATCATGCACCGACACCCATGCAGGCCACACCTGCGCTTCAGCACACTCTGAGGCCTCCTGTTTCTCGACGACCGTCAGCAGAGGCCCGCCCCCCTGCGCCACCGCCTTGACCACGGTGTCTGCAAAGCCTGCGATCTTGAACACCAGGTTGCCGTCGTTCAGCTCTGCTAGCAGCTTCGGGATGTTGACATTTGCCAGGCGGCAGCCCAGCAGGAACGCATTTGGCAGCATCACCCTGTGGCAATTGCTACCAAGTCCTGCCACTGCCGGTGGGCTCTCCAGCAAGCCTGGGGCAGCAGCAGCAAGCCGCTCCGAGATGTTCTTCACGGCGGTGACAGTGCTGGCCTTGGCAGTGCCTAGACGGGTCTGGAAGTGGTCAAGGTACGTGGCGAGGAGCTTTGTTGTGCTGTGGAGGCTGCTGAGCGGCAGCAGGACAGAGTGGCTGCTGTGGATGGCAGGCAGGAGGTTGTGCGCTTCGTCCACAACCACAATGCTGCCCTGCAGGCGCAGTCCCAGCGCCTCCCTCGTTGCCCTGCAATGGCAGCTAAGGCTGGTGCCATGCCATGAAGAATCAGCGCTGATACTTGTCTTCATACACATACTAGTTCAGGCTGGCCTCGTGCTTCGTTTCCAGCGTGTCCCGTGGGCAAGAGTTTCTTCCCTGTGGGAGTGAACAAGCCAGGGGGCAAACTTGCCGCCGATTCGCACCACGGCAGAAATAGACCTTGTTGCGGCAATTTGTCAAGCGCAGATGCACAACAACATGGACATGGATGGGGCCATGTGATGGGACGCACTTATGAATCAAGCAGTTGTATGGAACGACTACGACATCTGCGTAGGGGACAGCGCTGCGTGCACCATAGTACGGACACACAGCCCGCCGTTTGCCCTGATTTACGAGGTCTTCGATATCCATGGGGGTCTCCAGCACTCTTGACTGGAAGGTGTCCATTGCCGGCTCGCCCTTGCAACGAAATCCGCAGCCCCCCGACGCTTTGGTTGTGCCAGCTGCAGGCACAAGCTGTGCTTGGAGACCACGTCAACCTTGCGTGCATGCTCCTTCTTTGGGTGCGATCATGGAAGGAAGCTCTAGGCCTCAGGACTGAGCAGCTCCAAGTCAGCTGCCTGACATGCGTGCGTACACCCAGTCGTGAAGGCACACCTGACAAGACCTGTTTCTTGGAGGTCTCCTTGGATTGCAGCTGCAGGCATTCGTCGTTGATACGCCAGGAAGAGCCGAGGGCCTTGACTTTGGGGTTGACACACAAGATTTTTCGTGAAGCTACGGCCACAACCCTGAACTCTTTGGCAGCTTCGACTTTGGCAAACTCACCTGCACCAAGATTGGGTTTGCCCACCCTTTCCGCACCATCAACAACAGTCTCATCAGTGACGAGCAGTCATACCAAGAAATTGCGAGAGCTGTGAATGAGTTCTGGATGCGTATATGATTTGCACCTTGGGCGCCTTTGGTTTTGTTGCAGACACTTCATCTTCATTCTCATTTGTGCAAGGTTCTGGGCTGGAATCTCTGAGCCAGTCTGGCTCGTCAGAGTCGTCGATCTCAGCTTTTTTTTCAGGGACTGGCTCTCGGGTGTGGTCGTATGCATGCTTGAGCCAAGTGACCAGTGAGCAGATAACAGTCAATGTCTTGCCAGTTCCTGTCGGTGACTCAAACAAGCCCAACCTATATACTTACGAGGGTTTCAAATTCAACTGATATGACTGGATATGTAATTATATCTGATGCATGCCTGCGGCTCCAGCTCTTCAGGCTTATCAATTATGACCACTGGTACACACCTGCCTTCAGAAGCACATGCGTACAGCTCCTTCATGAAGCACATCTGATTGGGATATGGGGTGAATGGAAAGCAATCGATGAGCTCTTGATCAGTCACACTGAACCTATGTCGTTTTATCCATTCCCGGGAGTCTGCATGTGGCTGGGTCTGCACTGGGTCTGGATCATCACAGCCGGGAGACTCGGGCGCCCACGAACGAACGGACTTGAACATCTGAGCAAACCAATGAAAAGGGCGATTGAATCTGGAGCAGCGCTTCACGAGTGTTCAAGTGCAGAACGGAACATCCCGAAGAACGATCGCAGGATGGGGTATTGGGCGATCAACATCGTGACTTGACGCACGCCACTCCAGAAACAAGCCTCCTTGCTTGGGCTCGTGATTGGGAGAGTGGGATGCTTACACGGGTGCGGACGTGCTGCCGGGCCCTACCTGTAAATTTGAATGTCGCGGGGCGCCTGCGGCCGCGTGGTGCAAGCAGCCACTGCACCCGAGTATTAGAGGTGGCAGTGCATACCCATGCACATCACCCAAAGAGAGACTACATCACGTCTCATGAATAGTTCCCTACGTCCTATCCGATAGCACCAGTTGGCCAGGACGTCTGCCACGGATGTCTGCCACAGCAAGTGCACCTAGCCAGAGGCTAGTAGCCACCATGAAATCCGCTGTGGGCAGCTCGTGCAGCTGTGGAGCTGGTACACGCATTCCCAGGTCAATGACCTTGAAGATTTGCAGGCTCAATGAAGTGACAGCCTTCATGTGCATGTTGTGTGTACCCCCGGGATCATCAGCCATGGTGTAAGTGCACGCGACCACACGTGCGGCACCAGCACACTCTGAAAACTGCCTTCCACAAAGCTTCGTGACTTCCCATCAAAGCCTGCCACTATTGTTATAATCATTGCAGCCCTGACTACAATACCATGGACACATGTACAGCAGCATGCTCAATATGTACCCCTGTCACTCGCAGAAAAAAACTGTTGCAGGGGCACCCTTTCAGACTGCAAAGATCGTGTCTTGGACAAGTTTTCTGATGTTTTCTAGTAAGCTGTCTTGAGTCTCTTGCACATCTGACGCCATTTTGGCATCTGTATACAATTTTTGCAATTGGAGACTGAGGTGATCCATTGATGCGTGGAGCTGCTCTCGCTGGCTTTGATCATGCCGCCTGCCCCGAAGCTCGTCCTGTAGACTACTGATTCTAGCTTGCATGCACTCGGCATCGCTGCCTTTTCCAGTGCTGCAAGGTCTGCCTTTCAACTTGGGCTTTGCCGTGGCGGCGCCCAGCCCGATTTGCCGACTTCTCCTGTGCATGTCAAGCACTGCCTTCTTTTCAGCTTCAACAGCTTGAAGGAAAGCATCCCTAAAAAGCTTCTGTTTTGCAATAGTTTGCTCTTCCATTGTCGTCTCCAGCACATGAACAGCCTGCAAAACGATGCTTCTGCAGCAACAAACAGAAGCCCCAGACATTTTCGGAACGAATTCTGTTGAATTATGGTCAATCTACACGTACAACAGTACCTTTTGACAGTGAGAGTTCTTTTGTAGAGTTTACCTCTGACAAGTCCGTTGTGGCCTTGTGAATGGGCACTGCCTGCGCAAGTCTTTTCGCCCTCTCCTGACGGGAAGCACGCCTACTCTCCGCTACTATCGCGCGGTTCTGTTGAGCTCGAGCCAGCTTCTCTACCAGTCTAATTTGTGCCTTAGACCTGGAAACAGAATGCTGTTCTGTCAAAGCAGTGGCTCGAGCCTGCCTCGATTGTGTTCCCGGGCTTGCCTGCATTGCACAGTCAAATTGCACATCTCTGTGGAACAGTGACTGCAACGGGCGCAGCCCTTTGTGCGAAACCTTCTGCAGCTGCCGCTTGGCCATGCATATCAGCGGAACAGCAGAGGCCACAAGGCACACTACAGCCATCGCACCTGCTTCAGCTTCATTACGTGTGCCAACTTGCATGCAAGAGTCGCCTCAAGACGGCCCTTAACAGGCCGCACTTTGTGGCTGGCATGTGATCTGCATGCTTCCGCTACTCTGAAAAATCACAATCAGCTGCCGCAGGTAAACATGAAGGAGATGCAGATCCTCTCGAAAATCATTATCTGGCAAATGCCATCGTCTTTCTCGTTGCTGATACAGTGCACTTCATGGGCCTGGCATGCTGTGCGCACCTGCCAGGTAGGGGGTTGCTTGGGCGCCCGCTTGCTCTGACCCCGCCGATTGGATTCATGTCTGTCAGATAGGTGTTGGGGACAGCATCTGAACAACTTTTGACTTGACCTTGCCGGCGCTTTGTACGTTTCTCTTGCTTGGCTCCACCATTCCGCTTGATGATTGGGCTCACGGCTGTAGAAACTAGCCCCACTCCAGACTTTCCTGCACCAAGCTTGCAGATGTCAAAAGTCACTAGCTGTGACACATTGGAAACATTGCAGAGGTGCATCACGCTTGCCCAAGCTCACAGGGGCTGCGAGCAGCTGACCGTTTGGCAGCCATGGATTGCTGCATGGTAGATCTCTTCCTTGTTCTTTGAAGTGGTTTTGGCCGGATTTGCTGGAATGCGGTGCACTCTTCAGGGAACCGCACAAGCTCGAGTGCCCCTTCATCCTACGACACTGTCTCCCGACTTTGGGCGGTTTCGCAAGAGTTGATGGATCGGTTGTGCATGGGCTACTGTGCTGCACATCTGAAGTTTCCTGGCGCCTGTTCTGAGCTTGCGCATGCAAGACTTTGGGATGGGTGCAGACCTCCACGGAAGCAGCATTACCCTCCTCATCTGAGTGCATAGAGCTGGATGTGGGCTGCTCTCTGATAGATCTTTGTATCATGCCTGCACATGTAGTGAGCGTGGCATGAGGAAGTGCCGATGAACACACCGACTGCATGTAGACATGATGGTTGCAGCATTGCAGCGAGCCACAGAACACGACCATGCAAGCGTAAGAACATTGACGCGGCGACTTGTTGCTTTATTATTACTCAAGGTCAATGCACGTGTATTGAAAGATCTGTGAAGCTACTCTGCAGAGCTGCACTCACAGGAGCTAGAAGTATTGTGGGGAAGAGGCATACCATCTGCCGAGTTTTCAGGCAAGGCAAGCTTGTCAATGGAGTCAGGGACAACAAAACCGGGGGATTGTCTCTGCAAGATAGTATGCACGACATGCGATTGGTCCATAGCACAACGAAGATTCTCCTGCTCACAATTGCTTCCAGACTGAACAGCAGCATTAACTGCTGAAGCTGGAGACTCCCCTCCAAAGAATATACTTTGGTGCAAGAAGTGTACAGGTTCATCTTGTAGAATGTTTTGGACCACAGCAGCAAGGACTGTGTCATCTTCCTCGGCAGGCCTGTCCAGATTGTTTTCTCGGTTGCCATCGGCAATCGCAGAATTCCGGCCTCCGGCATTTGGGGGGCTGCATGATGCAGCAGGCATGCGACTCTCCTTTGCACCATGTGGCTCGCCTCTGACTCTGATTGTCTGCTTATGTTTCAGACCTGACATGTCGCGTGCATTCCTACTGATTGTTGACATATGGAAGGCATCGCATGGTCCACCTGACGGGGCATGTTGCGGTGCACTTGCACTCGAGGGCCTCACGGTAATTTGTTGACTCAAGGTGGACTGGGGGTCTACAGAATGCTCTTCGACCTTGCATGTTGCCAACCTAGGCGCCCCCACCACCGTCTTCTCCTTCCATTCTGATTCCTGGGTGATGGTGTCGAAGTCACTGGCAGATGCTGCTGTGTGCCCATGCTGCTTGACATTCCAGCAGTTGCCTTGCATCCCCAGACCGCTGTGAGACCCCTGGCCAGCCTTCTCCCCTCCGTTGTGCGCCTGCCTGATATCATGACCAAAGATTACACTGGACTTTGATGACTCACTTGTACGACCGCAGCAGTTCTCATCCTGACTGATAGAGGACCTGACGATACCGAACTGGCGCACATCATGTGCTGCCATTGCTTGCACAAGTCGATTTTCTGCAGAGCTTGAGCAGGCATGTGCTGGGCGGTTATGGAGGACATGTGCCTCTGACGTATGCATGCTTGAGGCTCCCGGGAGCTCTGACAGAGGCTGCCGTGGTGCTGTAGCGTTGGTGCTGCAACCATGCCCCCGAACGGATGGCGAATCAGGACAAGCGGCTCCCCACAGCGCTATTTGCTGTCCACTGGATCCAGCATGGCCTGTGCTCTGCATGCTACATGTGGAGTGCACTGATGACACGGCTGCCACAGGTGCTACTGGAGCACACCCGTCTCTGTCAGTACACCGTTCAACAGCTCTCGTCCTTGAAGCTTCTATTAAATGTTCGTCAATACGCATGTTTATTTGACAAGAGGAAGGAGCTAGGCTGTCAACCTTTGCGTAAAGATTGGAGTGGTTTTGGGTGGGTGAATTAGTGCAGTCTCTTGCGCTCAATTTTGGATGAGACGGCATTGCCAGACACTGTGAAGAGGCTGAATTGCACGATGTAGGCCATTCTGACTCCTGTGAATTGTGAGGCAGTTGTTTACGTCCGTCGCCAATGTGTCCTGCTGATGTTTGGCCAAATAATCCATGCAATCCAGTGGTGTCGTTTGTCTGGCGATCCAACATGCTCGAGGGGGGAGAATCAATTGGACCATCTGTAATCAGCCGAACTTAATATCATCATGCCAGCGCACAACTATATGAAAGCTCATATTGCAACATACCCGGTTTCCATTCCAAACATACCAGGGCGGCAATGATCTCTGTGAGATTAGCAATATCAAGCACACATCCTCTGAGCACCTTCTTGGGCGAGATGTGTGATAGATCAATTTGCAAGACCTCTTCCTGAAGGTAGTTGATCTACAAACCCAGGCTATTGCTGCAATGTGACCAACACGGACCAAGTGCTGAATATAGAATAGGAGACACGTACCACAGCTCCCAGATCGGTCTCTTCACTGTTGGAGCACCGTAATCCGGGGATGTTACAGCCCAGCCCATTTTGCACTGACTGCACACACAGGCTGGACCTGCAGTGCGGTACACTGGTCGAATCTGCAATTTTGATTTGAATTCCCAGGTTGCAGGTTCAGCTGCAATTCTAAATCAAATAACATACGTTGACAGCGCTGTGGCAACTTCTTCAAAACAGCTCAATGTTGGAGGCCTTCCAGCAGCAATCTGCGCGCGATGGAGATTGTCAGAAAGCTTTTGCAGGCGATTGCACGGCCAGTGTGGCAGCAAGCGTTACCATCAGCCGATTTGCATTGCCAACAATAGTTCGATGGTCCATCGCCGCTTCTTGCGCGCGCACAAGCTGTGTCGCAACGTCGCAACTCACGGCAAACAAGAACGTCCTCACGCCGCGAAGCTCGCATTACCTACCGGAACAACAACTTGAGGTTAGAAGTCCAATGCGGAATGTTTAGCGCAATATTGCCACATGCCTACGAGCAAGTCGAGGTTCGCGAGGCCTGTCACGGGGCATGCCGTCCGGCAAAGTGTGATGCACCTGTGGCCTCGCTCGAAGACGTCCGGATTACCTTGTTCAGTTCTTGATCAAAACAAAGGCTATACAGGTATTTAGTAATAGTCATCATAATTTGCAAAGAAAGCCGGCTGATCGCTGGTATGTACACTGCATTCACCATGATGGACTTTCCATCCCGCCTACTTGGCGCGATTCACAGATGTCTGTAAGGTCGATCACATCTTTCACAGAATACGGATTCAGTTTACGGCCTTCGAGTGTCGCCTGGGCACGGCATACGCTATCTCTCGGGGACCAGTGGCCGGCAGAGTGATGTTCAACTTCTCACAGCACCACTGATTGCTCGGGCATCGGCCGCTGGGGTCTGCTGGCCAGATCCAAATTTCACTTCATTATCCATCATAGATTATGACTGTCAGTCGCTTACTGATTCATCTTTCCCGACAAGCACAGACTTGTCTGTGCACATCCTGGAGGCAACAACCTGGGCCTTGGCCTCTATGCCGGACAGGTCAACGGTTTCTAAGCACAGGTATGTGTAGCACAGGTCCTATATGGTAGCATGTACGCGGCAGCTATAGCCTTTCATGGTGCAAAGTTCAATCTGCAGGGGCCAATGACAATGATGACAGCAACACAGCAGACTTGGCAGGCAGCGACGGGGAAGGTCAAAAGACAGGCACAGCCTCTGATTCCGGACAGGTGCACCCGTCTTCGTTGTCTGGCACACCTGCAATGCCTACTACATACGCCAGTGATAGCAGTGGCATGACCCCTGAGACGGCAGCATCACTGAACAAGGGCGAACCATCAGCTGATGAGAGAGCGTCCGTAGACGATTTGCTCTCTGAGCTACAAGCAGCAGACCCGATCCTCGCTGCACAGGCAGGATTTGATCTGGAATCGTTGAAGCAAGCCGCAGAAGCAGGTTATATCCAGCCCAGCGAACTGAAAGCATATATTGAAATGGCCCAGCCGGCAGAATCTAGTGATGCTACGGACAGGCCGGTGTCTGACCTCGATTTGCAAGTAGAAGGTGCTGTCAGAGACCAGTATGCTGCGTTTGGCATCACGACGGACGACCTCCGTCTGTACCTGGAGGTGTCCCTAGACATCGAAGACGCGATCTCTGCTGGGAGAAAGCCCGCAATAGATGCAGACAGGTATCAGGTGTACCGCCGCGTTGACAACTTGGTGAAATATGGCCCAGAGAAATCCCCAGAGGAGGCCGAACGGCTGGACACGATGGCAGAGCAAGAGATGCTCAAGATGCCTTGGCCAACCACGATGATTCGCGCTTACTGGAAGAAAAAGGGCGTCAAACTAAAACGTATGAACAAGGACGACAGCACCACCTATGACAAGGTGAGCCACATGACTAGTCAAGCATTCGCACGCCCTGCTGATGCAAGGCCATGGGTGGTCATGACTGCTTTGGTGACATCTTCCTGATTGCAGGGGTACCTAGCTGAAGCTATGTTCCCCTTCGAGTATGAACAAGACCTCGAAGCGGCTATCACCGGAGAGGCCAACAAAGGGGCGATCCGTAGTTTCTGGGATGACGAGGTGAAGGAAGATGGCACCATCGAGCGAAAATCGGGACGTGCGGTGGGCACCGAAGACCTGACTTCATGGGGGCAGGCGGTGTGGGTAGCCATGCAGACGCAGGCACAAAATCTGGATGCTGTTGAGGCCCAGGAGAGTGAAGCGACTGCAGCTGCAGCTGATGGAAAGTCGCCAGACAGCGCTAGTGCTGACACTGGTGGCGCAGCAAAGCCCAGGCATGCTGCAGTGCAAGAGGCCAAAGCGGCAGTGGAGCAGCATGGGCAAGCCCTGCAGGCATTAATATATGCAAAGCTGGGGACACAGCCAGACTTCTCGGATCTGGACGAAAAGGACGTCAAGGAGGTGAATGCTGATGCAGCGAAAGCAATCTCTGAGGCTGCGTTTGAAGAACAGGTGTGGCTGTGACCCGCAAGCAGACCGCCATATATGTCTTTTTTGGGTGGTTGTATCACTGTGTATTTGACACGCTGTACTGCAACATATACAAGGATTGCTTCTAGATATCTGCTCCGTTGTGACGCATCAGGCCACTGGTGAACAGTGCAGAGTTGCCCGGAGAGCCAAGACCCGTTTTGTGAACACATGGCCAAGTGCAATCGTCACTACCATGCTGTGTCTCCACAGCCGACATACATTCACCAGTTTCCCCTGCAGGCGGCTCAGCCTCTCTGTGCATGCCACATCTGTACTTGCTGATGCCGTGCAGGAGGATTCAATTCTTCGAGGCATCGGCTATGAGCGGTCGCAGCTGCCACAGTTCCTGGAAGAGGTCGGCATGTCAGAAGATGCCTGGCGGGAGTGGGTGCAGCAGGAGGTCACGAGGACCGTGGAGCGCCTGTGCACGCGCGACATGGACGGCCGCCGGCCGCAGGATGTCTTTGAAGACTTTTTGTCAGGCCAACGCACCGTGCAGCCGTGGTACGGTGTGGCGACGGACAAACGGGCGATCGTGGAGGCACACCCCTTTGGCCCACTCTCAGACAAGCAGACCCTGCCGTCGTATGTGACAGTACGTGCCCCCTAGCATGTGCCCATGAGTGGTGCTGCCGAGAGCAGGATGCGTGACGCGGAACAGTACCTCTTGCGCTGCATGCTGTGCCGGATGCTCACGCGGCAGCATGCCATGTGTATGATCATGCGAGCACGTTGACCGGAATTTGTTGGCGCGAGTGTGTCTGTATGTGGCATGGCAGGCTGCACGCCTGACTTAGTGGCTGTGGGCTCAGCGCCGGGCGGGGTTCATTTGTCAGTCTATCATTCCAGGAGGACGGCGCGATGAGGCATCCGGCCGCGACAGAAGAGCTGATGCGGGGTCTCGTGGAGGCGTCGAAGGACAGCGAGGTGTTCCCCGAGATCTTCCAGTTCACACAGACGATGTGGATGCACCTGGGCGAGAAGCCGTACCACCCTGGCAACCGCCGTGTGAAGATGCATGTGCACGTGCGCGACCTGCAGCTGCGGTACGGGCTGTCGGTGGACGCCCTGCAGCATATCCTTGCGGTGCGCCTCCCGCCATCGCAGGCTTCCATGTCCCGGGTCTGCTTGTTCTGCATACCTGGGCCCTCACATCGCTGGTTGACAACCTGTTGCAGTAGCTTGATGCTGCGAAAGGGCGCTGTGTATTTTCATGGGCGATGCTCAATTGCTGGTGTATAGCAAACCCCACTATGGCGCCCTCGCCAGCAGTGCACATGGGATTTTCCGTGGGTGCTGTGCCCTGAGGGGCGTATATGCAAATTGCTAATTCCTGCCATCGGGTCGCAGCATGTCAATTCTGACCTCTCAAGTACTGAAACGCCCCGAGCAGCAAAGTCTCGCTGGCTCAGCCTACCCAGACCACCGCCAGCCTTTCGTCGTGCTCAGTCACTCAGCAGCTATGCACAGCTAGTCATGCTGACCCTGTGAGATGCAGTGTTGTGGTGCCCGACCGCTGGTGCACAGCGCTCGAGCAGCCTGCAAGCGCATGCCATCACCGTGACATGATGCCCTGCTGCGGCACACATCAGCAGCAGCAGCCCTGTGGCTGCTTATGCTGTTCACATTGCGTGCAGGTGGTCGGCAACAGGTATAACGAGCACACCGGGATTCTGACCCTGTCATGTGACAGGCACAGAGCCAGGGAAGAGAATAGAAGACAGGCCATGCACTGGATGCTCAACTTGATTGAGAGTGCGCTCGTCGCGCATCCAAGCGAAGATTGGGAGACGTTGAAAGAAGTGCAAAAGGAGGAGATGCAAATTCTTGAGCAGGACGCTGTCCCAGAGTATCTGCAGTACATCACACCCACAATCCCGACACCCACTGTGTCTACCCAGCTTCCTTAAGATCGCCTCTTCGGGACGAACGGGTTTCGCATCGCGATCAGCTGGCATGACGTGGTGTAGTGCACCGACATCTGACATATGACATCGACGCTGCGGATCTGTGGGGTAACAGGATGATGGCGGTGTTGGCAAGCAGTGATGAAGTGTTGCGGTTGCGATGTTCTGCACATACATGTTCCGCTCAGTAAAATGCCCCTCTCCTGTACCACAACCCGACATGCCGGTGCTCTGAGCAGCTTTGCATTGATGTGCTCAGCTTTGTACACTGACGCACAGGCATCAGGTCAGGCTAATGTCTTGATGAGCACGATACCATGCGCAACCTGGGGGGCAACAGCACGGTGATACGGGACCAGACAGCACAGTCCACGAAGTGGCAAAACACAAGCAGTAGTTCCACAAAAGGCTTGCTCGCAAAAGCTCTGACATCCTGCAAACACAACATGGCGGACACCAATAATCACTTTTGAATCGAACGCCTACAAGTTGGTACAGTGTTAGTAATGCACTTGACACACTTAACAATGGAAATTGATTGATTTATACTGCGTATGTCAACCACTTCACTCATCGCTATCGCGTCGGTGCTCAATTTATTTGGCTAGAGGTAGGCCTGCAGGGGCCACGCAGGACGACAGACTAACTCGGAGTTGTCAATGTCCAATAGGATACGGCTCAGTAAATTAAGATTTACCTTACTTTACAGACAGGTGCAATGCATCATCCCAATGCATGCAACATGTACATGCAACCTATCAGGTGGGTCGCAATGATGATGAGATGCACAGTCCAGTGTACCATGGAAGTACCTGGTACTGTGGCTAGTCCCTCTGCGTCACAACAAGGTCGCTTTACAGCATCTTCGTGTTTGTAAACTACGTTGCTCACACGGACATGATGCATGGAAGGCTGGGTTCACTCGCCACCTCCAACTAGGATGACAACGCCTATTGCCACCCATCACACAGCACATTGTGCTAAACTAAGTTGTGTCCTTCAGAACGGATGAAAACACCAATTGCCACTCCACACGCAGCACACTGTCAGGCTGTCCTGCAACCAGGATGACCTGTTGCCACTGACATCGCAGCACACTCTGCAAAGGCTGTGTCCTGCAACCAGGATGACAAATGCCTGTTGCCACATGACCAACAGCACACTGTAGCCGATCCCTTATAGTCCTGAACATGGCACGAGCACCAAATCTCATACTTGCAGTTCAGATCAGGTAGCCGCATTCATCAACAAATACTTTATGCCACATAGCTCAGACGTCATATAATTCTATGAAAGTAGCTGTACCACAACTCAATCACACATGCTGATGTCTCTCTCTTGAGAATCGCTGATCAGTCACTTGCGTTGCAGCGTTGAATCATCAGCATGGATGCGGAAGGTGAACACGTGCAGCCTAGTCAGCGAGCCTGTTCCCCTGTAGCTGCAGCAGGTGGTCAATCTGGTCAACAGTCAGCTGCTGCACATCCTGCTGCTGTACATCCTGCTGCTGTACATCCCCCTGCTGTACATTTCCCTGCTGTAAATACCCCTGATGTACAGCCCCCTGCTGTACATCCCCGTTGTGCTGCAGCCACTGCTGACAATACTGCCGATGTAGCAGCCACAGCTGCTGCCGCTGCTGCCAGTGCTGCATCAGCACCGCCAGCTCATCGGCTCTCCGTGCCTCCCTCTGCTGTCCCGCCACCAGAGACTTCACCAGCTGCTGCAGGCAGTGATGCAGCGCCAACGGCTCACGGGCCTGCAGGAGCTGGGCAGTGGCCTCCTCCCCTGGCTGCGGATGCGCCAGCACCTGCAGCGTCTCCGCATCCACGGGATCAGACAACTTGGCTCGCTTCTGCACGTCTGCCTCCGCCTGCAGGCTGCCCCGCTTGCCGTGCGGCCCATCGTGTTGCAGATCGCGGCTGCCTCCTGTCTCGTCTGTTTCATCAGGTGCCAGGCTTGTCCATGCATGGCTCAGTGTCCCTGGCCCCTCATCGATGACATGCACCAGTGGGCGGCCAGGAAGCTCATGCGCCCGGTCGTCACTGGCAGACACACCCGCACCCGCACCTGCTGCGTCGTGGTGTTCATGTGCACGGCTCAGCAGGCCCTGCGAATCCCCAGAAGATGGCAGCACAACATCGCCTGGACGGGTCCCGAGCTCGGTGCCGGCTCCGCCGTGCTGGACAGCATCCAGGGCGGAGATGGTGCCGCTCCACAGTGCGTCAGCGTCCATGCCGCGCACAGCCTCGTCCGAGAGACCAGCCTGCGCGAGAGCGCTCAGCACATCCTGCTTGAACTGTTCCGCTGCGCCGGCCGTGCTTTGAGGGGCCTCTTCATCGATGGGCGGCCGGGATGCGGTCGGGACGGCTGCGAGAGACGACGCGTCCTGCGTGCAGGCAGTGGCGACGGTACCGGACGTGCATGCGCCTGACGTGTCGACGTACTTCCGGCGCAAGTACTGGATGCGGGAGTTGGTGACGTAGAAGTCCTTTCCGAAACGTGAGTCGGCTATCATCTGTCGCGTCTCCTCTGGAGAGCAGTCTGGCGAGACGTCGAGCCACTGCAGGACGGCGTTCTTCACATCTGCAGCATGTGTTTGTGACTGTCGATCGTGCCCCCTGGCCTGCAGGTTACACCTGCTGCCCAGTTAGGAGCGTCGGGAACACAACCGAAGCTACACTGGATGCACCTTGGATGATGACTGCCGGCTTCTTCAGAAGGTGCAACCTGGATATGATGAGGCTCGTTGCCTCGGGGGACCACTGACGGAGGTGCTGGTGGCCTTCCACCCCGACATGTGCAGGCTCCCCGTGCGGCGTGCAATGCTTCATGGTCATGCACGTCTCCGGGGTGTCGCCTTCGTAACACGGAAACTTCACAATCACGACGTTCGCACACTTGGCATAGACTCGGACATAGCAGCAGTAAGCACAATTCTTCTTACTCTGAGCGTCCGGGGTGCTGCCATACCGCGCCACGGTGCTGTCTCTGCTGTGGGCAGCTGGCATGGACTCGGCTTGGCGCTTCTTGCCCATAGCATACGAGGGGGCCCCAAGGACACAGAGACCCCGGTCGTTCAGAAGCACACTCTCTGTTGTGGCCTTGTACGACCCAATGAGAATTTTGCAACCCCCCCGATGTGATTCACCGATCCGGAAATCATGCAGACGCTGTCTTGGGAAAGCTGCAACCAGTCCCATCTGCTTCCCTGTCCCGACGAACTTCCAGTCCAGTTCGTGGACAGTGAACATGCCAGCAGGAGGGTACTGTGTGGACAGATGTTGGACGAAGCCTGGCAGCCTCACACGCCGACTTGAATCGTCGATTCTAATTGGCTCATGGGGGACAGCAGGTGCGTCCGTGGTACGCTCGGAAGGCTCCTTGTAGCCAACGCCATCCCTGCAGAACGGCGTGTGGCCGCTTGGGCAGGCCGGCTCCATCGCGAGTTAACTTGCTCTGCACCCGGGAATACATCGTCTCCGTCCTGTGACCCTGGCGATGTCGTTCTCCGCAGCACCGGGGTGCTGCGGATCTTTGGCAGCCTTGACACGACCGACCATGAATTGTCATGTTGCAACAAACCAATTGCGTATTGCCATCGGTTTGGCGCCATGTAGCGGAGGTTCATCAGAAACCTCGATCGAAAACTTGCTGCGCGATGCGCAACAGGAGGCGCATCGCACCTTCGACCAGGCTATTCAACTTAATCACACATCATTGTCGTAAACGTGACCTCGCGTTCATCCATCAGCATATCGGCGGATCCGCGGAATGGCCTGCTCTGCATCGCGCATGCACGCGTACTCGCGCTGCAGTTGGCCAGCCTACGCCATTCGATAGCGCTTCAGCATTCACAAATCTATAGGTACACGATGAACCGCGTCATAACTCGCTGACGTCTACGGGTTTACATCCCAGACTTTCAAAGACACCACCTTGGCCAGTTATGTTTCGCGTCGAAAGGGGCCCAGCAGCCTGCCAGCAGCCCCCAATCGCACCCAAACCACCAGGCTGCCAGCCTGCCAACTCCGGTGGCCAAACTCCAGCCTCAAACTCGCATGTGCCATCATGCACCACACAGCCTCAAACTTGACACAAGTACCACTCTATATCTGCAGATTATGTCTACTCATTTTCAGCTGCATCGAACACCTCTGCGTGACCTCGGCTCTGGTAGCTGTCGGCCCAGCGTGATTGTGTCCGTGCCACCGTTCTCTCGCAAATTCTGTGCCTGTGATGACACAGTATGGCTTCATTTGACTAGCTGCTGTGCCATACGAATTATATTATAGAAACGTGCTGTGTCTGACGTACAGCATCTGTATCCTCGTGTCGAATACGGCTTCTTCAGAGCGCAAGCAACGCGCAAGAAACCGTACCGTCGCATTGCCGGCTACATGAAAGCTTCCAACAGGTGCCTTACAGCGGTGCTCATGGATGCCATGTCAATGCCGCGCTGCGTGCGCACACAGGTCCTACAAAAACGTGCATGTCGTGTGGGTGAAGGATCGCAGCCCGTCTTTGAACACACATGCGAAGGAGGCTGCAGCCGATATCTGTCCGAAACTGTAGCTGTAAGCGTGGATCAGGAACACGGGATATCTTGTTGCCAAACGGAACACCACCACAGTTGCCGTACAGGCGGTGTGTGCCTTACAGCCCAACTGCTGCAGCAGCATTGGTCCCCACGCTTGATTGCACTTGTTTCAATGGATTCATCGCTGCCTCGTTGCGGGAATTAATGTACTGATCGCGAAAGACCGTGCCAGCACGCTGTCTTAACATAACTGCTCCACATCAAGGGCTGCAGATCTGCAGAAACATTGCAAACATAGCTGCCTATCCACCTCGCTGCATACAGCTGCACCTCGCTACACATAGCTCGACAAAACCACCAAAACAAGAGGTCCAATTCGATCATCGCTCAGACATCGTTGCAGAGCAAGAACATGCCTCTGCAACAAACTGGCAGTCATCAGCAGAGCAAGTGCAACACGCCCACCATTGATACTTGAGCTGGGTCTTAATGTACATGCAAAGGTACCGGAGTATGTAACCTCTGCAATGGAATGAGTACATGCCAACACGGGTGTGCTGTGCGAGAGTCTGGTGCGCACAGCACAAGCACGGCTCATCAACATGCACGCAATGTGCAGCAGCTGCAGCTGAATATTGGCAGCCACACTCCTTGATACAGGTGCATCTACATATTCAAATGTCAGAGATGTGTGATCTCCAGTTCCAGAGCAGTGAGCTGGGGTGTGCTGTGCGAGTGCCGTAAATTTGCCGTATTGTGTGCCAGCACAAGCGCAGACCATCTCCATGCACGCGATGTGCAGCAGCTGCAGCTGAATATTGGCAGCCATACTCCTTGAGACAGGTGCATCAACGTATTCAAATTTCAGAGCTGTGCGACCTCCATTTCCACAGTGGTGAGCTGGGGTGTGCTGTGCGAGTGCCGTAAATTTGCCGTATTGTGTGCCAGCACAAGCGCAGACCATCTCCATGCACGCAATGTGCAGCAGCTGCAGCTGAATATTGGCAGCCATACTCCTTGAGACAGGTGCATCAACATATTCAAATTTCAGAGCTGTGCGACCTCCAGTTCCACAGTGGTGAGCTGGGGTGTGCTGTGCGAGTGCCGTAAATTTGCCGTATTGTGTGCCAGCACAAGCGCAGACCATCTCCATGCACGCAATGTGCAGCAGCTGTAACTGAATATTGGCATCCATAGTCCTTGAGATAGGTGCATCCACATATTCAGATTTCAGAGCTGTGTGATCTCCAGTTCTAGAACGGTGACCTTGGGTGTGCTGTATGAGTGCCGCAGATGTGCCGATCTGCGTGCCGGCACAGGCATATACCAACATACTGCACTCAATGTGCAGCTGAAGCTGCAGGTTAGTCGTCGCAGTCCTTGTCATGTGCAGAAAAGCTTGGGCCTCTATTGATGGAAGCAAGAATGGACAGGCGGTACATGATTCTGGGCTCTCTAGAGCTGAACTGCATTGCTCAGCACCAGTGCCTCCTGATCCGGCTGAAGGACAGCAGCTGCACTCTTTGTCCATTCGAAATTATAAAACAGCTGCTCCTGTAGCTTTGTAGACGGTGCATGTCAGCTGGTGTGTGCAAGCGGGTTGCTGAGTTCTGCTGAGTTCTTCTTGAAACAGTCGTCGCAGCACATCCATTGCATCAAGCCAAAGAAGTCTACGCAAATGTAAGTATATTCTGTAAACTAATATACAAACTGCAGCCCGCAATGATAGGCTGGGCACCGATCAGGCAGAAACAGTTCTGGATGGACCTCCACCACTGGAGGATATCATGAATTTCTATTGCATGATAGGATGAGCTGGAGATTTTCTCACCGAATGCAGATCGGAGGCAACTGCATTGCTTTTGCTCTGCACTCAGCTGGAACTGCATACTCCAAATATGAACGATGGAATCTACGTGCTGAAGTACAGATGCAGCGATGCCACTTGCAGGACCAGATTAGCCATACACAGGAAGTTTTGTACATACTGGCGTCCTTGGGACGTTCAGTGAGCGGCAGCGGTGCAGCAACGGTGTTGCCTGGCGATCACCACACCATCGACCATTTACGTCGCGTACAAAAAGCATCAGGTGTAGCAGCGAATCAAACTAATCTATGCTGTGTCATCACCAGCACAAGCTTGTGGAGAGACAGGTTGCACGGGCACCCCCACGCTGGCGAGCGGGGCCTACAGCTACCAGTGGCGAGATCACTCATAGACGCTCGATGCGGCTGAAACTATGCAGTAACAATATTGAGACATAGAGTGGTACTTGTGTCAAGTTTGAGGCTGTGTGGTGCATGATGGCACATGCGAGTTTCAGGCCTGAGTTTGGCCACCGGACTTGGCAGGCTGGCAGCGTGGTGGTCTGGGTGCGATAGGGGGCTGCGGGCATGCTGCTGGGTCCGTTTTAACGCGAAACATAACTGCCTTGGCAGCATGCCGTTAGGGGGGTCGGCACTCAGGCCTCATGCACGTCCAATTGAACCGCGAGCAGCTCAGAACGCTCGAGACATCGCTGGGA
The DNA here is from genome assembly GCA_023078555.1 of Ulva prolifera. Taxonomy (NCBI): domain Eukaryota; kingdom Viridiplantae; phylum Chlorophyta; class Ulvophyceae; order Ulvales; family Ulvaceae; genus Ulva; species Ulva prolifera. The sequence continues at coordinate 4,434,387 of CM041201.1, read as the reverse complement.
ACGTCTATAGACTCACAATAACCTTCTGAATGCTGCTGTATCTTTTGTTAAACTCGCTGGGCGAAATGGACCTTTGGCCCGAAATCCGTGTGCATGGCTGGGCGAAAAGCCCCATTGTGCCCAGCGAGCGCGAGAACGCGCCCAGCGGGACCGGAAGCATGCCCAATGGCCTCAGAACACCCTTATATGCCTGTAATGCATCCTGATGCGTTATAAATGGTCTATGTGTTGCTGCGGGCGGTACTAGTACATGCTTTGCCATGTTTGCTTCCCTTGGACACCATCGACCGCGTCGTTAGGAGCTATTACGCACAGAATAATTACCGGAGATAGTTGACATGGCTTTCCGGGTCTGGCGAGACTGTTGCTTGCCCGATGTGGCTGGGGGGCAGCTTGGCTGCTGCAATTTGTACTCCACAGCGCTGGGCGTTGTCAACAGTTGATCACAACAGAGCCAAGCACAGGTTCTACAGCACATCAGATTGCCATGTCCTGATAGCATGTGTGATACTTGTCCTTCCATCCAGCGTATTTGTGATGACCTGGTTGCGTACATGTGTGACTCTGTACCACTGGAAATCAGTGTATCGCCTTCGTCAACAGATCAGGCATCAGGACCAGATCAGGACCATGGCAGAGTCTTAAGGACCATGGCAGACTATCTCTGGTAACACTGTGCGTGGATCTACTGCATGATGGTGTGGATTCAGGCGAACAATGACGTGCCTACGCAAGCCTTCCATTCTGTAGAATGGTGTTTGCTTGCAGACCATGCTGATGATAGGCATGTAAATTTCAAATTTGTATTCTGATCGCTTTTGAAGAACATGTCTGGTCGGTGGTGCTGCTGTCCCTTCGATCTTAAGGTGCAAAGGTGCACTGCTATGCAGTGTAGCATGCCACACTGACTGACCCGAAGGTTCACTCAGTACCGTATGGGCAGGCACCAAAGCGTGGGTAGTCTCACAACAATGCCATCTTCAGATGAAGTTCACAACACTGGAGCTGCTGCGATGTTTTGAGTATCTCTGCAAGGAGCACGTCGCCCACCTGCTCTTTGATCACCACACAAGACAGCTGCATATGTGCCAATAGTCCGGTAAGCTAGTCGAAATCATGGTAATCGATGGGATGTTTCCCGGTAGTATGGACGCCCGCCATGACGCTGGTCGGACGCGAACACCGCACGGTGACACAAGTCGAGGTGGCAGCCATATGAACATCAGGGCAACATATTATGGTGTTTTTCGAGTGCTCTCTGCCCACTGAGCACGATGGGCATACGCTGGGCACCGTTTGAGGCCATCTGAGGCGTCGCTGGGCAAAACGGGCTTTTTGGTCCAAAAATCCCGGTTTCGCTGGGCGTTTTCACCTGTTTCGCCCACACTACATACAATCGATTCAGAAGGTTATTGCGAGTCTATAGGACTTTTCCTTTTGTTCTGGAGCGCTCTGAGGTGCTCGCGGTTCAATTGGACGTGCATGAGGCCTGAGTGCCGACCCCCCTATGCCGTTGCTAGCGCAGCCGCGACGAGATGAAACACGGCAGCGGCCGCAGGCTGGCCATGCTCGACTAATGGCGCTTGCCCGGGAGCGTTTGTGAAGTACCAGTCGGGCATGGCCAGCCAGTACCAGTCGGGCCTGGCCATGACAGTCGCGACCGCGGTTGGGACCTCATCGGGTTACGACTATTATCACTGGTTGTGTGACGCAGCGATCGGACCCGGATCGATAGCCGCCGTGTGTAGCCGAGGCAAAGTGCAACGCACACTGTGTGTTCATTGGCGAAACTCTGGCTTTTTTGCCAACCGTTCGACACTCTGGTTCGCCGCTGATGGCACGTCACGCGGGCAAGGCAGTTTTGGCGGGACTCACAGTCCCGTCCAGGGCTCTACAAGCCGGTTTTTTCTTGTCGGGGTAAACCGAAGCCATACCCAATTTTTGTCGGGCTGGCCCCGAAAAGCACCCTGCTGGATATCGGGTTGCCCGCCGACCTCCTCAGGTTCTATCGGGGGTGTCAAAAACAATTTTCGGGTTTTACGAAGCAACGAATCAACGAACAAATGGCTTCGTTGCTGCCCTGGTCGGCTGATGCAGGAGTTTCGGCCCTGCGCCTGCGCTTCGGCCCTTGACCAGTGAACCCGAACGAAAGCAAGGTCATTGTCGCAATGCGCAAGCAGCAAGCAACCTGGTTGCGACTCACCTGATGAATGCTCTGTCATTGCAATGTACATCCGGTGCCTTCAGGCCCGACAGGATTACGGGATCCCGACAAGCTGTCGGCATTGGTCGGGGTATCCCGAAAAGCACCGTTGGCGGCCGTCGGGCACCCCCGCCGGCCCCCCCCCTGGCTTCTCGGGGGAAACCGAGACTCGCTTCGCTCACCGTCGGTTTTTTTGCCTTTTCCCAATTTTTCGTCGGGAAACCGATCGGGATGTAGAGCCCTGGTCCCGTCCGATGACCTCACGCCGCTCACAGGCCATCCGGCGTGAGGGGTGAGCTGCCCCACGGGGTCCGCGCCCGTGAGACGCCAACGACCAACGTCGCGCCAAATCCAGCACTAGCGCGCCAAACCCACCGTACGGCCTCTGGCTCCTGGACGGCCGGCACGTGGGGTGACTTCCATGGCATTTTCGGGGGGAGTGCGGACTGCTTGGGCACCGCGTCGTCCCTGGTGCGATGCAGTGTGGGCCAGGTGGGCTGCGCAGCGCGGTCTGCCAGGAAGGCATGCAGCGTGCGCTGTGGGTCTGGGGGTGGGGTGGGGTGTGGGGCGGGGGGGCCCCCAGCAGTCGGGCGGCCCGGACAGGCGACCACGGTCGTGGGCGGCCTCGGGCGGCTTTGTCGTGCGGGGACAGGCATTGAGGTTGCTGTGTGGGTGTGAGTGTGTAGCGGTCTGGGGATCTGTTTCATTTGCTGGGAGCGTGGTGAGTTTTGTGTGTGTGGCGTGGGTGTGACAGCAGCGAGGGTGCGGCGGCCACATGCGGATGCGTTTGGCCGGGCTTAAGGGTGTGTACTTGACCTGCTTGCTTCTTCCGCAGAGCTGCCCGTCTCCCCAACGTTATCCTTGTAAAATCCGGTTTTGTATCGTGCTTCTCGTCGCTGGCGCGACGAAATGCGAAAATCAACCTGTGTGCTACCCAGCCGGTGCGACCTGTCCCTGCCAGCGCCGCTACGAAGTTGGCGGTTGGTCCTATGCCATGTCCTAGCTATAGCAGCTGCAGTTATGTATCCCGCTAAACGGGGCCCACGCACCAGAGTGGCACCACGCCACCCTCGCTGGCGAGCAATCTCCGACGGTTCCAATCCAGGAGCATCAAAACAGCAGCAGCAGCACAATGACGCCTTAGTATGTTCATCTTGCGATCTCTGCCGTCATGCGTTGAGCGGCTGCACTGCTCAGAAGGGCGTCCTATCTTATCATTGCATGGAATTAGCGCCTCCAATCATCAACCGATAGGCTTGCATGTGATGGCCCGATACAAGTACACATGTGCATGACCCATCCGGTTACCGCCACCGAGAGATAGCAGTGATTCCATCAGCGGGGACAAAGACATCGATGAGGTGTGAACAACGTTGGACCTGGGGTTGGCAAGTACCTGGTCATGACTTGGCCACAACAATTACACAAACACCACTACTACATTGTGTGAACACATTGCAACCTAGATCCCACTCTCCAGCAACCTCACCATGTAATTGATATCGACATTCTGTTCCTTGGCTATTGCAGCGGATATGCTATTCACGAGGGGCTGCAGAGCTTGCCTTGCACCGCTCGATTCTGCATCATCAGGGGCTGCATCCTCCTTTACAAAGGACCTTGTCTTCACTTGCATATGCGGCCATCGAAAGTCTTGGTCTTCTTTTGCATGTCTGCTGTCTCCATTTTGCTGGTCTTCAACAATTTGTCACTAGCTTGAACACTGTTTGCAGCCTCTGCTGCACTCGATGTTTTCTGTGGTTCTCTGCGCTTTTTGGAAGGCTCTTGACTGTCTGCACAGCAGTTGTATGTCTTGTCACTGCTGGAACATGGCTCTGCACGCTGTGGCCTGCTTTTGCAGAGACTTTGCCCCTGGCTGGAGCTGTTAGTCTTGTCAAGGGCTTGGATGAGCTCATTTAAAACCAAGTCTAGACTGCCAAAAACCTTCCTCTGGGAATGTGCGGGAAGATCATGGTCGTTGAATGCTTCGAGAATGTAGCTGAATCGATTCGTCAGCCCTGATCCTCCCCTTGCTTGCTCGATTTTCGAAGGTGTCTGCTTCTCTTGCATCACTTCAGAGGTACCATCGGCATCAGCTTCAGCATCGGGAGCAGTAGCATCTGAATCTACATTCGCTGGTTTGGCAGATGTGCATATGGACGATGCACGTGTAAGTACCTCACATTGTTTTGCTGCTCAGTGCCTTCTGGCGATTGAATTGCACGCAGTGCTTGTACAAATGGAGCATTGCCAATCTTTCCAAGGTGACACTTTCCGATCGCTCCAAAACTGGACCCAGTTTACTTTATGCACACATTCAGGAACCCGTTCATCTCTGCTCACCCAGTGCATCTACTTCCTCCTGCATGGCACGCAGCCATGCATCCCTATCAGCACCCACGAGTGCTTCCTTCAAAGAAGGCATATCAGGGTCGGAGGCCTTCTGCTTCCTGGCGACAGCTGCTCTGCGCGACCCACGACGCTGAGCATTCTGCTGCTCGCCAGACTCCACATGCTGATGCTTCAGGCCTGCACAGGACACTCCACAGTCAGCCGCGGCTGATGTGTCCTGGTTGCAGCGCGGAGCTTCAGTAGCAGCTACTGTTTCACTACTAGCAATGTCACAGCCCGCAGGCTCATACATGTGTACAGCTGCTACATCCGCAGCCAATGGAACAAGGCGTCTGCGTACAAGAGGATTGATTTCAATTCGAGGCAAGGCAGCTGGAATGGCCCTCACCTCATCGGGCAAATCAACTCCGACCGCGGCTGAGGGGTCCGGGACCTCTCCCCCTAATTCGGTTCGGTCTCCACCTCATCTGGCTCATCCTCCCAGAAGGGCCTCGGCGCCTCGACTCCTCGCAGGGGCTGAGCAACTGCCCCCGCGCCAGATGCTGAGGCCGCAACTGAATTACTTCCGGAACGGACCCGCTGAGCCTCCAGATTCTGATGGGCCGCAGCCTGTTCATCATCTGATATGGTGTAGTCCATTCGCTGTTCATCGTCATCGTCGTAGATGCCGGGACCATCGTCGTCCTCATCCATGGCATCATCAGACTCACTGACAGAAACTTGAACAGGAAACGCAGCTTCTACACCAGGGTCGTGCAAGACAGCGTTGCGAGTCACAACGTACTGCACGGTACGTGAGGGCACAGCTTCAGGGTGATGCACCTGACCACGTACACGAGGGGGAACAGGGACGTCGGGGTGAGCCGCAGCTCTGGAAGTCGCACGCGTGCGATGCAAAGCTACTCTGGCTATGTCCGGTGTGGCCCGAGCAGGGTCACGCCGGATTGTCTCCGCAGAGGAGCCAGCTCCAAATCGTGGAGAGTACACGGCAGGACTAGGCTCAGGGTCGTCATGCCGGAATGTCATTTCCATGACGGGAACCCTACCATGACCAGGGGGGGGTGTGAAGCTGGTCACGCAGACGACGCAACGCTCCCCCATCATACGTGTGATCAGTCACGAAAGGAGGGACATCATTGTCAGTCACACGCTCACCCTCATTGTCCCCCTCGGAAGCAACCGTATAGGAGTTCGCAAACTCCGCAGGCTCCCTCTTGTCCACAACAGCGGACGCATCGTACTTGCGTACGTGGCGGATCATCTGATCCGCAGTGCACATGACCTGGCGCACAACAAAAACCCTACCCCCAGGAACATCCTGGGCGTACACACGCTGCATGCTGGGGCCCAGCCCAGCCCCGACCCAGTATGCAAGAACACCCCTCTGGGACAACTTCCGCAGCTTGTCATCCCTGGGATATGCACACACCTCAACCCCCCACGGACGCTGTTGCCGCAGCAGATCTTGGAACACCTCAACGGAGGTGTCTCTGAAAAAAGACATATAGGGAATGATATCCCTGTCACAAGACCTCACCAGAAACTCGTCTAGCTCTGTCGTCGCAAGTGTCACAATGCATGAGCCTGCGGGCAGCAGCGCGGTGACAGGTGCTCCCATGCACGGACGATCCGCGGATCCAGTGTAGGGGTAAGCCGCCAGCTAGGATTGTCTCGATGTAGTGAGAGAGATCGTGCGAGGGTTTTCCGCCGTAACCTTGAGTGTTCAGTGTGCATATAAGCATGTGCACACTGAGATCTGTAACCTTTCTTATCACTGTTTCACGGTACTAGCTGTATCTTGTCTCCCCTCAGCATCTCTCCGGTTCTACCTCTGTGCGCAGCAGGTATGAGATGCTGGCTTCCTGACTTGACATAAGACTGCGCGTCTGACCTGCAGATGAGTGTCTTTCTGACATGGTATCGGTGAATGTTAGCGTTATGTCTGTATATGGTCTTGTTCAGGAAGCCGTCGGCCAATGTCTGTGCGCAGACACGGCGGGCATTCCACTGTTCTGCCGGCGCTCAGACTGCGGTCAAAAGCGCAGGCATCATTTAGCTTTCTCGTAGTATATTGTTGTTAGACACAATTCGAGAAGCTTGTTTTAATGATCAGCGCTGAGAGAAAGCGAACGCGTTCGTTTATTTTTCTCAACCTGTCTTCTTGCGAGCAATCCCATCGGTTAGTTGCTGCGCGCAACAAACAACCGTCTGTCCTAATGCAGGATGTCTCTCTCCAATGCCAACTCTAACGCCAACTCTCCTCGCGAGGAGAGGCGTGACGATGCTGACCAGCAGCCTCTCGTCGACAGGGACGCTGACCAGCAGCTCCCTGACGGAGAACAGCCTGCGGGTATGTTGCTCCGGGGCGGACGAATTGTCCGGCCGCGACCCTCTTCCCATACTGGGCAGAGCAGCCAGCAGGTGCCTTTTTCCTCTCATGTTGTGAACGATCCTGGTCACACTGAGTCTCTCATATCACTCGAAACGTTAACCGAGGCGCTGCGTGCATCTCGGGGACGTAGCGAACCTGATTTGACAAAAGGAAAACTCCCTGAATGGAATTTTAAGACTGAAAGTTTCGTTGCGTACGAACAGTAAGTCTTTTTGTGGTTAGGTCAATTTGAGTTAGATCATTTGTTGCAGCACTGTTGTGAACGTGCCTCGTAGCGCACAAGGCAGGTGCACATGCGAATGCACGCACGGGTGACACGTGGCAGTCACCAGCCCGCGAATGAGAAGACGCATTCCAGCTCTCTGTATAGGTCGAACAAGGTCATGGCTCAAGTATCTGACTCAGATACTGACCATGCAGGTGTGATCCCAGATCTCAGGCGTCATGTGCTAAGTACTCCGCACACATACTTAACATTTCGCCCAACTAAACTAAACGGTATGACGCTTCCACTCGCGCTTGCATTCGAACAAGCACGCACCGTCTGCGGACGAACAGCGTGTTCATGCTAGGGCGAGGACACAAGTCCTAATGTCTTTGCCTGACGCGGATAGGACGACTGTCTATCGCATCTCATACCTGTGTGAAGCATGGTCTTACTTGACTGCCAAGTACAGACCTAGCACCGAAGCCGAAATCCACAGTCTGTGGAGTCGGTTTAATTCTTTATCACAAAACAATAAAGATGTTGCGACATATTGTGGTGATGTGATGAGTGTTTACACTCAACTGGAGGCACTAGGTGCCGATGTGGGCCAGCGATGGCTCCGTTTGAAACTGTTAGAGGTGGGGGAGGAGTTCAACGCTGTGCGCAGCGAAGTTCAACACTCCTCCCCTCATGTGATAATATCACGTTTGACTGAGCATGCTGATTTGCTCAAACAACAGCGGTCGCTGCAGGCTAGGTCTGGGGCGCCCGCGGGCAAACCAGGCCATGGCTGGCGCAAGCAGCACCGTGGTGATGGCCCTGTGGTCGCTGCTCTCGCAGCCGGCCAGGCTCCTCGCGAGGAGACCAGGACCTGTTTCTTCTGCAAGAAGAAGGGACACTTGCGTGCGAACTGCCCCCAACGCAAACAGGCTGCGGCCAAGGATGTTTGCAATGTAGAAATGCCTGACAAGTATCCACAGCCGGACGCGTCCCTTCCGTGGAACATCATTGTTGATAGTGGGTCGGACATGCATATAGTAGGAAATCGTGAAATGTTCACTGAGTACGGTCCGTGTCAGAAAGTTGCCAATCTCGCGGGACCAGGGCAGCTTTCTATCATGGGCAGGGGAACCATTCAGGTGAACCTGGGTGCTTATGTGGACAAGCATGGGAACAAGCATCCACTGGATGTGGAAATCCCTGGTGTTTACTATGCTCCTGAATGTCCGTACAACCTGCTCAGCACGATGGGTCTTAGACATGAACAGATGTTCCTAGACACGCGTAGAAATGTGTTGTATGTTCCTGGTCTGGGTGATATGGCTACCGACGTAGCAGATGACGTCAAATATCAGGAACTAGATGTGGATGGTCACCCTGTCTTTGCGTTTAAAATGGCAGTAGATACCAAACCCATTCTCGTCGGTGCGCCTGTCAATAGGGGGGTAGTCTAGTCTAACCAGAGCAGTCCGACCTCAGTCATTGAGGATCAACAGCAGTGGCATCATGTGGCGGTCGCGGCCATTGACCTGAAGCGACCCAATGCTGAGGGAGCTGAGGTAAAAAAAGCTGAGGTCCCGCATGATGCATACTTGCTGGAACCTGCTTTTCTAGCACACTTGTCTTTTCATCAGTCTAATTGGGTTCTAAAACGCATGCAATCTAACAGTGAATTTTATGGTCATTTGAATTTGGATGTCGATTCCGAGCCATTAGGGAATCGGTGTCACGGCTGCAGAATTGGCAAGGTGCCTGCGGGTAACTTCTCTGCCAATGATCGTGAGCTCATGGGTCAGGCCAAGTGGCCTGGTGAGCAACTGCACGCCGATTTAGCTGGTCCTGTATCTCCAGTAGGAATTGGTGGTGTGAAATATGTTTTGTTTGTGATGTGTGCCTTTACCCGTTATACTTTCGTGGTCGGTCTGCGCAAAAAGAGTGAGGCTGCGGCCATGATCTCTTACATTATTGAACGCATTCGGGTGAATGTGGTGAAGCCAGGTGAACCGGGTGTGCGCATCCTACACACCGACAAAGGGGGAGAGTTCATGATCGCGGCCTTAAAACTCTACCTCCAGCGTCGTGGCATCACTCACCGCTTGACCCCCACAGCCGCTCATCGCTGTAATGGCATGATCGAGAGGAGGATTGGAGTGGCCTTTGAGTCACTCCGTGCTGTGCTGCTCGCGAGCGGCCTGCCTCTGTTCCTGTGGATCGAATGCCTCGCCAGTGTTGTCCATGGCCACAATCTCACGCCGTCCTCGGCATTGTACCATGACAAACTGGCGAGCATCCTCAAGGGCCTGAAAGCTCAGCATGCTGTCAATGCGTCTGCGGACGTTGACGAAGCTGAGAAGAGCCTGGGGAAGGGAAAGCGCATGAAAAAGGCCGAGCGCGATAAGTTGAGGGATGAGGAGAAACGCAAGTACAAGTTGCTTGCGACGACAGAATTAGATGAGTTTTTGGTGCGGTCTTGTGATAAGGATATCATTCCTTATATGGCCTTTTTCAGAGACACCTCCGTTGAGGTGTTCCAAGATCTGCTGCGGCAGCAGCGTCCATGGGGGGTTGAGGTGTATGCATACCCTAGGGATGACAAGCTGCGGAAGTTGTCCCCCCGGGGTGTGCCTGCATACTGGGTCGGGGCTGGTCTGGGCCTCAGCATGCAACGTGTGTACGCCCAGGATGTTCCTGGTGGTAGGGTTTTTGTTGTGCGTCAGGTCATGTGCACTGCGGATCAGATGATCCGGCACGTGCGCAAGTACGATGCGTCCGCCGTTGTGGACAAAAGGGAACATGAGGAGTTTGCGAACTCCTACACGGTTGCCTTCGAGGGGGACGATGAGGGTGAGCGTGTGACTGATGCTGATGTCCCTCCTTTCGCGGCAGAGCACACGTATGATGGGGGAGTGTTGCGCCGTCTGCGTGACCAGCTTCACACCCCCCCTGGTCATGGTAGGGTTCCTGTCATGGAAATGACATTCCGGCAGGACAACCCTGAGCCCAGTCCTGCTGTGTACTCTCCACAATTTGGAGCTGGCTCCTCTGCGGAGATTATCCGACGTGACCCTGCTAGGGCAACACCGGAAATAGCCAGAGCAGCTTTGCATCGCACGCGTGCAATGTCCAGAGCTGCTGCTCACCCTGACGTCCCTGTCCCCCATCGTGTGCGCGGCGAAGTGCATCACTCTGTCGCCACGCCCTCCCGTACTGCGCAGTATGTTGTCACGCGCAACGCTGTGTTGCACGACCCTGGTGTAGAAGTTGCGTTCCCGGTTCACGTGTCTGTCAGTGCGTCTGATGACGACATGGAGGAGGATGACGACAGTCCTGGCATCTATGATGACGACGATGAACAGCGCATGGACTACACCGTCTCAGATGATGAAAGAGCTGCGGCTCATCAGCATCTGGAGGCTCAGCGGGTCCGTTCCGGGAGTAATTCGGCAGCGGCCTCAGCATCTGGCGCGGGGGCAGTTGCTCAGCCCTTGCGAGGAGCTGAGGCGCCGAGGCCCTTCTGGGAGGATGAGCCGGATGAGGTGGAGACCGGGTCCGAATTAGGGGGAGAGGATCCGGACCCCTCAGCCGCAGTTGGGGTTGATTTGCCTGACGAGGTGAGGGCCATTCCAGCTGCCTTGCCTCGAATTAAAATCAATCCTCTTGTACGCAGACGCCTTGTTCCATTGGCTGCGGATGTAGCAGCTGTGCATATGCATGAGCCTGCGGGCTCTGACGTTGCTAGTAGTGAGACAGTTGTAGCTGCTATTGATGTTTCAGCCTGCGACCAGGACACATCAGCCGCGGCTGACTGTGGAGTGTCCTGTGCAGGCCTGAAACCTCAGCATGTGGAGTCTGGCGAGCAGCAGAATGCTCAGCGTCGTGGGTCGCGCAGAGCAGCTGCCGCCAGGAAGCAGAAGCCTTCCGACCCTGATCTGCCTTCTATGAAGGAAGGACTCGCGGGTCCAGACAGGGATGCATGGCTGCGTGCCATGCAGGAGGAGGTGGAAGCACTGGGTGAGCACGGGACTTTTATGTTGTGCTATCTGCCTGCGGGTAAGAAAGCTATCTCGGGCAAGTGGGTGTACAAGATCAAGCGCGGACCCGCTGGTGAGATTCAGCGGTACAAGGCACGATATGTAGCTCGTGGTTTTTCTCAGGTAGAAGGAGTAGATTTCTTCGAGACATGGTCTCCTGTCGGTAGTTATGCGACACTGCGTGTGTTGCTGTCTATAGCTGCTCAGGAGGATCTGGAGATTAGGCATATAGATATACAGTGTGCTTTTCTGAACGGTGACCTGGAGGAAGAGGTTTTCGTTGAACAGCCCCCGTACTTTACAGACGGGACAGCACGTGTATGGAAATTGCATGAGACTCTGTATGGCCTGAAGCAAGCCGCTCGCGAGTGGCATAAAGCTTTAGTAAAGGTCTTGGCTGAACTGGGATTTGTGTGCGCACAGAGTGATCCCGGACTGTATGTCAGTAAAACCAGTCGCTGCTTTATCTTTCTGTGGGTGGATGATTTGTTTATTTTCAGTTGCTCTGCGGGGCTGCAAGAAATCATCACTGTCATTCTCACAAAATTTGAAGGTAGAGACCTAGGCGTTCTGTCTTGGGCACTCGGCACTGAGATCACGCGTCATCGGAAGGCCAAAACAATCACAATGACACAACGTACCAAAATCCAGAACCTGCTGGAAAAGTACAGCATGTCTGACTGTCGTAAATCTCCCACTCCATTAGTGCCGCGGCAACAACTAAGGAGTGTGAAAGAGCATCCTGACCTGGAGAAAGCCAGTGCTGCTGAGCATTCCAGGTTCATGAGTGCTGTAGGGAGCATCCAGTATATTGCAGGAGTGACACGACCTGACCTGAGCTATGTGGCACATGCCCTGGCCCGGCACATGTCTAGTAGTCTGAAGGAACATTGGTCTGCCGTGCAACATGTTCTGAGATACCTGCAGTCCACAAAGAATTTAGGAATAAAATTTATAGGCTCTGAGGGACACGGGTGTTTGCTAGAGGCTTTTTCAGATGCAGATTTTGCGAACTCTGCTGATCTGAAAAGCGTGTCTGGTATGGTTATCCGGGTGTATGGGAACTGTGTTCTCTGGCGTTCGAAGAAGCAGAGTATAGTGGCTGGGGATACAACAGAGGCTGAACTCATTGCGATGAGTGCAACAGCCAACGAGTTAATGTGGGTGAAGCAATTGCTTCTTGATTTGAAACTCGTTCCGAATAAGCCAACTCTGTGGGGCGACAATAAGAGTGCCAACATCTTGGCTGTGAATGCTGTGTCCACTGACAGATCCAAGCACATTCGTGTGCGGCACTTGCGAGTGCGGGAATATGTCCAGATGGATGAACTGAAGGTAGCATGGGTAGGCACTGTTGATCAGTTAGCGGATGTGTTTACTAAAGTGCTGCCCGGACCTGCTTTGCTAGAAGTTCGTAATAAACTCCAGCTAGTGGAAACGTAGCAGGGTTTATGGGGGAGTGTCACAATGCATGAGCCTGCGGGCAGCAGCGTGGTGACAGGTGCTCCCATGCACGGACGATCCGCGGATCCAGTGTAGGGGTAAGCCGCCAGCTAGGATTGTCTCGATGTAGTGAGAGAGATCGTGCGAGGGTTTTCCGCCGTAACCTTGAGTGTTCAGTGTGCATATAAGCATGTGCACACTGAGATCTGTAACCTTTCTTATCACTGTTTCACGGTACTAGCTGTATCTTGTCTCCCCTCAGCATCTCTCCGGTTCTACCTCTGTGCGCAGCAGGTATGAGATGCTGGCTTCCTGACTTGACATAAGACTGCGCGTCTGACCTGCAGATGAGTGTCTTTCTGACAGCAACTGGTACTTGCGCTTTTCCTCGTCCCTCAACTTATCGCGCTCGGCCTTTTTCATGCGCTTCTTGCCCTTTTCAGCCTGCTCCACGTCCGCGGATGCGTTGACAGCATGCTGAGCCTTAAGGGACTTAAGAATCCGTGCCAGTTTGTCATGGTACAACGCCGAGCACGGCGTGAGATTGTGACCATGGACAACACTGGCAAGGCATTCGATCCACAGGAACAGAGGCAGGCCGCTCGCAAGCAGCACAGCACGGAGTGCCTCGAAGGCAATTCCGATCCTCCGCTCGATCATGCCATTACAGCGATGATCAGCTGTGGGGGTTAAGCGGTGAGTGATGCCACGACGCTGGAGGTAGAGTATTAAGGCCTCAACCGTGAACTCTCCCCCATTGTCGGTGTGTAGGATGCGCACACCCGGTTCACCTGGCTTCACCACATTCACCCAAATGCGTTCAATAATATAAGAGATCATGGCCGCAGCCTCACTCTTTTTGCGCAGACCGACCACGAAAGTATAACGGGTAAAGGCACACATCACAAACAAAACATATTTCACACCACCAATCCCTACTGGAGTGACAGGACCAGCTAAGTCGGCATGCAGTTGCTCGCCAGGATATTTTGCCTGGTTCATGAGCTCACGATCATTAGCAGAGAAGTTACCCGCGGGCACTTTGCCAATTCTGCAGCCATGACAACGATTCCCCATTGGCTCGGAATCAACTGTCAAACGTAAATCACCATAAAAATCAGCGTTTGCTTGCATGCGCTTCAAAACCCACGTTGACTGGTGGAAAGACAAATGCGCTATGAAAGCAGGGTCCAGCAGGTATGCGTCATGTGGGACCTCAGTTCCCCCAGCATTGGGTCGCTGCAGGTCGATAGCCGCAGCTGCCACGTGATGCCACTGCTGCTGGTCCTCAACCACAGAGGTTGGACTGCTCTGGTTAGACCAGACTACCCCTTGTTGACGGGCTGACCAACGAGAATAGGTTTCGTATCAACACTCATCTTAAATGCAAAAACAGGGTGACCATCCTCATCGAGCTCCTGGTATTTCACATCATCCTCAATACCAGTAGCCATGTCACCAAGACCAGGGACATACAGCACATTTTTGCGCGTGTCTAAGAACATTTGCTCATGCCTCAGACCCATTGTGCTAAGCAGATTGTACGGACATTCGAGAGCGTAGTAAGCACCAGGGATTTCCATATCCAAAGGATGCTTGTTCCCATGTTTATCGACATAAGTACCCAGGTTCACCTGAATGGTTCCCCTGCCCATGATAGGGAGCTTGCCTGGTCCCACAGGATTGGCAGTCCTTTGGCATGGGCCGCGACGTGCAAGGGTCCAGTGGTAGAGCGGTCTTATCACTGGACTGTCACACGTACTCAGTAAACATTTCACGATTTCCTACTATGTGAATGTCCGAACCACTATCAACAATAATGTTCCAAGGCAGAGACGCGTCAGGTTGCGGATACTTTTCAGGCATCTTTACTGCACAAACATCCTTGGCCGCAGCCTGTTTGCGTTGGGGGCAGTTCGCACGCAAATGTCTTTTCTTCTTGCAGAAGAAACAGGTCCTGGTCTCCTCGCGAGGAGCCTGGCCAGCCGCAAGAGCGGCGACCACAGGACCGTCACCAACGGGGTTGCTTGCGCCAGCCATGGCCTGGTTTGCCCGCAGGCGCCCCAGACCTAGCCTGCAGCTGTCGCTGTTGTTTGAGCAAGTCAGCATGCTCAGTCAAACGTGATATGATTATATGAGGGGAGGAGTGTTGAACTTCGCCGCGCACAGCGTTGAATTCCTCCCCTACTTCTAAAAGTTTCAAACGAAGCCGTCGCTGGCCCACATCAGCACCTAGTGCCTCCAGTTGAGTGTAAACACTCATCACATCACCACAATATGTCGCAACATCTCTATTGTTTTGTGATAAAGAATCAAACCGACTCCACAGTCTGTGGATTTCGGCTTCGGTGCTAGGCCTATACTTTGCAGTCAAATAGGACCATGCTTCACACAGGTGTGACATGCGATAGACAGTCGTCCTATCCGCGTCAGGCAAAGACATCAGGACCTGTGTCCTCGCCCTAGCATGAACACGCTGTTCGTCCGCAGACGGTGCGTGCTGCAACAAATGGTCTAACTCGAATTGACCTAACCACAAAAAGACTTTCTGCTCATACGCAACGAAGCTTTCGGTCTTAAAATTCCATTCAGGCAGTTTTCCTTTTGACAGATCAGGCTCGTTACGTCCCCGAGATGCACGCAGCGCTTCGGTCAACGTCACGAGCGTGATGAAAGACTCAGTGTGACCGTGATTGTTCACAACATGAGAGGAAAAAGGCACCTGCTGGCTGCTCTGCCCAGTGTGGGAAGAGGGACGTGGTCGGATAACTCGTCCGCCACGAAGTAACATGCCCGCGGGCTGTTCCTCGTCAGGGAGCTGCTGGTCAGCGTCCCTGTCGACTAGTGGCTGCTGATCAGCCTCGTCCTGCCTCTCCTCGCGAGGAGAGTTGGTGGTAGAACGATCGAGTTGGGACATCCTGCAGTAGGACAGACGGTTGTTTGTTGCGCGCAGCAACTAACCGATTGGATGGCTCGCAAGCCTAAAGGTTGAGAAAATAAGCGAACGCGTTCGCTTTTCTCAGCGCTGATCATTGAAACAAGCTTCTCGAATTGTGTCTAACAACAATATGCTACGAGAAAACTAAATGATGCCTGCGCTTGCGACCGCGGTCTGAGCGCCGGCAGAACAGTGGAAAGCCTGCCGTGTCTGCGCACAGACTTTGGCCAACGGCTTCCTGAACAAGACCATAAACAGACATAACGCTAACATTCACCGATACCATGTCAGAAAATGCTTCATTCGCTCAGGTCAGACGCGCAGTCTTACGTCAGGTCAGGTCAGGAGGCCAGTGTTCCATACCTTCTGCGCACAGAGGTAGAACCGAGGAAACACTGATGGGAAGATGCTAATACCGTGAAACAGTAAGAAGAGAGGTTACAGATCACAGTGTGCACATCCTTATATGCACACTGAACGCTCAAGGTTACGGCGGGAAACCCTCGCAGGATCTCCCTCACTACATCGAGACAATCCCGGCTGGCGGCTTACCCCTGCACTGGATCCGCGGATCGTCCGTGCATGGGTGCACCTGTCACCACACTGCTGCCCGCAGGCTCATGCATTGTGACAGTGTCCACTAACAGAGCCAAGCACATTCGTGTGCGGCACTTGCGAGTGCGGGAATATGTCCAGATGGAGGACCTTAAGGTGGAATGGGTCAGTACAGTTGATCAGGTAGCGGATGTGTTTACTCAAGTGCTGCCCGGACCTGCTTTGCAATAGTTTCGTAATAAATTCCAGCTAGTGGAGACGTAGCAGGGTTTATGGGGGAGTGTCACAATGCATGCGCCTGCGGGCAGCAGCGTGGTGACAGGTGCACCCATGCATGATCGGTCTGCGGAAATGTGTACATGACCAGTTTGGTCAAGCCTTTGTTTTTGGTATATTAACCCCCCCCCCCCCCCCCAAAACTCAACACATCACCGGGTATCCCCTTTAGCTGAGGCTGAGGCGCCGGGCGCACCATTTGTTCATCGGAATTCCCCTAGGCCAAAAAGTGGGCTGCACAACCCTGGCCGTGACTCAACCGCGGGGGGTCTCGATAAGGACGTCGGTGCGCCGCACAGCCTTCAACCTAGGAGTGCTACTGTATGTCTCCGTAGCATGTCCGATAGTTTCGTCGCCTTAACGCCTCTCTACGTAGCACCCTAGCGTGATGTCCGGGCCAAGGGTCTCTAAAAGATCTTGCGCTAGTGACACCACAACATGATAGCTTGGCATCCTGCTGTACCATGCGGATTGTATTATAGCTACGTGCTGTATCTATATGACGCACAGCACATGTATCCCTGTTTCGGACACGGCTTCCTCAGAGCGCAATTGCCAGTGCCTTCACCTTGCCAGCTACATGAAAGCTTTCGACAGGTGCCGCACAGTAGTACTCACAGATCTTGTTGCTTGCGCACACAGGTCCTGCAACAGTGTACATGCCGTGTGGGTGACAAGATCGCAGCCTGCCATTTAAGACACATGCGAAAGAGGCTGCAGCCGGGACCATGACTGCCACTTATCAGCTTCAGCTGCTTCATATTGTGTGCATGGTGATAGACTGTGACTCATAACCTGTGTGTGATGGCAGCCCATGTCTGTGCTGGCGCACCGAATGGCAGCTCTATGGCATTCACACAGCTACACTCGGTTGAGCATGATAACATTCCACGGCAGAGGTCATTGAGTACCGTGCCTTTGCCTACACAGTAGGATCCTACTCAGGCATAGCAGGCGTGCCTGTCACACATGCACCGCTGATGACTGCAGTGTTGGTGATAGTCCATGCCAACCTAGCCCACGGTACTGGCGCAGGCATGTCGCTACAGCTCAGGGCTGGCTCTGCCTTGCGGCAGGTGTGAGGGCCCTCCGCTCTGCTTGCACCTGGCGGTGGTCTGTATGAGTGCCCGCCCAAGCAACGTGTGCGGTGGGGTTTGCCGGACAGTGCCGCAGTGAGCGGGGGTGGGTTGATGCAGTGGTGGGTGTGCGGAAGTGCTGGTGTGCGTGGGAGGTGTTGATGAGCAGCCGTGGCGGCGTGTTATTCCGCATGGGTCACGGGGGTGGCTTGCGTGTGCAATGTACCTGTCCTTAACATGCATGCCGTGCCTCCAGTTCTGAGGTTATCCTTGTCACACTTACAGACCCTCCTCTGCGCAACGAACCCAATACACGCCACAGGCTGCAGAAGCACTTGGTCAGCCGGGAACCTGGACATACATTTCAGGTTCCATCTCTACGCAAAAAATCTATGTGGCATTGGCACAACGTATGTGTTCAGCAGGATGGATGTATTGTCAAAGGGCAGAGGTCGGGCATGCCGCCGTGTCTCGGACTCCACTCGCAATTCCACTCACTCATTCATGGCACTAGGTCGCGTACGAGCGTGCACCACCGCCCTGCCAGTAGTTCCACCTAAAGATTGAAGCCCTGCACGGAGCACGTAAGCATTCCCTTTGCGCAACGCCGCACTCAACCGCGCAAAGCATTCGTCACCAACACACCATGGTCCATCACACCACACCAAGACGCAACCACAGCCAGCCGATTCAAATGATCCGCAGCAGGTTGTATGTATGTATGTATGCACAACGATGAAGAGATGTGGATGTAGCAAACTTCTGGTGGCGCTGACCTGTGCCATGGCTTGGGAAGAGGTGAAGTTACACACATCCCACCTACCAGGGACATTTTCTGCTGTTTGGCACACTGCCTGTAGCAAAGCATTCCATCCCATTGCATTCCAGCGCCTTTGCCTCCAGCGCAGGGTCGCAAGCAAGCAGCCGCACAGCATGTACTGGCAGTTTAGTAGGGCGCTGCAGCCCCAGGCACGAAGTTGCCGCCCGCATGGTGTGAGGGCGGTGCATATGGCATCCCAGAGTACCCACGGTCCGGCTGTTGATAATGCTGTGGGCGCTCGCGCTGCGCTCTCGATGCTGCATGCTGCAGAGATCCCTTCATCCCCGCAATCAGCCTCGCCACATTTGCATACTGCATGCACAAGCTACCAGTTGATATATGCACCGCAGGCGTGTCACACCTGTAACACATCGAGACTTACTCCAGGCAGCTGCTGGGTGAACACTGCAGCTACACAGCCAACTCACCAGAAGGGCGTTCCACCAATGGGGTCGGATGGTGCAAAGGCACTGCCTCCTGTTCAGGAGGTCGTGGGTTCAATTCTGCGTGCGCTCTGGGGAATCGAAACACCCGTGTGCGACCACCTCGCATATCACAGGAGGAGGCCCTGTGAGTTGCGTACGGGTGTCTGAGGGGGGTTTCCAGGTACTTACCCCTTCTGCATGTGCCTCTTCATTCGGAGTTGCCACAGTCCTCTCCAGGGTACGGCTAAGTACAGCCAGATTCGCTTTGCTTTACTACACCGACGATCACGCAGCCAGTACGCACAGTCGCGCCTGAAGCTTCGACCGGCTCAGCATGAGTCCCGGCACGAGTCTGCACGCAGGCAAGGACACCAGCGCACAAGATCTGCAGCGCACCTGCTTTGACCTGTCGTCGCCCTCAAACCGTGCGTAGTAGCCCTTGTGCGATATCCGGAAGTGGTAGTGCCGCGGGTTGCCACGAGAGGCCTTCACAGCGACCATACCCCACCCGATGCCCGGCCGGTGCGCGCTCGCGGGCACGTCTTCCCCCCAGTGCAGGCACAACCGGTACTCCGCATGCCCCATGAAAACCTGCCCGAGATGATCATCCACCTCGATCTGACTGCCCGGGAAGTAGTGCTTGTGGGCCGTCACGTCCCGAAAGCGCTCAACGTACGGCTTCACAAAGTTGACCAGCACATCATCCAGGTCCTCAAACTCTGACGCGGCCGAATCAATGTGGTCAAACATCGCGATGCGCAGCGGCGTGCCGAGCGTGAGGTGGTTGCCGATCTTCTGGGACTTGGTCTCCAGGAGGTCGATGCACTGGATGACGGGCACGCGATTGCCTCGTGTGTACAGGCGCATGCTCAGGGAGAGGCGGTCGGAGCCCTTTGGCGAGGGGTGGAACACGGCGTCGCCGTCCGTCGCGCCCTGCGGGTTGAAAGTCTGCCGGAACTTCTCGATGCCGTTCCACTGCGGGTCAATCAGCGCCTTGCGTACCTGCGCCGCCGAGAGATTCGCAAACCGGTCGTGCGTGATCGGCCGGTTCTGGATCGCCCGCCTCTTTTGCTTTGCCTGCACCCGCCTCACCTCGTCAGCAACGGTGCTGCAGCTCACACACAGCGACACTTGTTAGCATGGCCACCTGCGGGCATAGGGCACTGCCGGGCGGCGGGGATCGGGTGAGCACCCCAGCATGCCACTGGCAGAAATACCGGTGATGGGTCCGTCAACAGCAGATAGGCGCTGGCCAGCGAGGAAGGGGGCGCACCCGCTTGGCAGCGTCTATCTCGGCCTGTTCCCGGTCAGTGAGGACATGATAGAACTCATCGTGTGCCCTCAAGTACTCGTCTTCCCAGCGCGCGTTTTCGGCGAGGACCCCTGACTTTGAAGACAGCCGCAGCCGCATTGCGCCATAGTCAATCTCTATCACCCTTGCAGTCACCTCTGCGCCGTGCGGCAAATTCCCAATCAGTGTCTCCCTGGGCACTGTGTTGGCCTCCTGGCGGTCCAGGAAGCACATGATCCCTGCATACAGCGCGCCATGCCATGTTATACCTGCTGCACACCGCGGGGGTGTCGCCACTAACTCTGACAGAATTGCGATTGAGCAGGACCAGTGGCCATGGGTGCTAGGTGGGGCCACACCGTTGTCCGTGACCAGGCCAGCAACATTCTGCTGGACCCAGATAACTCGCGCGGTGATGAGCTTGCCTTCCCGCAGAGTCTGCTCACTCTCCCCAGTGAGAGCCCAAAACAGCTCCCGCTCTGTCAGGGGGATGCGCTCTGGCCGCCGGAAGTCCGAGTACTTCTTCACAAGCTCCATGGACAGGTCCAGCAGGGTGGACACCCGCGAGGGCGCAGGCGTGCCGTCAGGCAGCTGGTGCGTGTCGCTCCACATGCTGTCAAACACACTGATGTCAACCGCGATTACCTGCAGATGCAGCGGACACTCATGATTCTATCGCATGCATCGCTGACCACCTGTTCCAGTACAAAAGACACTCAGCCATCTGCTGCATGCTACAGCTGCAGTCAGAAGCCCTGCTATAGCAATGTCGCCCGTCCTGCAGCATCATCCTGTGGTGTCCGCCCCGACACCGCCCTATCGACAGCGCGGCCTGTGCTAGCCAAGAGTGTGTGGACCAGCGCGTCTGTGCACACCAGCAAGCGCCACGCCCCACCGCACACATGGCATACAGTGGTCGTAGTACGGTGGCCCGCTCCAGCACACACACGCGGTGGCGCACCTTGTCGGGGACGGCGGTGGCGAGCAGTACGTAGTCGTCCTCCGCGGTATCTGCGCCGCGGTCGAGTGCGACCTTTGCAAGGTGGTCCAGCGCAAGCTCGTCGCGGGGGTGCACGCGCATGTCGTCGCGGGGGTGGAAGTTGTCGTCCTCGTTGCCCTCGTGATCGCCGTCGAGCGTGTTCATGACGCGCAGGAACGGCGCTGCATTGTTGTACACCTGCGGCGTGAGCACGCGCGCATATGTCGACGGGTCGTGGGGGTCGATGTCCTGGTCCTCCTGGTCGGCGGAGCGCAGCGCGTCACGAGACACGATCGTCTGCCCCGGGATGCGGTTGTCGTCGTCCGCGTGCTCCGGTATGCTCTTGATTGCCTGCAGGCACCGGCGCCGGGAGTGAGGTCAGACCGAGTGTGTAGCACATGGCTCATACGGCACAAGAAGTCACATCGGCTGTCACCGGCCCCATACTGCAAAGAAATTCAGCCCGAAATGCAGGAAAGCATCGGACACTGGACCAGAAAGTGTGTGAACAAGAGATTCTACGTACTACAGATCCAGCGGCATAGCAGTGAGAGCCGCATGCGCGGGCACCGAGGCACGGCTGTAGCTGCAGATAAGGAGACTTTGTTTATGTATTGGCCTTCTGTAGCATTCAGATGCCATGGCGTGTGAAGGCGTGAGTCGATGCTCTAGGAATGCCACACAAAGAGATGCCCGGAGACTTGCGACATCTGGCATTTCACACGGAACTGCCATCTGTGCTGCTGTCACAGGTGGCGGGCCCAAAAGCCTTGCGGACTTGCAGTGTGCGGTATATGAAGCGAATGCAGGGATTGGTGGCTGTTGGGGGTGGGGTCGCACTTTGACAACAGAGTGAGCCTTCCGAGGGCCGAGGCCGGGCACAAACTGCAGCATCGGCGACACCCAGTCGCGCTGCGCACACTCGTTCACCGGCACGCCGACCTGTGCCACCGCCGTCAGCAGCAGCTGCCGCAGCGCCTGCTCCCGCTTCTCGTCTGTCACCAGACCCTGCAAGCCACATTCTATGGTACTCCACAGACCCATGGCTGTCCAGGGTTCCATGAGCTCACGCCCGCGTGAGGGATCAGCCACCAGGGCAAACACTGGCTATTGCGCCGCGGGGCCCGGTTGACGACAGGCGCAGCGGACGCGGTGCCGCAGAGGAAGTGGTGAAACATGTACACTTTAGGCAGGAGCTGCTGAACAACCAGACACAATCGTGACTTCATTGACAGGGCCTCTGTCTCGTTGATAAACACCGATGATGGCGGGAGGCAGTGCAGCACCTGCAGCGGGTGCAGCTGCAGCGCGAGCAACTCGGCCGGGCTGCTTGCCATGAGGGTGCAGAGGACCGTGAGCGGCTCGATGCAGGCGCGGCCGAGTGCAACGGCGCGGCGCACAAGACGTGGGTGCTCCTTCAGGTCGCTCGTCGCAAAGCGGGAGCTCTCATAGATGGCCGCAACATTGTCATCGACAAGGCGCACATGAAAGGACTTCATCGGGAAGAGGTGCTCGTTGCGGCTGTCCTGCATGTGCACAGCGACTGTTGCTGCAGTGTCATAATCCCACTGCACCCACCTTCCAGCACCTCCCGAGGCTGGTGCAGCACAGACTGTGCTGCATTACCTGCGCCGACCCGTGCCCATGTATCTCATACGAAGCTGCATCAAGCACCACGGTCGACATCCAGGACTGCGCACCGGCTAGCTCAAAGTGCAACGGGCAGCATGTGCGCCGGCAAGGACTGCGCAGAGGTGTGGAGGGAGCACCTGCGTGAACTCGACGTCGCAGATCTTTTCGAGGTCCGCCTGCAGCTGGCGGCACTCTGGGCTCGCGGTCGCGACGACGATGAGGTGCGGCCAGTGCTTGTTCAAGAACTCCACGACCTTTCGTACGTCTTCCACCTTGCGGTCGTCCTCCATCAGCGACACCGCCAGCGAGGAGCTCACGGGGATGCGCCCGGACAGCTGCGGCAGCCGCACGACGTCCAGCGGGTAGCCCCGCGGGTCGAGCATCACCATGTGCGTCGCGTTTTCGAGCTTTCGCTCGCCGCCGTCTCCCCAGCACACGACGCACGTCTTCTGCCCGCGCAAGAACTCGCGCTTCAGATCACCGTCGGCGACATCCTGCGGACATGGGCGTCGTCAGTGCAGCTCCTGCAGAGAGGCCTGACGCTAGAGTGTGCAATTAGGTGCACCGATGCTGTTGAACACACGCACCAAGTGGATCCCGAAGCCGCGTACGCACAGGCACTACAGGGCACCGGTGGTGGTGCAGTGTTTGAAGGTTTTGGGCGGGGGCTGGGTGCGGCAGTGTAGCTTGGGGCGGATACTCTGGGGCTGGGGCCCCGCATGGCAAACTTGTGCCTGGAAGAAGCCGGTCGACAGTGTGTTTCTACAGCGGGACGGCTTTTGCTTGCGTCCGTGCGGTGCTGTCGGGAGCCGGTGAATGTTCGCGATAGCGGGTATGGAATGCCACACTCAGGTTGGGTGTAGCGGGGTACGTGCAGAGATGCTGAGGTGCGATTGGAAGTGTCTGCGGGTGGCTACGTCTCGTGATATGCGAGTGGTGTTGTGGGTCAGCTGCGCTTGCAATTCTATGGCTGTTCTTGCTGGCGATGCCGAGGTACAGTGCTCATTACTGTTTGATCATGCTGTGTAGATGAGCGCTGCCTGCCGTGCTACCTGCCTCTCTGTCTTTGTCCCTGTTGACAGGTACTGCCGAGGACGGTACCCATGCAAGTCACAGCATGGTTCACTATGAGGTCACATCATGGTCGTGCAGCTCACTCTGTGGGTCCTCAATATGCAACATCACAATCTGTGGCTCGCGGATGCACAATGCACAGCAGGAAAGTTCATTTGCAATAATGTATGTCGGGAGCTTCAGGGAGAGCACCTCCGGAGTGTCATCTGGTGACTCTGCAACATATTGCAGCCGCAGTGGTGGCATCGTCGCCTCGCACCAGAACTTGTCCTCGATCACCTGCAACACCTTCTTCTGCCCCCGCTCGGTCATCTCTTTCCGCAGCGCCAGGATGGCATCTGGAATCAGCAGCTTCTGCATAGCTTCAGTGATGACCTGCCTGTAGAAGTTCAGCATGGGCTCGTTCTCCTGCTGCACGTATGTTGAGTACAGCGCAATGAACGGCTCCTCCAGAGAGTTCTTCTGATACTGTGACGGCAGCTCCACAGCGACCTGCGTGGCCAAGCGTGTCAGTGCAGATCCAGGTCGCCGCAAACGCCAAGGCTGTGTGCTTGTACATGGCTGGCAGCCGGTGAACGCAATGTGGTCCCAGCCAGGAGGCAGCTCACCTTCACCAGGCCTTCCTTCTCAGCCGCCACCATGTGCAGGAACTGCTCTGGGAAGTCTTGAAGGATGGCGCCTGCGGGCTTGTCGCGGATGCGCTTCACTGATCCGTGCTTGTGGAACGGTGTCAGCACCTGTGTGCCAACCTCAGTGGGTGTGGTGGACACCACAGCAATCTCCCGCACGATCTCCCTGACCTTGGCACAGATCAGTGGCTGCTTGGAGATCTCCTGCACAGATGCGTTGCATCAACCGTGCTGCCTGCTGCTCCTCTCCTGTTCCAGGTTGGCAACTGCCGGAGTCACAGAGGAGAGCAGGCCTCGGCGCTGCTGCTCAGATGTCAGTAGTGTCTCTGCTTCGTGCTGTTGCACACCGAGCTGCAACATCCAAGCATCGATCAGTGAAAGCGCACCTGCATCAGCACGTACTGAGCCTGCTGCAGCGCCCTCTGCTTCTGCTCCTCTGTCATGTCACTCACATCCATGTGCACGGCTCCGTGGATCTCCACGGCCTCGTCTGGAGTCGATGACAGAAGTTCCGCAGGAGGCGGCAGCAGGTCCGGGTTACCCTGGGGGGTGTCGTGTGAGATGGTGTCCACCAGCGCAGCAAAGTCATCCGTGGGCATGGCGAGCCGTCCAGCGAGGGCCCCAATGCCCGCACGAATGTACGACTGATATCTCGTGGACTTGCGTGGCCGCAGTTGCTGCTGCGGCTCGTCAATAGCAAGGGTCGTCATGTCAACGGGTGGAGGCATGACGAGGCGGCCGTACGCTGCCCACTCCTCCAGCTCGTCCAGGCTGCGAGCCTGCTGCAGCCGCGACGAGAACTGGGCATGCCGCTCGGACGCACCCTGCAGCCGCACCATCGAAATGCTGTCACTTGGCATGCGCAAGGTAGGCACACTCCACATTGGAGCCGGGTGACAGGCGCCTGTGCAGCGGTGCTCTGCCTAACGGGCGCGAGTGCATGACTGCGGCTGCGGCACGGACAGGAGGCAGCTGGGCCGCACCACCTCAAATGTTTTCTGCAGCTGCTCGATCTTGGCGTCACGCTGCTGCACCAGCTCGAAGTACGTAAAGGCCTGGTTATACACAGCCCACAGCACATCCCAGCGGCGGATTCTGCGGCCCTCGGATGTGACAGCGCCCGGGAAGAATGTGATGCCTTGCTTCATCATGTCCTCGGCGGCTTCCGCCTGCACATCAGCAACTGATGATCAGCCTTTGCTGAAGCATGCCGCAGCCGGTAGCTGGGAAGTGAGGACCCGCCCAAGATTGGGCTATGTGTATCCAATGGGGATACAGAAGCGATGTGTCGAGAGAGCATGTGGGACAAAGCTCGTCATAGATCTGCTTGGAGATGTCGAAGATCAATTGGGGAGCCTTGTTGAAGCAGGTGGAGCGAGGGAACTCACCGAGACAACATCAGAAATTTCGCGTGCACGCGTGCAGAGCAGCTCCCCCATGAGCTCTTTGTTAAACATGGCAAGGACTGGAACCTCGAGCTTCTTGAAGAACAAGAGCTTGATTGCCTCACGAATCGACACTGCAAGTGCAGCCTGTGACTGCTCATTGCTCTGCCATTCCTGCATCACTGTATGCATGATTCTTCCACCCCTGCTGATTGAAATATCCCATCATAAAGGCCCACAAGGGATAACGGCGGTTATCCATAGTACAGGATCCCACCACTTGGAAGCCCCGCAAAGATACAGCTGGCGCCACATCAGTGCAATCAGAGCAATTGATTGTCAACAGCACAAACGTGCATTCAAAGGACCGTGCTGACTTGCAGCACTGCAAAATGATCAAAGGTACACACATCGATGGTGCTCCAGCCTGGCTCCTCCCCTTCTTGCTTGCGCATTTTGCGCACTAATCGGAAACCTTTCACATTTGCAACAACCTCGTTGTTAACCCAGGACGCAATCTCATGCGCGTTGACGCCCTCGTACTTCATTTCCATCTGCTCTGGTGTCTCTTCTTCCACTCCCTCCACCTCAAGGACACCATCTTGCACCGTCCACTGCAATGTTTAGCACATGTCTGAAGGTGCGATGGCAAGCCTCATTGTGCAGCATCGCTGCCTCGCCGATGAAATTTGTGCTGTCACTTGCCACATGACATGAACCGCTCAGGATGGAGCAGAGCAGCTAGCCAAGGCATACGTGATAGAACACGCAGTACACTCGAGCACAACTGTCTATCTGGCAATGCCTGCGGTAACTGAGGCCAGACCGCACTTTCACAAGCTGCTCTGGTGCATCTGGCCCGAAGAGGGTGCTGTATATGTAGTCTGCCAGCCCTTGGAGCTCAAAGCTGGGGATCTTGTGCATGTCTACGAATAGACGCTCAGGACAGTCCACCTCCCGGACCTCCTCATCCTTTGCTGTCAGGTGGTACTGCTCCATCAGCATCGGATCGACAGTCCTTAAAGCCCCCTGATCCTCGTCTTGGTCCTGCAATACAAATCGAAAACGTGATCTCATCACCGCATCGCATTACGATGCACAAGCCATCTGCGTAATGCTTGACTCAGCTGCGGCGAAGTGGCGGATGCGAATTGGTACATAAAAAATGGCACCTCTGTCTCAAGCCCGACAACATCCCCGTTCTCGATCTCATTTGCCAGTTCCCACTCCTCAAGGCGCTGACGAGTCTCAGCATCTTGTCCGAAGATTTCCAGCAGCTCCTGAGCCGCATCCATCGAAATGCCCTGTGCTCTGGCACTCTTGGCAAGAGCTCGGCGGTGAGCCTTATACTGTGCATCTGTAGTCTCGCCATCGTGCTCAATGAAGTCATCCATTTCGTGGGCCTCCTCATCGAAGCTGCCTTCACGATCAGCATCTCCCCAGCGCTGCCCATGTCCGGCTTGCAGATGATCTATCGGATCCTGAAAGTCTACAGTGCAAGGCGTCTTTGGTGAGATGATGAAGATCTCAGGCACATTGAGCAGACCTCACCTTGGGCGTTTGCGCCTACGATTGCACACAAGCATGCTCCACTGATGTGCTTCAGCACACACCTTCAAGATCTTCCAGACCGTCCTCTCCACCAAACTCGCGAGCAAGCCCGTCCCTGCCAACGGGAGCTACAACTTCATTTTGCCGCTTGAACACCCGCTTGTGCCTTTTGATCTTTCGTCCCTGCACAGCTGTGCTCAGATGTGGAACGGCGTTACACGGCGTTACACTGGCACTCACAGCACCCGAACCATGACACAGCGTGCAGATCAAAATGCACTTACACGTATGATAAGGAGCGTCGTGACGAACCGTGTTCTCTTCCACCAGTGCCAAGTCGTCCTCGTCTAAATCCAGCAGTTGTGATCGCTTTCGTCGCTTCTTCTTCCGCTTTTGGACTGCTCTTTGGTCATCATCGTCGTCATCATCTTCATCTGCCTCATCTTCATCCTCATCAACGATGAACCCATCCGCAACCTCGTGGAGTTGCTGATCATCGTCCATGTCCTCATCGTCGGAAGAGTCTTGAGCATCTTCCTCGCTGCCAGACTCATTCTCGGCCTCCTCGTCTACGAAGGCGTTACGAGCCGACATGTTTTACAGTACACTTATCATTCACATGCAGAACAACCACTTGCGTGAAATGGTGGGCAGCCCTACCGTGTTTCGGCGCTGAAACGGCGACACAGCCCGCCTAGTGAATGCCAGGGCTGTCAAAATGATACCAGGAGGCAGTGCCTTGCCACGGTGCGTTTGGAGTGCTACGGTAGCTGTCCGACTGCCAACGCACGCCCTACACAGCCTCATAATGCATGCTGCTCATGACACGATACAATGTACAGCAGCTCGGCTGCCCAAATGCAGCGCAGCGTGTGCGAGGATTCCGGCCAAGTGGCATGAAGCACAGACTCGTCCATCATACTAGCCAATATTCGTGGTCCGGGCGCGCGAGCAGTGATCTGACTGTGCCCTGCTGCTGCGCCTCAGCTGTGCTTGCTTCAGCTCCGCAAGCTTTTCACCAATAATACGGCTCAAATGCCGATTCCTTGTGTATAATGTATGACTCGTCGCGTCTGTAGCCGACCTGTTCCTCCTCAAGGTCGATGACAGCCAGTGCAACTTTTGACTGGTACCTGTGTACCTGGAAGATCATGCGCAATGTCCCGCATGACAACGGAGGAAATTCACATGCAACAGTCACATCATCATTTGCTTAAAGTTGCCATCGCGTCTCTAGATCCTTCTCCCATTCATCTTTGGTACAGCTAGCAAACCATCGGCTACACTTGGCAGTATGTAGCTTAGATGCCTCTTTAGATCCCGGATGTCGCAGTTGTTAATGTCCTAATGGATATATTTGTGATCATGCGTAGATACATGCATACACTGCGCAGCTGCTTGTTCCAAGCAATGTGTTTGCTGCTGCACTAGGCTGCATGGTAAGCATCAAGTCTCAACCTGTCTGTAATGGAGGCATTCAATCATCTAAACCGACTGATTTGTCGCTTCATTTGTTACTCCCCTTTAGTAGCAGGTATGGATCTCATCATAACTGACAGGCAACACAATTTCGCTATATGATGGACCAACGTCCTTTTGCATGGGTCACACGGTGCAAGCGATGTCACTTTCAGCTTCTTGTGACTTCAAGACGGCTGAGCTCATCTTAATTTGATGTCTCGACCTCGCAAGATGGTGACTGCAGGAGGACAGTTGATATAAACTAAATATGAGCCATGGCCACGCATGGACAGTATGTGTGTTTCCATCACTACACTCCCGTCACTTTGACTTTCAACAGATTCGGGCTTTGCCAGACGTCCAATGTGCTGCATGCAGTGCAGATCATTCACTTGCAGTAGCCAGCTGTTCTTCCAGCCTTGCCCTCACTGCATCGGCTGGTGATGATTCACAGTGACTTCTGGCCTGCGCCTCGGTCGCAGCACACTGAGATAAAGCAAGCACCTGCAACACTGATCAAACCATAGCATTCTCACCTGCATCTGCTTCAGAAACACTACATAAGCGAGATGAGCCGCTTTGCCTTTCTATGGACTCCAAGATGTGCAGCAAACAAAACTTATTCTCAAATAAAACATGTCGCACACAGGCCGCACTACCATATATCGACTGTTCCGCAAATGATTTTGTGTTTTCTGCAGGCCATGCCTCTGTATACTGTGACTTTTCAAATCTTACAATTGTGTCAGGCAACTTGTTGCATGCATTCCTGGCGCAGCTGTCTTGTTGGTGGTCTGTACTTGCGATCCATGTCACTCTTTCGCTGCTGGCTCAAACGTTCCTTGGCCCAGCGCAGGGGCCGCGGAAGGCACAGACTTCCGAATCGCAGACTGCTCCGAGTCAACAGGAGCCACTGGCGGTTCTAGATGCAAATGCGGAGAGACTAGGCCCGAGGGAGGGGGAAAGGTGCTCAGGCGGTCCAAGATCACACAGGGATGTGTATCCGCTGGGGTGCCGATCTAGCAGTACACTTGCAGCATCGCCTAGCATGAATCTATATGATGCTCCTAAGCTATTTCAAGTCTGAAAATCCGCTGGATCATATGCTGCCATGTGGCGTTCCTTGAACGTGTTGCTCCCTCCGAAACGTGGGATGCCTGACCTACAGAACATTGTCAAAACATCCATTCTTGTGATCCACTCAATATTGATCTCCTAAATGATATAGGTTGTTCATTGAGTTTATGTGTTTTCCTGCGAACCACTCAATTTCTGGTTCTGTTGCCCAAGGCTATGTTGATGCACTGCACTGAAAACAAAGTTTCCTGTAACAAAGACGGGCGTGCATGATGGACTTGGACGTGGAAGCACAATGCTCACCTCCGTGATTGGATCAATATTGCTGAGGCGCCTGTGTAGGAAATATGTGATGCCCGGCGCGCTAACACTCCAGGGGTTCAAACCTCTGACGCTGCAGTGGCTTGAGACTGGGCCACTAGTTAATGAGGCCATGACATAACGGGGCACGGCCATGCAGCACAAATTGGCAACGCAGGAATCAGCACATGCGGTCCTGATTGCATATATTATCTCACCATATGGGTTGCGATCATATTTCTTTCTCTGAGCACATCGAATCTTGTTCTGTATGAAGGGATCGTGGTAACGATGAATCCGCGAGTTGTTACGCGGCAGCTTCAGGCGCTCCTGGAGACCCACATTGGACACTAGATTTCATCATTCATAACGTCGTATGTCATCGGGGCTTGGCCCCAGGTGTGCCAGAGCCTCCTTCTTTGCGTGTTCTGACAACCGGATGAGCTCATCTCAGCGACTAGTACCCAAGGCGAGTTCTGGTCTATGGCTGATTTTTTTTTTATCGAAGATGATAGTGCCAAGGCAAGACCACGGTTCATTCCTGAACGATAATGATGCTTGCGCTGGGGGCCATGCGCTTCACAGATTAGCAGGACGACTTTGAGTGCGGACCCGGCATTTGGTGGATGCACTCAATCTGTATTTTACAAACGCAAGATAACATTTTCTGGATTCTCGATGCTTCAATATTTCGCGGTTGACACCTTCGCGGCACACCGTCTGTATGGTTTCTACATCGCACAAGCGCTCCGTACCATCTAGACTGCATCTACCAGGCAGCAAATCTCCTGAGATGGAAGCGCAAGTGGACGTGGTAGATGTCCGTTCCGCTGTGGGCAGAGGGTCGAGTGTGTTCGTGACATCCGGACAGTTCGATTTCTCAGTGCCACGACCGGATCGGAGCAAGGCGACATGACCTTGTTCATTAATCTATAGCCGTGCTCAGGCACCATTTGCAGGTACCCGCGGTCTTGACTGCATTGTGTACAGGCTTGCTGGTCACCTTGCCATCGCAGTTACCAATATCTATAACGCAACGGCATCAGGAAACGATGCTCATAAGTGACACAACATCTATTTTGCTGCGATATACATGTGGGCGCTTGTTCGTGGAGTGCATTGCACCTATGAAGGACTCGCGAACGTTGTATACTTCCGTCGGAAGGGCCTACAGTCAATCGACATCGCTTGAAGATACGCGAACAAATTCTGCTGCTAAAGGCCCGCCTTGCACTACGATTTGTCGGGCTGAAGATTAGTGGAAGTGTGTGGATGGGACGCACCAGGTACAGTAGTACTTGCACAGTGGCCGAGGGTTCAAGGATGGACACAATGGGCCAGCAGCATATATGATTGCGTCGTATCTGGTGTTTGGTTTCCGAGCACTGGGCATCTGTCCCGGAAATCGTTACTTTGTAGCAACATCCAAATGTTTCCTTTAGCTAACACTGCTGTCAGAGCTGTCTGGTGAAGGCGACCAGAGATGAAGTTGATCAATCACGCAAGACATGAAGCCTTTCGCTTTGTGCAATCTACTGATCTGTCTGGGTTGGTGTTGGCCTGGATGTTCCTCCCGGCTGCCAGTACATAGAATGTTGACACATCAGTGAGTCAATGCATTTCTAGTTTCAACCCTTCGCTGGAGCCTATTTTGAATGTTGTTCACGGCAACAGGCTGTTCTGTTGCTGTACTGAAGATGCAACATTCATCCACATGTACAAAGGTGGAGTTGGGGTGCTCATGCCGTGAGTTTGTTCAGCTATACATCAAGATTTCATCAGGTATGTTGTGTTTAGAAACACTGCCATGGCACCTTGTCTCTGTCTGGACAAGCGGGAACAAGTGAATCTTTGCAGGGTATTCGTTCAACACATAATGTATGATGTGACAGACTGTTGAGTGGTAGATGCAATGACACATCCCAGGAGTGAAGCGGATGTGTGCTGAATCGCAGCACTCAAGGTGTCACGTGTGCTGTGCGTGGTTGTGTTGAACGAGCAGATATTTTAGATATTAGTGTGTGCACAGCTCAAGCTGTTAATTTGCCACCTCCACAGCACACCACCATAATGAGTGGGGAGCTTAATATCAGGGGCACCAATTTTGTTGTACTTCTTTGTAATCACTAATCCAAGCTGCATTGTTTCAATTTTGCATTGCTAGTGTTTTGAGTTTGTGGATAGCCTTTTGATGAATGTGACGATCAAGCGCAATACTCTTTCAGGTCAGGTTGAGGGTCGCTTCTGGCATATCGCATGTGCTTTTTGTCAGCATCTTCCTTTGGTGTGTGATGGGGACTGTTGCCAACTTGGCTCAGGGCAATGCATAATTTTGTGTAACAACCAGGTCTGTGTTGGCTGGTTTCAAGTGGCAGTTTCATTTCTTGATTCATTTGCACTGACTGAGCTGCTCCTTTGGCAATCAGTATGTTTTGAACTCCCTACAGCAGTGTGAGGTCTGATCCAACTTCATGGAGTTTCTTACCATTGCATGGGACAACTCGACGACAGACTGCACAGGCTCTGTTTCACACCGCGGTCTGTACATTTCTCTCTAGTCATTGCTACAGCAATCCATCTTGTCACCGACGCTCATGCAAACAAAGATTTGCTGGATCGATGGAAGTCTCAAGTTCCATCCGTTTTGGTGGTGCTCAGTTTTACACTGCACTTTCTACCAGGATCTCAGATGCTTCCGTGATGATCCCATGAAGTAAGGTATGCGATTACATTTCAACATGCGATTTCAATTGTGCATCATTTGAGGGATCTTTTCCATCAGTACATGTCTACTGGGTTGAAACATCCATACTCACAGCCACCCTTTAAATGTCACCATCACCCACTTCACATCATACAGGCGTGTGACCAGCATTCACTTAAGTAGGACACAACATCATGCTTGAATTGCATAGGTCATTGTGGTCTGAAATTTTCACCCATTTGTTTTTTTAATCAAAGCAGGACCTGCCAGATTTTTGCGGGGTGTGAATTCGAAAACTAAGTATCTGATTGTGAGATTGTGCCTGTATTGTAGCCCGTTGGTTTCCAAGAATCAGCGTGTTGTATGTCAAGTGGCCATCAAAGCAGGGTGCTGCGATTGATTACCATTGAATCAGCTCTCTCACCATGTGACAGTTCCATGTGATCCTGGTGAGTTACTTATTTACTGCGCTAGGCTGATATTTGTGGCCATTAATGCTGGGTTCCCTCTATCATTTGAACATGATCAAAGTATCAGTGTGATTTACACTGAGCTTCTCACAGTAACCTTAACTGCATACATACTTTGAGTCGATGAAAACTCTTTGACAATTACTGCCTCAATATCAACAATTCGTTGCATTGCGTTGTCTGTTGTGTGCAGTCATAATTATCATTCAAATGAATGATACCAGGCTGTGTCGAAGTCTGGCTGTATGCATACTAAGTGGTGATTAGTGCCCTCACAACTGCATCTTTATGGTACACACGTGTTATACTCAAGAAGCTCTTGTTGTCGTCATTGCGGCCATTTTGTCGAAGGGACGTTGGAAATCCGTTCGTGCGACACTAAATAGTTCCGTGACACAAGCAGATTATCAGCACCAACGTCAACACAAAATTCATAGAATCACCAGGACTGCCAGCACACAGGAATACACTGTACCAAGTTGCTGAAGCATGTTTGCAGATATGAATGAAATTGTTTGTGTACCTGCAGCCGTGCAGTAAGCAATTCACATAAACTCGGCTTTGGAAGCATTGGGATGCTGTGAAGCAATCCACGCGCCATTGCTGTCGTACAGCTGCTCTAACTGTGATGAGTCTGTCTGATCAACCTGTGTCAAACTAAATCACTGTGACCCGCGGTCGTCACTATATGAAACATAATTGTGAATGTGAACTGGTGTGTACCTCGAATGTGCTTGTTCTTGATGCAGAAGTAAGTATTCAAGTGGGCTTCTTGAGTGACGTTTCATGTGCTACCTGGCAGACAGGTACAGTCAGCTGAATCACGCCGAATCTTGTCTTGGATGCAAACGTATGTGTACATGCCACGCACGATGTGTGGTCACTACACCCATGGGGCTGACACCATATGAAAACCAGTTCCAGAATTGTGAATGTGCTGGTGGGCAGTGAAAGTGAATGTGATGACTGAATCACGACAATTCTGGTGCATGTCACGTACTCCATTCAGTCTGAAGGGTCAGTTTTGCTGTGTAATCATAACTCTGCAAGAGTGCGCAGCTTAACATTGGAATACATCTGATGACCCACTTCACCGCTGGTGTGGTCATCGCATACAACAATGAATTGTGTTGGCGTGGCCCTGCATGGTGACACAGCGTGGCTGGCATATATTTTCAGAAGTGCAGCAGAAACTCTTGTGGTCAGAATAATGTTGCGAAGTTGTTGCTGTCTGGCTGATGAACAGCATGGTCCAACATTGTTATTGGTGGCATTGCTGGTGTTTAAGTTGCTACTTGTTTTTCCCCCTTTCAAAGTTGGTCTGTGTCTCTGAATTGTGATGTATAGTACGGTTTGAAGGTCATGAACATGTTCTCAAGAAACGGCTACAACTAGTGTGAGCATGAAGTGCAAGCACGTTGCGCTCAATCAAAACTGCTTGCACGCACACACACATGCGCGCGCGCGCCAGTGTCAGATACGCACCCCAGACCGGACAGATCTGGGATCCTGTGGCCTCCAGGAAGGGTCGGTGCAGTGCCGATGTGATGCAGTAAGTGCGTTTGGCTCCGCTGCATGACACACTAACTTCATTGTTTGCCTTGTGAGGACCAGTATGCTGGCATCTTACAGCCTTACATGTGTTGATCAACTCGCAGACCTGAAGGAAAGGATCGAGTAGATCCGTTACGTGTGTTGTGAGGGTTGTTTTAGCTTTGTGTTAGTGCACCTCCCAGAATGTTATATCATGCGTTTTCAATCTGCCCTTTGAGTGGCAAATCCTGTGCATGGCGTCATGACAAGCCAGTCTTTGATTGATTGGTCAATGTCTTCGTCCGTTTTGAACTCCAACAAGCACTTCATGCACTGAACTGTATACGGCCGCGACGTAGAGGGAGGCGGGGGGGTATTCTCAATGACACCAGGTTATTTGCAACATTTGAACTTTTGCTGGACACATCAACAATGCTCAGCTTGTGGTCATTCGATACAACTGTTAGCTTCCACAAAGCCGAGGCCAAAATGGGCAATTCTGATGATTGCGCATTTTTTTGATCTTCAGAAAACTCTCTAGCTAATTGCGCACATTATGCCTCCAGGGTACCATTGCTCTATGAGCTTCTTGTCAGAGTTGTGGCTTTCTAGACCATGTCCACGCTTTTTCCAAACGCTGTCCGTTCGGTCGCTTGCAAAACCACGCCACTCCACGCTGTTCTATCTGAACATTGACAATGCATATGTTTCAGTGTGATGTATTTTGTATAACACTCCTGCAGGATTAGACAAAAGGTCACCTTGGTCAGATTCCTTCGCGCATAGTTCTGCACCCACATTCCTGGGTCTGTTTTCCGGACCACGATCGCTGCATTTTCAGGACCATTGGATGGCCAAAGTGAAAATTATCTATCCGATGTGTCCATCGATAACGTGGTTAAGACACTATGAAATAGTCACAGAAAAAACTCTGTCCTATCAGACTCGTTAGGAACAGGCAAGGAACTGAACATCGTATTTGCAGACGACGTGGGCGTAACATTGTGCACGTAGAAGGGCCTTAAGGATGTACTGTCACACTCGATGTATGGATGTTACAATGTCGCTCAGTGCCGCATTCCGAACTATAACACCGTGGTGTTAAATGCACCGCGGGGCAGTGCAATGAATGGCTATCGAATGCAAGGGTTGAAACTGGGAATTGTTAAGAGTTCGTGGGTTCCTTATCTCAGTCAGAAACTGGCTCAAATTCGAAAATTCGATATAACATGTAGACAGGCAACCTGCACAGTGTATTCTCTGCACCACTTTGATTGCAGTGAGGTGTTCTTGTCATTGACACTTGCCTGTGGCTCAGTAGCTCTGTGGTGAAGGCCTTACAATTGTGCTGGTACACAAAGTTTACACACATGGATGCAGTTCCATCGATGCGTGTATCGCAATCATCAATGAATACAACATGTTGCACACATCTGTACTAACGTGCATACATGTCGCTGCAGTTGCCACAAGCCGCACAGGGTGTACAAACATCTTGAGGCAGCTGAAAACTAGAGGCAGCTTGTGACCGTTCGTCTGGTGTAGTTGTTGTTCTTGTTGTGGGTGTCCTTGGTGGTAGTGGTGATGCAAGGGTGCCAGGTGTTGCTGTTCACCACATACATAAATAAAGCCGGCTTACCGACTTCATGCCCGGCCTCTGTCCTTTTTACATACATACATACCGTATGTAATTTAAAGAGTCGTCAGAGTCTGTCCCAAAAAAATTAATTTTGACGCCATTAATTGCGTTGTCTCGTCCTGTACAGAGCAGAATCGACGACTGTGAGGTATATTGTCTCGTGATGTCCCGGCTTCTCGTCGCTGTTGTGACGACTTGCAAAACAATGAGGTTGTACTGTTTTCCCGTCCCAACAATCGCCAGCAAAGCACATTTAGCAGAAGTATGACTTTCGCAATGGGGCAACTCAGTGTTTTGCACCATGCAAGCACTGTCGCATTACACATCCATAACAGTCGCCTTCTGTAACCTCAATTGAACTCGGTTTGCTCGTATCGTCTGCTCGCTTGCGCTGAATCGGACAGAATGAACAGGTAATGCAGTATCGGGTAGACGAGCGTGCAAACAATAGAATTTTGTTACAAACAAACGATAGAATGCGTTTGTCCCATCCTTTACAGCATGTGCCCGACGAACCACGTAAATAAGCAGCCTGTCTGTCCCTCTAGCCACGTCAACGAAGGCGCAAAAATAAATAAAACAATCCCTCCGCGTCCAGTCCCAGTGAAACCCACAACGACTCTTTAAATTACATACGGTACATAGATGCTGTAATTACATACATAGACACTCGTGTGCTCCTTTGTGATTACGTATGTCATCATGCGCATGACTTCATTCTTTCTTTATCTGCACGACGCCGTCGTTCAAATCTATGCTACAGGAACAACTCTCACACAACTGTTCCAACCGTTGCGTTGTTAATCCGCCAACCTTCTTGTTCAATTTGATCAAAATTGAATTGCTTGTATACGTCTCAGGACATCAGTGCGTGATGACGTCACATACCTTGTATTGCACACTTCTCTAGACACTCTTGTGATGTTGTAGTTTTATATGCTACACTGCAGAGAAAAATATCGGCCATTGGTGTGGATGTAGATGGTCACTGGCCGCTGGAACCAACTCAAACCTTATGTGCTTTCAAACTGCACATGTGAAAACCGTTTTGTTAAGGGTGCAGAACACATGTGCTCAAAGTCCTGTCCGGCACATTAGTATTGTGAACGTGCTTCTTGCTTCACCACGTTGCACTGTGCTGTTGTTACACCAAAGGGACTGGCTGAGTCTGTCGGTAGGGTTTGAATTGCGTGTCACTGGGTCGAGGGTAAAGGAAGACAGTCATGACAGTGCACAATCACATGTCGTGCGTGTCTTTCGGCACGTGTGCATCTGGGATTACTGTGCTGAAAAGAAACAGTCTGAGGCATGTAGCAGTGCAAGCGTTTATGTAAACACACGGCAAGATGCTGACCTCGTGTACTCTACGAACCAAATCGTTGCCAAAGCAGATAAGTAAGCATGTGCTGCATGTGGGGACTGTGTCTCGACAGTCGACTTCTCGCAGCGATGGATCTGTTTCAGTTTGCCATGCTTCTTTTGACTTAAAAACCCTAGTGGCCTCAGGAGAGGAACAGACGACTTGAGGTGCAACAGCTGCATACGAGTGTATGGTCAAAGATGGTGTGGTCTTCAGCCATCAATGCTTGTGAGTAAAGGTGACATCTGTGTGCGAATACATGCTCTCATGTAAGCAATGATACACCATCGGCATCACACTCGCACATCCATGTCAGAGGAACCGCGTGTCCGCAACAGTCCAGCCTGATGAGTTTGAGTACCAGCATACACAATGCACAAATCCAAAAGTAGGCCAATCAGTCCACAAAGGAGGCACACAACATCAATATTTTGTCTGGTGCTGCCTGCTTTGCTACAATAATAATTGTGGTATGTAACATATCTGCAGTTGGGTGTGGGGTATTGTGCCAACCTGCAGATAGATTGGTTAACCTCACAAATTGCATTTGAAATGTTTGTTTGATGCAGTGAATGCCCGCATGCCCTGGTCTTGGAATTTCTGAACATCAAATTCTCCATGGCCTTGTGACTACCGCGTGATGGTCACATGGTGTTGTTGCTTGGCCCTCATTGGCTCTCTCTCCCTCGTCCTTTCTCCCTCTCACCCCCACACAAGCACACACCGAGAATGCAGACATGCATCAGGTGATAAACAGAAGTGAGTGTAAGGTTGACGTTCTGCGATAAGAGTGCGCGGTGGAACTCGGAAGTGTGGCTACCGTGCTGCAAACCATACATCTTCGAATTTTGGTGGTGATGCTACCTTGGCTGATACTATGTACATGCAACTACATTGAATCAAAACAACCTGCATTGTGGCCGGTCATGGCAGTGTCTTGCAAAAGGCCCAGGCTGTTTCACTACATTGTTCAAGTTTTGCGCAGTCAGCACCTTCTTGACGTAACATTGCTAGGTGTAACGCGATGTTACGTTCATCAGACACATGTTTCACATCATCGAGTCCAGAATGCTGTGTCACACAGAAAATCATCTGCGAGGCTCAACATGTATGTTCCTAATTGGTTTTGACGCACAGCTGTTCACGCACCGCTGCCTAAAGTTCACGAAGTGGCAGTGGTCTTACTGCCTAGTTCTGAGACGCTGCAGTACGCAGGTGATGGATGTATGTGTGAGCTGTACCTCTTACTTCATGCTTAATTTGATTTCCGCAGCCAAAATTGATGCGCACATTACTTGGCTACGGCCAGTGGCATGGAGACGGCGTTCACATGTGGCACTCTGCCTATTTCCTGTGCTCCTGCTTTGCCTGCAGGGCACATAGAAGGTAGCTTGTTAATGCATTCAACTCAGCTGATCTGAACATCACCACACAGGTACATACATGCACAAACCATCTTTCTGGAGCGTGAGGTCGGCACTTGCAGGGGGGGCCCTGGGTGTGTAACAGCACTTTGCCGAGATACCTTAGTATTGGGGAGCGCCTCCTATCACACAAAACATGCAAATTGTATTATCAGATGTAAGGGTTATCATCAATCGTATGTGTCTTCAATTGTGTTGGGTATTGTCTTTTTATGCTGTTGCCTTCACTGCACATGTCTGCATTTGTTTCAGCACATAATGAACATTGGTTGCAAAGCTAATCTGAGAAGCAACATCATGTAGATACCTTGCATCCCGATGGAAGTGACATAGTCTTGCAGCAATTGTGGCGTGTAGTCCGCACACCTGGTTATAGGTGGCTGGACACCATGATGGCATTCTCATTGCATCTCCCTGCACTCAATTACCTTGATTTGTACTCTTCTTTGCAGCACGGGATGTGGTCAAGTGTTCAATTTGTCTGGCAACCTGCTGTGAACTATTCTTGGTCATCGACTCACAGTGTAGTTGGGTTGTGTGAGTCGAGCGTATTAGATGGCTTATCTGTGATCGCTGACCGGCTTCAATGGGGCTGACACCCTAAAATTGTACGCCAGCGGGCATGGATGCTGCTTTTGAGGTATGCCCCGGTGACCACTGTGAAGACTTGACATCATGTTGTTTAGTGTTGTGTGTATAGCTACATAATGTTAAACCTCAGCATTGACCATGCAGGCAGGGAGACATGCTGAGATCAGGACAAGAGCTTCTGGAGGTCGCATCTTTGCAGATTCCGATGAAGATTTTCTTGAGCATGATTGAAGTTTTTGTTGATCAGGTGTTTGTGTTCTGGGTGATTGATGAGGGTCAGGCTGTAAATGTGAAAGTACCCAGTGCTGTTTTGAGGTATCGTTGTATATCTGCATTGTGGCAGGCCATGTTGACACTCGACTGTGCATGCAACTGTGATTGTGCTCGTATAGCATAGAAGGAGTATTATGTCAGAATCATAAGACGCGTCACCCTTCCATGAGTCTAAGCACCAGCCTTTGTGGTTTCACCATGCATGTCATGCCCTCCACCTCAAGTCGATGTATGCAAGCATGATGCTGTCACAATTTCGAATATACCTTACCAACTGACATATATCCTACAGGGTTAGGATGTTCTTTGGTGGATTTCTTGATGCATGTGTAGCACTACCATGCCTATTTGTGTCCACTGGCAGTTGCACAATGCGGCCAATGCACTGGGTAGGAGTCATCTTCCAAAGAAAGGTTCACAACACGGCAGGACAACTGGCAGGGCAAAACCAGGGATTTCTCTTAGCCATGTCGCACTGAACACCATACAGTCATCACAGGTCTCCAGCCTCACCCATGCATATCAGCACCGATGCAGTCCTACCCACACATCCGTATACATGCACATCTCAACCACATCCCACATGGCTGTCCCACTCCACGGCACCATCCCCAAAGCCCCCCCCCCCCCCCGTCTGAATGGGTTGCGGCCAGACACTATCACACACCACTGGCCGGCTGCAGCCCAACATAATAAGCGCCGGATTGGGTGCATTCGTGAGCCATGCAAACAGTGGCACGTGCCTGGGAAGGTGCCTGAGGCACATATAAGGGTTGATGTGGGTGGTAATGTATTGTCTGGAGGGGTTGCAGTATAGGGTGTGGCGACTCGGCTGACACGAAATGTGGGGTTGTCTTTGCCCAAGCCGTCAGTGATTTACGGCACTCGACATTGAGCTTGTGTGCCGAAGTGACTTATTCTGCGGCGCGATCTGCCGTAGTTCATCTTTGCCCAATATAGTCAGAAGCATATATCAGACGGACATGCCATACATGGCGCAAACATTCATGCCTGCTGAATAAGGCAGATGCAATGACTCTTGCGCACAACGGCTTGGTTTTCAGCCACGTGACAGAGTCAAAATTGCGTTCTCAAAGCGTATGGCGCGGGTCTGCATCGATTCCACAAGCTGCCCTGCGTGGTTTCAAGGGTGTCAGCACGGGTTGACATGTACAGTGCCATATGCATGGAGGTGCGCTGGCCTTGTCACTGCGATGTACAATGATAGCATCAGCGAGTTCACAACATGATAGCGATCACTGAATGATGTGCAGTCGCTTGAGTAGCGTGTGCTGGAACTCCTTGGAATTTGATTGCTTATGAGCGTTGGTGGTGGTCTTTGAACACTGCGTCAGGTACATTCACGCGTTCGGCTCTCGAGGTGTCTTGCAGGTTGAAACACGTGTCATCTCCAGCAACGTCTTGAGCATGCGCAGCACGGCGCGTTGTGTCAACGGGCTGGCCTGCCCAGCTCGTGCGCCATGCTGCTCCATGGCTGCTTGCTCACAGAAAACGGGAAGTGACAGCGTTCCGCGCCAGCGACAGTCAACACGGTCACAAGCTGCCACTGTAGAAGCAGCTGACGTTGCTGCTCCACCGATCGATCAAATGCCGTGCGTCTCGCCGAAGGCACTTCAACTAGAGAGCGGCGAACTTTCAACGGTTGTGCGGGATCAGTCCGAGGCACCTGAGGACATCTTTCGCTGTGTCGGATGCACAGATGCAGCCTGTCAGGTATTGTCCATGTATGCTTGCTGATCGATTGCTTGGATTCTGTGCAGTATGACATTCCGTACGACTTCTTCATTCCGTGTTGAGCTGAACTAAAAGCAATTCACATCGCAGGGGCCCTCAGGCTGCAACAAGACTGCATGGAGATTTGACGAAGCCGGATACTTGCGCGCAGTCCTCACAGCTCGTGTATATGACGTTGCGGTGTGCTCCGACTTGGGGCAAGCTGGCTTGCAACCAGTCTGCACGAACCCATCTTGGCTCAACTATTAATGCGAAACGTGTGTGATCAGTTGTGTGAGCTGCAGAAAGAGACACCCCTAGACCGTGCCGAAATTCTAAGCAACTCCACAGGGAATAACATCTGGCTTAAGCGAGAGGATCTTCAGCCGGTCTTCTCGTTCAAGCTCAGGGGCGCATTCAATAAAATGGCTAGTCTGCCGAAGACCGCACTGGCCCAAGGAGTCATCTGCTCATCTGCAGGCAACCATGCGCAGGGCGTTGCACTAGCTGCTCAGCGCCTGGGCACCTCGTCCGTCATCTGCATGCCAGTCAATACCCCCACAATCAAGGTGCTTCCCACCCCGAACGTCTGTCCCCTCTGCAGAAGTTCCAGCCTTGCGCTGTGGGCTGCATGCCCGGTGGTTCGATCAGAGATTTCCCCGGCCTGCTCTGCGATGGAGCCATCAACAGCTTCTGCTGGATCCTCAACAGATGCAACGGCAGTCAGATTTCTGTTGTGTTGGCGCCGGTCGGGGAGCATGATCGCCCCGGCATTGACATCCGCATGCATACGGTCGCCCTGATCAGGTGGTGCGCGCAGGTGAATGCTGTCAAGGCTCTGGGCGGGGAGGTGCGGCTGGTCGGCGAGTCATACACCGAGACACAGGCGTATGCATGGGAGGTGGCCGAGCAGGACGGACGCACCTTCATCGCGCCTTACGATGACCCCTTCACCGTCGCCGGTGCGCCCAGAACCCCCCGTTTCCTAGCAG
Organism: Ulva prolifera; assembly: GCA_023078555.1. Lineage (NCBI taxonomy): Eukaryota > Viridiplantae > Chlorophyta > Ulvophyceae > Ulvales > Ulvaceae > Ulva > Ulva prolifera. Next base: position 4,391,569 of record CM041201.1, on the reverse strand, counting down.
CTGCTCGACAGCTCAGGCCCTGAGCGGCGCAGGGCCCCTCCAACTCGAGAGTCCCCCGCAGCAGCAGCGCCAGCGCACAGCATGCGTGCAGGCCAGGGCACCATCGGTGCCGAGATTCTGAAGCAGCTTGGCCAGAACGTGGAGGAGCTGGACGCCATCATGGTGCCGATCGGCGGCGGCGGCCTCATCGCCGGCATCGCCACCTATGTCAAGGCCCTCAAGCCGCAGGTCAAGATCATCGGCGTCGAGCCCACCGGCGCCAACTGCATGGCGCAGTCCCTGCAGGCAGGCCGGCGCGTCACTCTGTCCACAGTTGACGCCTTTGCGGACGGCGTCGCCGTCAAGTCAGTCGGCGTGGTGCGCCTCGAGCCGCAGGCCCCTCTTCCCTTGTCCACAGCCGCGCTACACTACATGGTGCAGAAGTCGCCACGGTGACTGGGGTCGCCGAGTAGAGTTTTCCGGGCGGAACCGGCCACCTCAAGCACCCGCGCAACACCGCCACCTGCTTGCATCTGCACCTGCGCTGCCGACCGCCTAAGGTGTACAAGTGCGTGCGCTGAATCTGCTCGTGCCATGCGGCACCGCGGCTGTGGCTGGATGAGGTGGGGCGGCCTGCAGGAGACGTTTCGGCTGTGCCAGCGGTACTGCGACGGCGTGGTACTTGTGGACAATGCGGCTGTGAGTGCGGCCATCAAGGACGTCTTCACGGAGACGCGCACCATCCTCGAGCCTGCTGGCGCCCTCGGCGTCGCCGGCGCCAAGGCCTACCTCGCCCGCGAAGGCCTCAAGGTGCCCCCCCCCCCCCCCCCCCCCCCCCACTACGTGATTGAAGATATGGCGTGCCAGCTGGCGTTTGCATCTGGCTACTCGCATCAAGGCGCCTGTGCGCTGTTGTGCCTTGACTGGCTTGATGGGTGCACATAAGCAGCAGCCGCTGCCCCAGTCCAGCCCAGGGTGCACAGCCTGTGCAGGCGTGCCGCAGCACGCATGGGAGCAGTCCATGCTCATGGATCCGTCCGCATTCCTGTGCACCAGGCCAGGCGCTCTAGCCCGTCGGCCATGGCAGCAACAGCATGCCATGAGTCGCGGCGGTGAGCGAGCGCGAGCGTGCATGCATGCAGGGCGCGACGGTGGTGTGCCTGACAAGCGGCGCCAATATGAACTTTGACCGGCTGCGGCTCGTCGCCGACCTCGCCAACTTCGGCCAGCGCACCGAGGCGATGCTGACGCTGTCCATCCCCGAGCGCTCCGGCGAGTTCCTGCGCTTCGTCGAGAGCCTGTATGACGGCACCGCAGAGGACATCGGAGTCACGGAGTGCAAGTACCGCTACAGCGTCGACCGGCCCGCCAAAATGCTGTTCTCGCTCGCGGCGCGCTCGCCGGAGGAGGTGGACGCGGCGGTGGAGCGCCTGCGCGCTGAGGGGTACGCGTGCCGGGACGTGACCAAGGTGCCGGCGGCGCAGGTGCATCTGCGCCACATGGTCGGCGGGCGGCCGCGGTCGTACACGGGGAGCATCGATCACGAGAAGATGGTCATGGTGCGCCGATTCCCTTTGGTGCTGGTCAAGGGGCACTGCGGACCGTGTGCTCGCACACTGCACGCGCACGGTGGTGGCCAGCCGCCAACATTCCGCACACCCGGCGATAACTCTGCTATGCCGCTGCATGCTGTTGGAGGCCGTCCGGCCGCTGATGCGCCGCTGCCGCTGCAGGTCATGTTCCCGGAGAAGGTCGGTGCGCTGCGCAAGTTCCTGCAGACGATGGCTCCGGACTTCAATGTCACGATGTTCCACTACCGCGCGACCGGCAACCGCATGTCGAGCGCGCTGCTCGGGCTGCAGGTGCCGCCGGAGCGCGAGGGCGCGTACGCGGCGCTGCAGGACGCGCTCGCGCCGCTGGACTACACCTTTGAGGACCTCGACACCGACACGCAGCACCTCTTCGACGAGTTCATCTCGTGAGGCGGCATGTGCGAGAGGCACGAGCTGGCTGCTGCTCGCCTCGAATGGGCGGCTAGGGTCCTGAGCTGGCGTTGTGGCGGCATACATGGTGCATGAACAAATCGATGGAGACGCCCTCATCAGAGCGTGAGGAAGACGATGGGCGCTGTGCAGCAGGGAAGATTCGGCTGCCCCGTAGGAGCAGGTGGCTGGAATGACAGTGCAGAGGCTTCCTGTGGATTGTCAATGCAAGGGTGGCACATGTGGTGTGCGGGGAGTGCTGACTGGGCAGCCATGGTGTACGCAGAAATGGGCATGGCCGTGAAGGTGTGCGCAGGTTATGTGTCGGGATTGCCCGAGATGGAACGGCTCAAGGTCCACATGAGCTGTGCTTGACCGAGGATTTGTTTTTGGTAGCGTGTGGTGATGGGTGATGCGACTGAGCAGGTGCATTGGGCAGTCGCCAATGGCATGAGGGCCTGTGCTGCCTGCACTGCCCGTGTGCGCGGTGTTGCCTGAAGTCGCATTCGTCTAGGTAGACGAATGGATATGTGATGGTAGCTATAGTTTCCACAAACAAGGCAGCGCCAGAGTCATAGGTGTCCTTGGCATGTGTTCCACGCACACTGGTCAATGCAGGTTGTTCATGCGGTATGCCATCGGCAATGTAGTTGAACATCACAACGTCAGCCTTTGATTGAATGACGCCGTCATACGTACGTACGGCGTAGGGCTACGCCTGGTTCTTCAGTCGCAAAATGCCCGAGCCATCGAAATTCTGCTGAGGCGCACTCCCTCAACAAGTTCAGTGCTGCAGTCACTGCTATGCAAAATGGCCAGCCACGAGACCTTCATTGAACCTGTGTTGCGTCTGGCAAGCACATCTTGCGAAAACTCACAGCCCACAGGTAGCCATGCCAGTGGACAAATTCAGTACCTACCCCCGACTCTGCCGCAACACCTTCAGCCACAGCACCCATCTCCAGTGCATAATAGGAGGGAAGTCTCATCTGCGCTGCCTACTATTTTCCTCCTTCTCTCAGAACTCCTGGACTTATTATCGAGCAGCAGTCTATGACCAGCAGCACATGTCCGCTACTCTGCCCAGACACTGCAGCCACGCTGCATATGGCGCCAGAGCAAGGCGATACAGAGCAGGCCATCAGCCAGCACACGAGCTTGCAACGAATCTGCCTTTGCGATGGACGCTGCACTGCAGCAGCAGAGACACTTTAGGCTCACATAGCCCACAGCGCCACTGCAGCCACACCAAGACCTCCCCACGCCCCCACAAAGCCGAGTCTCCAGCACCTGCTCGCCTCACCATCCACAGCAGCCGCCGCCTCCCCAGCCTCTAGAGGCGTCAAGGCGCCTTCAATCGTAGCAGAATCATCCCCCAGCCCCAACCCAGCTGCCAAGGGGGCTTCAACAGGGCCCAGAGCATCCTCCCCGCCGTCGCCTCCAACCGCCACCACACCTTGCGGCGGTGTCAGTGCCGGCCCCTCCGCGGGCGCCCCCGGCGTCACCGCCCCGCCGAGCACCCCTGAGGTCACAGGTCCAGCGTCCTCGAAGTCGATTGGCACCGGTGCGTCGGCACAGCCCTGGGTCAGGACATCAATCCCGTACAGCTCCTCATAGTCCGGCCCCTGCCCCTCCGCCGGCAGCACCGTCAGATCACACACGCCATACCCCTTGGTCACCATCTTTATCCAGACAGATGTGAACTCCTCCAAGAAGAGCGTGTTGTTCGCAGCGAACTCGCGCACGATGCCGGCGGTCGGCGACTCGGCGCAGGTGTCGTAGGTGCATACGGGCTTCGCGGACGTGCCGGCCTGGATTCCCCCAGGGGCAAAGCCCCGCTGCGGACTGACGCCGCCGGAGGTCTCGTTGAAGATGTCGAGCAGCAAGCACATGTCTGAATTGAGCATCAGCTGCTGCCCTGTCGTCGACGTCCTGCATGCGTGAGCTGTGGATGCAAGCGCAAGCACAGTCCCCGGATCTGCATCCGCAAATATATTATGCCAGCCCCGTGACGGCAATGATACGATGTACGGGGCACTCCCGCAGGGGCTGAGCTGTCAGGGAGGCTGCGCACCACTGGAAGAGCGGCGTCGCGGCCGGCAGCTGCTGCACGCCCCACCCGAGCTGGCCCTTAAGCATGTCCGAGAAGAACGTGTTGTCCAGCGTGTTGGGCGCGATCGTCCACGCGCCGTCAAACCCTGAGCCGTTCGGGCTGCACAGACCCACCCCTCAGTAGGAGACTCAGCCACATGCATTCGTGAGGACACGCCTCACAGCGATGTGCTTGTGGCTACAAGGGAGCTCTGCCAGCTCAATGCGTGCTGTTTCATTGGTCGGATGATGCAGACGTTTTCAATGCGCATGCGTGGAACACACCGCTGTGGCCTCTGCGACGCATGTGCTGGGTTCAGCGCAGGCCGGCGGCTGCACGCGGCACACGGCCAGGGGCTGGATGGCCTCAGTGAAATGCAGCGCAGCTGAGGCAGCGGCCGCACCTGGCAACGCCGAGGCTGTGCACGCCGAGCAGGGCTACCGTCTCGCGCTCTGTGAAGCCGAATGTCTCGTTGAAGTACGCCAGAGTAGGCCCAAGGCCTGCATGCATGCACGGCTGCTGAAGGGGTGATGTGCCATGGCGTGCATGCACCCTGGGGCAGCAGCGGCAGCCGAGGCAAGGCAGCTTTGGCTGAGCAGATGATGGAGGAGGGCGGCCGATGCCCTTGTTGCTGCCGACCCCGGCATATGTGGTCCCGTTAACTCGGAGTTGTCAATGTCCAACAGGATACGGCTCAGTAAATTCAGATTCACTTTTACTTTACCCCGTGGCAGATGTCCTGGCAACATGGTGAGTGCTGGGGGCCATGAAGGAGTCCACGGTGGCGCCGAAGGTCGTCTGCCACGAACATGGTGGGCGTGGCGCCATCCCTGTGATCACCCAGGTAGACGGACTCTGCAAGTCTGTGTGCGTCGGTAAGTGGGGTACTTTTGCACTGCGTGCATGTCGCGCGTTGTCAGCAGAGGGGGGGGGGGGGGCACCTGCGGCCGCAGCAGGGAATAGGGCTTCAGGGTTGCGCTGGGTAAACCCTGTGCAGGTGGCCGCGTCGGCGCGGCCGAAGAACAGGGGCACACGGGCCAGGTCTGGGCCGTTGTAGGATGTCTCCTCCAGGGCGATGCTGCCGGCGGCGGCCCAGCAGTCGGCCGTGCCGAGGCTGTACTGCATGCACAGAGGCTCCAGAGCCGTCTGCATCTCGCCGAGGCCAGGGTTGTTGAGGGCGTCCGACGTGTCGATGCAGCCATCGCAAGTGGCGCTGGCGCAGTCGTGGAACGCGAGGCGCACCAGTGTGCGCAGGAGGGGAGCGCCTGCATGGGGCTGCGCTGAGGGGCCGAGAGCAGTAGCACGTGCGCTGACAGACGCCCGATGGGTGAGCTGTCGTGGAGGCTGCGTGACCACATTTCCAGCTTGAGCGTTGGCTCTCGTGGTCTGTGTGTTGCACGGATGAAGGCAGCAAGGCGGGCAGCACCGCGAAAGAAGCTGTCGTGGTCTGTGCAGTATTGGTGCTGGTGGGGCAAAGGTAGCTATCGGCGTGCGGTCTTGGGAGCAGCGAGATCGGCATCAAGTTGTTCATATGAGACCATATGCAGCCCATGCGATGACACTGAAGCAGTGCAACCTGGAGACACGCAAGCGTGGAGAGGCAGGTGGGCCCGGTGGTACCACGCACCCACAGGCAAAAAGCGCACCGCCCCCCGACGTTCCCGGTCCGCCGAAATTGTTGGCAAAAGTGGCAATGAGGTCCTTCCGAAAGCCAGAGATCTGTTGTGGGGTAGGCGCGGGCTGAGCGGAGGCGAGGCGCACGCTCGGCAGTACCAGCAACACGAGACAGCACCAGGTCGCCCTCAGTAGCGCCGTCCATGTCCTGGTGCCATTCATGATCCTGAAACTTCTTGCTATCTGAATCTGATTCTGTGTGGAGTCAAGGGCCAGAATTAATGCGCGACGCTGTGTGCACGATCAAGCTCAAACGAAGCTCAGAATGGCATGGCTTCCATGTGCTCCACCAGCTCCGGGTCTATCATTCACGAGCTCAGAATGAATGAGGATACATTCCAGGTGCACACGAGATAGCACGTGCCCGGCGATACAGTCGCAAGCATTAGCACGTCGTCGGTACGGATCGTGCTGGTCTCGTAAACAACAAACCACCCCAAGAGTCTGAGGTCGACACCGTGCACCCCGCCAAGACTCTTCGTGGCCTTCGTAAATCAGCAAAGCCTTGCCCCGCGATGGGGCGGAGCCCCGGCGTGATCGGCTGTCAACGCATGCAAGCTCCACAGTGTATGCATGGACCAGGCCTGGCTGCTACAGTTCGGACAATCGTACTGGGCGAGCGCCTTGTATCTCGAGATACGAACCAAATTCTGCTGAGCACCATGCATGACGCGGTTCTCGCGTCAGCTGTGCGCCATCTGGACTTTCATCAGTACGGTGTATTCTGCTGGGTGCATCCCCATCAGACAGTAATAGTGGTTAAAGCAAAAGTGGATTAGATCACAGCCATATCCTGTACATTGCCTTGACAGCTCCAAGTTACTATATTCCAGCTGGAGCATATATGCCAAAGCGGTAAAAAACCTGGAGCAACCCTTTCTGTAACTTGCACGCAACTCACATGGCCTCCTAGCTAAGGGCGAGTGCGGCCAGGGTTCTTTGATCGAGGCTCTCGCCCAGCATGGATCCGGAGCACACCAAATTTTGACCACGGCAGTTTTTGGAGGCGGATCCTGACCACCATGGATCCTGACCACCTATCCTGACCACCTATTCCCAATGGATACGGCTATGCATATGTAATCATGCATGCATGCCACTCGAGCGGTGGACTCCAGCGGCGGAAGACCCGGCATGGGTTGAGAGGAGCAGCCCGCCGCTCTGACAAGGTGAATTCACCAGCCTTCAGATGGACGTCCGTTTGCATCCGTATGGCGGCGGCAGCGACGTGAGCGGCTTGTCGGGACCCCATATACCGTACTTCGAACTTGATCATTAACTGCATCGACATGTAACGTGTCCCTTCGGGTTTCCTAGGTACTCCGCAGCATTGACAGTGGACATGCATTGAGGCACTGGCGCGGTAGCCGCAGGGGACGCGTCAGTGGCGTCCTCCCAGATGTGGGGCAGGTCTGCTCTGTTGATCGGCAGGCGCGGACATGAACGACTGCAGATGTGGCGGTAGAGGTGGCATGCAGTGCCCTGGCAAGCTGGAAGAGCTGACGGTGCAGTGCTTGTGTATTGTTTCATAGGCGGTGCAGCTGTTTTGTATTTGCTTGCTGTTTTCGCGGTGCTGCCCGCCTCGCCTGCTTTGTCCTTGTGACACGGGTGGTGCAGCTGGTGGCTCCATGTATACAACATAGTGCAGTGACGGCAGCGGCTTTCGTATGCAACCCTCTCGTTCAACTTGAATCTACAGCGGATGTTGTTGTGTGCGAGGTTCCTGAGGTGCAGGCTCTCCAAGTTTACAGTTGAACGTCCTTGCGGCGCCCAGCAGAGGCGCCCTTACTCTCAGGTGCTGCATGTTCCATCATTGATGATGCCGTATACCGCGCGGCGTGTTCAAGATTATGCTATGTGATGAAACCACAGGCGAGGAGGCAGGTAACACCGCGAAAGTAGCGAACAGTTGAAGCAGGTGCAACTGAACAAGCCAGCACAACGCACCCAAGCCACAGCCATGCCGCAGCGGCCCTCACAGAAGAAGCACCCGTCACCAAGCGCGGTCTGTGGAGCGGCAGCTATGGTGGTCGTGGATGTCGTGGATGTTTTGCGGGTTATCGCATTGGTCCGAATCAGCACATGCCTGTGTTCTGGTTTGGTCTCCTCCAGCTGTTACGTAACCTGCGGCGATACCCGCCTGACCTGCCTGTCCGAGTTCGTCCGTTTGATGCATGCTCATCGCAGGAGGACGATGAGACAAGTCTGAATTCTTCAAGGGACGTTCGAACCTCCGCGGTGAGAGGTGGTCGATCGAAGTACTTCGAAACCTGGTGCATGCCTGCCTGCGGATGTGCACAGCCGTTCTGCGCCCAGTCAACGGCCCTGGCGGGCGATTTTAGCAATCTGAAGTTGCCTGGAATTTATCTCACCGCCTCAAGACAGGCACGTCAGTGCGACGAAGGCCCCTAGCGCGACCGGCGGACGATGGAAAGTACACGCTTGTATGCCTTGCCACATGACCTCAGCGAGCTGCAGCAGGTTGCCTTTGAGCAGCACAGCTACCTCAAGAGTGGCTAGATCATGACCGGGTGGTGAGCGGCTTCTCTCACAGCATCGTTCTGTGACTAGATGCGACCGTAATTTGCAATCAAGAACGCAGCTGTGCTGAGACGGAGAAGGGTGGCTGTGTCAATCAAGGGCTGTAGAGCATTCGGAGGAGCATTCGGGTGTGTCGGTACAATTTTTTCGAGCTGCGATGAGTGACAGTGGACTAGAATACATAGCACTGGCATGAGCAGCATAGGGTAGATGACGTCGATGCAGTACTCCTGCAGAAGCTCTGACGCAAGACATCAGCCAGCTTGTAAATTGTAGTGTCTGTTACGCTGATGCGGTCTTGCCGAGCAAAGCTCCTGTGCCAAGTGAGGTGGATGGCTATGACATTGTTTTAACTAATCCCCATTTCCTGATGACCATCACGGACTAGGCAACTTATGTGGTGTGACCAAGGCGCGCGGCAGATTGTTCAGGCAAGGTAACCCCTTTAGCCATGCACATGTGTGCTGTGCATGCTAGACGCCAGTGACACCTGCATCTGGGTGCCAGACACGCGCGCTGCCCATGTCCACGCCCATCCCCCCTAGATCAGGCCAGGGAGGTCCCTGCCCTGAAAGTCACGTTTCCGAGAGCGCCACTTCCAGGCCGTGCTACTCTAGGTTCGCTCCACAACCTGCGATGCTGGCTGCTCCTCCAGTGGGGCCTGATGATGAGAAGCGGACGGCACACTGGTGTGCCGGGGGCCCTGTGGTTGAAGGCCCGCGTGTGGCCGCGTGCTGTAGCACATTGCCTGATGCGTGACACCCCAAGGCCTGGCCACGCGCGGAGGAGGGCTCCTGGCCCTCCCCGGCAACCCCGCCGGGAGTACAGCGCCGGCTGCCTCTCTGCAGCAGCACCTCCTGCCACCACACCATGCACACCTGCGGCTACAGCGGCTCGCGGGCCCACACGCATACCACACGCACACCAGTGCTGCACCAGTGGGACCACTTGCGTCGCCCAGAAGCACTGCCACGCCATGCCTCCACCACGGAGCCTGCATGGCCGCCAGCAAGTGACCCCACATCCCCCCTCCCTGCCAAGGCATCCGCACTCTTCAGGTCTCGAATCGCCTCGCGTACTAGTTGGGTACACTGGTGGCATACGACTGCACCTACCTTGGCAACGTCCCAAGGCCGACGTCCCAAGGTCGAGCCATGTTGATCAAGGGATTCCCGGCACTACACTAGTGTGCTCGGTGATTGTCCAAGATTCTCTGAGAGAACAACTATCGATTTCATGTGCCGCAAGATACTGTCCCCATGCTTGCCAGATCTTACACGAGGGCTGCACGGGCGTGTGCGATAGCACAAGCATCAGCGCGCTGCATATAGAGCCAAGGTAAGTGTAGGCTTGCTTGGCGATCTCTATATGCAGGCTAGCTCGGAGCCGCACCAGAGCAGCCCCTATGATGAGTGACAAGTGTGGAGGGCATACGGCACCCCAAATAAGCGAAAATGGGCAGTGGCCACGGGCAGGCCAATAGCCAGCAAAGTGCTCGTGATGACCACAAGGAACGAGGGCAGATCTCTGTCACCCCTGGGGATAGAATTCTGCGCACAAGCTGCATGTCATGACACGTGGAACTGAGAGCTCTGGTCTATCATACACTACATGAATCTAGCAAAGACTCTTGCCTGGTAGACCACGATTTGATGCAATTGTGTGTTGGCATAGGTGTCTTGTGCGTCAACAATCGGTACCATCGGCACAGGTGTGTGAGTCCATGGCCTTTCAACGCCATGACCTCCTCAACCTCACTCTACATCGAAGCTGTGCGTTCATGAGTAGACTGGGGCTGGAGATCATCTGAACAGTGCTCCCATGTGATTTCTCCGGCAAGATGTACACAGATCTTGCGGCCTCTGCTTGCAAGAGAACCGATCGCGACCCCAGATCCAACCAGCCTCGATCAAGTTGGCTTCGGGATCCAGTCCGTTGACGAATCACCATGTGCAAAAGGATGTCAACCGCTACCGGCCCTACCACTGTACTTGTGCACTGCAGCACACTGTCTCGCCTTTGAGGGCGAAGCAGGGCGGAGAAAGCGGCGCAATTGTCAGAGAAAGCAGTATTACTGTGCACATTCACACGCCGTATGCGGACGTCCGACGGAGCAGCATTTCTGCGGATAACAGAGAGATAGGCAGCGAGCTAGGCACCGCTTCTCAACCTGACTACACACCAGAACTTCAGCACTGACCATGTGGTGTCCTTACAAGGCTTGCACAGAGACACTTTTGTAGCCTGGACGTCGCTGCATGTCAATGTTTACCGCACATTCGTGAAGGCAACGTGCTCGAGACAATGCGGCAAACGAGCCAACATGACTCTGCGCCCCAAGTGAGCAACTTCATGGGCGTGCTCTTCCGTAGGCGCTGCACTGTTGCACACCAAGCGCAGCCTAGTATATCGTCCCCGTACCTGTCACCGTCTGACCCTTGCGTGCGTGCATGGTCGCGTGAAGGCAGTCGATCCGGTTGTACTACTGGCTCTCCATCCTGTGATGTTTCAATTTCTACCTGAACACAGGCGTTTGAGCGATACAGGCAGACATAATGTAACGAGGCGCCCAGCGATTTGCGAACCAGCTTTGCCACGTACAGAGCTGCGTGCCACTACACAGGGCAGCGCCGAGCCCCCACAACTTTCTCAGCCTGTGGAGCACATCGTGGCCACATCACCGCCAGGACATTCCCCCCAAGCACGGTCTCCTGGATCGCAAGATGTCGTCGCGGCAGCCTTCGCGCGCTCCCGCGATCGCGTATCCACTGCACGTCGCCTGTTTCAGCGCTGCAGGCACTTGTCAGACCTTGGCGGAGTGCTCAAACACCTCCCACGTAATTGTAGAGGTACTAATATATGCTGTGAAGCATATCAGCACGCGGCCCGCCTGCACGAGGGCATGAAGCGGTACAGAAAGCGAAACAACAAGGTGTGCTTGCACGGGCATTCTTGTCCTGCTCTGATCCGGACGCACCCATCCAGATCTCTTGACGACATGGATCATTCCAGCTCACAACTTTTACAATGTTTGCTGCTGCAAGACAAGGTTGGCAGCCACAATCACCCTGACCATGCAGGTATTCAGCCAGACCATGGATCTCCTTTGCGACATGACTGCACTGAACAGCGCCAAGTTCAACCTTCAAGAGCTTGCAATCATCTCTATGGTACTGGTGAGATTGAGTGGTGAGGGCTCAGCGGCGTCTGCACCAGTCAGTGCAATTTTGGCCCATGCAGCACCCCAGCTGACTGCCGCGGCCAGCTCGGGGCGACAGGGGTCCATGGACGCGGCTCACCATGCCCCTGCGTTACTCTCGCTGCTTGCCGTGTATCATTGCGACATTTCGGTGGAACAGTCGGAGGCCGTTGCTGCTGCGGCCATGCTGCTCATAGAGGAGGTAGCTGGCAGAGTGAAACCTGAACTGTTGGCAGGAATACTGTGCGCCTCCCACGCTTACTGTTTTGACGCGCTCTATAGTGTTATCCATTTGCACAATTTGGCACCGCCTGCCTTCCCTGTGATGCTCTCCACATATAAAGCATGGCTGCGATGCTGCAGGTCAAGCATTGCTTCGTTCCAGACAGCATCAAGTTGTGCCGTCAGCGTCACAGCCACTCAGACCCTCACGGACCGCGCCTCCAAGTTCCACGAAGACAGAAAGCTCTCCGCCGCTGCCTCCGCTGTCATTGCAAACGCCCTCACGCACCTCCAGCCACCGCAGCTGCGCCTGGCCGGCCACCTCGCACAGGCGGCCCTGCCGCTCCCGACCGAAGCCTCCAGCCGCCCGCCTCCCCCTGCCCCGACCACGGTTCTCCTCAACCTCGCAGAATGCCACGCCGCCGCCGCGCAGCACGCCGCCGCACGCGCCGAGTCGCACACGGCGGCTCAGAACCCGGCAGTTTCCGCCGCCGCAGCCCACATCACCGACGCGCTGTGCCGCAGTGTCCACCTGCTCAGCATCCCGGAGCTCTCCCGCGCGCTGTGCGCAGTGGGTGGCCTCCCGGTCAGCACCTCCCTCCGGCGCCGTTTTGCGCACTCCGCCCTGTGCGGCGACAGCGGCCAAGCCGTCGCCTGCCGCTGCACAGTGCACCAGTGCGTCGACCTGCTCATAGCGCTGCATGCCCTCCGCCTGCCGATGGGCGACCCCGTCGCGGACATGGCGGCAGAAGTGCTCGTGCAGCAGTCTGTGTCGCTCCGCGCCCCCCCTGCCGTCGCCGCGACGCTGCTACGCGCGCTGGGCGCACTGCAGTTCTCCGCACAGACAGACAGCCGCGCGCGGTGCGTGTCGGCGTTCTGTGAGCGCGTGCGGCGGCCGTGGGACCCGCCGCCGCCGGCCGAGACGCACCTGGACGCGCTGACAGGCCTCGCGGGCGTGCGGACGTCATGGCAGAGCGCCCTCAAGTCCCGCCGCGCCGCGCAGCTCATCTCAGCGCTGCTGCCGCTGCTCGGGGACCTGCCGGCGGAGTCGCTTGCGGACGCGGCGGAGGCGGTGGGGCAGCTCAAGGTCGCCACGCACGTGCGCGCCACCTTCCTCGTTGCCCTCGAGGCGCGCCTGCCGCAGGAGCAGCTGCAGCGGCTGTCCCCACGCACGCACGTGCGGCTGCTGCGGGGCCTCGCCGGCATCGCTTGCGCGTCGACGCCGTTCCACGTCGAGGCGGGCCGCGCGTCTCGCCAGATGGCCGATGTGCCGGCGCCGGAGGAGGTGTCCCCGCAGCCGCCGTCCGCGGCGCTCTCTGTGCTCGTGGAGCGCGTCGCGCCGTGCCTGACGGTGCACGCGCTGTCGGTGGCGGAACTGACGGAGGCCGTGGAGGCGCTTGCGCGGCTTGAGGCCCCGCCAAGCCACGCCAGCCCGCTGCTGTACGCCGCGGTCGGGGCGGCGGAGGAGGGCTTCAGCAAGCTGGACCCGGCTTCCACCCTGCGCCTGATCCACGGCCTCGCCTTCTTTGCAGACGTGCGCGGCCCTCCACATCTCCTGTTTGCGGCGTTTCAGTACTGGTTCGAGCGTGAGATTGTGGTGCTGTGGTTTGCAAACGGCGCCAGGGGCACCCTGTGCTGTTTGGGGCGAGGCTGACAGAGAGGTGCTGCTGCAGGTCGTGCGGCTGCCGGCATCGTTCTTCGTGGCGCTAGACAGCCACCTAGTGGCTTGTGTGCCGTTCCTCAGTGCGGCACAGGTCACGCAGGTGTCGATTCACTGGCCGCGCCTAGCGAGCTACGCGCCGCCGGGGTGGGCGCCCCGACGCGGCGCGCTTGCGTGCGCGGCAACGGCCCGCGCCGCTCAGCTGCTGCATGACCTCGAGGCGTTCGAGGCGCTGCAGCTTGCCAAGGCGGTGTCGCGGATGTCAAGGGACGCTCCTGAGCAGCTTGAGTCGACAGAGATGGGACAGTCGCTGACCCGGGGTCAGCTGGGGGAGTGGAGGGTGGACCGCGCAGAGTTCAAAGGGGCTGTGCAGGAATATGCCAGGCAGAGGGTGGAGAGTGCTTCGGATAGAGAGTTTAAGTGGATCCGAGTCATGTGCTCTGTCGCGGGAGTAGCTGATGATGAGAGCCTGTGGGAAGATGTTGAGTAGGGGAGTTGTGCCCAAGTGTTACTGAAGAGAGAGTGTGCGACAGTCATTGAACACTGCGGATGCCGAGGTGTAACTCGCTTCATTTGTTTGCCGATGTGAAACAAGCCTTCAGCTGTCGCCTTTTGTGGAAAACAGGTAAAATTTTAGCATGTTCCACATTCATGGCAGGCGCCTTGCCGTACTGGCATCGCTGCCACATCATGACCAGAGCATCCTCCCAGCCCCCTCCCTCGCCCGTCAAGGTGCACAAGCTCGATGTCGATGACGCGATCGATGAGCCAGGGGGTCCGTGTTGGTCATGCTGTCTTCACATGAGCTGTTTCGTAGTTCAATGAGCCGAGCTCCGCCGAGTGGACAACGCGTCTTCGCACGCTGCGATGATGCTGTAGACTTGAAGCGGTGCAGAGCATGCATGGCCGTGCAGCGAGCCTGCTAGTTGTTTATGGGCACATTGGCAGGTGGCATCGCATTTGACGTTCATGGAATATCACAGATATGCCCGCTGCACGGCTGTGCAACGCTTGGCGGACTCGTCGTGACCTCCCAGATTCCCACGGGACATATCCATTGCTTGGGAATCGGAAATAATGATAAACGGGAGGCAGCCGTCAACTTGTCCACCTAATCTTCGCGCTTTCAGCCATTCTCAGCACCTTTTGTGGCACCTCGGGCACGGGAACACTGCCAAAACAGCGTGACCATCCACGCTTCGTAGCAGAAATTCAACAACAACGCACCTGTGGTAATTTGGTTTAAGCAATGTCCGCTACTCGGGTTGCCTGCAGACCTATTCACACCCTGGCAGCCTTAAATGAATGGGAACCTTCAAAGGAGCAGCTAGACGAGCTGACACGTTCGTCTGTGCCATTGCTTCCAGACCACGCTGAACTCGCAGCAACCTCAGGCAAGCAGAAAGTTCTTATTTGCCATGACATGGCAGGTGCTCTCCCAAACCTGCCTGGACATCGTGCTGCTCAACATGCACACAGGCCTCGGTGTTTCGATCGTTTGCTGCCTGCCACATAGGCAACAGTGCAGCCTGTAACAGTCCACCGTAGTACAGGGGGGTATTACGAGGACAAGTGGGCACAGGGCTCCACAAGCTCAGACACATATCTATTCGAATTCTGGCAGTGCGTGGACACATTCATCTACTTTGCACATGTCTTGGTGACCATACCTCCTGTGGGCTGGATCAATGCAGCTCATCAGAACCGCGCCAAGCTGCTAGGCACGTTTATCCTCGAATGGGAAGCCGGTGCAGAAGTGTGCAAGGAACTCTTTCACAGCAGGGAAAGCGCGGATCACGCTGCCAAGCAACTGGCTCGCATTGCACAGTGGTTCGGCTTCGAGGGCTGGCTGGTGTGGCATTGAACTCGCTGACTCCTGCAGCCTGGCGTCGGGCGTCCCATCGTGCACTCAAGCATGCTGCCAAACTGTTGCCGTGTGACACACACATGGAGGTGCTTGGTGCCTCATGCATCACCTGTATGTCACCAATACGTTGGCACCCACTTTGTGCCTGATGTGCCATCTCAGCACTTTCCGAGAAAAAGTTACTGCCTATCCCGGCCGCTGGGCCCATGCCCTTGTTGTATGGTGGCCGCAACGTGGGGACCGTCATCATGCCTGCCTGCTTGCAAAGCATGCCCACGCACAGCGCACACGGTTCCATCCACCTGCAAGAAGCCCATGTGCAGGTCAACATAGAGAGCACGGTAGCTGTCCAGCATGTACCACACATCGTCCGGTTTCTTGCAACGCTCAAGACTGAGATGCACGCAGTAGCTCCGGGAGTCGCCAGTGTGCTATGGTACGAGCCACAGAGCTGCACCAATGCACCCATCTCACTGTCATGTGCATGGCCGCTGTGCCATCTGGAGCATGTGCACAGGTCCCCACGGTGCTGCCCCGGCACATCAGGCGACCCGCACAAGCCCGCTCCACCATGGAACTGCACGCCCCTGCCTACTTGACTGCCCAGATACCTGTCATGTTACCTTGCTCAGGTATCTTCGCCTTCCACCCACAGTTGGGCCTCATGACGTGGATGCTATGCATGGAAACAACCCATCATCAACCATTCATCTAGCCCTGGCGACAGTCTACAGCAGACATGGATTAAAACCCTGCAGGTATGATGCATGTGACATCCAGGGCCTCGTGAGACACTACTGCACTGTGAACTACTGCAACTTCCCATTTTTCGAGGTAAGAGCTACTCACTGCGCACGGTGGAGTGGAGCTGTCGCGATGTTACAATGAGTCCACGCTGTGCCTGTCTGCACAGCCGCAAGAGGGCGTGCGCACACAACCGGCGCTGCAGTGTAGGCATGCGATGGGCTGTTTGTGGACTACCACTGGAATGACACCAGCTGCAGAGCTGCATGTGAGTTCCTGGAGGGCCGCCGACGAGGAGGCGGCTGCGTACACAGCCCCGCAGAGACGTGGTTTGGCGTCGACGTCTATGGCCGCGGCACATTTGGGGGCGGTGGCTGGAACACTGACGTGGCCGTTGCACACGCTGGCGCACATGGTGCGCCCTCTCTGCGGTGTTCCCGGACCATTGCACAGCCGTATATCATCGGAAAGTTGTCGGCTTGATGCACCGCTTTTGAAGCAAGATGCCAGTACCTGCCTCTGATCACCAACAGGAGGGCAGCTTGTCAGCCATGACACATCCTGGATTGACGATATGGTATCAGCTATGACTCCATGCCAGGCTGGCGCTTTTGGACTGCCTCGCCTTGTGCACAGCAGCGCAATGTCAGGGCCGACAGAAGCCGTGCGTGGGCATTGCTACCCTGGTCCAGCCTGTATGCCACGGCCACCTGTGACTGGACATGCCACCATGCAGGGATGTCAGTGGCGGTGTTTGCTCCCGGCTGGGTGTGCGAGGAGCAGAACGGCCCAGCGGCCGAGTGGCCGGAGCGTTCGCGCCGCCTCTGGCGCCTCGTGCAGGACTCGTGTGGCCCTTTCCCACTTCTGCCTTGTTCTCTAAGCCCCCTTCGCACGGTGGCCGACGCCGTGTTGTCACTACCAGCAGCATGCACCGCCAGCTTCCGTGACACCTATCCGTGCAGCATGCCGCATTGTTTGCACAGCAACTGTGTGAGGCGTCACGCTCTGGCATCCCCCCCAGATGCCTGCCAAGGGGCACTGGACCCTCCAGAAAAGATATCGTAGTGATGGCAGTGCTGAATTCAACCGCCGCGGCAAGGACTGGGCTTGCTGTGGGATTCTATTTGCACCAGCACGTGGTCGTGGCTGGTGTTCATATCACCAACACCGAGTAGTCAATGATGATGTAGAGTGGCAATGGTAGGTGTGCTGCTGCAGGTGGGTGAGCTCGCGAGTGACGGCGACTTCGTTGCCCATCGCCAGCTCCTTCAGCCGTGGATCAGGACACAGCTTCTGGCAGAATGCGCAGCTTGTAGGTGGCCCGTGGTTCAACATGTCGTTGCAAGAGCTGCAGCCACTGTGGCTCCCTCCTTGTGCTCCCACTGGGCCGCACCTAGCCACAGGGCCCCTGCACGGTTCGGAGGGCTGCGACCTCTCGCTCTCACCTGACCACAACATCGTCTTTGATGGAGGCTGCAGCGTGCACTGCTCTGGGGCGTGTGTTCAAGGCGGCACAGCCCTCGCTGCTCTGTTCTTCTGTGATGCTGAAGTGCCAGAGCACCTGGATGTTCAGTACAAGGTCAGCGTGGCTTCTGGGACAGCAGCGGCGCTGGTGCTGCTGTTTGCCGAGAAGGATGAGCTGACTGTCACCGTGCTGCATCCTGAAAATTGGACGGAGGAGATGCTGGAGGAGACGCAATTGCACCTGCTGGACCAGGACGTGTCTTGTGAGATGCTCCCGAGCAAGAGCAGGAGCTGCTTTCCAGGCAGTCGCACCTCAGCTGATTCTGTGCGAGCCGTCCATCTCTACCGCTCTCGTGTGATGTGCTGCCTAGGTCGAGGCATTGATTTGGTCGCCATGCAATGCCATTGATGATGGCGGGTGGTTTCAGGACGGAGATGCCTGGGAGGGTCACACGTTTGATGTCAGGGGCCATGCTGGCCGCAGGCTTGTCCAAGTGGCTGTTGCAGCTCGGTCCATCAGCAGCGCTCCGGATGTTTCTGTGCATGTGGGAAGCCTGCTCGTTCAGGAGCTGGGTGCATCGGCGATGGCGACTGTATCAAATCTGCGGGCGAGGGGACCAGTGACGCGCCAGCAGCACGATGACAAGATGGACGCTGTATCACTGCTTCTGGAGTGGGATTGCACAGGTGCGGGAGCTGTTCCAGTCTAGCCTGGTCGTGCTCACCTAGTATTTCATACTGGCACATTGATGCACCTGCATGTTGGCCTTGTGTCGGCAGGGCTGCGTTTGATCTGTTGCCAAACAGATGACCTCCCTTGTGGCTTCGAGTCTACAAGTGTGGTGACGCCTGTGATAAACATGTAGGCCTTGAGGATGTCCAGTACGCCCAGAGGTTTGCTGTCTGGGCTGCTGCAGATGTGGAGGGCACCGCCAATTGTGCCTTGGATGATAAGGCGCTGTTGTCTTCCAACACCGAGCTGGTGGGATTCTCTGGCCGCTGTCTATTCCACGTTTGCCCGGTGCTGGTGCAGACCGGTGCAGCCAGTGTCGCCTTGATAGTCCAGTCCCGATCTCTGGACTGCTCCTGGAGTCCTCTCGCTGACAGTGAGCATATAGTGGTGCAACTTCCAGACACTGGCTAGCAGACTGATGTGTAGCTATGAGGAGCCATGCTACTTCACTCGATTCGAGGCTCCTTTCAAGGACAGGGCTGTATTGTACATGGTCGAGTCAAGGGGGGACATGATATGGGCAACAATGACAAGCTCGTACAGTAGCGATTTTGGCTGTCCATAACAAGGATTTTACAGGACAGGCAGGCGTTGGCCACATTCGCTGACACCTCACTGTCTGACAGAAAATCTTTTGTTTGCTGAAGCACAATGCCCGGAGCTTCATGGAGATCTGCGAATGTTTACGCACTGTCAAAGGGGCCTGCGCCTGAACGTACAGTCCCTTTGGAGACACATAATGACCACGGACGGTGATTGTCAACGCAGCGCCTGAGCTCAGCAGCTGTATGCATGTGCATGTGTGTACGTGTGCATGCGCACTCAGCAGCTTCCGCTGTAGTATACCTGCAGCATGCTGCAGCAATTGCTGACAATAGTTGACGCCGCGGCGCACCGGCGCATCGCTGCTCACGGCACGCATTCCCACCATGCACATGCCCGAGTACGCCACATGATCTGTGCTCACTCCAAATGAGCAGCAGACGTTTTGAAGCTTTGACGTAGCTATCTTCAAGCGTGTAGGGTGTTATCTTGCTTGCCGAGTTCACCGTTGCCAATCAACCGTTCGGAGTGCTGCGGTGTGTGGCAGGCCAAGCCATGTCCTACTTTGGACTTTTTTTCCTCCCACTACTGCTTTCGGGGGCGCATGGATCTCGAGTAATCGAGGATGAAGTTGTCGATAGTGCGGCCTTGACCTCTGCATGTCGCGATTGAAGAGGTTCAAACCGGCGGAGTATGCGATGATCTCAAGCTCTGACACTTGCGTGCTTACTCATGTGTATGTGTAATACTGGGAGGCTGAATAGGCCCTTTGGATACAGCCGTGTGATCATTGCAGTGTGCAGTGCTGCGGTACCAGACCGGCCTGGTTGAGCTCAGCATGTATGTAAATTGCCGTCCTGCGTGTACGCTGCACTGAACTCAACTCTTGACCAGCAGGCAGGCTCTCCAATCACTTGTGAGCTCGCGTTTGTTGCAGCAGCTGGTCAGCAAAGACTTGCTTTGTACATGCCGCGCGTGCAAATTTGGCGCGCGCATGTCCTGGTTTGGCGTTGGCAAAGACTTCAGCTGAACATGTGATGTGACGAAGGCAGCGGACCAGGCTCAGCACATTCTCTATATGAACAGCTGGCGTGCTGCATGCAGGCAAGCACGGGCGTAAGCTACAGGAGCTTTTCGCATTTTCTCCCAGCACGACTCAACCAACTGAGCCAGAGAACGTTTTTGTGGTGCCGCCCCCAGATGCAGTTCAGGAGAGTCCCGCATTTGATCCCGCCGTTATTCCGATCGTGCCAGTGGCGTTGCCAGCGGTTGCGCCAGTGATTGCGCCAGCTCCTGGCCTGGCCCCAGCGCCTGTCGCTGTCGCTGCACCAACACCTGTAGCGCCGGTTGCACCGATCGCAGCGACGCCTGCAGTGGCACCGACACCGATCCCAGTGCCTGTAGAGGCTGCAGCACAGCCTGCACCAAACCCGGCGCCAACGTTGGTAGATCCCTTCGCACCAACGCCGTTGACGCTACCTCCAGCGGATCCTGGAATCGATCCTGATGAGCCAGCTACGCAAGAGAGTGAAGCAAGCGTAACAGCTTCGCCACCTTCATCATCAGCAAATGCTCTCGCATCGTCCGGAGTGGCAATTGCTGTGTGTGCTGTTGCCTTGCTTGTATAGTACCTTTGGTCCAGGATGCTGAATCACAATGCAAATAAGTTGTCGGTAGGCCGAACCGTCATGCAAGGTATGTTGTCCCGGAGAATGGATTTATGCAGTCAGAAGTGCCCCGAGTGTCAAATGGGTGCCGTCGGTGATGTCTGGCGTTGGTCAGGGTTCAGTTCTAGGGGGTCCACTGATTACAGCCATGAGATCTAGTTGGTCCCTTGTAAGCAAACAATGTAGGTATGAACCATCATTGTTGTGCTGGCTACTGACTCAGGTTCCAAACATGCGGGAAGGAGTTTTTGTACCCAAGCCAGGGCCTCAAGCCTTTGCAACTCTCTTCCTAGCAGTTTGTTTCTTCTGGTCTGGTGTGGATTGATTCTGGGCATAGAACGCATTAACAGAACCGCGAAGTGCGGCCAACCTGCATTTGCGATCAGCTCCGCGAATGTACGGCATTCCCCCTAAACCTCGTTTGCGATATCAATCAAAGTACAGGCCAGCATGAAACATTACCCGTCCCTGATAGATGTGTCGTTCCTAGCAGTCTGATAGTCTTTATCAAGGAATGCTGTCTCAATGTCAAGCTGTCGGCAATGTGTCTGTAGACCTGAAGTACACAGCTATGCCTATCAGCGTGTGTGTGGGTGGAATCCACTACACAGTCCAGTTTCCAAGTCTTGAGAGCGTGTACGTTTTCGCTTTCCTGTGCTCACCTTGCCATGCTTGGTTATATGCTCCAATTTGTCCTTGCAAGGTGACATGCACATGTGACACGGCGTTGTCAGCTACTTGCATCCGGCGCTCAAGATCCGCCATTAAATCTCTTGAATGTACCCGCGAGGCCAAATCCAGAATCTACAGTTCCGAGTGAGAGTCACGAAAACGGCGGGACGTCTGTCGAGTCCGATGGGGCATTGGCTGATGCGAGGATGCAAAAGACGGTATCACTCCAACTTGCTATGATCCAATAAGGCAGAAAATTCACCCTCTGCTCAAGATCGGCTCTAAGGTCATCGACCTCTTCGCGGCATGTAGAGCTTTCCGGGCTTGTACTGCGGGTCATCTCAGCGTCCCTCAGTAGGCAAGGGCGAATCAAAGAATACGACTTCCACAACAACGGCTCACTTGGGTGCTCACTGAGTGGTGATAGCTAGGGCCTGACGCTTGACCGCGGTTGCTGCAGAGGCCAAACAAATGATTACAAAAGAGTGAACGGGAGGCCAAACAAATAGACTCCTTCGAAACGGCTGTGCTGTTGCGCTGATAGTTGGACAACAGAACGAGAGCGTGCGACGTCTATGCTGCCACACTAAAACTGAGATGCGGTCATCACTGCCGCCCGCATGCAGGCCCATGCTCGTGGCATCGTGATGTGTCAGTTGAGCAGTCGAAATTTTTTCGATCGGCATGCAAGTCCTCGCCATGTCGACCTCATGCCTCTGCCACGCAATGGCGCGAGAGTCCTCGTAATTTATAGTATACCTCCTCCTGTCAAAGTGCTTACCTCTACCGACTGAAAAAGTGACGCCTGGCTCATTTACGCCCATTTTCCGCGTGCGCTTTCGAAATCGTGAGCGTGCGGCGCACCATATGCACGCCTACAGACTTATTGGAGTGCACTTCTAACAGATTACCGTTTAATGCGTCTTGTTTACCATATGAGCAAGGTGCTGGTGAGCTGCAGCGGGCAGCATACCGGTATGGGCAACGTTTGCTGGGCAGTCCGGCTGTGGCGAGACAAACCGGGAAAGACCAGTTGGTTGCACTCAATCGCGCAGAGCATGCAAGTCCCAGCCCATGTCGAAATATGGAGATACATCATTATTGTACCCCTGTGGATATCGTTCCAAGCATCGGCAGGGGACGACCCTCATCGATTACATCAACTGCGCCCGTGTGTGCCATGCTGCATCCACTAGCTTGAAGGCTCCTACTGCGCTAGCCCAGAACAATCTTACCGTCCGAACAACTTTTTAATTCATCAGCTGTTGATCGTCTGATGTGACGCTAGTCTGTCCTCGCTGGACTGAGTGGGTGCTAGACTGCGACTATGCAGACTGCGCATGTCAGCGAAGGTGAGCCTCAGGCCGAGGACTCAAATATAAGTCATCTCAGCGTTGAAAGTCAGGCCTATGAAATTTTCGTCCGCAGCGGCTCGGCGCCAGTAGGTCCCTCTCTGAGCCCGCACGCAAGAGTCAGGTCTGCTCCGCCGGCAAGACCACGCTTTGGCGACAAAACCCCAAGTGCCGAGGTGCCTAATGTGGCCTGGATACCGTCCATTCCGGGGCGGATCGTCCATGGCTCCTCGCCAATCCCTTCACTAAGAATTTACTCTGGGACCAACTCGGTGTCATCTTCACGAGGGCCATCTTGCAAAGCCAAACAACCTGTACCAACTGATTCGGGAGGTGAAGCCAAGGCGAATCCTGGTCACGATCATTCAGCTACTACAAATGCCCAGTCATCAAAGACGGCAGAACACAGCGGCGTCATTAGGCCATGCAGTGCCCTGACAAATCCTCGTGCAAAGTGGAAATGTGACGATCAAGGCTGGTCTAAGTTCTCAGCAGGTGCCCACAGGTGCATGTTGCTTACACCCACACATGCCACTGTAGGCTACAACGCAACATTTATCGACGAACCTCGCATGCAGTGCGCGCTCAAGCAACATGGCTTTGCACAAGTCAGTATCGTATGTGCCGGCTGATGGAGTTGCTCATGAAACGAAAAAAATCATTAATAGGAAAACATCAATGTCAGTGCAAACCGAGGACGTTGTTGATACCCTTCAGCGGATCGTCAATGTGCGGACCGCTTCAAGCCAGACAGGTCTGCTGTCCTCCCTTTTTAAGCTATGCCTGATTTGGCAAAATGCGGCCCTGAACAAATCAATAATGCCACACATACTGCGTTTGCATGCTGAAGCCGAATATGTACATGCCCGCAGATGCTGCAGATTTGCGGAGCCTGTCGAGTCCACATGTTGAGACAATGCGCTTGAATGTGAATTTGTCGGTGCAGTCGGCAAAATTGGTCATAGAGGTGCTCGAAACTTCTTTACTTGGCAACATCACACCAACCAGGTGGCCATTGCCTTCTTGTCACGTATCCATCTACACTTGACGTCGACTAGGGTGACCAGATCAACATGCAGAATTTTTCCTCTGCTAGACAGAACCTTGATCAGATCAGGAATGGTGAACGTTCGTTGGACTTGCCAGCCGAATTTCCCAATCTGTGTCACATCCCAATCATGAAGGGCAGGCTGTCACCGGCAGTGTTGGAGCGAAAGCATCACCTGGAACAATCAGATGTCGCGGCGCTGTATGCAATCATGCATTTGTTTTCTTTCGGATTTCATGACAAAATTGAGGAAATGGTTGGGGGCGCCACGCATGGCCTGGAACTGAAGCATGCGATTTGGCTAGGGCTTGCTGAGCTATGGCAGGCCGGCCTTTGTGTGCACTTTCATTCCGATGTCATAGCTCTAACAGCAGAGAGAGACAAAGCTGTTAAAGTAGCGGAGAGTGCTGCAGCTGAATGTAGAAGCATGCAAATCATCCATTCTGGTCTCACAGAACAGTGCGCTCCACTGGATATCGAAGCATGCACTTTGCCGTTCGTTGCATCTGTGGTGCACCATGTGAAATGTGCAGGCAGAACGTCTTGGTCAGCAAAGCAGCGGAGCGCTTAAACGCAGAAAGAGATCTGAAGGCACAGAAGGGCTCACTGGTGGGGGAGGTGGCAATGTTGGCACAGGCGAAGGAAGGTCTGGCACATCGGGTTACACAACTCACAGAAGACCTCAAAGTTGCAAAGAGTCTTGCAGAGAGTAGATGGAAAGAGTCTCAGGAGGCTGCTCAGCAGGTGTGCACACCGAGATAGACTTGCCCCCGAACTCAAGCGTGCTGCACATGGAGGGGCATACTGCTTATCTTCAGGACAATCTGAGTTTTTTCAGGTTCAGATTTGCGATCTAAAAAATTGCAGGCACGAGCGTTGAAGAACATTGTTGAGGCGCAGAATACGCAGCTCAGTCAGAAAACAAATGTGCTTGGCTCACAGTGGTCTGAAATTCAACGGCTTCAAGAAGACAATCAAGCCTTGCGCCAGCAACTTGAGAGTTTCGGCAGTGAAGACAAACTCCAAGACCTCAAGATGCGGATGCAGTGTACGGAGCAGGATGCCCAAACACTCCGGAACAACGCCCAGGCATATGGCAAGAAGACAGCCCTCCTCAAAGCTCAAGCAACAGCTTTGCAGATCAAGTTGAAAGAAGTTACAATCGAAAATGCTAGATTGGAAAGGGCCTGTTCAGCCGCACAAAGCAAAGCTGAGGTGTCGTTTTGTGCGCAGTGGTTGGTAGCATGTTTCACAGCCTTGTAGATCACACTTTTCTTATCCCGTGCAAATGCTTGGTGCAGGAGCATTTGATTGCTAGCCGCAAGTTTGAAGCCGAGGCATCTGCGTTGGCACACACACTCGAGAACGAAAAGATGCGCCAGGCTGACATTGAAGCACAAGCTTGCCATGCTATCTCCAGGCGCAACGACATTGTGCAGGCTTATCAGCCAATGCTCAAGCGGATACACGCTGCTGAGAGCATGCAGCAGGATGCACAGTTTCGGGCTGATGCTGCCACTCAAGAGAAGCTCTGTCTACAAACACAACATGAGAGCACGCTTCGGGAACTGGCAGAGCTGAAACAAGAAATCCAACATCTTGCAGGAATTGAGATACATCATGCATCAGTGTTACGAGAAAACTCTGAACTGAAGAACGAGATGAAAGAAGTGCGGAGCATCTGATTATGTCTGGCCCAGATTCTAGTGGAATTGATCACCGCTGAAGCGAAGAAGACAAACATAAGCAACTTCTGGTCGGATGCTTCATAGATGATGCAATGCTGGTGCAGATTTTGTCCAAGACAAGACCGCTGCGCGTATTGATAGCGTTCAAAAGGCATCAAGTCCAAGCACTCAATCGCCAACTTGCTGACCTACTTGAGCTACACGCTGATTCGGCCGCAAAAGTTCGAACAGCACAATCTGCTGAGCAGGTGTTGAGCAGAAGGTCTCGCTCTGGTTCAGGGCACACACAGCAGATGGCCCTTGTGGAAGACCGCCCTGAAAAGGTGCTGATATCCATGCTTCCTGGCAGCCTTCTGCCGCAAGATTTGTGACCCATTCCAAACACTGTGCTGAAATGTCAGGGTGATGAGACTGTACAAGCGCTTGAGAAGCAGGTGCAAGATCTGCAACAGCAAGTAACAAACGCCACAGAGCACTTGAATGTTGTACATGCTGACCTTGCAGCTGCTCAGATTGAGCAAGCTGGCAAGGAAGAGATATTGCAAGAGTATATACAACTCTCATCGCAACTTACCGACAAGCTTGAAGCACACAGTGCCACCATCCGCCACCTTCATGAGAGTGAGGAACAGTTGAAGAAAGAGCTGTCAGTCACTGCAGGAGCCATGGCTCTCACTCAATCTGAACTTACAGATGAATGTTCCCGTCACAAGGCCTGCCAAGAGAACTGTGACATGATAGGTAATGACCTCAATCGCCTCAAGGTGTGCTCCTGACTCCTAAAGCCAGAGTGCACTTGAATAATCTCAGATGTTTCATGATCCAAGCAGCAATCAGCCATATGTGATCTTCTGAGTCGCGCCGTTCTGCAATATTAGGTCAACATCACCCTCGCGTGGATGCCGATCGTTGCTGTGTGTTGGTCGATTTGAGTAGTTGCTCTGCCATGCAATGGCCCGAGATATTGTAAATTGACTGGTGCAATGTTAGGTCGAGATCACCGTTTGCTGTTGTTTCAGGGAGAGTTTGAGGCAAGTCTGAAAGCATCAGTGTTACAGAAGCAACGGCATGAAGAAATTGTTTTCAAATGTGAGCAGCACTGCGCCGACGTTATCGCGGCTATTTTGGGCCAGTGCAATAGAATGCAACATGCAATGCAGAACTTCAGGCAATCTTGCCACACACGTGACAGTGTGGACCATAAGCTTGGGTCATGTGCTAATTTGTTTGCATCAGTGCTTGACAAGCTCCAGCCAGTGTCATCAATCGACAACGGATCAGCAGAGCAGCAGTCACCATTGAGAGAGGGCAATGCTAATGGTTCGTCAGAGGCAATGCAGCAGGCAGAGAGAACAGCTGATGCTCTTCAACTGCTGGCCAGCGTCATGCAGCAAGCCAGTAATGTGTTTACCGCCTTTGCCGACCTTGACTTGAATCGTCTTGTCCAGAAGAAAGGTGAACAGATTATCGAACTCGAGCAGAAATTGACGGTGTGCACTTTCCTCCCACCTTCTTGACAGTGCATGCAATCAATACTGTCAAGTGTGAAAGTGGCACGTGCTTCTCAGGATCTGGAGGGACACAAGCAAAAAATTGACGAAGAAAGCGGTCGGCTCGGACAAGAGCTATCAGCAGCTTTAAGTATGTTGAAAGAGTCAGAAAGCGCAGTCCAGAGATCGGAGGATGCGCGGCATGCACTTGAAGAAAGACTATGTGCTACCCAGGGAGCAGCTGCAAAGCTAGAGCAGGATCTTGGTTCTGCGGTCTTGGTGAGACTCTCAGTGTACATCACAGAGCTGCCTATTATGCAGTAAGTTGTACTTTTGCCACGAGGAATCTTGCCAATTCCAGGCTAGTGGACTGAAAGCATGTCAGACAGGGTTCTCTTTGCAGGCAAGTGATGCATGGCAAGTTAAGACCGCTAGGTTACAGGATCTTTGTGATGGGCTCAAGTCAGAACTTGCAGCCAGCAAAGGACGGTGGCAAGCATCTGAATTAGCCGCAAAGACCACAGTAGCACAGATGCAATTGCTTCGAGATGAGAACTCAGGCCTGAAGGAGCGTCTGGGCAGCCTGACGAATCAAACTTCTCACTTGAAGGACCAAAACGAACTAATGAGGTTGCAGCTAGATGAATTTGATGCACAGTTCACTGAAGTTCAACAAACTGCAAAAGCACATGAAGATGCTGCCATGCGTCTACAGGTGCTCTTCATATTTGTGCTCCTCCAACGTCATCGGCAACTGAGTTAAAGATGATGTTGCGCGCTTAGCACGTGAAATGGTCTTGTGTGAATACCACATGTGACACGATGCAGCCGCGGCGCCTGCATGCACAGCCATGATTCCCTACCGTGCTGACGGATTATGGAGGCCATGAGTACATGGTTCAAATTTGCACGTTGGCAGGTTGAGCTATGTCACCATGCAGCACCTCAAAACAGCTGTCTCTGCAGTGCAAACTGGTCGGAAAATGCACAGTGTTTTGCTTGTGCATGCTGGAGCACTCTGCACAAGGTGAGCGTTTCTTTGTGCAAGGCGAATGCGATGACGCTATATATGAATCTGCTAGTAGGGACTGGCGCAGTGGAGTGTGCACTCCTATAGAAAGTCTTCGATTGGCGCAGCTTTTGGGCGACTGTGCCTGGTTGCACCCAGCCAATTACCGTGTTGTGAAGTGTTCAAGCATGTCTGAGCAGGCTTCTGTTATTTTGTGGGGCCTGTCTGACATCATTACAAAACGCTTGCTGCGTTTTGTAATGCCGTATGCAATTACAATACGCAAGCGTATATATGCCATTCATATGGACATGCTTGCGCATTCATGTGAAATCCCTGCAGGCCGCACAGGACTCGTTGGCAGAAGAATTGGACGACACTTTCCAAGAGCTTGATCATGTCAGGCAGCACGAGGCGGAACTCAACAGCGCACTTGGCGATGCCAAAGAACAACTTGCTACAGTACAGGCCATGCTACACAACACCCACAGGTCATGGCTAAGTCCCGACTCGGCCAACAAGCTTCGCCTTGAGGCTCAGGAGTGGCAGGAGAAGCACAACCAGATTGAGCACCGCCACGAAAGCCTACTTGAAGACTTCCAACATCTGTCTGATAGGACGGGAGCTGTGGAGACGGAACGCCGCCGACAGCATGAGTACCGGCACAGAATTGCAGCACTTTGCGCTGGCCTTCAGCAATTTCAGCGTGGCATGGCTGATCTACAGGGCCTTTGCTGCAATGTGCGATTCTTTCAGGAGCTGGAATGCTGTGTTTTGTGCACTCCAGGAGCACATGGTACTATTGCATGCATTCTGGCTGGCTTTTAGAATGCCTGTCCACACAGAAGTTCTTTTTGTGCTCTTGATCATGAACACGCAGCGAGTAAATTTTCCAGCCTGTATCAGTTTGTCGTTGAACCACATGATAGTGTCTCGCAGGTGACCCAGACTGGGATGGGCATTATCTCCTGGGCTGAAAAGTGCATGTCATTCGCTGAGGCCATGGAGAGACAATTTGTGGAGGCTCTAGTGGATCATGATGCAGCTGTCGCACGGGCAGACTTGCCCGGGCTCCATGCGGCATGCTTGTCAGCTCTGCGGCAGCGCCCGAACCAAGCTGAAGCAGGGCAGCTTGCAGGCACTTCATCTCAGTTCCTGAGTGTGAAAAGGTTGGAGGAAAGGGTGGAGCAGCTGAAACAGCAGCTTGCCACCAAGCAGGAAAGCGAGCGCGCACTGCAGACCGCTGCACAGAGCTTGCAGAAAGAAAATTGTGCATTGCAGCAGGTACTACACTCTGCCAACACATTCCTGACCCCACCAAACACAACATTTACACACAAAATGTTTGCATCGTTGCATCTTCGGGACCAGATATTTTTGCCTGATCTCTGTGTTAACCAAACGTCGGAATGTGGGTCATGAGCCATTGAGTTTCCATTGTGGATCTGAGAAAACCAGGATGTCTTCTGGTCGGATACATGACAGTGCATGTGTGTATAGAACAACACTGAGCTACGGGATGAGCTGAATGTATGTGGCAAAAATTCTGCTACAGCTGAAGCCGCTTCAGCAGAAGCAAGGGAGCTAAGAGGGCGAGTCGACCAGCTGACATCTATGCACCGATCTTTGTTTGGGCGCATGTTACGCCTGGCTAAGCTGGCGACTGAGAGACAGGTGTGACTCCAGTTGTCTCTCATTTTCCCTGTCGCTGATCTTCTCGATCAAACTCCTTTGCCTCTTCCGCAGTTCAGATATACTTTCAGTGGCTACAAATTTGTTAGCTTTGCAAGCAGCAGTGGCTGTAGACCTGATGCTTAAGGAACCCCTGTGCAGGAGGGCTCAGTAGTGCGTGGTCCAGGTTGGGAGAGCGGAGCATGTGATGAGGATGCCACAGTAAGGCATTCAGATGGAGGTAGTGGAGCGAATAGAGACAATGATGGATACACGGGGTCCGCTGAAAGTGATGGTTCAAACGGAGATAATGGTGGGACTGCGAGTGTCCAAGATTAGGCAGGAAGGCCATCTGACGCGCTTCCAGCCCCTGCTTTCCAAGCACCAGAAATGACGTCACCACAGTCCTGGAAGACGTTACAAGTGACCCTTCATATTCGTTCATACTGTTCACAAGGACTCTCAACAGTGCAACACGCGAGTTTGGAAACTCGACATTACACAGCGTATTTCAGGTATAGTGCTGGCTATGGTAGCTGCAGAGAACGATGGTAGCTGCAGACGAGAACTATTGAGCATGGCAAGTCCTGGCAAATTCTGCATGATTATTGATTACTATTGTTGGGGTCTGGGCTCATGTGTGTGTGTGTGTGGCGATAAGGACATGGAGACCATTTTTGCAAGGCATACGAACGAATTGGAGATGGTTTTTGCAATGCACATGGTGCACATCATGATGCGCGAGCTGGATGCCATGGTTGCTGCTTGGAAGTTTTTGCCACGGAAACACCATGGTCCGCACAGGAAATGCAAACAGGCACGGACCCCTGCACGGAAGTCGAGACAGCCACAGGCATGAACGGCGCGCATGGTGTTCATCTGACCACCTGCGAAAGTCGTCATTTAGTGTGTTCACGTCTAGTCTGCCTTGATCTCGTCACACACACGATACATCATGGTGTTCATCTGACCACCTGCGAAAGTCGCCATCTAGTGTGTTCACGTCTAGTCTGCCTTGATCTCATCACACACACGATACATCATGGAAGACACAGCA
Organism: Ulva prolifera; assembly: GCA_023078555.1. NCBI lineage: Eukaryota > Viridiplantae > Chlorophyta > Ulvophyceae > Ulvales > Ulvaceae > Ulva > Ulva prolifera. The sequence continues at coordinate 4,361,215 of CM041201.1, read as the reverse complement.
ATGCAGCCCTCTGGGAGATTGGGTAGGTCTCAGAATACATGATTGCCACAAGAGTACGGGCTGCTAAGATTGGACTGAAACAATCTAAGGTCGGGAGAGACCCGGTCGGAGGCTTTGATGTGGTTGTAGCCACGATCCCACCTGCAAGTCTGCTTAGAGAAGCCTATGGCTGAAAGCGAATGGCTGCCAGATAGTTGAGACGTGGTGCACAGGGCTGTGGGGTGCAAGAGTAGCGAGGCGCAGATGAGTTGTGTAGCGTGCTGTTCACGAATCGACACGGCATGTAGATGCATGTAGACCACATTTGCAGGGTGCCAAAAATCACGCGGAGTGATCGATCACGGGTGATTCACGGCCTCACATTTGTCAGGAGGAGGCCCTGTGAGGTTCGTACAGTCGTCTGAGGGGGTTTTCCTATTTTATTTTTTTTCAGGTGGTCTACCCCTTCAGCATATGTGGTCCTGTTAACTTCGGAGTGTCAATGTGCGATAGGATACGGCTCAAGTAAATTCAGATTTTACTTTTTACAGCTTGGGCGGGGAATGGTCTCCCGATACAGCGGGCAGCGCAATCCAGACAAGTCCTCATCGTATAATATTACAACAAAGGAACTACTGAGCTTGCTAAAGTTGAGCTCTAGTCAAGTCTCATGAATGGCCATGTGGCCTTTGCCATGTTGATTCCATCAAAGCATGCTATCTACGCAGGCCACTGCCAGGGCAGGCAGGCGCGGCATGCCATCCACACAGCAATAAACAACACAGCATAATTCTTATTCCTTATTCCTTCAGTCTGGCTCCGAGCCACGACTGCTCCTCCTTGAATTAAATGCCCAGAACGACGGGATGCTGCAGCAAGGCGGGGTGCTTCCACATTCCCTTGCGCACGCCCGGGGTGGGGGCAGCTGCTGGCTTCATCGGCGCACATCAACAAGTGGCACAGCCCCTCGCAGCTGCTGCCTCCCCAGGGCGCTGCTCTAGGCTCTCTGCTGCCCACAGCATCTAGTACTGCACGGCACCGAGACTGTCGGCCAGCGTGCGTGCGCAGCAAGATGCGCAGATACCTAAACGCTCTTGACACAGGGCAAGGCGAGCTGCAAGGCGCGGCCTGAGAAGCCACGAAGCGCAGCGCCGCCATTTGGCAACACACAACATCGGCCTCTGACTGGCAATGTTGCACTCAAGGAACCTTTGGACCACGGCAGATTGAATTCAGCAGAGACATGCCGGGCAAGGGGCCGCACCACATAGGTATCCGCGTCGCCGTCAGTGGTAGTGCCGGACGTGCCCTTCTTGTAGGTGTCCTCGTAGCAGTACTCGTAGCTGTACTCCAGGGCGCCCACCTTTGCCCTGATCTTGGCGGCAGCGTCGGCAGATGAGCTGTAGTAGCAACGTGCATCGACGGAGGCCTCTGCGGCGGCGAACGCCCACGTCTCGGCCAGCACGCCCGACCAGCAGTTGACATAGGCATACGCCTCGGACTTCTCGTTGCCTGCATGCGCCCCTCGTGATCCTGGGCAACGACGGGATGCCACTATGATGGCACCAGTATGTTGCATGGTGCTCCGATCAGCCTGGGGGCCAGGTCAGGGCTGAGAATGCCCTTGTGGATGTAGCTACAAATATGTGTGTGTACATGCATGAGCTGAGTTGACTGGGCGATAGGTTTGCATGCATGGGGTGCATGTGTTGGCGGGAGCGCACCCTCAGCGCATGCCACAGCGGTGGCCTCAGCGTAGGCATCGGCGACGAGCGTCAGGAAGAGGTCGGCGTCACCGAATGCCCAGGCCTCGGCGTTATCGCAGGAGCAGTAGTTGGCAAAGGCCTCGGCGGAGGCGGAGGCGTGGGCCTCGGCAAAGGCGACCTCAAAGGCGTAGGCCGTGGCCTCCGCCGCTGCGCAGCCCTGCGCCTTGCCTGCGCCCCGCACCCTGGTCTTGCACTTTGCAGATGCCTCAGCTGTCGCCTGCATGGCTAAAAGAGTGAGTAGCTGCTTCCTTGCATATCGGGCTTCAACAGCCTAACATAATCGCCAGCTGATCAGTAATAGAGGCTTGGCTGAGGGGGGCCTGAGGTACGGCTTGTACATGAAAACGAACAGGTTGCTGGTCGCAGCATGATGATGTCATTCTGGCTGCTGTATGCTTGCGGAATGGGGCTTGCAGGGGCGCACGTCAGCCCAGACTTCGGCAAAGCCGCGCATGCGGTCCTTCATCTTGACCACGCTGCCGTCCCAGTCGGCCGAGCAGGAGTCCGCGATGACATCTGCCACTGCACGGGCACAAGACTGTCATGAGTGTGCCCCACACATGTCACCGAGACAGGGCATGTCCGTCAGGGAGGCCACTGCCTCGTACCTGCTTTGATGTAGCTGTCCACGTAGCCGCTGTATGTCGATGCATACGCCGATGAAGAGCACTTGACAGAAGCAGAATGCCTCTTCGTGCTGGAGCTACCGGTCCACTTGTAAGTGCTTGTGCCAGAACCGTGGTCCTTGAGGTCCTTCTTGATGTCGTCGAAATCCTTGCGGGCGTGCGCGTCGCCGAGCAGAGCGCCGACGCCAGCCAACACAATGATGTTCCTGCACCACCGCCTTTCGAGTGAGCCACAACTTCTCGGCCAATGCACACGGGCTGCACTGTGCAGCTGTGTACTGCAAGAACAACTTCGAGGCGAGAGGTAGCGTGCGATGTAAGAGCAAGAGCAACAACACCGCACGGCCAAGCCGCAGCAAGCAAATCGCGCAGAAGCAATCGCCTGGCAGCACAGCCATGCAAACAAAACCGTGCAAAAGTACATGCTCGCGCATATCCAAAGCAAAACCGCGCGCACCCAATCCCACGGGGCAGTGCACTCGACAGAGACCCCAAAAAATACCCACAGTGACATATATTACCCACCTGTGTGTGCCTGCACAGGGTTTAGTGTGCGAGTGCGTTAGTGGTGGTGTGTGCGGTTGGTGTTGGTGAATAGCGGTGTCAAGAGGTGTTCTGTGTGGAGTGACGGCGGTGACTTGTTGAGGGGTGGTCTTCCTGGTCCACTTCGTGTCGTGCGCGCAGATCCTGTGGAGCTACACACCTCTCGGATCCGTCTTTGTCCATGTAATACACTCATCCATGCGCTCAGACTCACATACGCAAATACGCGCGCAACAACATCAACAGCAGTCGGGCCGGAGGCGGCCCAACATGACACCGCCCGGCCAGACTGTGCCGCCCTACTGCAGGGGGCGGCGGCCTCCAGATATGCAGCTGTGTGTACGTGGCATTTTGAAATACGGACGCCCTGGCTGACGTCGTGTTGTGCAACTTCCCTAAAGAGTTGTACCGGATGTATACGTATATGAATATAATACGCAGGCCAAAGATTCTGTAGGGCACATGCTGTGCCCTGCCCGACCAGGAGTCGGAGATATGCTACAGTGCAATGCTGCGTAGCACCTTGCAAGGTCACCGTCATGCAGTGCTACACTGGAAACCACCATCTCGCAATAATGTCAAGATCCCGGCACGTCGGGATCACTTCTCGCCACGGGCAAGCAGCTGCGCATGCGTGCATCGCTCACGTGTGAGTGGTCCTGTATACCGCGTATCAGAACGTGCGCGCTGTGCTACATCGAGAACACTCACTCAATGTCGGTCGGCACGGTTGCATAGGGGTGGTAAGCGCACCGCAGTGTCATGAGGTAGGCAGGAGCGTGCAGGAGAAATGAAAGGAAAAAATGTTGCTAGGAACGTGGCCTCGCTGGAGATATCGAGAGCAGCACGAATTGCTAGGTAGTAGTTATCGAATGATGATGGCTGGTCTGCGATGGTCATGGTATTTATGTGATCGAAAGTGCCAGCACTTGTGATCTGTGCCAGTCGCTGTACTGGCTACTCTTCCCAGATGAGCTTTCGGGTGCTACCAAGCGAATTTGTATCGCAAGTACATGTTCTCGGCTCCGGGCCGGAAACGCGTCCCGTCACGGAAAGCTGGATAAACCACGGTCCGCAGCCCTTGTTCCTCAGACCTGTCGCCGATCGCCGTGCCCAATTGACATTGTTTGCCATTGTGACAGTGAGTCTCTTCATTCCGTCATCGTTGATCGCCGTATGGCTTTGCTGTGCAGTTTACGCAATGGATCCTCAGGTGTCAAGCCATTCTCGCGTCCCCCAAGCCACTGTGTATCCGTGCACACATAGATACCCCATGCTCGCTCATCCACACACGATATGCGTACGCCGTCCAGAACCAGCTCCTACCTACAGCTATGTTGTGGTAAACAGCGATGCGTTCGGGTGTAGCTGGTGTTGCTGGTGTGCGTGGTTGCACGCTTATCCATTGTCCACTTTGGCATCCAGTTCCCCCGGTGCGCTTAATTGTTTCGTGATAACGAAAAATGCATAGCAGGACTACCGGGAAGCTCTGTTCTGCGTGTTGTGTGCCTGAGCAAATACCACGGCCATATGTCACTCAAGATGGTGCTGGTGGTGCCAGCACTGTAACAACAATGAAGACGATGCGGTCCGAAGGCAGCAGACTCGTTCATGAACCTGAATGAAATCGCAATGCAGGATATCTGTACCATGTCAAGAGCCACCGCTGCCGACTGTGAGAGCATCGATGTCTGTGCCAGCACCAGGCCGCCTGTGACAGCACCAGGCCGCTCGAACGTCAATGTGCTGGTCCAGTCAAATCTAGTGGAACAATGAACAAAGCTGGACAGGCAGGTAGAACTGCAGGCATCCCACAGAAACACCTCGTAGTGCCTTCACACCAGCACTGCCTGCAAACGTAGAACAAGGCATCTCAGCCACTACGGCGCAAAATTCACACTAGTGCACAAACACCGCACCAGCGCATGAACGCCAACTCCAGCTCCCAGAATCGCCACATGGACGCAGTCAAGTACTTGTCCGCCGCCGAGGTGGCCAAATGCACCATCCCCCCGCCCCTGCCGGACGCCCACATGCTGCAACGGACACCAGCCCCTCCATACTTCCCCCCCCCCCCCCCCCCCCCCCCCGATATCCCATCCACAGGTGAGAAGCCTCATTCCTTCACTTCCATACCCTGGCCCTAGCCCACCCTATTGCGCCCCAAGGCTAATCTGAGCATGGCACAAGTATCCCTGGCAATGTAGCCGCCGCCAGCACAGACCAGGCAGAGATCCAATCTTGCGGATGTCTGTCTGCCCTGCAGTCCTCGGGCGGTATGCCTATGCAGCTGCAGGGCATCTGAAATGCTGGTGCCATGATAACTGCGGACAGTCCTTTAGTGACTGGGTGTGGCGAGGCTGACGCCGCCATTTGTGTTGGGCGTCTGTTGCCCGGATACAATGTGCAGCCACTTGTCCTTCTAAGGGCAATTCGTTTCAGGAATCTGTGGCTGCTGGGCAAGCTTTGATTCCTGCTGGCTGCATCATGGACTGGCCTCTGGGGAAGAAGCCGCTGCCGTCATGGGTGCCATGCGAAGCCTGCATTGTTTATCTTTTTCATATCCATTATGCTTCGAGTGCACAGATGAGGGTCAGCGTTCCCGTTGCACTGCTGCACCGGCCATGTAACAGAGTTTTACGTCAGCAGGTTTTAAATCCGGGATCTGCGGCACTTTTCTGATGGCATGCTGTTACAGGCAGCCAGGCATGCAGAGGTGGCCGGCGTAGACTCGTGGCCCCGCCCGTTTTTAGCCAGCAGGCGAGCGCCTGCTCTCGGCTTCCCTGTGTGACCTCATTTTCAGCCCGGTCGTGGCTGGCATGTGCGCATCCACGTCTCCGGGGTGTGTGTGCTGCGGGGCCATTCGAAGAGGCAAAACTTTATGGGCTGTATGCTTATGAGGGGGTGCAGTCAATGTGCAGCACAGTCAATGTGCAGCGCCGTCCATGCCAGCGACCAGCACTATAGCGCCCCACTATCAGTTAATGTATCATCAGCTACATTTGTCTCCACTGCGGCTCTTGTGGTACTAGCGGGCGCATGTGCCAGGCTGCGGGCTGCAGAAGCAACAGTAGGTTGCTGCTGCAACCCGATACATCGGAGAGGGCGGAGACAGACCCTACATACTACCCAGTGTAAAGTTAATCTGGCTTTACTGAGCCGTATCCTTTAGAGGGCGTTCACCACTCGGAATGAACGGGACCACATGTCAAAGGGGTAAACCACCTGGAAACCCCCCTCAGAAAACCGTATGCAACTCACAGGACCGACTCCTGTGCCAAGCGAGGTGGTCACGCTTGTGGTCCCGTTCATGAGGGGTTACTGATGTCCTCTTAAGGATACAGCTCAGTCAATTCAGATTTGCTTTTACTTGTCTTTGCTGGACTTTGCGGTCAGGCTTTCTTGACGGCGCGCTGCCATGGCCATTGCCGGCGCATGTGGCTGAGCAGCACCCCTCATTTGTACTAGGTCACCAAAGTTGGACTCAGGCTGAGTGCTCCCGTGGTGACTGGGCCGCCGCCTCGGGCATAGACTGTGCTTGGATGTGTTAATAGGACAAAGCCAGGGAGGCAGATAGCACCGAAGGACACAAGCAGGGGCACCACACACGCAAGCAATCGTCGGCATTTGGCGCGGACCGACACCCCTGCACCACTGCACACCAACACTGTGCTTGCATGTGTGACGTCAAAGCTGACCCATGCCTGAATGTCGTTCTCCATGTCACACGACCACAAAACAAGCCCTGCTGTGCACCGTGGGTGGCTCTGCGGTGTCGCGAAGCAGACAAAACCGTTTCCTGTGCCCGGCAGGAGCACATGAACATGTTCATCTGGGCCTGGCTTTTCATGCATAGTGGGGTGGCCTGCATGTCGCTCTAAGATCAACAAATTACATGCATACCGCGCTACTGCCATGATACGTGGTGCACGCAGTGCGTATCGCGCCTGTTCTTGGCACATGCCGGATGAGAACAGTTCACGTCGCCTGTGCTCTTCCGCGGCGCTGGTGACCATCACCCCACGCTCCTTCATCTGCTGCACGGGGCACGAGATCTCCTTGCCACAGCCCTCTGTGCAGGATAACATCCTCTTGGAGTTGAGAGACACTTGCTCTGGATTGCCCACTATGTTTTCGGCTGAATCACGTAGCTCGACGTATGCGATGAGCGCATCGGAGCGTTTGCTGCAAGGTCTCAGTCTTGTGAATGGAGACAAGAAAGTGCGCAAGGTGTGCTTGGATCGGCAACACCGAGAATTGAGCACGTAGATAATTTCGCAAGGACATTCCCTGCGCTGGGCCTGCTGACCTGTCGTGCACACAAGTGACCGTCCACTAAGTGGTCCATTATGCAGAAGAGGCGAAAGCGATCATATTTCGCAGCAGCTATCTGCTGTTTCGTTTTGATGATCATTGTGGTTTTAGTATTCTGGCTACTCTATTTACGCCGGGCGGACACTGAACCAGAGGTGCGTGTGTCCTCTATTTTACCAGCCTGGGCACTGTGTTCTGCACCAGGTCAGCTGGCCACAAGCGGTCTTCCGGTGACTTCCCGCCCAGAGCAGATCAATTGTCCAGTAACAAGGTGCTTCCATGCAGGATGACTTTGACCCATGGCCGCCTCGCCTGGTGGTTCAGACGGCAGATCCATCAGACGAAGCAATCACTGTACTAGCTGCCCCTGTTGTAGCAGCCTTGATGCGCCATACAAAACTTGGTGCTTCCGGACTGGAGATTCTGGAGTTTGATGGTATGGACACTCTACGCATAGTAGCACGCAGGCTAGCAGCAGAGCTTGGTCCAGGTGACGCGCCCACCTGGCATGGCTTTGCTGACACATCTGTTGACCCATGTGCACCAGAAACGTGGCGGAGATGTTGCCATATTGTAGGCCTGAAATTCCTGGCGCAGGACTACACCGTCGAAACAGACTCGCAACTAATGTATCAACCTGCACAATCGTCCTCTCTTGTTTCAGAGCAACCTCGTGTGGCATCCCGCAAACTTCAACAGGTCTGAATCGTCTTTATCGTGTGCCTACTGTGTTTCTGCAGTCGCACATATTATAGTTTTGTAATTCACCCCAGCTATGCACAGCTGCCAGTTGGAATATAGTAGTCGATGGCTGACAATTGGATCATGACGTACCGTGCAAGTCATTTTGGATTGGTTTTGCCGTGCCCCTACACTCTGTGCAGCCCTACGCTTGCACTGCACGCTCATACTCTGGCAAGGAACAAAGCTGGCCAGAAAGCCGCATGCCACTGGCGGTATTGGTCCGCGTCTATTTCCACACCAAAGCCATGGAGGAAGCTGTACATGCGACTCCCTATGCAGGCACAGGGTCTACAGTGGCATCTGGATGGTAGTGCTTGCACGTGGAATCATACTCAGGGAGAAGGAGTCATAGTTGCTATCATGGACACAGGTTTGTTCCACTTTTCTGTCGGGTGTAAGCTACATCAGGTGACACTGTCTGTTCCTGCATCTGCGGCCCCTGATAATTGCTGCGACATGTTCAAATAATATGGAAATTGGTGACGCCATTTAGAATGCTGGTACTGCACAGCAGGTAGCTGCGTAAGACCGTCCACTGTGAACGCAGGTTGCGATCTGAGTCATCCAGACCTGCTTCGCAATGCATGGACCAATCACAGGGAAATTCCTGGTAACGGGATTGATGACGATGGGAATGGGTTTGTGGACGATGTCATGGGATGGAACTTTGGAGCGCAGACTGCTGATGTGAGTGACACGGATGGCCACGGGACACATGTAGCTGCAATCGTGGCTGGCTCTGGTGTGATTATGTTCCTTACAATGTGGCATGAATTTAGGTCACTTCCCGGCAGGTGCTGAAAGCTTGGTGTGGACTTTGAAGTTGTACAGCAGATGTGTGGAGTTCCCGGCCGTCTACCTACATTGGTGTTCGTGCAGAGCGTACTTTCCGCTATCAGTATTCCACAGCTGCGCATGACCGCGCCCTCAAAATTCAAACCTGAGCAAGATGCTTTCAGCCAACTCTGCCCTCATGCACAAGACACTGCAATCAGGGGGGCAGGACCTGTGTTGATCAGGCTTTGACGTACTGCATATTCGAAGCCATTGCATCGCTCGCGGTGGCAGCTGCAGCCCATGGACTTGGTCTCTCGTGTTGAGCAGGTGCCTCGATGGTATCAGGAGTCGCTCCCCGAGCCAAGGTCATGTGCCTGAAGGTTCAGGACGATGAAGGGCTCCTCTTTGCTTCATACATCTTTGCAGCGTACCAGTACGCCATGGACATGGGCGCTCATCTGATTGTGAACTCATTCTCCAATACGTACTGGTCAGTCCCACAGAATCCACCAGGCATGTCAATCTCTGCTTTTATTGTGATCGAGTGCAGATGTGGTGGGCTGCCGCGATCACAGTACTATTCTCCACCCTGACCACTCGGATTGTTGTGATGAATCGCATTGCCCGCTTTCATGTGGTGTGCTTTACAAAAGCCAATCTCACCGTATGCAAGTGCACTGCTGGGCTTTGGGGTACCATTAGAAGGCCTCGCAAAACCACCATGAAGTGCCTGATCAGTCGAACATCCTTATTGTGCACACGCATCATATGAGTTTTTCGACCTATTGCAACATGATGTTTATCACAGCAGTGTTGGTGTAGAGGCCAAGCACTTCAGCCGTGAAGCAGCATTCGAGGACGCCACACGTGCGCTGGGACAGGCGGGGATACTCATCTTTGCAGCTGCTGGAAATGAGCAGGTTTGTTCACAGTGCTGTTGATCGCAAGTGGCTTGGCTGTGGAACGGCCACTTGGCGCTGTGGCAAGCCAGGCTACAACGAGTGGCATTTGATACATGCCATGAGCTACAACAAGTTGTCCTCAAAATGTAGTATTCATCAGCTCCTGTTGAGCCTTGCATCAGTGCCATATAAAATCTGGTGTGGTGCCAAGTTGACCAGAGCTGCTACGACCTGCAGGTCAACAACGATGCCCTTGAGATGTCAGGGTACCCCAACCTCCCAACCAACCTTGACATGGAGCATGTGGTATCTGTTGCAGCCACGGCGGCTGACCTATCCCGCTGGTCTGATGGCGACCCGTTCTCCATGTCAGAGGTGCCTGGTAGCAATTTCGGAGCAAACACAGTCGACATTGGTGCCCCAGGAGTCAATATCATCAGTGCCCAGGCAAGTGCTAGAGCTGGAAAGGGGTTGGAGGGCCGGTGCGCATGTCTGTATCATGGCTGACTCCACACTACCACAGCACAGGCAAATGTGCTCCTGCCCATGGCATTCTACTCGCCAATCAACAGGATCTCCACAAGCACCCTCTAGGCTATAGCAGAGACTCACTCCCATCTGCCCACAGGACTGGCACCTCCATGGCAGCTCCGTTCGCAGCTGGCTTTGCTGCTCTGCTGCTCTCCCACCTAGCACGTGAAGACTATAAGCTCTATGGGCGTGGCCTTGAAGTGAAGGACGCTCTGGCGTCTGTTTCATCCCTGTCCGGGCCGTTGGCGTCTTCTGGAATTGTGTACTGGGGCCAGCAGACATCGCCAAATGCAGTGCTGGACTGGGGACTGACTTGTCAGTATGTAAGCGACGGACAAGAGAGGACTCCTGACTTCTCGCTCACAGGACAGTCAGGAGATCGACCTCGCTTTGATGATGTTGGGTCTTACGTGCCCCGATCTGCTGGAACAGCTAGAACATCGAGCATCCTGGTGGAATTCTTCCGGTCTGCAGGCAGTAACACGCCCCAATTCTACGTGTCCGACCTTGCCCCACAGCCTGACTTTGCTAGGGCTGTGTCCAGAGGCATTGACTTTGGGCCTGCAACTGGAGGTGCGGCTCGTGCTGCACATGGATAATCTCTCTCATTGCAAGAGGTCTGCCAGATAATTTGTAGATTCTGCCTACAGGCCGATGGTCCAGGAACCTCTTGGATTGCAAGATGAACGCTCGATTCCAGAAGAAACCCCTGTTGCCATTAGACTGATGATGTCATGCAGGGTTAGAGGGGGTTTTGGAGAAAGTTGATGCCAATTACGACAAGTTTCGACGTGACTTTGCTGTGCGGGTAGAGGGTGTGCTGGATCTACCACCCGGCAACACAAGCCTGCGAATCAGCTGTCCTGGGGATGGGGGCCTCTTCCTGGGATCAGAGCTTGTCTTCTCCTCGTCTGCGGTACCAGGTCCTGCTGCAATGGTCTGTTTCTATCATCCTGACCCCCTTTGTACACTTTAAGCTCAAGCTGGGTCCTTGGCTACATGTCTTCGTTTAGACATGCAGTTTCGGCAAATCGGTGGCCCGACTGTTGTGCAGGGACACATTGTTGATGTCGACAAAGCAACAGGGCTGGAGGTGACAGCTGTCTGTATCTTCAAAGACCCAAAGACGTATATGCAGCTGGAAAGTGCAACCCATGGCCCAGATGGCAACTCCACAGTGCTTGACTTTGCAGTTGTTGACGAGCGACAGCTCAGTCGCCAGATCAGCGTCAAAGAGTATGGCAATGAGCGAGTATTTATGTCTCACAAGAAAGGCCTGGGAAGTGAGTCCATAATCATATACTGTACATAAACATAGATTCGATTTGACCTGCTTGCAATTGACCAACCTCTTTGTGTCTCTCTAACACTTAGGCACTGTCCAGGTAGTGCTGAGCTTTCTTCGATCAATTCTGCCGGCTATGGCGTTCTCATGAAAGCATATAAACCACTCTCACCTGTGGAAACTACAGCGATAGACTGGACTGACACACAGACTACATTTATGGACATATTGGAGGATGGGTTCCAAGGCCTAAGTGAAGAATCTGGCACCGCCTGGGGAGGGCTTGCTGCTCCAATTGTGGCCGAGTTAAGTGGCATTATCGTCTTCCCCAGCCAAGGAGACTACATTCTGGCTTTGTCATGTGACGGCTGGTGCAACCTGTCTTTGTATGGTTCTCTACTCGCTGAGAGCAAACTGAACGAAGGCTTTGATGAGACTTCACGATGCACGGTACAAGTAGGCAAAGCTGGGCCATTTCCATATCGCATCCTATACTATCAAAGCAGGGGCAGACTTGGCATGAGGCTACGGTGGTCCTTGTCCGGCGATGTGTTTGAATCCGTACCCCCAAACCGCTTGTTTACAGATGCGCATATGGAGTATGCTAGCTCCGGCAAATTGCTGACTGGATCTATAGCAGGCGCGCTTCTCTCTGGTGCCGGAAGCGCACCTCTGCGATGTGCCCCTGAGCAGTGCTCTCAGAAGGCCTGATACACAGCTCCAATCCAGTGGACCCCTGGGCTTGCAGCTGTCATGGCACCTGCCATCGCGCAACTGCCAGACCTTGATATGTGTCCGAGAGCTCCCCTTTGCAGGGCTCCGCTTGGACTTTTGGAGGTCCGGGGAGTCCATCGGGGCATCGAAGCCACTGGTCACCAACAGGATGGAGCCTGGATTTAATCTTACTTTCGCGCTTCAAGATCTGTACCCAAACATCTCGTTGGCCACCGAATATGCGATGCAGCTTCATGGATACATGGCCCTTCCCAACGGAACCACGAGCTTGCAGATCGTCCATGCTGCAGGGCAGGCGACAGTGCACATTGGCCACTGCCTGTTCCAGGTCAGTGACGCCTCTGGCAGTGGACCGCCCACCCTCAGCCGTGGCAAAAACACAATTCTTCCGAACCTAATGCATGGCAGGCTGTACCATGTCCAGGTCACCCTCACGTGCGCAGTCTCGACATTGCGCATGGCGCAGCGCCCAAGCCTGCACTGGCCGTTGGCTGCCTTGCTCACCATGTGCACTGCAGCTGACCAGCACAATATGCAGTGCATGCTGCGCTCAAATGGCCTCTTGCCGGACAATGTGTGTGTTGCTTCAGGCGTGTAAGGGGGAATGAAGAGGTCAAACTCTTGATCGGCAGGCTGGCGTCAGATGGTGCAGTACTGACACAACCACTTGTGATCAGCGAAGGTGCCCGCGCAGACATCCGGGTCAGGAGCCAGACGCACGACCCGGTACACATCGGAGACCCAGGAGGGCTCTGGATCCTGTACAAACCTCAAGGTGTGCTGCTGTGTGTGGCAGTGATGCGGCTGTACCCATTCATCAGCCAGGGATGTTGAGGGACTCCGTGTGCTGGGACCCCAGCTGTGCGTGTGCAGATAACGAGTTCAATACGACCATCACAAATTTGCTTGATGACTCGGCCAGACTATCCTGGGCAGCCAGCTTGCACACTGCAGATGCTGGCATTGCCCTGGACCACCCACTAACTTTCAATCTGTCGGCTGGAACAGATCGAATCGTTCAGTTCACAAGCTTCTATCACGCCAAGGAATCAGGTAATGATTTTTCCAAAGGTTTTGTATTCTTGCATCGTCATTGCTGATCTTCGATTGTGTGTAAATGATGCTGGACAAGTTCAGTTCTGACTTTGCCACAGTGGAGGCTGCTGTCCATAAAAACTGTCTGCATGTACTTTTCATGTGCATAGCCCATTCATAGCATCAGTAGTCCGAAGCTGGGTCGTTGTGCAGGAGTGCACGGGCTAGGGCTGTATTGCTACGAAGGAGATGGGATTCATGTGACACTTGCAGGCGTGACCTTAGTACAGTCACAGGCATGCCAACCGAGGGTCTACAATGGTGTTGTGTACAACATAATCCCAATCTACCTATTGGAAGGATACTACGCTTTTCAGTACTCGATACGCACCACGCACTCTATGGCTTACCTCATGGCTGAAGTTCTGCCTCACAGCGTTGCTGCCCAGCCCCAGGGCCTCCTGTCTGCCGTCTCCCGCAGCCTGTACCTGCCTGCGTCGCTGGGTCCTGTGGTTGGAGACACTGAGCGATATGCAGGAACCCTTGCAACCAATGAAACAGTGTCTGTTGTCCACCTGTGATGCGTTTCTAGAGACACATGGACTGTGGAACCTGGACAGTTGTCCGGGCGGTCATGCCGGTGGGCAACGTCCGGGGCAAGTTTTGGAAACAATGGATGCTATGACAGCATGTAAACGTTTTTTGTGCAGTACAGCTCACCGTCGCAGACTGCACGGCATCGATGGTCAGCTGGAGAGGCAGGATGATCTCAGCATGTTTTCTGTGCATGGGATTGCACATTTCATTCCTTATGCTTCCAATACTCGAGTGCTGCCATTGTCGAATCAATCGCACGCAAGTCAGGGTGTCTCCACCTGTGTCACTGATGCAATGAATTGTGTTTCCATCACACCGCTGACATGTTGCACACATAGTACCTGGTCCCACGGACAACGACCCACCTGTATACGAGATATCGGCATGTGCATCGGCTGCCGCGAGTTGACAACAGCTATGTCGTTGCATGGGTCTGGCGTGATCACGGCACCAATGCCTGGACTGCTGCTGAGATTTTTCATGTTGAGGCCTTTTTGCCAAGCAGTACATGTGGCTGCTGAGACACCTGAGCCAGGTGAGTGGGGAGAAGAAGATGTCAGTAGAAGCACAATACGAACTCACAGCATAGTGAGTGTATGTGGATGCGGACACGTATCACAGCAATATTAACTAAAATCGCGTGGCCGCTGCTACTACATCTTCCGATAGAATTCTGTGCTTGCTGCTAACAAGAAGCATTGCCAGCGCATGCAATGCGCTCAGTTGATCCTCGAGACATCGCGGTAGCATCTGATCACGTGGTGCCGTGCGTACATGCAGTGCTCGTGAACACGATGGCTCTGCTGGGGAGGTCGCGAACTCAAAGTTCTGACAGACAGACCTTATACAAACACAGCTGACGTTTGCAATACTCGGAGGCGTGTAGAGCAGCGATACGTCCTCCAATTCTCCCCGAGCTCTCGCTGTTCACACCGACTGTGTCCCGTACACGCACGACTCACATACGAGCGTCTACGGCAAGTACTGGGCACACGACGAGATCATCAGTTTGTAACTTGCTTTCTGTTTACTTCGCTCACATAGGTCAGGTGTCGTCACGATGGAGCAGCAACGAAGCTTGTCGCTCAAGCAATTGAGCTCAGTCTCATTCTTGAAACGTGCGCACCAATGCTATCAATGCAACTTTCGCATGTTGTAGGTGCAAGTTCATGACGTGGGCTGTTTGATCATATGTTATTGAGCAACTTCATTGCGAGCTGCTCGGTGTGCGGCAAGCAGTCGAGTGCTGGGGGTCGAATGTGCAGCGCCAGAAATTTTGCAACCCCGATCTACAGAACCCCGTAGCTCCAAAGCAGGGACTTTCTGTTCGCGTCACGGACCACTTCGATGATCAGTTGTTCACGGCCGATGTGTCAGCCTACTTCACAGTACAGCCTTAACTGCTCATGCTGCTGAATGCCAACGTGCAGGGGACTACATGAACACGTATGCGTGCCCACAGATGACTGTTATGGATCGATGCGCTCCAAGGGTGCAGCAGCAAGCTATTCAGCCTAGACGTTCAGGCTTTTTGTCCCCGCTGTTGCTCAGTAATCGCTCTGTTGCGGCCTTTAGCACAGCGGAGCCGCCAAAGCCCACCATGAGTGAGATTTGGAACAAAGCAAGCAAGCGAGCCTTGGGTGGTGGAATTCCTGGTGCTGGTACGGCCGTGTTACAAGCTGTCCCTCATGCATGCATTCGATGCCCCCCTAAGTGAAGATCCTCTGCGAGATGATCTCGGTGCAGTTCCACAAACACCTATCTCACTTCTTCCGATTTGCAGTGGCCATGGTCATCCAAGTGTTCGCCCTAATGTGCGAAACTTCCACTTGTGTGCACCGGCGGGGCATGACTGCACCCACATGCCTGGTCCACGCCATGCCACCATCTTGGGCCAATGTGCAGGTGGATGCGCACCACAATCAACTATCAGTATCGCCATGGTGGCTCCATGATGGGAACGTTTGCTAAGCTGTATAAGGAAGGAGGCATCCCGCGATTCTACCGTGGCCTTTTGCCGGCGCTGGTTCAGGTTGGTAGCCACTCAAAGCTCAGTGTTCCGCCTGCTTGATTCCAAAATGTTCAGAACGGTCTCAGCGCCAGGTTGCCTCGGTGATTCTCATGCTGGTTGCTGGTGGTGGTCACTGGATTTCTAAGATCAGCAGTAATGTCACCCTGCGTGACCATTACGCAAGCGCAGTTCTGCCGGGAGTGAGCTGTTTGATCAGCTGGGTTCATGCAGGGCCCCCTCTCCCGCTTTGGTGACACTGCCACCAACGAGGGCGTTTTAAGCGTCATGAAGGTGCGCTGGCCTCGCCAAAGGTGCACGAGCCGTGCCCACACTGACCACAGCCTGCTTGTTTCTAGCCATCCCGGACATCCTGGCAGCCACTGCTGCTATCACACCTGGCGTGTGCCTGAGTGTTCAGAAGTGTGCAGAGCTTGGACAGCACGAAGAACCTGCCCATCTGGATCCAGACGCTGGCAGCCTCGGTTGGCGCTGGCTCCTTCCGCATCGTGCTCATGCCTGTCGATGCTCTCAAGACCACTCTGCAGGTCGAGGGTGCACAAGGCATCAAGGTGCTCGGCAGCAAGATTGCTGCTGGTGGCCCACTCGTGCTGTGGCATGGTGCCCTGGCCGCCTCAACAGCCACGTGCGCCCTCCATTCCCCATGGTTTGCCTTGCGATGTCACATGATTTATCAAAATCATGCCTGGGGCTGCGGCCTGGCAGGGCACAAGAGTTGGGCTTGGTAGCTCGCAACGCAGCTTTCATGCCTGGGCAAATGGTGATCATTGCTATCAGCTGTGCAGCTTTGTGGGCCACTACCCGTGGTTTGTGACCCGCAACTACATGGAGGAGATGCTGCCGAAGTACGATGACCTGCCTCGCAAGCTGTTGCGTGCTGCCGTCATCGGGTTCACAGCCAGTGCTGTGTCTGACACATGTTCCAACTCAATCCGCGTTATCAAGACCACCAAGCAGACTCACACCGAGCCAATTACCTACCCTAAGGCACTCCAGGTTTGCAGCCCCATGCTGTTTTACTTCGTTCAATGTCACTGGAAGTGCTGAATGTAGACCTGAAGCATCATCAATGCATGTGTCTTGACGTCTGATCAGGAACGAAGCAAACAGTGTACCTCCCATGCATTCATGGGACCAAGGCAAGCGCAAAGCAAAACTTGCACGCACCAAGCGCCTCGCCAAGTCATCCTACTGTATTAGTGAATGCAGATGGTGTTGGCAAAGGATGGAGTCAGTGGCCTGATGTTCCGAGGGCTCGGTACAAAGATCATTTCAAATGGTATGCAAGGTCTCCTCTTCAACGTGCTCTGGCGCATGGGAATGGACTACTATGCAAAGCTCGAGAAGGAGCGTGAGGATGCCGGCAAGTAGGGTTGTGATCTCCGTAGCTAGCAGTGCTGTTGCTGCTGAACGTTTGAGTAATTTAGTGCAAGGAGTAATTTGGGATCAGTTTGTCCCCACCAAGGCTCGGACCACATGCACCTCGAGGTTGATCAGCACGGTCCATGTAACTCAATGAAGGTTCGTGAGAGTGACCAGACCTTCACGTCTCAAGTGCACTGATCAAGTACACTGAGCTCCTGCCATGAACATGCCAGGCTGCAGCCATACACATAAATTCAACCACTGGAACATAGCAATTCAATGACCTACCCAATGTTGCATCATCAAACAGTGCATAGAAACTCGAGAGCACCTACAAATGCTGCTATCTATGATTCATCGGCAGCGTGGCCAGCTTCGGACGTTCCATCCGTAGGAGATCCGAATACTTTGGCAGAGCTTGGTAGAGACACTCTTCCTTCGCTGCAAAATCAGTGAACCCTTCAGGGATGCTGAGGTCGTGTCAGCACGAAATGTGTTCAGTGACTTTCGAGCATCAACAGCAGGATAAAGCTACTCATCATCAAGCGCACCTGCATGCTCTATGAGCGACCGCCATGGGCGGCTGCTTACCAGACTCTCCACATGGCCGACCACCCACAGCGACCGGCGGGCCCGAGTCAGGCCCACATTCATGCGGCGCACGTCCTGCAGGAAGCCGACCCCACTCGCGCCACTGCTGCTGCCGCTCCCGCCGTGCCAGGGCGCTCGGACGCAGGAGAGCAGCACGACGTCGGCCTCGCGGCCCTGGAATGCATCGATGGTGGCCACCTCCACCAGCGAAGCTGCTGCAGGCTTCCGGAGATCGGAACGCAGCCGCTGCTTGATGAACGTCACCTGCACAGAATTGTCACACATGCATGGCCATGCTGGCACCACTGCGATGCGCCCCTCACCCACGTCCGCGCTACCAGCAGCAATCCTGCGCGGGGACGGCTTGAATGTGCGGGGTACGCCAGGTGTGGTGGTGCTCGAATACTGTGACCTCCGTGACCTGAGCAAAGATGTAGCCATGCAAACCATACTGCCACACGCTTGTATGAGACACGTCAGGAGGCTAAGATCTTCAAGCCACCTTGATCTAGCTCGACCGGGCAAGGACATTCATGAACATGAACCCTCCAGGAGTATGCCAGGTACGCAGCACACCACACGTAGTCGGCGGTACACAGGCACACTGCCACCTCTTGTCCGTGCGGTATCTCATGATACATCCCACACTGCCGCCGCGGCCCGACTCTACACGCCATGACGCTGCCGATACACAAATTCACGACGCGGAAGGGGTGGAGGCGGGCCTGGGACTTGTATGCGGCGATGACGGCGACGGTGCCCACGGCGTCGGGCTCGTGGTGGTGGAAAACAAAGTTGAGCAGGGTGAAGATGAGCTTGACCTCCTCGTGGTTCATCAGCGACTGGCTGCGCCCACCGCGCTCCTGCCGGCCGCGCTCCACATCAAAGAAGGCCAGCGGCCCCAGGCACGCCTGCACTCACTCCCTCGCTGCGGCCCTGGCAGGCAACCCTGAGATATCAGCCTCACAACAAACGCCCATGGCAGCCAAGGGCGCCGGTACGAAATGCAGGGTTCTCACCAAGGCAGCACCATCAAACCAAGCAGCAACGTAGCCGTGCTGTGGTGAATCACAAACAATGTACAGCGCGACGGCAGCGTGTGCGGCGCAAGGCAATGCATTGTAGCTGCGGCGGTGAACAGCCCACACGGGCGCACCTTTGCGTGGAAGGCCGCGCGCTTGCCGTCGGCGGAGGTGCCATCGAGCAGGTCGGAATCGTAGAAAAAGGCGCTCGGGAATGCTGAGATGGCAGGATGCATTCTGTACTGGAAACGCAGCAGCGTTGCGTCTGCGCCGCCGCGTTGTAGTCGCTCAAACAGGCTCTGCGACAGCCCGGCGCATGCAGCCTTCGACAGCACCGTCGGCGGCAGCTGCTGTGGATCCCCCACCAGCACCAGCTGCCCCTGCAGCAACCTGGCCGTTAGCTATGGCACAATCCATGCTGAGCGCCGTGGTGTGTGCTGACACAAGAAGGTTCACAGATGACCAACTCTAGCTTGCGCCGCAGGAATAGCTCACGGAAAGCTGATTTGCCAACTCACATTGAAACGATGGCGACCGCAGCTGCAACACCAGAGGTCACATAAGACATTGTGCAACTCAAGATAAGCTCGCACATACCCCAAGCGAAACCACGGCTTTGGGATCCCGAGTTCTGCGCAGTGCCCACCTCGTAGCAGCGTCTCAGCCAGGACAAACACATGGCTGGAGAGCTCACCTTGACAGGGTCCAGTAGGTGCATGGGGATGAGCGTCGCAGGCTCGATCGCCTGCGCGGCCTCATCAATGATGACTGCATCAAACCGTAGCACGGAGTCCCGCGCTGCGCCGCGGCCGCCAGAGGCCAACAGCGCCGGCAGGTCCCCCCCAGCTGCCGACAGCGTCGCGACCACCACCTCAGCGCAGCGCAGCACGGAGCGCCGTTCGTCGCGCGTCGCGCGCGCCATACGTGTTGCGGGCGCCTCGCTGGAGTTGGAGATGCGTGCCTCGAGCAGGTTGCGTTGCGCGTCAAGCTTCTCCAGCTCCTCCAGGGCCTCTGCACTGCGTCTCAGATTTCCCGGTTATCATGCTTGGTTTTTGCGGATGGTCCATGTAGGCCCGGGTGTGGAAGGGTGCATGCTGTTGTGTACCCTGTTGCACTGTAGATTCCGCAAGCATGAGTCTGCAACTGGGGCAACAGCGTCCGGCGCGAGCACGACCTGCGTGCAGGCTCGGTTCTGATGTTGTGCAACAGCATTCCACGTTGCAGGTTTTGCGATCTCGAGTCACAAGCTGATGAGGGTGCAGAAGCTGCTCCAGGCAGCACCCTGGCATGATGCAAGGCCACAGCTTTAGTTGGGAACATGCAGGCATTACAAGCCAAAAGGTGGTAGGCGCGCACTAGACTTGCCCTGTCTGAGCTTGGAGATCTTGGTCACAACTGCAAGCAGCTGAGCCCGCAGCCGCGATACCTCCGATCCCCCCGCTGTAGCATCTTTTCCTGGCACGAGGCCGTCCACAACGTGATCGATGTGGAACTGCAGCGCTGCCGGGTGTGCGCTCTCGAAGCTGCCGAGCCGCAGCATGGACACAGCGCGCGTGGCGTGCGTGCCGGTGGCAAGACCGCGAGCGCTGAGGCGGCTGAGCAGCTCGTCGATGGCAGCGTTGGACTGCGCGCATACGAGCACGCGCCGCGCAGGCACGCTGTTTGCGCGTAGGCCCTGGCCGATGGCCGCGGCGGGCCGCTCGGCGACGGCCCCGCGCTTGAAGGTGTTGCCGTGCAGCATGCATGCGATGATGCCGCAGATGACGGAAGTCTTACCGGTGCCGGGCGGGCCCTGGATGAGCGACATCTTGACGGATGTCTTCTGGTGGAAGCACGCCCGGCGGATCGCCTGCATGCCTGGCTTTGGCTCCACAAATGAAGCATCGAAGCAGTAGACACTTACACAACGCATGTGCACATCAGTCCACTCACCGGACTGGTTTGTATCACATATCACGCACTGACACATGAGCCTGGCTAGGGGCTCCAGAACAGGCGATGCATTCGTCGGTGTCAATGCACAGTATCTTGAACACCTCTGCAAGATACTGCGCAAAACAAAATGCTCAGTCATCAAATAAACACAGGAGCTATCAGTCTTGCATGTCCCACGAACTGTGGTGCGACAACACGAATGGACGTCGCTGCGGGGGCAGCGATGCAAGAGGTGGGGCCCCTCAAGGGGGCGCACCTCCCGCTGGGTGTCGTTGAAGGAGTCTGCGAGGTAGCCTGACAGGCCGCGGGGCAGCCTGTCCTGCGACTGCAGCTGCTGCACCTCCTGCGCGTCTGGCGCTGTCGGCTGCAGCAGGGACTGCAGGAGCGGGCGGGGCAGGCTGTGGATGTTCACGAGCGCCCGCACCTCCCGCAGGTGCGGCACGACGGACAGCAGGTGCGTCAGCGACAGCTGCGAGCCCTTGCGGATGACCTTGTGCATGGAGTGCAGGTCCATGCTGTTATTCTTGAACCTGCGCACGATTCAGGCTAGGTCACAAGACCCAGAGCCGCGATACAGATGCCGCTCCTGGTGCCTGATTCGACATGGTGCTGTGTCGCGGATCCAGCACATCGTCATAGCACCTCACAGCTACAAGGACGCGCACTGCTGGTGCTGTTTTGCGTTGCTTGCTAGGGAATGCATTGTTGCATCGAGCATGCCTCAGTGCACAGGAGCTGACATAAATGCATAAACGCAGGCGGCATGGGGCATGGGCACAGGCACACTGAAGCGGCAGCCAGCAGCAAGCAAAGGAAGGCCTGTAGGCGTGGAAAGGGCGCACGATTTCAGATTTATGTGAAACGTGACAGTGGGGGAGCGCTGCTCAGGTGACATGTCGCTTTTGACAACGAGGCCCAGCCGGCTGTTGTCATTCCGCCATTCCCCTTCCTCGCCCCTGGCGCCGTTGCCCACCCGCACTGCCACGAGGTCCTCCTTCCTAAGCATACCCTGCATGTGGCTTTACTTTGATGTCACCATCGTGCATTTCCCCAAAGCGCAGTCTCTACACAGGTGGAGCCCAACACACTCTGGCATTGATATATGCATTCCGCCAGCCTGCACCTGTCAAGCACTGGGACCTGGTAAGTGACCAGAAGGACAGTCCAAATTCAGAAATGCAAAGAAGGCAATGGTGCAGTTACCTGGACGGAGTTGGAGGACGAGACAGCTGCTGCGACCTCCCAGAACTCATCTCTGCGGAGGACGCTAACAATGGAGCAGCTGACACTGGACATCGTGGCACCTTCAGCTATGCTGCCCGACACCTGAGCCTGGATCTCAAGCATGAGCAGGTGTTCGAAGCTCTCAACATACTTCTTCAGGCGTGTGAAGGACGACGGCAGCTTCTTGATGACCGCCGTGGAACTGTGCCACAGCCGTGAGTCAGTGTTGGCCAGCTAGCTGCCCCGTGCCCAAGCTGCCCCGCGCCTAACACCCCGGCAGCAGACCCCAGGGCAGCACACGATTCTACAGCTGGAGGCTTAATGCTTCGGAGGCATGTCCAAGACATACTGTGTACTGGGGTCGATTGGCGTCCCTGACGGCCTTAGCACACGAGAAAAACAGTGACAAAAAGTACCTGGTGAATTCCTGCACATCTGAAGACAGGAGCTGCTGCGTGAAGCTCTTCTCAGAGGAACTGTGCGTGAGGTCTGTCTTGGGGGCGGCTGGCTTGGTAGCAACTGCAGCCGCCCGGGCGCCAGCCGCTCGGCCGCCTAACGTGGGCAGCGGCGCGAGCCTGATCTTCTTGCTAGACTCATTTGCAGCCTTCAGCGCCTGCGCCGTCTTCTCAATGAGCTGGGTAGACAGCACAGGAGGCGGTGGTGCAGGGGGTGGCGGCGGCTGGGGCGGCGGCTTCACGGGCCGCGGAGGTGGTGGCCGCGCAGCCGCAACCCCCCGCGCGCCCCCTGCTGCCCTGCTGCCTACAGTCCGTGACACCCCGCCATGAGATATCGGCGGTGGCGGCCGCTCACGCGGCTTGCGCCTCTTGTACAACGGCATATCCTCCTCGTCGGACCCCTTGGCTTTGTCTCCATCACTGTCCGAATCGACTGTGCCATTCACGATGTCCCGGAGCCGTGGCCGCCGCTGCTGCTTGCTCGCCGCCGCTGTCACGACGCTACGGGGCGGACGAACAGGCGCCACCAGAGAGCCGGCAGCAGGACCACGACTGACAGCGGCGGCCCCAGCAGTGGCTGATGGGTGCGTGTGGACCCCAGCGCGGGCCTCTGCTGCCGCGGCCGCAGCACGCCGCGGCGCTGGCGGCTGCTTCAAGCCTGCACGCTCATACAGCGTGGCCACAGGCACACGCGTCTGCTTCGGCGCGGGCGCTGCGTCCTTGGCATGCTGTGCGCCACCTGTGCGGCTGAAAGCTAGCGGCTGCACGCCCTGCCCTTTGATCGGCACCACCCCAACCTCCGCCTGCGGTTGCTCGACTGCAGGTGCTTTCTGCATGCGCGCCTGTGCCCGCTGCCAGGCGGACAGCAGCGGTGACGTGCTGACCCCCTTGCTGTTCGACCCCGCCTTGCGCTCTGGCGTGCGCAGCGCCGCTGCCAGCGTCCGCCCGCCAGCCGTGGGCGGCTTTGTCGGCGTCGTGAGGTCGATGATACTCTTGCGCGGCAGGTCCTTGATCGCATTCGTGACCCGCACCTGCGCAACACGGTCAGGCGCAGCGGAGCCGAGGAGGTGGCTGAGATGGTCTTTGACCGCCTCCGCCACGCCCTCAGCCTGCACAACCTGCACCGCCGCCGCCTCCACCTCACCCCCCCAAGGCGCGGGAGCTGGTAGCTCCCCCGTGACTGCCATCAACCCTGCCTCCCAAACCTCCGCCAGATCCGCGGTGATACGCGGCCGCACCGTTCGCACCGCGAGGAATGGCTCCAGGAACGCGAGTCCGGCCTGAGCCTCTCCCGGAGTGGAGTCTTCCGTAACCGCCACGTGCTTGTGCGCCACCCACAGCACCGCCAGGGTGCGCACGGCGGCAGTGAGCACCGCATCCAGCTCACGCGGGTACAGGGTGCCATACGACGCGCCCCCCGCCGCGCGCAGGTCGTTCACGCACGTGGCCAACATGTGCAGCGCCGTGTCCCAGCCAGTGTCTGCGACCCCAGCCAGCTGCGGCTCTCGCGCTTCGGCCCCTGCTGAGCACAGCGCAGCGCAGAGCTCAAGCGTAGCAATGGCCGGCGCAGCGGCAGAGCACAGCTGCTGGACGGTCGCACCGCATGTCCCTTGGAGCTGCGATGACACCGCCTCAATGAGGGCTGTGGCTGTGTGGGGGCTCTGCAGCAGTAGAGTGAGAGAGGCAGAGAGTGGCTGACCGCTATCCGCAGCGCCCACGCTGCACAGCGCCTGATGTGCGGCGTCGCGCAGGGCGCTGTTCATGCTGCACTGCAGCGCTAGCAGGTCTGTCAAAGCGGCAGCTGCCGGTGCATCGTCGGCGGAGGCAGGCGGGCCGGGGCTGAGCAGCAGCGCGCGGAGGGGCTCCGGGGACATGGGGATGCTGCCGAGCAGCTGCAGCAATGCGGCCTGGAGCTGTGCTGCGAGCTGGTGGCCCTGCGTGTACTCCTGCCGCGAGCGCGCAGCCACAAAGTTCCCGCCAGAGACGCGGGAGGGCACGACAGTGAGGACGGTGTGCGAGGGTCGCGCGGCAAGCGTGGTGTGCAAGGCAGGCGCAGCCGCCGCAGCCAGGCACAGGCCGGCCTGTGTGCCCCAGGAGGTGGCTGCAAGGAGCGGGAGCAGCTCCCACAGCGCGGGGCACACAGCGTGGCTGGGCCGCGGGTGCGCGAGCATCTGGAGCTCAGCCGGGACCGCGATGGGGTTGTTGCACGCATAGAGCACGTGTTGAAAGTCTGCCTGCAGCGCGCAGCAGCCTGTCTGGGAGCGCTTGAGCAGGGGGCTATGTTCTGGATGCCAGTGGATCAGAGGGGTGCAGATTCCTCATTGCGGCGGGGGGATCGGGGACAGCCCATGACGGATGCCTGACAGGATGCAGTTCCAGACACGAATATGACAATGCATGTGGCTATACGGGGAGGATCGCACCCACGCAATGGCCAGCAGCAGCCTCTGTGGACGGTAGCCAGACGGGGCGTGCGCATGGGGCAGTGCGCCACGCAGGAAGTCAAGGAAGGCGGCAGCAAACGCCGCGACGCACACGCGGTGCTGCGCCAGCCACAGCAGCACCTGCCACGCGCCGCGCTGCACGGTCTGCACGAGCTGACGCTGCACCTCCGGCGGCACGTCCCGCTGCAGTGTGACGCCGCGGCAGACGCGCGTCAGCAGCGCGTACACCTTCTCATACACCACCGCCTCTTGCTCTGGCACGATGCTACCTGCACCCGCTGCCTTCGCGTTGCACGCGCACGCACGTCTGGGCTGTAGCTGCGGCTGGCAGAAGGGGTTGCTGATCAAACTTGCACAGCCAGAGTGATCCTGTGATTCACAACTGCTTCATACAGTGGTGAAGGCTCCAGCCACGGTGGACTGCTGCTCCCCCATGCTGTATCTCAGGTCCAAGTGGCGTTGATCATGCAGATTGTTCCGCCACAACAATCATCTGGTAATGACCTATCAATGCTTGCCCAATGCTCAAGTCCCTAGCTGTGCCTCTGTTGAAGGAGCATGAGTGGGTCCAAGTGTACAGCAACGACAACACGACCAGCGCCCCCAGCAAAGACATGGTGAGGCAGGAGTGGTAGCTGTAGTGGTGCAGTGCCGTAGATTGCGAGAGTGCGATGCACTGGCAGAACGTGGGAAGTGCCAAACGCAGGCAGGCACCAACACAAGTGTGGCACCTGGGCGTCAAGGCATGTAGGCTGCTGAGAGAGCGATGGTGTGGCACCTTCGGGGAGGGTGACGGACTCAGTAAGGGCCAGGAGGGCGCGGCAGGCAAGGTCGGTGAGCGGCACCGCATGCTCACGCAGGCGAGGCACCCCGTCCACCACCAGGTTGGCCGTCGCCGCGACTGTCCAGTCCATGCGGCTTGCATTCTCACCAGCCAAGCTCCAGAACAAGCCCCTCAGTCCCTGCACAAGGATCCAAGCAATGGCTGCCTCGGTGGAGTAACAAGCCCCAGAAACAGATGTGCTCAAGGACAAAAGGGTTCTGGCGACTGGTTGGGATTAGGCTGCGATCACGGTGTCGAATAACAGTGACAGAGGCGTTACAGCAATCACCGTTGCCACCGTGGTCATGGACATAATGTTCCACAGCAGCTTCAGTGCAGCAAAGCCTGTGAGTACTGCAGGTGCCCTGGTGTGTGCAGGTCAAATCGCAATTCACAGCAGCGTCTGAGCTGCGTCAACCTGAGCGTACCTGGAGGAGCAAGACGAGTGCCTGGAGGGCGTGGCAAGCACTGTCAGCATTGTAGGCTGGCCGGCAGATGGCCGAGACGCGCTGAATGACCAGCGACCGCATGTCCGGGTGGCGGCGGACGAGCGCATGCATGGCAGGAGGGTCACAGGCGGCGAGTAGCGTGGAGAGGCCTGCCAGTAGAAATGGCTCCTGCTGCTGGTATGCCTCCCGCCCCGGCAGCAGCTGGTACATGCCTTCAGATGTGCCGCAGGCGAGAGTCATGACCTGCATGTCATGCCGCCGATCTTGTGCCCCCCAGGCGGCAGTCGGGAGGACAGGGGGTACGTCGAGTGGGCATGGGCAGCCATGCTGCATGCTCCTCCTAGTCGTTTCTGGTGCAGGTTGACCTAGCTCTGTGAATTGGAAGACAACAAAGGCTGGAAGTATGAGACGCGCAAGCGGTGTGCGCCCACGACAGGTGCAGATGCCCGACAGGGCCTGAAGGATGCACCAAAGGCCTGTACCAAAGCTTATATGTGTCTGCTAGCTGGTCAGTGACATGGGCTTGTTGGTGCATCCAGGCGCCCCGAGCAGATCCACACAGGCACAATCCGCTGTTGCTGTAGAAGACTGCAGCCCTGCAAGCAATTCTAGCACCGCAGGGCGTGTCCGCAGACACAAACATCACTTATAGGCTATAAGTGATGTTACGGCAATGGTAACAGCCAGGTCTACTTTGCTTTGAATACAGCAATGGCACTCGGGGCCGGGGAGGGAGCTCGCGGGGCGCACCCAGGTGTCCAGGAGGGACCAGAAGTTGGGGATGCCGTCGACGTCCTCATGGCTGGTGAGCTTCGGCAGGCCGGCCAGCATGTGCGTCTGCACGAAGCCGCGCACACGGGCGTCGTGGTGCGCAGCAAGCACAAACATGCCCGGCAGGTGCTCGGCGACGTCCATGTCGCAATGCAGGTCCAGCATCGTGTGGATGAACGCGACCGCCTGGTCTGAGATCTCTGCATAGCAGCGTCCCATGGCAGGCAGGGACGTGGTGGGCCCAGTGCGCGTGCGCGAAGGCGGTGCGGCTGCACTGCTCAGCCCCTACACTGGTGCTGGGGGTCGTGGCTGCCCTGGCGGCGGTCGGAGCAACTGATGAAAACGATCATGCCTCTGTGACCCCAAGGCAGCGCACAATCACCGAGCATTGCCTACGGTGTGCCTGGCCGCCGCAGCGTTGTGCGTAGATCACATTGGAAACGCAGTCAGCGCTCAGATTGCACCAAGGGAGCCACACCAAGACACAGAGGTTCTGTTGGCGGATGAGTCACGATCGCATTGGTAGCTGTGATGGTGAAGCAAGACACGCAATGACGGCGCAAGAGCGCTAGTGGCATCATGCCTGAGATGAGGCCTGAAAACGTGCATTCTTACAGAAGCTCTCATGCTTGGCAAGTTTAGAGGAAGTGTGGGTCCAGGGCAAGCATTGAGCATTCGGTGTGCCATTCGTCTGCCTGGATGGCAGCTTGGCTGCGTCAAGGCATGGCAGAGATCTCTACAGGAGGTGGCACGCGCACTGCAGGACTCGAGTATGAGCAGGTGAGGCCTGACCTTGGTCTCCAAGTAGGCGCCAGACAGCGAGGACTTCGAGGAAGGCGAGCACTCCCTCCATGCTCAGCTGAGCCTCGCCTGCAGCTCCGGTGCGCAGGTCAGTGCAGGCGGTGTGCAGGCTGGCCTGCAGGCGCTGCACAGCTTGCAGCATCATCGCCTCTCCCATCACAGGAGAGTCCTGCTGCTCCATGATCTCCTGCATCTGGTGGAAGCCCGTGATGCAGAGGAGGCACGACGAGCAGCACCGGTGTACGCCCGGCCAGAGCGTGTCGCACAGATCCATGTCCAGCGCGGGGATCGCTCTGAGTAGTGCTCGTACGAGCGCCGGTACATCAGCATCACCTTCTGCACACCAGAAACACACGAAAGCTGTCAGTGTTACAAGGATAAATGCGCCGAGGCGGGCAGTACCGCGGAAGAAGCAAGCAGATCGAGTACAAACCCAGACACCCACACAACACACACAGAACTCACCACGCCCCCAGAAAGCGACGTCGCACACAGAACCTCAGACCGCTACACACCCACACCCACACCAACACCCACACACGCACACATACAGACACACACCACCCCACACAGCACCCCACACCACAATGCCTGTCCGCGCACGACAGAGCCGCGCCCGACGAGGCGCCGCCCGAGGCCGCCTTTCCGCGTGCCGCCTTTCCACGTGCCGCCCGACTGCCAGGGGCCTCCCCAGCCCCAAACCCAACCCCATCCCACCCCCAGACCCACAGCGCACCCTGCCAACCTGTCAGTGGCACAAGAACTCTCAGGAGATGTGGAGCCAGGGTAGACTCATGTGCGCCCAGCCAGCGTCTTGCAAAAATACGTTGCACAGGTTGATCTACCTTGATATGAAGTGAAGCGTAGTGATGCAAAGTCACGCTGACTCTCAGGCAGCTGACACCTGACACGACGGTTTAATTTGATGGAAGTCTCACCCTCACAGAACCAGTGCTCTTGCTTGGCCAGATGGCTTGCTGCATCCCGTGCCTGCTGCACTCACTTGCATTGGTGAGCTCAAGGCAGCCACTTTCTCCACTAGACAGAACAAGTACCTTGAATCTAGCACATTGCCACATTGTTGAGCGCACTTTGAGAGTTGGGTCGGATCTGAGCCCCTCCTTCAGGAGCGATGTGGCTGAGGTAGCCATTTACCGACTTGCACTCCCGGTGACTTTGCTGACAGGCTGCAACTTACATCACCACAAATTTTCTCAATACCAATAAAAAATCCCAGTAGGCGTCAGCTTGCGGGCGCTGTGGCTGCTTCGTTTTCGTATTGGATGCGGAGTGCGGCCTGTTATGTAGGCCAGTCGTGCCCACGAGACATGGTGTCGTCACACGCCAGGCAGATTCATGTCCACAAACTGCCACGAAGCTAGCCACCGTATCATCACGTTTTGCGACCGACGTTAAGGGTTGCAGAGATCCGCCACGCGTGCTACGCTATCCTGCTATGTATGCGATGGCATACTTGTTTGAAACAGGGCGTGCACGCATCGGTGGGACGCCAGAGGTCGTATGTAGGCAATTGTCACCATGTTCAGCACTGGTGGGCAATGACTGCGGTCATCTTGTGTCGTGACTGCATAACTTGGTCGCATCATCGTCGCATCGTAGATGCATCGGACCATGATCCGTCCGATCGCCGGACTCTGGTGCGCACGGTGCATGCTTCATATGAACGGGCGCCGGACCGGATCCTTTTGAACTGGAGCCAAGGCCGTTGAGCTTCCAGTCTCCAAGGAAGGTGGGTCTGAGAGTGCTGCGGGCATGCTTCACGAGCATTATCAACGCCACACGTGTTTCGTACTGAGGCGGGGGGAAGCTCGAGCGCATGCCAGGTGAGTGTTTATGGCGCACCGCATTAGCATCTATTGACTCCACTGATTACTATTCTTCAAGAGCACATGCATGCAGATGAACACGTCCGACAAGGCATGCGCACACGAGTCTTCTGTCATACAATCCCTGGATCGAGAAGGGCATAAAAGCCACTCCAGATTGCGACGTCGCCGGCGGTGCATGCATGGGCCAATCCCGGAGACCAAGTGCCGCGGGTGAACAGAACGCCCTCGCTGCTTGCTCGCCATCTTCTGTCGGTGCCCGCCATTTGTGTCTCAGATTCTGGCCGGCCTGCAGCTACATTGGCGGCAGCGCTGTCCGAAGTCGTTGTGTTGTGGCTGGGCCAGACTCGGCAGAGATCCCTCGCAATTGCGGGCGTGAGCTGTGTGTAGGGGTGACGCCACGTGGGGCCCACGGCCTACGATCATCTAATGCCTCCTCCACACGTGCGCAGGCTGAGCCCTAGCGCGTCACCCCTACACACAGCTCACGCCCGCGTACGCGGCGTGTTGGCGCCGGGCGGGGGCCGGGTGGCGATGTGCTTCGCCGCCTCGGCGGCGGGTGGGAACTCGCGTGCGTACATACGGCGCTGCTAGGAGCAGGAGATGGCGAAGACCAGTGCGCCAGGCTGCCCCCAGGCTGGCCGTTGGAGCGCATGGCTGCCCGATGTGCAGCCTCAGGCATGTACTGCAGGCACCGGAGCAAACTGTACCTCCATGTAAATTTCCCCGTTGCAAGTGTTGAACAAATTGTACTGCAAAAAGGTCGCTGGGAGGATTGTGCGGTCTCGCATGCAGACAGGGGACAAAAGGCCTGGGGTCACACAGTGCGCTCTTGAACTGTTGGGCCAAAGTAACGTTCCTGATGTGCACAGCGAGCAGAGCCTGGCAGCTGCTCTGACTAGGTGCTGACAAGCAGTGAATGAAACAAAATCAATCAAGCATCATGCGGTACCCACAATGGGCATTGGCCTCTGCACTCGGGGGCACGGAGATGACACAGCATGTAACACAGCATGTGTACTCTTGCCAGCATCTTTGGCAGGGCTTGACACACTGACAAGATCCCGAGCGGGTCACACTCCACAGTCTATGTTGCCTCCGGGAGGTGTACACCGGAGGACGAACCCGGAAGGACACTGCCCTCTGTCCACGCGGCGACACATGGTCCCATACATTGTCGCCGACAGCAGAACCCGACTGTGCTTCGTGGCGTCTTGGATTCATTGTGTGAGTAATGCTCTGTACAGGCGGGAGCCGTCCAAAATTTGGAGCGTGTCCTGGCTGTATGTGTGCAGCGCTGCGCACTGGTGTCCGGTACCGGGAACGGTGTATGGCGCATTCCCCAGTACAATTCAGACCCCTCTAGACATCTTGGGATATTCGTCATACACTGTTCCCAGTAATGGACATCAGTTCAAGGATCTTAGGTAGCTGCCACATTGGGCAGTGGACCCGGGCTGCGGCCAGCTGTAGCCTACTGGAGGCCATTCACATAATTGTGGGCATGCAGCAGGCCACATGATCCAGCCTGAATTGAGCACTATGATTGCGAGCAGATTTGGCACCTCAGTCCCTCATTGATGCGGTGTGACAACGCCGGCTCCAGCACTGGCGAAACCGTAGTGAGGTGTGTATGTTATATGTATCGGACGGCCCCACCGCCCTCCTACGATCCTGCAGTCAAATGATACATAGCGCCAAACGTACCGTTCCAGGTGTTGCAAAGAGTCCATGCAAGTATGCAAGGTCTCCGCAACATCTGCTGCAGGTTTTATAACGCCACGCATCACATCCAGGAATTCCACCGGTTCAGTAGCACCGGATGACTGAGCCTGCACTGTTTCAGCATCTGCTTTGTGCATGCATGACGGGTGTCCGACTATCTCAGACCAGAGGTAGAAAGCAGATTGCATCCATCGCACTGTTTAGCTTTGAGGAGGTACAAACCTTCTCAGCTCATGTGTCGCTCTTGTCGCGGGTCTGGTCGTAGGTGAAGCCTGCCGCGGGCACAGTTTGCAGGCGAAGTCGGGAGCTGGCCGAACTGCCTTTGTGTGGCACTCTGTGGCAAAGGATATAGAATCCCCAATTATCCATCTGCTGGACAAGTCTTCAATTGTACGGCATGCTTTAGGCTGGATGCTGCTCTACGGTCGCAGCCATCAGGGCATGCGTGCATTGTAAACAGCAATATATGACGACGGTCACCAACCAGTGTGCTTCAGAACGCTCGCTCTGAACTATCTCAAGGAGATGGTAAGGGGGCAGAAACACCAGCATGGTACCATGCACGTTTACAAGGCACATCTCCTGGGTGATCTGCCAACTAGCCCAGGAAATGTTACCTCCACAGCTCCCACATCAGAGACCTGCGAGGCTGAATCAGTCATATACTCTGACCTGATGCGGAATGCACCGTACAGTGCTTTAGCAGGGTTGTCACCGCAGCAACGAGCTGCGTGGCAACATGCTCAGGCACTGCGTGTGATGCGGAAGGAAGCTGCTGAGGAACACAGTCAAGCGGTGGTAGCGCTCAAGTGAATGCACTGGCAATTTGACTTTATGGCGCACGCCTGCAGTGTTCTGTAGCCGCAAGTTCAGGCTTTGCAGGATGCAATAAAGCAAGCCAAGTTACGCCAAGAGCTGGCAGATGACCAAATGCTACAGGATGTATTTGCTGGAATGACAAGGGACAAGGGCATTACAAAGGACTGCTGCGACACGATTGCCATGCAGCACAAAGTGAAGCTTAAGAAACGGACACGGTTGTACGGTGACTGGAAAGCATGCGTCCATGATAAAATTCAAAAGCGAATTAGGGATGCCATGCGCGACACTCCAATCGAGCAGCTTGAGGCCAGGCTCAGACGGGCGTTCCAGGACTATCTCACAACATCGAACGCTAAGGATGCAGCAATCTTTCGAGATGTTATCATTGAAGCTGATTACAACCCAATGAAATACGCAGGCAAGAATATACGCATCAAAACTGGGGACATCAAGGACCCCATAAAGCTTGACATCTTGAAACCAGCACGAGAAGCGCTATTGGTGCTGCGCTGGCCTCATGGATGAGATGGGAATGTATTCATCAAAGCATGATGTCTGTGTCTGAGTTGGCCATGCTGAAACATGTAGCCGGCATGGCCTGGTTGCCGTGCAGATGGGAGTTCAAGCGGAGCTGACGGCCTCATGTAAGCCTGTGCTTTCACCCTTGTTGTGGAATCGCTTGGAAAGTACTCCATATGGAAGAAACATGGATCCAGATGGAAACTACATTGTCAAACCTGTGGATCAAAAGCTGATGGAGCTACAAAAATCACACATTCCCATGGATCACTATGGCTTCCCACGGGACCGCCAGGTAGATGCTTGCAAGTTCGGTGAATGCATAGGGATTGCGCATGCTCAATCCCAAATCTGTATGCCGGCTCACATGGTCCACTGTGCCAGGCGGTGGATCGAGAAATGCCGAAGGGCAAGTCTACAAAAGCACAGAAGGTCAATGGGCGCGTTGAGTTTTTCGAGATCATACAGCGGATGGATGAAATGGCAACTGAATCTGAGCTCAAAGCAAAAGGAAAGGCAGATGGGGATGCCTGGCTGGGATACCGGGGCCGCAAAGTCCCCCCGGGTCCAGAGATGCGGCGGGGACGGAAGTCCCTTTTTGATGTGATGCGCCACAGCTGTGCCGAAGACCTGTTGGAAAATCCCACTTTCACCGGTACGACACGGCATCGAATGTCACAGGGTAGAATCTTTCAATCCCTGCACCCATACAGGCAGCTGGAGCTCCGTAGACTCTACAACTACGTCGCAGCACGCTGTATGCATGCAGGTGGAGATGCATGGCTAGAGAAGAAAGGAAAGGCTCGCGTTCCAGGACCAGAGCAGAGGCGAGGGCGTCAAGGACTGTTCGAGACATTCCAACAAAGTTCAAATCCATACGTGGATGGCCGCACATTGGACGACATCTTTCTCGAGGCCAAAGGGAAAGCGGCCGTTCCACATACATCTCAGGACAGTGTTCATCAGTTGTATCACATCCTGCAGGACAGGGACATACAAGTTGCGCTTCCATCTGGAGTAGTCAAGCCACAACAAGTGAGCCAGCTGATTCCGATAGATGGATCACTGACCACAAGCAGCATGCCTTCACTGAAACGGCGTTAGATTCATAGGTTGTTGTTGCCAAGGCTAAGTGTGTGACTCGTGTCCAACCCCACATCAGCACAGTGCAGCGGTGCACCCTGCTTACATGTTCCTTATGTCTGTAAAGCAAGTATGGCTGATGCCCCATCATTCCCTTGAGATACTATATGAGCACATGAAGGGGGAAAGCGCACAGCTCTGCATCTCTGGAACACAACGTTCACCTAACCACAGTGACCGATAGTGAGTCCCGGATGCCTATGCACCGCAAGAGACCGCACGTGTGGGCACAGTGTTTATGCAATTGATGACCTGGTGACAACAACTTTATACATGCATGCATGAAGATGTGAACATTGAACAGACTGCCATCACGTTTCACACTTGAACATTGATTACCTGTATATCTGCCCAAGCTGGTCAACACATTGAAGCCGACCCCACTGATATATCAAGATGTTGTGCATTGACAGTATTTGCTCATTACGTATGTCTAGGCAGAATCACCCACAAGCAGCGCCGGCGATGGGCTTGCGCAAAACTGACAATAATTCAGTGAACTTGTTACATGGTTATCACTAATACAAGCTTTCACTGTTCTGATGGACGCTTTCAGGTGGCCTGTGCCAGGTAAATTTGACTGGCTTCCTCGAACGGCGTGAACTTAGTATCCCGGAGGTTTGAGAATTGATGGCAGCTGGACTGGTGAATTTTCCTCGATCTGGCTTAAGGTAGAGTCCACAGGGAATCGAACTGCAAGGCTGACCAGATCGTTCATCTTCGCTTCCTTATTCCAGGAATCCCACCAGGGACCACCACCAACTTCAGCTGCAGCAGACTCGGATGTAGCATCCACGAAAGCCTCGGCCTCCCTGATGCCAGTGCGGTCCAGCTTCCACAGGCGTAGCCTCAGACGTCCTGCACGTTCTCATACAGTGTCCAGGGCCAGTAGATTTATCGTTATGAAGTCTTCAATTCTCCTTGCTTTACCAGCAAGTATGTGATGCAGATTGTCACTGCATCGATTACCTATACGAGTGGAGTACAGACCTTTGAACGTATCTTTGCACATTGGCTGAAGACCTTTCGGGGTGGGTGCACGAAGGCGCGTGCCAACTGTTTGGTCGCACTCAGCCTCGACCAAAACCTCATATTTGTCGCTCTTAGCCCACATGTGCCACTTCCCCCAAGGGTCAATGCTCCAGCGCATTCGTCCCCAGGTCACTCCCAGGTCATAAAAGCGTCCTTCATGGTGCACGCCAATGAGGCCCACTTCTTCTGTCACGCCAGGTGCATTGAAAATGTTCCGCACAGCTGACACAGCTGTTACAGCCAGGTGTGGATGCGATGGGAATGAGTTGCACTGTAGCCAAGCCCACTTATCGGGGAAACCTGCTCCCCAGTTCTTTTCAGCGTAAGCAGGGCAGTCACGGAAATGGATCATCGAATCTTCTCCAGATCCCCACTGCAGAGAGCAAAATTGAAAGCTGAGATTCAGGGATCTGGATACAGGTTGCACCATAGATCCAATCGACACAACGCACTTGCAGATATCCATCAGCTATGCCATGTGCCATGAGAACCTGCCAGTGTGGCTCAAACACCGGCAGGACAGAAAGCCAGCTCGCTGTTGAGCGCTGCGGCCGTCCAGAGTCACCCCATCCATACACGGGCCGAATGTTAAATGCCCACTTTGCGTCTTCTACTGCTGCAGGTATGTTTCCGGGCAGCGTTCCTGGTGCATTGCGGACTGCACCCTGATGCCATGTTGATGACGCTTGGAAGCCTTCTGCCACCAATTCATTGAAAACAGCCTGCATCTGAGCATCACTTATTCATCTTCTTCCAAACACTCAGGGAGCGGATTGACTTCATGCAATCGTTTGCTGCCACAAGGGTTGCCCATGCAAGTAGCTAGATATAGAAGGTGTACCTCCGGCACCATCTCCATTGGGATCTTGCCGTGGCGTCTGGCATTGGCAGGTTTTAGACATGCACCCAGCTTCAGGTCGTTCCTGTCACCCCAGAATCGTTTCAAATCGGTGCTTGATTGTGCAAGGTATCCATCTCCTGGACCCATGACTTGCACACCAATGCAATCCTGCGCGTTCTGGGGGAGGTTGGGGCGATGCTCGTACGAATACATGAGGGCAAAGCTCTC
This sequence comes from Ulva prolifera, assembly GCA_023078555.1. Lineage (NCBI taxonomy): Eukaryota > Viridiplantae > Chlorophyta > Ulvophyceae > Ulvales > Ulvaceae > Ulva > Ulva prolifera. Next base: position 4,325,315 of record CM041201.1, on the reverse strand, counting down.
TCCGTCAGGTAAAGCGACCTACACATCGCAAATCATTCAACAGTCATATGCATATTGATACTATACCAATTTGAAACTTTCAACGCAGATATGCTGCGCTGGAGCTAGGCAAGCACAATCGGAACAGCCGAATCGCAAGCCAAGCTGTGTGAACGTACCCTCCAGTACCATCCTTCCATAAACTCTCGCGTAGTGTCCAGATGAAAGCCACTATGGGGTGTCTTTACTTTGAGAACATCCGTATCAGCAAGCCTGGCATGCTGTACCTGAGGCAGTTTTGGCGTGCCTCGACTTCGCATAGACGGTGTTACCTGCGTACGGACAGATGGAGGCACAATAGCCCCGTTTGCAGCCGTCGGCATCGTCGACGTAGCCTTCTTTGCTGCTGTTCTGAAACTGGCTGGGCTGGATCCGAAGCTCTACGGCCGTATTCTGGCGCAGGATCCCATTCACGTCGATCACCAGGTGCTGTGCGACTACCGGAGCGCGGCCTTCCATCAAGGACCGCCTCTACACGTTTCGACTGAACTGGGCTCTGTGCATACACTGTAACATTTTACGGTCAACGCGTTGCCACCCACCAACTCGTGCTTGGTCGGAGCATGAGCCACATGCATGGGCAATTACATCGACCCGGTGAATGCAAAATTCTCTCGACAGTCCAACTACTTCACGCCCTCCTCGCTGTAGCTATTTCAAATAATGCAGCATCACGTTCCTGATGAAGCTGCTGCACTTCGGCAAATGCCTGTACCAGTGCCCTTTCCTTCGCTTTGACTTGCTCCTGCAAGGCCTCCACAGACTGATGTAACTGTGCTATCATCATGTCCTGTTGGGCTGTCTTCCGCTTCTCGTACGCAAGCTCAGATGCCGCCTGAGATCGTGACCGCTCAGCCTTAACGAGATGGTTACGCAAGACGGCGGCCTCCTGCTTGTGTCCATCCGGCCCGAGGCTCCGAAACCGGCGCAGTCCTGCAAATGCAACAAAGCAGGTACGTGTGTGATTCAAGAGCAGCAGGTCATGACTGTGATCTACACAGTGGAACACAGGAACGAAGCTCAGCATAGATCTGTCTGTGAGCGCGTATGCATATTTCTATACGAGCTGCATGCAACGGGCCTCTACTGTATGTGGCAGGCCACATACAAGCATGAAACAGCTGCACCTGGGTCTGCAGAACGAGATGTAGCAGACAGTGTCATTGAAACGTCCTGCATCCGCCGCCGCCTGGTAGTCTCCTCAGCATGTATGGGGCTTGCATCGAAGGCAGGCTTCTTTTCATGTCGCTCAGGGGACACTTTCCCCCGAATCATCTTCTGCGCCTGACTGGGAGAGCTCTGCTCTGTGGCAATGGCTCTCCTTCGAGCAGGGCTGTGCAATATCTCTGGCAAGCGTGCTCGATCTGTATGTGGCAGCGTGATAATGCGTTCAGCTGCAAGGATCACCTGTTTAGTCATGAGTACAGAGATTGGCGCCTGTGGGGCTCTTATAGCATATTGTACGGGATGCTTGAAGCTCCTGAGTAAGGCTTACCGGGCACACCAGGGGACCCAGCTGTCTGCAGCTTGTGCAGCAGATCCGGGAGTTCATCAGCACCACCTGGACCAGCAAGCACTTGTCCAAGCAGAACGTCGCGTTCATGGGTGAGGGACGCAAGCTCTAACGAAAGTCGTGCCACTTGCGTCTTCAATTGTTGATTCGCCTTCGTTGTGACCTGCACTGTGTCACGATTGCCGCCACCAGCCCTCGCCGCTGCTGACTGCTCCATGCTCCATGGGGATGACGGGCCTGTCCCTTCTCTTGCGGTAAACTCTGAAATCACTGCCACAAGATGGTGAGCATACCAATGTAACTGATGAGACAGCTGTCAGCTCAGCTGTGGCCATGTGCACACCCGAGCCGCTTTTCAAAGCTGCAATCTGAGACAGCAGATCTGCCCGCTCAGTTAGTAGACGCTCCACTTGAGCATCCAGCTTCACGGCTCTTGCATGCTCTGCACGGGCCATGTTGACTGCAGCGCTGCCAGCTGTGATCTGCATCAATGCTTCAGCCCCGTGATCGATCTCCTGCCCGGCATCAGGTTTTAGCGAGGCCTCGCAGCTGCTTGCTAAAGATTCATCTTCACTAGCCTCCTCCTCGTCACTCGTGCCTGATGCCTGCTGTTGAGCAGGCTGAGTGACACGAAGCTGAGTTCTAAGCTGCAGGAGCTCCTTGATCTCACGGTGGCTTGTTGTGGCAAACTGTTGGAGCTGCTTGAGGGCATCTTGAGCGTGTACTTCGTCTGAGAAGACACCCTTAATTCTATCTTCGGCCGCACAGAGTAGCAGCCTAAGTGCTGATTGCTGCCTTTGAAGGCTATGCAATTCCGCACTAAGGATAGCTAGGCCTGCAACGAGGTCTTGAATGCGATCATGCAAAGTACCTGCAGGCCATTCCTATGCATGCAAGTATCAGGGACTGGCGCATATGACTGATTGCAGCTCTGAAATTTCTGCAGTGCCGCCATCTGATTGGATCATATGCAACCCGCCACCTCCGCAGGCTTCTGTCAGGACACACTCGTGGCTGAACATGATAAGCTGCCTGTATGCCTGTAATTGCTGTGCCTGGCAAGAGCTAGATCACTTGACAGATCAATCAAATTTGTGAGTCAGGTTAATGAGCTCCTCCTGGTGCATCGTTGCATGTAGCAAATTATTGTGGAGTTGGTGCAGCTGTGCTACACAGCATTATGGAGCACCGTAAGACTGTTTCGGCAACTCGCTAATAAACGTGCATTCTCCGCAACAGTCACAACTTTGTGACTGTCCTGGAGAACGCTAGATCCGAGTCAGGCTCTTTGCAGGCATGCGATGTAACCCTGTCGTGAACCACTGCTAAGTGTAATGAAACTCATTGTGCATCCATAAATCAACTTCATCTAAGGCAGCAATGCCGTAGGCTGGCAAAACACCCTTGAGACGCTTCAGGCAAAGTCAGTGGAGGGCCAGACCTGACGCCAGCTCAACGTTGCTTCCGCCAATCAATCTTTCCATTGTCTGAACAGCCCCTGAAACCCCCTTCAGCTCCTCGCACAGCTTGATGTACCGCGATCGCATTGTCAAGAGTGGAGTGAGCTCATTCACACGTTGCCGGAAAGAATCCCGTTCTAGCTTAAGCTTACGCACTGCAGCCAAAGCTTGCTGTGCTGTTCCAAGCTGATCCCCCCTGGTGGGCGAGCCCTACACCTAAAATTCTTATAGCCAGGCCAGATACAACCACTGATTGTACAGGCAGAACACTGTAAGTAGCTTAGATTTTGCAGCCAACCTGCCTAGCATCTTGCGCGCCAATCATCCTGATGATGCTGTTCATGGCCTTGATCATGGTATCATCTGCCGCTGGTGCTTTCTGCAGCTGCCGTGACGTGCGTGACAGAATTTGCTGCAGCCCATTATGCTGTCTGACGTCCACAGGAATGGGATCTGATACATGTCCAAGAGGATGCCCTGTGACGTGCTCAACAGCGTCCATGAGCCTGATCTTGTCAGATTCCAGCAAGCTCACCTGCATGCACGAAGATATCAAGCAGCTACTAGCACTAGGCATACGATCAGCTCATAAAGTCAGGTATCCGATGCTTTGCGCTCCATCTCAGACTAGGCTGATTGCCTATGTGGTATATTCAATGCAGCGACGTCCTGCAAACTATTGGGAGTGGTGACACCTCAAACATGTGCATGAGAGTGCAGCCCATACCTCAGTGGCAAGCTGAGCAAGCTGCTTCTCCAGGACGGCTACCCTGCGCTGCAGTACTGGGGCCACAAGCATATCGACATCCTGCCTGAGCTGCCTTAGTTTTTGGACTGGAGTGGGGTTGTGATTTACAGCATAAGTATTCTCTACTTGCATTGCTCGTGCAGCAAATCGCAATGTCCCTGCTGTATCTTGTGCATGATCAATGGTGGGGTTGATGGTACCAAGCACAAGCGTGCGAGAGTTGCCTCCGAAACTCTGCTGTAGCAACCGTGTGAGGTTCGAGTTACGAAACGGCAGCCATGCAGGAGGAGTCTTCTGTCCAAGCTTGGATATGATGATCCCCAACATCAGAAGGCTGCGATTAATTTTGGTGGCCTCGACTCTGTACTACAGTGGAAGACTGAGTACATGCACCGATAGTATGCAGGAAGCCCAAGCAGGATCCTAAGAGTAAAGATAAGGCTGTTGCATTGTATGAGGCAGACTCGCACGCACGCAATCCTGCAGCATTGGACTGGGACAAGCGCTCACTTCCAGCCAGGTCCACAAAGGTCAAGGTCGAGTGAAGAGGGCCCCTCCCTTTCAGCGGCCTATCACGGAGGGTGAGGTGTAGTTGGAATACTGTGTGCGCTCTTGAGGACATGGGGTTGCAGCCTGTGGACGCAATGGAACGGCACTGTAGTGCTGTTTGCAGCCGCTGCGTCGTCTGCTCCATACTATTCATCTCTACATGTGTGACCGGATGCAGCTGCACTTTACCTGTCTGTGAGTCTTCCTGCATCACAGCTGTGGTCAAGGGGCTTGCAGGCTCTCGACGGAACGCCGGGGAACGCGCTTTCGGAGTCTGTCTCACTGGGGCTACAGCGCCCGCAATACGCATAGCAAAATCCAGTTTGAGATGTTGCCGACACATAACACACCACGACATGCACAGGCGACGAGCCACCATCATCAGCCAGCAAGTCTATGATCTGCTCATTATAGATCTCCACCATGGTGGCTGTAATTGTGTACATGCGTGTGCTCTCATGCTTGGCTCTGGCTGCAAACACATCCATCAGGGCCATGGTGATCAATCCCAAGGACCCCCCACCCCCCATAATCGTGTGAGTCTTGCCGGTGTTGGTGCTCCCCGCAGCCAGGACAGAGCCATTGATGCCGTTCAAGGAGCTCTGAACAATTTGATGGACGACCTGGTCATAGACACGGCGTGTGGAGCTTGCAGCATCAAACACGGCATCGAAGCGGAAAGATTTGCATGGAGGGTCTTGACTTGATTCTGTGACAGGACCAATTGATCTTTCAGCGGTGCCAGGCACTTGCGTGAGTGTAACAGAAGAATCTAGCGTAGACAGCATGCAGGCCAACGGAGCAGCGGGTGGCACAGGGCAGCCCCGAATTGCGACAGTGACCCTCTCGTGGTGTCTGCCATCCAGTTGATCCAGTATTGGTCTCTGCACCAAACTTGCCACACTGATCGAACCTTTTGTGTGTACGACAGCGGTCTGCGGTTGATGATATCCAAGAATACTCCAAGGATGAGAGCTGTACATGGATAGTCACATTTTGTGTCTGGACGGCAAAGATTTCTTCAACTGCACTGAAGCTCTGAGATCGAATTGGCAGGGGGCGAGGCTGCACTGTCCACTGTAACCTTGCTTCGCCCGGCATTGAGCTCACCTCAGACAAGCCTGTAACTAGTGTGATGTTGGCGCCTATTTTGTACCACACTGATTCGGCAACGTCTTAGCACGAGTGCATAGCACCAGACTGTCACGACACCGACCTGGTGGCTCACTCCGGACACTACTTCGCCCTCTGGAGCTGCTGTGGAGCGCATCATCTAGAGTCTGACCCTCTCCATTTGTGGACCAAGAATCTTCAATCTCTGATGTCACACTTGGGACTACGGCAGAATTGAGGTAATGAGCGGGACGTCCCTCTGTTTTCGAAGGTATACAGTGTGGATCATCTGATGGAGAAAACGTCACACATGCGCTCTGAGGGCTCTGCAGTACATCTCTGCTATGGCTGGTCATATCATCCAGGTTGCTGTGTACCTTCTTTGTGATCTTCTGCCTGTCCTCAGCTGTGTCAGACTGGGAAACAGCTGCATCGACCGCCAACACAGCCGCAGCATCAGAATCGGCGTTGCCGTCAACAGAGGACACGTGGGCTTGGTGCTCAATGGGATTGGGGCGCATCATGCCATCCGACTGACGCTCTGTTTCAGTCATGGGCTTTAGACAGCCAAAGCAACCCGCCAGCTTGATCTGTGCAGGTGCACGCGAAGGTCCTGAAAGCCTCACCAGACACCACCTTCCATGTCACTGAATGTCCTGACAGCTCCAGGCAGCGGAATGCCACATGACTTCTCGATGCTCGGAATTCAGCATCGGAGCAATAAATGGGCGACAGGAGCACTGCGTGCCCGGATGTCCGCCAGCCGCAAGAAAGAGCGTAAGCCTAGATCCGTTGCCAAGTATCAGTGCACTGGTGTGTTTGAGATTTCCTTCGGCCCGGTGTCGACCTGACTTGGGAGTGACAGACCTGTGTCAATTCGGGTCTGGAATAGCGTTGTAGAAACCGACGCACGGAGTGCTGATCAACGCGTGCTATTCAAGAATATAACCGTCCTCCATTTGTCAAACAATTCAATAGGCACTTGAGCGCCCGTTGGGGCTGCACAGGTTGCAACATATATGTAGCAGAAGCACACATTTACAGAAGCTGCGCTCGCTTGAGGCACCTGTACAGGATCTGGCAATCGGAACGAAAATTATGGAGCCGTTATGTGCGGCCACATAGCTCCTACGTTTGGGCAAAAGTCCTGTCGGGATTGGATGCATCAATGAGCATGGCGTCAATTTGAGCGACTGTACTCTGAATGGACATAGCCCGCGCACTCACAGCAGCCGCAAAAACGTCAAATTAAAGCTGGCGTTTACGACATATAGGTTCATTGCGTCCTCGAACGACGATAGTTCACGTCTCTGACGCGTCCATCCGGCCTTCAATTCTGAAATGCCAGCCCGAACCTTGAAGCCCCCCCTGCCGCTTGTCCACGAAGATCCGCCATGCCGCTGCCGGGGCCAAGAATGAAACTTTTCTCGCTTTGTAACTTCTGGCCATCTCGGCCTGCGAATCCGGTTGCTCCTGCGACCAAGTGAATGATGTCTGTGTCGCTCACTTTGTGCCCTGCACACACGCTACCGAGTGGGCATACAACTGTCAGAGACAACATGGAAACTGATGAACAATTTTAAAAGAGGCACAGATGCCCCAGCGCGGTCTTTGGTGTATTCAGCTGAGCACCTTTGTAGGTGCCGTCGGGTTTGATGCATGTTTTATATGTCTTCTCCAGCACCACGTCACCGGTTGGCTTCAAAACCACCAGTACACTGCTGTTTCGAAGAATATCTAGTGATATCGGGTCAATGTATACGCCATCCTGACCTTCGTCCGCTGATGTGAGCTTGACTTGTGTCAAATCCTTCATTCGCAACTTCTTTCCCGATATTGGACACAGTACGTCTGCAGATGGCTTCTCTGCTCTCACATCAGAATCTGGCGTGTCTTGAGGCTGCCAAAACGACTGCAACGTCTCACTACTTGATGCTATCGATGGCTCAGCTGAGAGTGGAGGCTGAGGTGCACAAGAAGTGACTAAGATGCACCACGCAATCGGCAAAGAATTCTAACAGCATTTACTACGATCTAGGACACACAGTTTGTCGGAGTGCTGATCACCTTTGATTCTTTTGCCCGTTTTGCATTGGCTTGAATGGAAAAGCCAGACGCCTCGACATTCGGCTGACTCAGTGCTTCAGCTTTCCCGTGGGCCTCCATGCTAATAGCATCTGTTGTGCGGTCGGAAGCACCTGTAACGTTCTGTCGCTCAAATATGTCCATCTTGGCTTGCTCTTGTATCTGCGCTTGTTTAACACCCTGTGCACACAGCCCCAAGGTCTCACAACTGAAATGGGGCCGCCTAACAATGCAGTCTCATCGATGCGCCAGAGCTCGGCATACCAGTGCGTTGACGCGTTGCTGATCTGCTTCCCATTCTTTTATCTGCCGTTGCTTATGCTTCTTTTGTGTAAGGTAATACTCCAGAATGGCTTCCCTGCTGAACAGGTGGCCAGTCTTTGTGATAACGGGATCCTGGAAGCACCAGTTGCGATAGCACCAGCAGAAGTTTGGCGCCCGCGAACGTGGGGTAGTTGTTGGGGCAGCATCGCGAACTTAAAATGTACTCCATTTGGAGCAACAGGCCAGGCACACGGAGAAACGCACCACCGCGGGCTGCAGCGTCAAGCAGCAGTCATAAAAGTTCCCTTGTGCATCCTGCACATGTTCAGGTTGTCGTACCCGCTTGTTGAGCGCGAATGGGGTGCAGCAGCTGCAATGCCGTGACGACAGTACCTTTCCAAGTCGCTCTTTTAACGTCCCAAAGCCCATAGCCCGCCTTTCATGGTACGTGAGCCCTTCCGTCCCCATAGTTCCGGCATTCTTAGAGTGCCGCGACCCTCTACCCATAGCGATCAACTCCCACTGGACGTGCAGCAGACACCTGATGGGTTGTAGTTTCGCAGTGGATATTGCTGGAAGATATTTTCCAATTTACCTCAGGTGATACTCAGTTTTGCGATTAGCCTGGGTATGCGAATCGCCCAATCAGCTGAACTACAGATAACCAGTTGCACATCGACTGATCGTCGTTCCCCTCCATCCCTGATGCATTCTGCTTGCTGCGCTGTAGATCGACTGTGTATGACTTCGAAGTGATCGAGGAACTGCGCCCAGAATCAGTCGTCATGCATAGGACCTGATGGAGTACGTGACGCCCAAGACCAAGCAGACAGTGATGATGCAGAGAACCTCAGACAAATTGGAAATCAGCTGCAAGCGTTTGAACACAGATTTAAACTAGATTTACCTGGGTGTTTGCTGTGTCAAATCATAAGGATAGTCAACATGTCACTGTCTCATGGTTTTTTATAGCCTTTAGCCGCTCTGCGAGTGCGGAGGTTGACCTATCCTCCATGGAGTCTTGATCCGATAATTCTGCACCTTTTGTGATGATTTCTTCAGAATGTGCATTCTGTTGACCTATTTTTGTGACCTTGGCAAATCTCTCATTCGCATCAGGACCCTCCTCATCTTCTGCTGATGCGCCACTCCAATTGCGCTTCCTCCCAAGCAGCCCTGCCTCATCTTCCAACTTCTGATCACTCAACCGTGTTTCATCGGTCATCATCCCCATAAGAGCTGTTTCCCCATCTTCATTCTGTGCTGGAGCACAAGTTGATGTGCCTTTCCCTGCCCGCATGAACCCATCTAACAGAGGCGACGCAGGTTCTTTCAAAGCTTGACCTCCGTCATCTTTATTGGGAGCACTATAGCCTTGGGATGCGGCAAAGCCATTTCGCAAACTCACTGACGGACCCTGCTCCTCTTGCGATGGCCCAGCCGTTCCATCTGCCAAACCTGTTCCACCTTCAAACATCTCTGTTTGAGGCACATCTGGTCCCGCCGCAGCCAAATTCCCAGGACTAGAAAAGCAAACAGTGTGCTGACTCGGGCCAGGATTCCCTACATGATCTACTCGCTCTTTGCATGGAAGTTTGTCAACATTTGTCGGGGTGCCTCCAAAAAGGTCCGAAGCCGTTGTGTCATTGAGAGCGTTTACATCCTGCAATAGGCTATGGATGCATTGGCGAGCAGCCTTATGAAGCTGAGGAATCATTGACTTCTCAAGAGCATCTGGCAGAGTGCGTGACACCGTCTCTGTCTTCAGCCGCCAAGCAGCGGCCTGCACGAAACAATTCAGTCAGCTGATTGATTGTATTTGCATCATAAACAGGCTATATTCCGGCAGATGTGCACCTCTTTTTCAAGCCGAAGCTGAGTTTGACGCAGTCGGCTAGTTTCAGCTTCATGTTCTTCCTTCAACTTCACCACCTCCGAGTTGTCGCGTTGCTCCTGTTCTTGTTTCAGCGCTCTGTTCTGCTCTTGAAGTTTCGAAATTTCTTCTTGAAAGTCTGCTTCTTTGCTTTTCGCATGTACCTGAGCTTTCTGAAGCTGGCATGTGACCTTCTGCACCTCTGACTGCGCCATCTGGAGCTGCTCAGACAGAGCAGTTTTCTCTGCTTCTGCTCTGTCTGCAATTTCCCGGATACTGGCCAATTCAATTTGATGCTTTTCATCCTTCTTCCTGGATGCAGCCACTTCTGAATCTTTTGCCTCGCGGGACAGCTCTAATTCTGCTGCGGCTTGTGACAACTTCTCTTGCACCTGTGCATGACAAGTAAGCTGCTCTCGCAGACCATCAATTTCCTGCATACGAATGAGCCCACTCACAATTGTCAAGCAGTATTCAGTATCCTGGTCCAGAGCGTTCACGACAGTTACGGAGTTCAGTTTAATTTTGTTTTTTCACAGCCCTGCATAGCCATCGTCAGTGGCATACCGCTGCCGTGTCAACCGCCTTCTGTCGGAAGCTGTCCAACTCCTTTGCAAGTGCAATGGTTTTATGCTGTTCAGAGGCAAGATCCTGTCGAGCGGAAATGGCATCAGCTGCTTGCTTGGCACAGTGCTTACAGGGAGCCATGCCGCCACCAATGGACTTTGCAGCTGATGTTGGAATTGATTTTGTAGTGGACTTTGGTGTCTTACTCTTCATGCTGACATCCTTTGCATGCATAGGTGACCTTTTGGTATACTTGACATCAGCTTTCTCCGGAATCTCCTGGATATGATATCTGTACACCACATTGAGCAGGCCTAGGTCAGATGGTGCAACGAATTTCAGTGGCAAATGAAATTAACATCATCAAATGAAACCCGCACATCAATAGTTCGTCGTTCGTGCGATTATTGGACCACTGGCTGAACATGATGTAGTCTCCAACTTGTAATGCTGTTGGTTCTCCTTTAGGGAGCCTGGTGAACAATTCCTGGGTGGTGTGATCATTGCTACGGAAAGTCCCATTTGAGCTTGTATCTCTGAACACGATGTTTCCATCTGCAAGACCATGCGAACTACGTCATGCAGATCGACACACAGCAGGCAAGGCCATGGAAGTGTGCTCCCACCCATCTGCTGGCATACGGAGACCGTGCAAGCAGTGATTTGATGCGCCTGCATGACTTCGCACCTTCCCATCGGATCAGACCGTGGCAGGATGACATGGCTGTCCATTTTTCCGGAACAGTGCATGTCAATTTTGTGCCCACTGGTCTCCTGCCAATACAACATTGAGTATCCGCCACTATGATACAATTAGACAGCTCAGAAGGAACACTGAAGTCTTGATCAATTGTAGCTTGTTTCGGTAGTTCACGCATAGGCACAAGCATGGCCCTGGCAGGACCTACTGGCTGCATCTGTCCTGTTGCAACATCATCTGGCCTTGATCCTTTTGCTGGGATAGCAGTCATCATTCCAAGACTGTGTAAACGTATGTAAGCGCGGGCGGTTTTGAATCAGGGATCGACAGCGGTTGCAACTTCGACAATAGCTATCTGTGACCACCTGACAGCTCAGAGCGACGCGGCTCCGGACGCCAGTTCCGGAGAGCCTGTGAACGGTGTTGACTATGTTGGTCAAAATGGTATTCAGGCGGTATGAGGTGAACAGTGGAATATCAAGCCATTCGGGAACTCCATTCGAGAGTGAATGCATGGGAGGGGAAAACGTGTGATGTAACATTGAACGGCCACAGCACGCAGCATGGCATGCTGCGCGCAGCCGGCCGTGTTGTGCAATTTGACAACGGCACAATCTTCGAACGAGAATGAAGCTCGGTCTTTGAGACCACATACTAAACGCTCCGAATGTGTAGTCCTTGTGCCGCCGAGCGTGTGGCTCGGTTTTGCAGGCACCCATGCACGATTACCTCGAGAGTCTCGAATCGATGTCAATAGATTCGTCGCACGCTGCGTGCTGTGTTTCGGCGCCGATTAGGCGTTGACGCGGCAGCCGTTGTCGTGGATGGCCGTTGCTGTGGCCCCACCGGCAGCAGCAGCCAATCAGCTGTCATCGCATGGTCACCGCAGCAAATCCACTCACGCCGAAACCACATGAGCCTCGGCCACCCACATGCCGTTGGGCACGGCTTGAGCTTCACCTCTGCTTCCTCCGTCTACGGGCTGCAGGACCCACCGCCAGAAGCAGACCCCCACCGCGCCTTGGCCAGATGAGTGCTGGCCCTAGCACCCACGCGGCAGTTGCCCACAAATCTGGCATCGCGCACTTGCATGCATTCCGCGAATCTCAGACTGTAGATTGCTCCAAGCCATCATGAGGATACTGCACTGCATCCGGTAACATGCTGTAACTTTCTTGACCGGCGTCTCTTGCAACCACAGCCCCGTCAGCTGTGTTCTGTGCAAATTAGCATTCCTCGAGATCTTCTGCTCGCAGCCCCTTGGCTGGTGATGGCGGCTGCTGTGCGCCCTCATGATGCCTGATTATCTCTGATTATCTCTCTAGATATATGAAATGCTGTTCTTTCATGATCCTTGTTCTCATGCATCAGACCACCTGTTTTCCTTCCTCTGCAATCAGGCGAGCTGTGGGCCTCATGCCCAAACACTGAGCCATGCGCTCCGGTGAGTGTGTGTGTGTTTTCCATGGGGCTTCCCGGAGGTGCAACTCCCGGCGGGATGGGTGCTGCCAACAAGGCGTCCCCGTCACCCTGACCCCAATGAGGCGACTGCGATCTGCTGCGCTGGCACGAGGTGCAATGAGGGAGCTGGTGCATTGCTTGCAGGGGTGGCTCAAGGTGCACCTATCACAGTTTCACCAAGTGAGGCTACGAGTTAACTGTGCACTGTGGTAAGTCCACGTCATTCCAAGGCTATTGCTTCGGCTTTGGTAATGCGCTGCATAGGGGGTGATACCTGTCTGTTCGCCTCAACACACGACCCAAGAGTGAGAACTAGTTCATCGCAAATAAGGCAGCAATGAAAGTTCCCTGGAGCCCAAGTCGGGTGGATGTGCACAGCTGTGCTATACATTTATGAGATGCAGCGGCGCATGGTGCGAAGTGCCACAGACAACCCATTCTACACGATGCTGGTCGAGCATCACGCTGGACATAGACCGGCGAGCCACACATCCATATGGACAGTGGCATAGGCACATAAAATCCACCGAGTGTAATATTGTCGCTGTGGTCGCTGTGCGACATGGCAGAATTTGGACCAAGCCTTACATCTCATGGCAGCGGCAGCATTGGCGCACGGCGCTGCAGCCTGGAATATTCCCAGGACACACACATCTCCAAGCTCAAGCATGTACCAAATTTTCGTCATCTCCAGTACACTGCATGGCTTCTGTATGTCATCGCTACTCTGATACTCCACAACTGCACCACATTAAACCTGGCCATGCTAGGAGCGGGAATCGACGACGGCTCTGCACCTGCATCATTATTGACGGTGATACGATCAACACACAATGTCACTCTGGCGTCCGCTGAAAGACCCTGGTTCCTGCTGGATCAATGCATATGATGTGTCATACAGTGTGCAAATTGTGAGTTCAATTCAACATACTAATGTAATGAGATCATACCCACAAGAGGCGTAAATGTCGTGCCACACTGATACCCTGTCAGATGTCAGCATCGGTCAGTCACTTGGACCAGCGGCAGCTCCAGCACATGTGGCGCTCAACAGCTCAACACGTCAGCGTGCACGGAATCTGGGCGCGCACTGTCTATCGCTGTGGTGGTTCACTCATCCAGCAGCAACGTACATCAAGCCATCAGCAGTGACCATCATCTTGATCTTTCCAGTACACTACTGGCAGATGGTACGAGTCAGCGAAGAAGTACCGAGTCTTCACATCCGCCCAAACCTTATCCCAGCACTTGTTCTCAACGTCAACAGGTAGCTCCAAGTACTGTGTATCAAATCCATCCCGTGCTAGCTCACTTTCAACAACATGCCGGTATACTCTCTGGAAAAAAGCACTCCGAGGTGCGAGTCCATTGAAGAAGCTATAGATTCCACCCTGCTTCAAGATGTTTGGAAGAAGCGCATGAAAAGAGCGCATGTGCTTGTAGTGTTCTGCAGACAAGGCACAGACTGGTGGCCATGTCTGGCGGTTGTACATTGATGAAGAAATGGTCATACCTGCATAAGTGTCAAAAAAAATGCCATCATACTGCGTCAGGTCATCTACAACATCCTGCCACCTGCCAAAAAGGATTCGTACGTTTGGTTTCTTGTCCCATCCAAGTTCAAGCATGTGCTGGTAGACATCTGGATGCGCCTCAATGATGGTATGAGAGTGCGGTTGGTACCTACATATGTTACATGTAAATTGCTGTCCACAGTGGCTTGCAACTGTACCTTGTGTTGGCAATTGATGTGATACAGGCAACAGCCCTTTTTAGATTGTGAAGTACAGGAGGACAGGTAACAGGCTGTGTTAGTGAGATTTGGAGCAACACCACAGAGCACAGGTGTCAGTAACGGCGCTCTACTCCATGGCATGAAGGAGATTGGAAATTTTTGCTTTACACAGCATGTGTGCAGTAGCTCAGTAGTCCGCACCCCTGAATGGCGTCGTCGACCAGACCTAGGCCGAAACCGATATTAAGAACATCTCCCCCTCCTTGACATATCAGATTGGCGTGTGCAAGCATGATCGGCTTCTCCCAGTCCATCATCACAGCTTCGTTGTTTGCATCCAGTAGGACCGAATCATGGTACACTAGCTTCTGCTGCAAGTAGTCCTGGTTTTCCTCATCTACTGGCTCCTCCCCTGATGCCGAGAGGATGGCTTCACAGATACAGCCCCACTGAATCAACAAATCTTGTACCTACATATACACACAAATTGACATGACAACGCTAATGCGCGAGTCGCTATTCACATCTTACATGATTGTCCAGTCCTCGTCCGAACACACGCCAGCCACAATTGCCTGCTGTGTGCGGGCACTGACAAGGCAAAAAGGCGGTGCGACATACGGTATCACATCAATTAGAAAGCGCAAGATAGAGGCGACATGCCTTTGGATGTGCCGAGGACAGTTCCCCAGCCGACAAATTTTCACGATCTTGTGCGTTCCACGGAGCGCCGTTCTCGAGTAACATCCGCACCGCGTCGACATGGCCACAACTAGCAGCTACCATAAGGGCAGATTTGCCCGTTTCATGCTCCTGGAATCGTATATCTGCTCCCTGCTCGCATAGCTGGCGCAGCTTCAGTACGTCCCCACTTTCACATGTGCTGCACAATTCGCCCCAGAGAGAGCCTTCCTCAGCATCGTCTTTGATGTTCAAAGCTTTTTCCACAATTGATCGGTCAACTTCCATCCTCAACTGCAGGAGTCAGCGCGCCAGGTGGATGGGATCCCGAGTGCGCAGCACGATGAGGCAGTGCAGCGTCAACACTGAGGTCTGTTGATCCATGAGGCAGAGAGCGCTCTCACGAACAGATCAGCCACGTCACACAATGGGACCGTTGCTCTGGAGGAACGAAACTGACTCAGTGTCCGCTACGTACTTTCGACACCGCTTTTGTGCACCTCTGCCCCGAGAGCGCTTGACCAGGACACCCAAGCCACGCAAGCAAGCAATGAAACCCGACGTCAGTCCTCATCATATGGCGCGGCTTCAAATGCTAAGCGGTTGGGGTTCAATTTTCGAGGCTTTGTCCAATGGCACACAATCTATGGAGTAGGCTGTGAATACATGCACAGCACATGGTACACACTCCATTCGAGACAATCAGCAAGTTACGGCGGGGGCACCAGCAGACATCACCAAGAGTGTGCCATGGCCTCTACAATGCATCACACCAATGCACATAGTAGACAAGTCTCAAATTTACATCTCGGCAGGGTGTATTTGCAGTATAACATTGATGCTGCTCCACATGTCAAAATGGTGCACTCAACAGATGATGAAACTGCCATCTCCCTAACAATGCACTCACAATGCCATCCAGGAAGTTGTTCTGGCAAGCCTGAACCTATCTCCTCGCGCGTTTTCTGTCTCTGTCACTTTTCTCTCGATCCCGATCATGACTCCTGTCTGTACCACGGTCATAGTCTCTACTCCTTTCATCTCTGCCCCTGTCCCGATCGCGGCCCCGATGTCTTGAGGAATCTCGTTCTCCACTGCCCTCTCGCCCATTCCTAGGACCCCGTGCATACCTGCCGGCACCGTGGTCCTCTGGCCCGGAATCCCGACGGTATCGACCAGGCCGTCTTGAATCTGTATCAGCACGAGCATCCCGCGAACGTCCATCCCCACTCCGCTCATTCCTGCCGCGGCCCTGGTCATCTGCGTGCCCCTGATCATGATCACGATTCGATTTGTCTGACCTACCATGGTCCCGATCACTACCAATCCTGCCCCGTTTCCGCTCCGAAGCATCAGCTGCATCTGTGGCTCCAGACGCCTCTCGAACTTTCGGTGCAGTCAGCTCCACGGCCTGGCCAAGCTCCACTTGCGAAAGTAGTTGCCGCCGCAATTCGTGGCACCTTGCATCCACTTCTGCTCTGGCCGCACCTTTCTCCTCCAGTTCCTCTTGCAACTCAACCACCTGCAACCGATCATGCAGTGTTTCAGTGGCTTCGTAGGCTTCCACTGACGTGTAGACCAAATGGGCTGAGTCGCAGCAGGGCTGTAGATCACGACGGCAGCTGATCCAGTGCCAAGAAAACACACCCGCAGCTCAACTGCCCTCAACTGCTTTCGTTTGAGCTCTACGCCCTGCATGGCTGTGTCAGCAGCACCAGTGGTGACAATTCTACCCGCCGCATTGTTAGGAACTGCCGCATCCGGCAGCCCAGTAATTTCTCCAGGATCAGCCCCAGGTGCAGGCTGTGAGGTGAGTGCAGCTGACGCCTCGCGCTCCTGAGAGAGCGCCACTGCCTCTGCATGCCGTTGTTCTTCGTCCTCCAGCACGCGCAGGCGCTCTGCTGCAGCTTGCCGTTGCAGCTGGGCCTCTCGCTCTTGTCGCTCTGATTCTACCCGAGCGGCATATGCCTCTTGTGCTGCTTTCACCTGCGACAGCCATGATGTCCTGAGTGAACTCACTTCAGCGTGCTGCCACATTGCATTTCTTGTCAGGTCTCATAAACCTGTGTCGTTAAAGTGGGTGGATTCCCCTGCTGTTATCGGATCTTGACCAAACCACTACTAAAAGAACATTTGAATAACCATGTGCCAACTGACAGGCTGTTGAATGTGGAACACCTGCTTCTCAATGAGCCACTGAGACATAGACTTCCCATCTTGTGGCTCCTCTTCCTCCTCAATAGACTCCCACTGATTTGCCTTCTTCTCATTGTCTTGATGATTGACTGGCACCACTTCCGCGGCAACAGTGTCCGCTTCCTTTTCTAATGCAGCTGGTTGCACTGAAATATTGCCATTCCGGCCCTCTTCGCCCTCAGAATCCGAGTCATAAGCGGCCAAGAGGTCCAATTTGGTGGTTGGGGCATCGGCTCCCGTCTGGGCTGTTGCAGCGCCGTCCATGCCAGCTTTTGCAGCAACAATTGCCTCCAAGACACTGGCTGGGGGGCCCTCCACACCATACAGCGTAAAGGTGTACTGCATGACCAGCCTATCTACACAAAGGTCCTTGTTCTCCGGATCATGTGACACACCCATCAGCTTGCATGTGCGTCCGACCTCATCCATGGACATGTCCAGCCACTCCTACAAAGATATTCAGGCTCACAGCTACAGAGAAGGTGGGCTTGCACATTCAACTGTGACTGCAGAGATGTCACACACATACAAGAACATGCTTACCTTCACTTGATCTGGGCACAAGCTGCGCCACTTTGCATGCACTTCCATCAAGAAAGTCGCCTGCAACCCATTGAGGTACTCTTCTGAAAACAAGTACCAGTCTCTCCATACACGCAGCACTCGTAGTGTATTGCGCTTGAATGCTTCCCTCTTGATGGCATCTTTCGCTGCGGTCAGCGCTTCGTGGAATGACTGGAACACAGCTGGCAGATCTGTTTGCAGCAGCTGGCGGTAGCGAGATGCGTTGCGAACAGGCACCGTACTGTTATGCAGTATGTCGGAGACGAGATAGATCCTGCACGATGCGTCACTGTGTGACACATGCAGGTGCACTCCTTCCTTGTACAGAGCATAGCATTGCTACATGCACTGAAGCAACAAACATTAGCTTTTGCAGCACTTGGTGCAATGAACATTGCATACGCCTGGCAATGCCTGTAAGGCACATGCTTGCAAGTGCTCTATAGAAATACAGGTCCACTCTTCAAAATCCAGCTGGCCAACACACCGGGAGATCTTTAGGGGGAGGGGTGTTTCAGGGAGAGTAAGAGATGCGATCAAGCATTCAGAGATCTCTGCCGCACAGTTTGCATGATCCAAAGCAAAGAGCATTGCCGTCTGGATGTCTGATCGCTCAATGCGCAGCTGCCTGAGCATGTCCTCCAACCGCTCTCGCTCCAGGTCTGATAGCTGCAGCTCGCGCTCTCGCTCCTTGCCTAGCAAAAGTACATTGGTTCAGTATGATCACATTCAGGATGGGCGCATCCGTGGCACTGGTGACGATGGGATGATGGACTGAAAAGTACAATGTTGCACACTTGGTGAGCACGCTCCAAACATGGACATGAAGTCAACAGGAGACAGACATGCAAATCCCAAGCTGGCAAAGCATAAATGAGATCCCCACCTCTCTGTGCTGCAGTTTCACTCTGAAAGGCTGGGCTCACTAGAGGTGGAGGGTGAATGCGATTGCTACCTTCAATCATGACAAAGGGCTCTGTACGCCATGCAGACATAGAATCATCGTTGCACAGGCTGTAAAGTTTCCAGCGGTAGTACATGTGTTCAGGCGAGTCAACGTCCCGTAAGAAGTCAAACTCTGGGTTGCTGTGCTCCGCTTCCAGTAGCAGCTGCTCTAGGTCTGTGCCGTCCTCCATGATGAATCGCACAAGTGTGTCGATCACAAATCGTATCCTCTCCTCCTTTGGAAAGTTCACCATGATGTCAGGGCCACAGCCCTGCAGGTGCACCATAAAATTCGACCTGAATGCTCTGACCCTGAGTTACTGCGCAAGGTCGGGAATAGTAAGGCACACAGCGTGACATGGTACCGCATATACTTAGCTGCCCTTCTGGTCTACCAAGTGCCTGCCAGGGCGGTGTTTTGGGGCTAGTATCGTGCTACATCTGCGGGCAACGGGCCACTGGAAAGTGATATATGTGTATTTCCGCAGTCCAAGGTGATTGGCCACTGCACGCAGCGAAAAAGGAAAATATCGCCTACCTTGTGCACGACCTCTTCGTCAGTCTGTCCACGACCCCACGAGTGTTCCCCTCTCGGTACCACTTTTCCTGCTGCTGCTGACATATTCGCACGAATCTGTCGGACATGTGCTGGTGGGGGGTACACGGGCTGAGGTGGTATTGGCACAGGCTTGCTGAACACAATCTTCATCTCGGACCCATGCAGCATGGATCCATTTAGGTGAGACATCGCTTCTTCAGCATGCTTTCTGCTCTGCATAGTCCACAGTGTTGTCTGCTGAAATGCACACAAATAGATCCTGAACAGCAACGGAAACGATCGCAGCGCCAAGCGGGTTGGTGTCACTGACAAAGCACGAAGGCAACACACCATGAACGCTACAAAACCTGAATTGTGAGTTTTGTAGCTGTCTTCATATCGAGGCCACATGATTTTCACGCTTGCAAGGGGGCCGTAGCGCCCGAATGCCTCCATCAGCATGGTCTCGTTTACCGTTCGGGGTATGTTACTCAAGTACATGTTCGTTGAGTGGTCATCTGTCGGTGGCTCTGCTGTCGCCAGATGCCCCATGCCAACGTTTGCAAGAACCCGCTTGCGATCCTCGCGGACATCCCGCTCTCTGCAATGTACAAATGGCACGTCTGTCAGTACATGCTGTCAGTCAGTGGCGTGCTTACGTCACTCTGGTCCCAACACCCCCCCCCCAAGCGCCTTTCTATGACTCAAGCATCATCACTGCCGCGCAGCACAGGCATGCATGGAGGGGCATTAGGAACATCCACGATGCCGGCGGTGCGCTGACAGAGTAGACAAGTTGCTGCGAGATCAAGGTGTCACATTCTTGTTGCCCCCTTGTCTGACTCGCTCAATCATCGTTGTACTCCAGGCGGCCACAATGGCTGAACACATCAGGTTCAGATCTGCCATGATCCAGAAGATATTGCAATCCAGATACCCATGAATGAACTCACCCTTTCAACTTCTCTGTGAGAAGATCTATCTGACGTTTCCCTCCCTTAGAAGTGGGCAATTCGTTGGGTCGCTGAGACTGCAACGCGATACAGGGATCAAGAATTGGAAGCCGATCTGGCTGTCACAGCTGCAAAAAATACTTCAGCAAACAAGCTTGTGTTGCTCCTTAAAAGTGGGGTCGTGATGTTCCGCACAAGATCAGAGGGACCGGGGCAACTACAGGCAATGCAGCTGTTCACCAGGCACAGTCGCACAGCGTTGCCGCACCAACGGAGCTGGGCTTGGAGCACTAAGCACTGCGTTGGTGTCCCATTTGGATGAATCTTCAGGCTTTGTGACTTGAGGCATCCCGATCTTCCTGGCAAGACCCATGCCCACTGGTAGCTGGGGTCGCACGCCTGCACATACGATGCAGTCCATGAGGCGCTACAGCTTTGGAAGCACTCACCTGATTTCATATACCATCTGTCGTACCAGTGCTGGCTTTGGTCTGGGGTTTTGCTTCCGCATCAGGGCCTTTAGCGCCAAAGGTTGCTTCAAATTCGGCCAACACGCGCGCCTCCTCTTCTTCTTGAGCCTATACTTCCCGAATGCATTGATACATGAGTCTGGCATGATCGAGATGAGCATCGGTATGCTGAAATGGCGCTCGCACCTTTTTCCGTTCAGCTTCCGCGGACTTGTGTTTCTACAGCACCACAGTTGTTTACGTGTCCGCACAAATGTAACCCACACCACCTACGTTGTTCAATTGATGCACTGTGTGGAATCTTGAAAGCTGTACCTGAAAAGCGTTCTTTTTCTTGATCACGACTGGACCGCGCTTCATGGTAGTCAATCCCGCTCAACTGCTGCCGCCAATGACTTGAAACAAAGGAAACAAGCACCATCACCTGCACCAATCAATAACTGCGGTCAGGCACCACGTGATCGACGCCAGCATGTCCTGCGGCATTGTAGTCCATTCGAGCCAACACTGCTGCAGGCGGTGATGATGGGTGGCTACGGGGTCCTGTGAGAGCCAATCGCCCCAAGGCCTTGCCAAGGCCAGGCTGGCCAGGATGCTTAGATGGCGGGTACAACGCTACCCGTGCCCAAGCGCCTCCGACCCAGCCGCAAAACTCCAATTGCCCCCCACCCAACATACCACTCCCAAGCCGGCAGTCGAAGGCCCTCCAAACACTCACGGCCACATGCCACAGGAGTTCGGATCTGCCTACAAACACTCATGCACATAATGGCAGTCTCCCATTAGCGATAGGCAGACGATGCACATCGCCACTCGGTTCCGAAGGGCGCGTCATCGCCGAGCGCCCCAGTCCCATGGAGGAGATGGCCCGCCCCAACCAACACTGAAGCACCACGCCGCACACCAACACTGAAGCCCCCTCAAAACATGGCTCTCCGATCCCACAAATAGCAGTGGTCTACATCAGTAACGATGTAGTGGATTACAAGAGCCCATGGCGGAACATCAGGTCCCATGTGCAAAAAAAAATCAGTGCTGAATGGCACACATGCTAGCATGTAAGGTCTATCAGTGTGCATACGTTAAGACACGGCGCTAACACCATGGAACCGGTAAGGGCACTCACGTATCTCCGACTTCTCGCTTAGATTGCATCAGTCAGGCTTGATCAATGTGAGTCAGGTCGCCCATGTACGTTGTGCTTACATCACAGAGCGCATCGCAGAGCATCTATATAGGAGTTACTAGGGTGGCATCGTCCAGCTTTTCTTTTCTGGTGGTATTCAACCGCAACAAGCCTAGAATTTGCCATCCAAGGTTGCGAATTCGGCACATATTACACGAAAGCTCGAGTTTGTAGACCAATTGCAACCTGTATATGTGCACGTTCTCCCCCAAGCACATGTTACAACAGCAGGCTAGGCACCTAGAATTGCGTATACCTTGTGTTGGAGCTGTATTAACAATGTTTTACTCATACATGTTGAGAGTTGAGCTTGATCAGTAGCAGCTTGCCATGATGTCTGCGTTGTACCCCGCAAGCAAGCAAGTGGCTGCAACCTGGAGC
The DNA here is from genome assembly GCA_023078555.1 of Ulva prolifera. Lineage (NCBI taxonomy): Eukaryota > Viridiplantae > Chlorophyta > Ulvophyceae > Ulvales > Ulvaceae > Ulva > Ulva prolifera. The sequence continues at coordinate 4,303,294 of CM041201.1, read as the reverse complement.
AGTCCCTGATATCAACAATCAATAATCACTAACATGTCTGGTACACAGACACTACGCATTCATCTCATGGTGGCGACCAGAACTCTGTCTTCACCCAAGACCGTTGTTGGCTATTTGCCCAGCTGCCCTTTGGCAGATACTTCTGATCCGAACCTGTCGGATTCGGAAAGTAAGCAATGTCAAACTTGTGCTTGGCTGGCGGAGCTTCCATCGGTGTCCTCTCATCGATACAATGTAGCCACGCATGCCAATGTGGATGCACAGAGCTGGCATTGTACTCTCCCAACTCCTTGTACACCACCCACCGGTGTCGGCCATACCTGCACCAAAATACGCGATTTATCCTTGACTTTTCACCATCGATTTGTCCCGGCTCTAAACCTATCCACAGGTTTCAGCAGTCGAGCAGACTGGAGCACTCTGATCGTGATCGAATGCAGGGAGAGCTGAAGCGGGTCACCGAAGCGACAAACAGTAATAGTAGCGGACAGCAGAATCTAGCGGACAGCAGAATCATGCGTACATGCGAGTCGTATCTTCATAGTATTTGTTCCCTAGATCATCGGTTCCCACTAGTTTTGTTTGGGCTCCACCTGAAAGCTGTGCTGAGGTTTCCATCCAGTTCCCATCTAAAAGGATGTTCACACCAGCTGTCTTGATGATTTCGAAGAGGCTTTTCTTGCCCGTCGCTTCCTGCAGCGACTTCACCACAGATCGGCTCATTTTGCAGCCACGGCGGGGACAAAGGCCGACAACGTCTCACTTCCGACAAACAGATCTTTCCCACTGCATCAACTTGGTAGTGTGCGTGAGACGCTCAACAGGCTCCGATCGATCTCACGCCGTTCACGACAACACGCGCTTTATCTCGAATGCATGGTTTCAACAGCAATGTCCCTTGCTTCGCTGTGTCGCATTCGCTCGCTGACCTAAAAGAAAGTAGCCTCCTCTATTTAAACATTTGCAAAGAACATTATGTGTTATACTGAAGGCTACGGCGCGAGGTGTGCAGTTTGAAATTGGGGATCCCTACCAAGTGTCCATGCTCGGCCGCTTATCAGGTCTGCTGGGAGATATATCTGCTGAAGTATTCCTGCATGTTGATGCTCCTGCATCGAATCCTGCTTAAACATCGTTAATTTCTCATCTCAGCAACAAATTCCCCAAAACCATATAGAAAAACCAGTTTTTCTGTCTGCTTGCGCATAGCATCGCATGGCTATGAGCCACGTTGTCCATCCTACACAGGCATGATGCTATCGAGGGCAAGCATGCAGGGAGTCGTCCTCCGTCATTGGATCAAGAGCCACAGCAGTATGCAGATCTCATCTTACACATGGGATGTGAATGCATCTGCTGTATCAATCATGTAAAACTACACTAATATTTGGGTATCTACTTGCCATACAATTTTCAGTCACCACCAAACGCACCAATTTCCAAGCTTATGTATGAATCAGTAGAACTTGACCACATTACCAAGGCAAGCTATCTGCCTCTTCTTCTGCAGCAGCTGCTGCAGGTCGCAGCACCGGGACAGGTACTGTGTCTACAAGTGATCGAGACATTTGATGGGTGTCCAAAGCTAAAGCTTCGTTGGGCTGGGTTGATCCCATGCCTCGAGCATGGGCACTGGCCATGCAGGGAGACCCAATACCGGTACCTATCTCCGGGTCCCGCACTGGATCATGCTCATCAAAGTCCTCCCACTCACAACAGCTACCCTGCTGCAGGGATTGTGCAGGTGTGGATGCTCCAGCACCGCTGCCGAGTCGGTGCAGATCCTGGCCACGCCCCGCTGTACCAGGACCCATCTTCATCTTCTTGTGGTGCCCCCCTGCATGTTCTGTTGGGCCACGGAGACTCTGCGCCACCCAGCCTGCCTTGCGGCTGTGTTTGGGGCGGCTCTGGCTGAGGGCGACCGACACCATGGGTTGCGGAGGTGGCCGTGGTGGCCTAGCAATCGGAGCATTCGGCATCGTGCGCTGCTCACATGAGCGGTCAGCATCATATGCAGCCCGCTGCTGCGGACGGGCTGAGGCAGCAACGGCAGCTGCCTGCGCCGCCGAGAGGACTTCGGTGGGGATGCTTTGGCCGATGATATGCTGCATGTCCTGATCATGCAGCAGTGCTAGCGTCTCTATTAGGTCGTCATACTGCTGCCGCAGCCATCTCAAGCGCCTCTGCACAGTGATCACCATCCCTTATTGACACTCTCAGGCATAAATCCGAGATTGTGCAGGCACATTGCTGGACAAGGCGATGTCCCCACGTGAATAGAGTTTCATTTTTGGTCAAGATTCCTACCACTTTGCACATCACCACGGCGCAAACAGCGTTTCGCATGAAGCAGCAAGCACACCTGTATCCATGACGCCAGGGGTACCTGCAGCTGTACTGCAGGAGGCCCCATCAGCGCAAGTCCATTGCAGTACCAGGACTCGCCCGCCACCAGCAACCAGCCAAGCCGCGGAAGCACTTGCATGATCCACTCCATGCCTTCCCCACCGTCTGGTTTTCTGAGTAACCTCCAGAGGATACCCTCGGCGTCATTATTCTTGATGAGCAACATTGCAGCTATCACCCATCGTGTTTGGTGAGGCCTGTACGTTAACAGAACAGTCTGCACGCAGAAGTCCACCAAGAAGCATGCAGTGCAAAACGTTTGCCAGGTAGCTGATTGCTTGATTTCACATAGTTCGAGCTGCTCACCAACTGCAGCAAGAGCGGAGCCATGCAGCACTAAACCATTCATGTGACTCGGATCAAAGATGCAGTAGGACACAGTGATGCGCACTCTATGGAAGATATTGTAGCAGAATTGTCGAACGTCTCAAATGGCACCTGTGGCGCCATCTGCGACAGTCGTTTAACATGCCAGATGCAATGGCCAGGTTGAATGAGGCCAATGGCCTGTGTGCCGGTCATCTTGCCAAGTTCCTGCTGAACATGCTGTGAGATAGCAGCTGGCAGCGCTAGAAGATCTGACAGTGCCTGCAGCACGAGCCATGTCCTTTGCTGCATCAGCCCAGGAGCATCACCCTTTGGGCAGTTGACAATCTTTGCATGAACCTGCTCAGGTCTACCTGACAAAAACAGGAGCACACCTGGAGGGAGCACAGCAGGGACTGCTGAACTGCATACCATGTCAAGGAGTCCCCTATTGCTGCACCGGGTGGTGGCGCAGCATGCACAGCATCCTCCTGTGATGGAAAGACAGAAGGTAGATCTGGCAATGCTGCCTGCAACAGCAATAACAGTTCCAGCTGCACCAGTGCAAGAGTGGGGCGGGCCACAGCTTTTGGAATAAGTTCGAGAATCGGCAGCAAAATAGCCTTGAATGCAGCGACGCAAGCCGAAGAACCACGGACAGTGGGCGCGTTGAAAATGTGTCTCACACACGCAACCGCATTGCACGCGGCCTGAATCGATGCAGGCCCATGCTCTGCTTGTCCAACTGCATACGCACTCTTCTGTATGTAACAGACTGGCAGAGCTGTACATTGAATAAACTTGGACGCAGTCGAGCACTTTTAGCGACTGCAGTCAAATGCTACAGAGGCCACGACAGACGCACTCTGGTGAGCAGGAGGTACTCACCAATATGCTGTAAAGAAAACATAAATGGGCTCACACAGTCCTGCTGCTGAGCAGCAACAGCTGGGACAGCTGGGTATGAATCCGCCCATCGCTGGAGTTCTTCCAGGGTCGTAAAAGCACCCACTGCAGCGGCAAATTCTTGGAGGATTACGTCCGCAGCTAGGCTTTGGTATGGCCAGTTGTGCGGGAGGACATACTCTGTGCTGTCAAGCTTATCCCCTGGCCCACCCTTGCTAGCACCGTCAACGATACGCACATGATGCATGGACGCATACGGCAGCCGGCCCAGCAGTGCAATGGTCATTGAAGAGATCAATTGACCCTGCCATGAATAAGGGGTCAACGGTGGACACCGTGGAACAAGTAGCTCTGGATGGCACAGTGAGTCCGGGAGAGCAAGGAGCGTTGAAGGCGACATCCTGCCTGCCAAAGCTTGGAAGAATGAAAGAAGAGATGCGCAGGCAGGATGAACATGACCACCCGAGAGCAAGGAGCCGCGAGCTTGTGCTCTGATATCTGCTGTAGCAGAGACCAAGCTCCTTGTTCCGACATTCGACGAGGACGGGCTCGACAACGAAGGAGAGCTGATCAGTAGCTGAGCATGCTGCAGGATGAATGCTGCCCAAAGCAGCAGCAGATGGCGGATGGCGTGCGCTTGGGGGTCTGGATTGTTCTGAAGAGCTTGAAGCTGCCGTGTCTCAACATCCTGCATCAGTGGGCACCAGGTGAGTTCTTCTGTCATACCAGCAACATCTGACATCAGAAGGCCTTACTTCCAGCCGCTTTCTGGAAGTGACAGGGATACACCATGAGCGTGTGACAGCGTCATAGGAACAAAGGATCATGTCTGTACTTTTGGTCGCATGATGTATCACACCTTGCTGTAAGCAGTGCTGTACACTGAGATGCTGATTACTGCAGATACTGCGACACGGCATCCCTGCATCAAGTCTGCTGAATCTGTACAGCTTACAACGGTCACAGCGGTGGCAAGTGTTAGTTGGGGCAGGCCCTGCGGTGCGCTGCACTTTAGGAAAAAGACGTCCAGTGTGTTCTGTGGGCATGCCATCTGCTCCTGGGGCATCATGCCAGAAAGTAGCGCTGCTGCCAGCCATTGTCCCCAGACTTCGCCTTTGATGTCCTTATGAATCGCATCGACATCAGGCATCCTAGCATCTCCCCACATGTCCACGTGCTCACGGATTTCATCCGAGGTCACAACACTGAGGAGTCCATTCCAGAACGCAGCTCCTTGACTGGAGCGGTTGTTCGCAAGGTCACACAAGCTACCAGCAAGAATGCACCAGCGCAGACTCCATGGAAAGGGGCCAGATGCATTAGAAGAGCTCAGGAGCCCGGAAATCTCAAGCACGGCTGCGGGGGCCACGGAGGCCAGCCTGTCTAGAACACAGATAATCCCCCCTTGTGCAGTGTCGTTCACTGAAGTGGCGAGCAGCGTCTCGGCAGTGTTGTTTGTGTCGATTCCAAATGGGGCCACAGCCTGCAACAGGCTAATTCGCCCACACCTGCACGAAATCTTGGTGACAAACACGAAAGCAGAATGGTAAAATTCCATTCCTGCTGCACTGCCTGCCATAGGAAGCACCTGTGCAAGCTTGCAGCTGCAGATCCAAGCATGAATGCAAAGCTTGGTAATGCTGCATTGGACCAATGCCCCGATGTCATGAAACTAGCTGAGCAACATGCTTGAATTGCTGGTAGAATCTCTTCTGCGGACTTCATGCACAGCGGCAAATGCCGAAGGCAAGCTCCAAGAGCTTGCACAGCGGGGTGCCCGGCCGGAGGTTTCAGCTCTTGGATGCGCGACAAAAGAGAAAATGCTTCCGATAATGTGGAAGAAGCAAGGGGTAAAAGCATGGAGCCTACAACACACTGATTTGTGAGGAAGGAAGCCGTCCTGAGATGCTGAAATGGAATGTGCAGACCATCACATCAGCATGCGCCAGGCAACACCACCTCAACATGGAGATGACGCACTCGCACGGTGCTTGCCACTGCAAGCCTGCAACAGGTGCATCCAAAAGCTATGCTCGCTGCTGTGGCCCAGCAGTGCATACACAAGAATGCTCATCGTTGACACAAAGACATGAATAGCATCAGAGGGTCCCCGGCTTCCTGCTGACGGCCCCTGCTGCAGAGCGGCGACATCTTCATGAGCAAAATTCAGTGCTTTCAGCAAATTGATCATGAGATTACCAAGTAGCAGTGTACATGCTTCTTCATTGACCTTCTGAAGGCCATCTCCTTTCTGCAACCAGATTTAATCACAGCGTTCATGGCAAGTGTCCACACATGGTCTGTAAGCTATATTAGAAGGTGAACAGTGCTCCCATTGCAGTGATGCTGGCAGCCTGCTGCTGAGTGATTTTCAGCCATACCTGAGGACTCAGAGCCATACACAAACGGACCAATTCAAGAAATCACTGTAGTGCGGATATTTGTGTCGGCAAGTGAGCCAACTCTGGCATCCAAACACATCTGGTGTGTGCACAGACAAGCCCACATGTACCACCACGATGGACACCACACCAACATCGGACATCATCTCGTAGCAGATGCAGGATTTGGTGTCGTGCAATCACAGAAGCACGGAAGAAGAACAGCGTACCGCTTTCAACATGATCAGCGCTGTCCCCGGAGCACGCTGCTGTGCAAGCCCATGTAGCTCCGACTGCAGGAGAGTCGCCCACTTGTGTAGGCCCCGAGCACCCATGGTCACACATTTCCATGCAGCCTCGCGCTCCTGCCCAGCCCACTTGTCCCATGATGTCGCCCCTTGCAGCGACTTGCTGTGAAACAAGCGCTGGTGCCGTTGCAGCAGGGAGCTGCGCATGTCTTGCAATGCGTGTATGAGAAGGCCCCGGGCTGCAGGGTCGCTGCGCTCGAAGTCCACAAAGCTGTCCAGCCCTATGATGCGCCGCATCACCCGAGCATCAAGGTTGGAGCGCCTGATGCATGGCCACAGCGATGTCACATGGCGCCTAAGAACGCCGAGCATTGAGGTCATGTCTGAATGTGAAATCTTCTTCTTAGGGGGCTCTCCAGCCGGTGCCACCTGTATGCTATCTTGTGCTGAATGCCCCGGAGTGACGCACCAATGCCGTGCGCAGCGCACACCAGAACACTCTGCCCAGGCCCACCGAGCAGAGGACTTCTTCAACTTGCCAGTTCGTGCACAACTGTCACGGAACAGGCCTGCGTCTGTGCTGTCATCACATCTTCACTAGCAGTGTGGAACAAGCTCTCAGGACGTTGCGTAGTCAACTTTTCCAATGTCCAACTGAGACTGTGTGGCCTGTAAGGTTCATGGGCCAACATTGTGAGGATGAGTTGTTTTGCAAGTGGCACACCTGGTCAGTTTCATCTCCTTCCTTCACAGTCTCCACATACACACCGGTTGACACAGCGCCCAGAATACAACTATGACCAACTGTGAGCAGTGCGTTGGTGCGGTCCTGCAGATCTGCACAGGTTGCAGCACTGCCTGTGCTCAGGTCCAGCGTCCTCGCGAAAGCTTCCACACCAGCACCTGTGACCATTTATACGTTACGCACTCCACCCAGCATGGAACGATATTGACTAGCATTCAAGTGTAGCAGTGGCCGCATGGGAAGATGTGCTGCAATGTATGAGCATTGCATGCTGGCTGCATTAGAATGTGAGTGACTTTGATCTCACCTGTGCAAAAATTGATGTGCAGTTACCATGCCGCTCATTGTATGCATGAATCCAGACGTCAGAATGATTCGCACTCGATGTCTGTCCTATCTCTGCGGCCGCTTCTCTCAAGCTACACAGGGCTGCATCCACAATGATCGGCTCGGCCCCATGGCGCTGCCAAGATGCCGCGGGTGGCTCTTCTAGAGCTGGATCTGGCTGGCCGTGCCACTGCTCCATTGCCACCCGGTGCTTGTTGAGCATCATGGCAATCCGATCGCGTTGCTGCAGCTCCATACCGCGTGCAGCGAGAGTATACGTCCGTCGTACAAGCAAGTGCGCTGACACCACATTCTCTGCATCACTTGGCATGTATCCAGACACACATCGCTCTGCTGGTTGATCGAGTGTATCTACAGCTGCTCCTGCACGGTTTGCTTGATTTGTGAACATCATTACTCCCATGAAAACGAATGGTATATTTGGACATTGTGCGCACCATCAGGCGGCGCAATGTTGGCAGGCCGAGCACCCTGGCAATCAACAGCATGACTGTGGCCCTGTTGCATGGGTGCTGAAGGCTCGTGGGCATGCATAGCCTGATCGCCTCCTTGCGGTCTGCTTTTGTTGAGAGCCACGTCCTGCCCTGGCTGGACTATGCCGCTTGTGCCTGGCCTCACACTCTGTGGCAACGCAGACCTGGCACTTGCATTGCCCAAACTCGTCACAGGGTGCACCCTTCCAGCCTCTGCAGCATGATCAGAGAGAAACAAGTTCGTTGCAGGGCCTGGATCACCATCGTCACTGGCAGCAGTCATCGGCACAGACGTTCGCTGGTCAGCCCTCTGGGCACATGCTGCAGGGTCGCAGCCCGATTGCTCCGGCTGCACCTGCTGTGTGGCCGCCTCGTGCCTGATCAGGTTGAATGACTCCACAGGTGATGTGGCCACAGCTGTAGCTGGCCGGGCGGTTGCAATGTCTACTTCGGAGTGCGGACAACTTCCCAACGCCTCTGAGCGGCGTGGCAATAGTCGCGCTTGTCTCTCATGTCTCCCAGGCTGGGCCCCAGGCTGCCGTGACACAGAGCTCTGTTGCATCTGTGCAGGCGTGGTGCTTTCAGACCTCGTGTGCCGGGCCACGCCTGTTGACAGGGCAGCCTCACCGACCCCATGCCTACGATCAAGATCTGCCTCATACCTCCTCCATATTTCAGCCGCCTCACTAGAGACATCGGACCTCACAAGGCGCTGGGCCATTGAAGCTCTCCTCTGATGTGGCAGTTCAAGCGTATGGGTGTTCACACGTGCACTATGAGTGCCTGTGTGTGGCAAGCCTGCACACGCATTGGCCCCAACCTGTACAATATTTGCGGAACCACGTCCTCCATAATTGGCCTGCAGGCCTGCAAGTTGTGGCCCGATATGTTTTATGGGCACAACATCAGCTTGACGACCGGATGCAGCAACATCGGATTGAACTGGAGGGAAATTTGGGCGGGCAGGTCCTGCGACATGAATGGAGCTCTGCTCACCGCCTCGAGACTGTGGCATGCCTGCCTGAGCAGCGCCACGTGATCTCGCAGCACCATAACCTCCGTGAGGTCTGCTGTCAGGTACAGAAGCTGCAAGATGATCTCGCACATGCCCAGGCCGGCGATCGCTCCATAGATTGTGCGCCGAGGGGCCAGCTGCACCAGATCCGCCAGCAGATGCATTCCACTGGGGATGGGGGGCTCCTCGAGGCCTTGACCCAGGTGAAGACGGTGCCATGCGGACGCCGCCTGAAGGGCCATGTGCAGCTGATGGCAGTGCTTTCAGCTTGCCGATGGCAGGCATCAGAGCCTCCACCTCACTCATCAGCCCTTGCATGCTGAGAAAGCCAAGCTGACTCGTAAGGTGATTCAGCTGATTCGAAACGCGCTCTTCGGCCGTCAAGGAAGCCCGCTTGCTCTTCACCATGACATTCGGGCCGTTTGTTGCATTTGAGGGGACATTGCTGCATGCCACGCTGGTTTTCATACACGCAGCAACACGTATGAATCACGACATGTCGCTTTGCATCAATGTGGTTGGTATGCTACCTGGGCTTCCGGTGCTTCACACTGTGCAGCTGGCCGCCTGTGCCAGGTGCTGACACAGTGAATGGCCTTGCCTGAAACTGGCGCTGTGGATTTACCAGCCATTCAATCGCTTTCACTGCTTCCTGATTTGTGCCTTCCCTGAATAACGCTGTAATAATCAGGTACTCTGCGACCTGCACATTCCTCGCGCTTAAAATGATGACCCCGGTCCTGCATGCCCAGGCTGGCTACCTCATCGCCACACCACATGTTGCAGGAACATGGCGCACCGAACTGTATCCAAAGGCTTGAGCTTCGTGGATCAAGCTTGCTGTGGGTTCAAGCCCGAGCTGGGCCCTCCGGCATGTGGCGCCAGAGCAATTGCAGATATCCAAGCAAACTGGGCAGACCCAAGTGGGCAGAGACATCATCTCGGCGGCATTTTGGCCGAACCGATTGGAGAGACATGGCGCACAAAAGCATTTGCCGCATTTCACACATCTTGGTTTCTGATCCTCTGTACACTGCCGGCAGAAGTGACAGGATGTGCAATCGTCGTGTCCAGCGTCTTGGCGATGCCGGCCTTTACGCAACAGCTCTCCTGGGACAGGTTGCAAGGTTGCATATTTTACGTATTTTTCAAGATGATGTATACTGTAAGCTTCTCTTACACGTGACTGATCTTGCAAGTGGTACAGCTCAAGGAGCTTTGGTCCAAACTTTGGCTCCACGCCTTCCTCCATCGTCCCGGGCACAAATTGATGTGCCGGTTTGATCACAGTCACAAGCTCAAACAACAAGAACAATCAACGCTGATAGCCTCAGCACGCTCGGGTGCACAGCCGATTTTGGCTGGAGCGATGCAGCAACAAGCGGCCGCGTTTGAATGGCGCAGCTCCTGCACCGATATGTCGTCAGCACTGATGCGCCTATGTTGACCACCGAAAGCTTTCTTGGGAAAGACGCCTTCTTCGCGCATTCCTGACTGCCCGTATCCAAAGCAACAGCAGGGAATCAGCATGTATCGTAGCATTGCTGTTGAAGAGCGATTGATCGCGCATGTTCGAATGGACAAGCTGTACCAATGGTATCTCGGAGATAGTCGCCGTGCACCTGTGCACGATCGACTGACAGTCATCAAGATAGACTGTGATTCCACGGCCTACAGATTGCGCTACTTCTGTGCGTTCAAGGGTGCCGCCATCACTCCGAACGCTGACAAAGCCGTGTACAGTTGTCCAGACGCAGTGCTTTGCCGGCCGCATCCGCTGGGCTGGACGTCGATCGACACCTATATCTGCAGTCGTGACAAAGCTTCCCAAGCAGTCGAAGCTGTCGCAGCTGTCACACACCCCCGATGCGCAATGCGTTTGCGTGTGGCCCGCCGTCAGGGCGCGACCGGGGGTGTTCGGGCAGGCCGGCCTGGCGATTGGGGATTGGGGGTCTGGGTTTACGGGTGGTTGCGGTGGTGTGTTACAAAGGAAAAAGCCGGAGGGGCAGGTAGCACCGCCAGGACCAAAAGGGAGAGCATAAGAAACGCAATGCGCACGCAGCAGGAGAGCCACAGCCAACGCCAAGGCACAACGAGCACACACACACCCCCACGCTCCCACACACTACCACACGAACCACTCACTGACACCCGACCCACGCACCCACGCACCCGCACGCGGCCCAGACCCGACCCCCAACACACACACCCACACGCCAACACGCTACACGACCCCGCCGCCCGCGCGGCAGCAGCAGCCCCATGCAGCGGCCCGGCCGGCGCCGGCCCCACACGGAAGCCGCCGGGGGCCCCCAGGACCCCCGCCCCAACGCCCCGATCAGGCCAGCCCCGGGCGCCGGAACAACACACACGGGGGCGCCCCCATCCGCGGACCCACCCGGAACGGAGCACGCCCGAGGCGCGCCGTGTTCGGGGGCCGGGGCACACGGCCGCGGCAGCACACGCCGCCTACCAGCGCGTCCGAGCCTCGGACGGCGCCCGGCCCGCGAGAGAGCGACGAGGACGCCGCGGGCGGCTCGCCGCTCAGGCCGGATGGCCAGTGAGCGGCGAGAGATCATCACATGGGACCGCAAGTCCCGTCAGTACCGCCTTGCCCGCGTGACGCGCCATCAGCGGGGCAGCGGCGTGAACCTGGCGTGCAACGGCGCGGCAGAGCGTCGTGGAGATGTCGCGCAGCGCATTCTCCAGGAAGCGCCGCCGAGAGACCGCGCCTGCCCCTGCAGCCACACCAGCGAGCCTGTTCAGGAATGCGAACGCCGCCGGGCCCACGCGCCCGTATGTTTCATGCGACAGCGGGACCAAGCTGAGCCCTCCGACTCCCGAGCGGCCGTACTTGTCGCGTTTCCGCCGGTCGGCGGCGTCCGCCGAGGCGCCGTCGCGCAGCGCAGCCGCGCGAACGTTGGAACCTGCAAGCGGGTGAGTGACACACACGTCGCCGATCACCGGCGAGCCCGGAAAGAACGCGAGTATGTCGCCCCGCTGGGCGCCTACGCGTGACCTGGGGAGGATGGCTGGTGGGGCGTCATGCGCGGGGCTCGCGTGCGGCTGTCCGTCGCAAGGCGCGCGGGCGGCTGCCTGCACACAGGGGAGGTCCCCTGCGGCCGCTGCGGGGCCTGCTGGGGCCGGCGATGCCGGGGTTGGGCCGGTCATCTCGACGTCATCCGTCAACACGACAGCAGCTGCGTAGGTGGTGGGAATGGGGACCTGGGCGCCAAGAGTGGTTGCGGGCGCGGCCGAGGCCAGGGAGGCTGAGGGATCGGGGGGGGCTGCTGTGGAAGAGGTTGGATGCGGTGCCGCGGGGCACGCATCGGGGGACGCTGGGGGGTTCCGAGGGCTGAGGACGGCGGCGCTGAGCACAGCCGCGCCGAGCACGGCGGCGGCGTCATCGCGCGCGGGCGTGGCGGAGGCGTCGCTGCAGAGGGGGGGCCAAGCCTGGGCGCCAAGTGGGGCTGAGGGCGCGGCCGGGGCTTTGGCGGGCGGGGAGGTGGCAGAGGGTGACGCGGTGCCGGCCGTGGAGGGAGCTGCGAGACCTTGACCGAGGCCCTTTGGGAGCCTGCTCAGGTGCGGCTCCACCGCCGATGTGATGCCGCTGCGCGCGATCACGCGCCTCCACGTCTCGACGAGCAGGTTGTGACGTGCGACGACCGTTCCCCAGAGAGAAGCGCAGACCAGCGAGTGCGTGCCCGCCTCCCCGCTTCGCCCGCATGGGCAGTCTCCATCATCGGCGAGGCGCGGGAGGAGGGATTCCCCGAGCCGCAGCCGAGTGTACACGCCGAACTCCATGTCGGACAGACCCGTGACCGGTCCGGGAAACGCTGTGAGCCATGCCGACGCGAGGGCCCCCATGCAGCTGCGCAGGCGGGCCATGGCCGCGCGTGCTTCTGCTGCCAGATGGGGTGAAGGCCCGTCGGCGGCCGCGCCGAGCTCCGCAAAGACCTCGGCTTTGCGAGCGTCAGCCTCGGCGCGCGCGAGCAGGCTCTGCAGCTGTGTCAACCTCACCTTTGATGCGTTGTCCTTCGCCCAAGCCGCGACGCCGGCGGGGCACTCGGCTACGCCGGGGATGGCGGCGCCCCATGCCAGGCGCAGCCGGTCCAGCGTCAGTTGCATCTCGACGGCCGCCTCACCGCGGAACGGCTGGCCGCGCTCCACCCCCCCGGCCAGTGCGAGATGGGCCAGCGCTGCAGAGGACAGACGCGCCGCGTCTGCTGTGTCCTCACAGTAATGTCGGAGCCCCATCCCTCCTGCGGTGGTGTGCGGGTGCTGGGCGGGGTGGGGTTGGCTGGGGGGGCTGGGGCCTCCCTGGGGGGTTGTTGTCGGTGTCTCAGTGTGTTTGGCTTTGCGGCCTCGGCTGCGTGTGCTTTCGGGGCTCTGGAGCTGGGCTGGTTGGTGGCGTGCGAGTGTGGGTGCGCGTGCGGGTGTGCTTGTGGGTGTGGGTTGTGGGGGCTTGGGTGTGGGGGCTTGGGTGTGGCTGTGTTACAAGGGACAAAGCTGGAGGGGCCGGTAGCACCGCCAGGACAATGGGGAAGCACACGAACAACGCAAAGCCCACGCTACAGGAGAGCAACAGCCACCACGAACGCGCCCGAATTCAAGTCACAACAAGCACCCACACACTCCCACACGCACCCACCCCCACACGCACCGACACAGCCCCACACGCACCCCCACACGCACCCACACACCCCCACACCACACCACACCCACGCACCCGCACCCGGTCCACCCCTGCCCAGTACACGCACCCCCGCGGCAGCAAGCAACACGACCCCGCCGCCCGCGCGGCCGCGGCAGCCCAAAGCGGCAGCCCGGCCGGCGCCGGTTCAATGCGGAAGCCACCGGGGGCCCCCAGACCCCCCACCACAACCCAATGCCCCATCACCGTCATCCACCGTGGCTCCCCGCACGCGAACAGGACAGAGCCCCGACCGGCGGAGCAACACGCACGGCAGCGCCACCATCCGCCGACCCGCCCAGAACAGAGCACGCCCGAGGCGCATTGTGTCCCGGGGCCGGGTCACACGACAGAGGCGGCACGCGCTGTCCAACAGTGCGCCCGAGCCACGGCCGACGCCTGGCTTGCGAGGGAGGGGCGAGAACTTCGCGGGCTCGCTGCTCAGGCCGGATGGCCTGTGAGTGGCGAGGGATCATCATGGGACCGCAAGTCCCGTCAAGACTGCCTTGCTCGCGTGGCGGGCCATCAGCGGGGCAGCGGCGTGGACCTGACGCGCGACTGCGCGGCAGAGCGTCGTGGAAATGTCGCGCATCGCGTTCTCCAGGAAGTGCCGCCGAGAGACCGCGCCCGCCCCTGCAGCCACATCAGCGAGCCTGTTCAGGAATGCAAACGCAGCCGAGCCCACGCACCGGTATGTTTTATGCGACAGCGCCGCAGGGCGAACGTTGGAACCTGCAAGCGTGTGAGTGACACACACGTCGCCGATCACCGGAAAGAACGCAAGTATGTCGCCTCGCTGAGCGCCCACGCGCGACTTGGGGACGGCGGCCGGTGGGGCATCCTGCTCGGGGCTCGCATGCGGCTTTCCGTCGCAGGGCAGGCGAGCGGCCGCCGGCGCACATGGGGAGGTGTGGCTGTGCGGCTGTGGCCAGCGCAGGTACTGACGTTGCATGGGTGTTCTGATATGTGCTGCGTGTGGCTGGTTGCATGGGTGTGCAGTTCCTCTGGTTCTTGCACGCGGTGCTACCTGCCTTGCTTGCTTTATCCTTGTAATGCACCTCCGATACATCACCTGCCTTTCACGGTTATGCACATTTCACAACGCACAGCATGGTAAATGTTTCATCACTGTGCGTACTGGACCATGGCATTACTTCACATACCTTTGACGGATAAGCTGTATGACTTTGAGCGGCCACATCGGCTCACTTGCTGAGCAGTTGGGGTGAAGCCGCCTCAGCATCTGACACCAGGGGTCGCAATCGAGCCAGTTGGTATCCAGGCCGAGGTCAGTAAAGCAGCAGACGTCGGCCGAGGCGGGACCAGTGTCGGCGCAACCCGGTCACATATCTACCATGGTAACACACATCACAACCCAGTACACCTGATGCTGAATCATCAGCCAAATGCTTGCTCTAACAAGGATGACTATCAGCAGAACAATCGGGTTGCAAAAACCAAAAAAAAGATATACATTGCATCGACACCACTGTCAGTCGATCTGACTCTCAATTCAGCTCCAGATCCCGAGAAAACTACACACACGTGCCTCACTTCGGAATCGCGGTCGCTCTCCAGAACACATCACTTTGCAGACATGGTGTTACACCATAGGACTCCCCAAAAAAACTAGGCAACCTAGGATCCAAGGTTGCTGACTAACAGCAGCTTGCACCAACCCAGACCACCTGCTGTGGTGTCACAATTGCACCCTCGTTCAGAATGACAAGCAGATTTTTTTAGCTGAACGTGCTCTTGATAAGCAGGCGAGCTACAGTGTAGGGATTGACATTGGCAGCTGGGCGGCGGTCCTCTAGGTATCCCTTCCCAGCCAGTGACACAGGCAAAGGAATACGAATGGAGGAACCCCGGTCAGCAACGCCATACCTGCAAACACGCACAGCAACTTGTGGCAAGCCACATGGAACAGAATTGTGTCCACAGCAGGAGGCCAAGATTGTCTTCTTATGGTGCGTCATTGCAACAAGCCGCCAGCACACAAACAGGCACCGAGCTGGATCGGCCAAGGCAGACATGCAAGAGGACGGCTTCCGTAACAGAGGTGGCCTCATACCGGAAGGTATTCATGTCGCATGTCTCATGCTTGCCAGTCAGGCGCTGATCATTGTCACTCCCGTATTGGCTGATATGCTCCATGTGGGTCTTCTCAAGCTTCTTGATAGCCTCTTCGATAGCTGCCATGCCACCGTCCTCACGCATGGCCTTTGTGGAGTAGTTGGTGTGTGCACCAGCACCATTCCAATCCCCCTTGATCGGCTTGGGAGCAAGAGTGCAGGCAATGCCGTATTTCTCACCCAGGCGGTACAGCAAGTATCGTGCAAGCATGACCTACAATCTACGATCCAGATTGAAGCTCACAGCTACTATGAAATGATGAGCAAACTTGCCATCAATGCTATAGATCAGGCACATAATTGACACATTGGTCAGCTATGAAGCTTTGACTCAGCTATCAAAGGTGTGCACGGACGCAAAGTTCTCACCTCGTCAGGCATGTCAAGTGGGCCTGCAGGGCCGATCTGGAACTCCCACTGGCCAGGCATGACCTCAGCGTTGATGCCTGAAATGGTGAGGCCAGCCTGGATGCAGGCGTCCAGGTGCTCCTCAACGAGAGCGCGGCCATACACGGACTCGCTGCCCTGTACACAAGGTAATCCCCTCGGCATCGAAATATTCACACCATCGCGGCTTTGACTGTACCACGATAAGCACGCAGGCAGGCCTTGAATAACATTTGCAGCAGACTGTAAGGCGTGCCTCTGTGCACACACTGCCACGCGAAGCCTATGCAGGCTTCATCACATCATACAACGCGGGGAGAATGTTTTCACATACCACACCACAGTAGAAAGGGCCCTGGGGAGCAGGGTAACCCTTCTCAGGCCAGCCATGCACACTCTGGCCGTCCATCATTGTATATTCCTGCTCGAATCCAAACAGGCACTCCTGCTCCAGCACGTCCGAGGTGATCTGCTCAACAAGGGTGGAACGGTAATTGGTCTCATGAGGAGTTCCATCTGGGTTGAGGACCTCACACAGGACCATCACGGAGTCGCCGCCGCGGATTGGGTCGGGCGTGATGCGCACAGGCCTGCACAGCCACCAGCCGTTCTCACCTAGGGCCATGCAGCCGGGCAACGCTGCAGGTGTTAAGCCAGAATATGAAGATCACAGGCCTGCCAAACTGTCACATGCAACATGCAATGGTGCGGTCCATTTCTTGGTCCCCTTCATGACACCCCGCGAGCTGATAATGTAGGAGCGACGTACTGTAGAATGCAATCAGAGTTGTTTCCCTCAGCTTGTCCTGCATATGTGAGGGCATTGTTGACAGTCGCGAAACTGAAGGATTCGGGACTGTCCAGCTGGAGAAATTCTGAGTGGTTGCATACCGGTGGAGGACCCATCAAAGGACCAGTTCGGAAAGTCTGCGGGGTTACCGGAAGTGATCGGCTCAGGGATGCACTTGGTCTTGGCACGCATCTCATTGAAGGAAACGCCCTGTGCAGCGCTGCGGAAATCAGGATCGCCACCGCGTGCTGCTTGGTGCTAACGCGAACGGTGCCGAGAGCATTCTATTTCCGGCGTGTCAAGAATGATGCAAGCTCATGTTCGCAATTTGAACTTTCAAACGTTTGCTCTGAGTTGACCTTATCTCAATCCTCAATCCTATTTGTCTGCTCCATATTCCACAGAGCATGCAGCACTGCCATGGAACACGGGCGGCAGGTTTGCGGGACAAATTGCTGCCCTTCCGCAGTCAACCGCACCTTGGACTCGTCACCCTCTAGACCATCAAACCAAATGTACTCTGCCTTTTGGGCAGCACGCACTACGACGCCTTGACGGCGGCTGCCAGCCTGCACGCTGCGTCCGCGTGAAAATTTCCGACATCAGCCGTGAAAGTGTATTCCATAAGCCCATGAACAACTTGTTTGGTCAGCACAAGCCTTGGGCAATACATAATCGCAGAGGATGGTTGCGTTGGCGCAGACGCGATGTCACGCTACTCAGGGGTAAGCGATCCAAATCACAAGGCCATTCGGCTGCACGCCACAAGTCAAGGCGGCTAGCCTGAATTAAAGAAGCGGTGGAAACCTTGAGAGAAATTCCTCCCCTGGCCCTGCTTGAGATTGCGGTAGCGGCGAGCATGTTGAGAGTGGTGGTCGCACTATAGGCAACTGAAACAGTGAACACTAGAAATCAAGTGTTCAGGCCGTCCTTAGAGATGGCAACGGTATAGACTGCATTTCAACAGCATCGTGTTTAAGACCTTATGGAAACAGACCGAAAATTTCGCAGTCAAACCTGCGCCATGCATACCCGTCCAGACTGTGGCTACCGGAAACTGCGGCATCTCGGTTCCGATACCACTTTGTGTCGGCGTCAGAAATTGCAGAACAGAAAACGTGAATCAGTCACGGTGCCTAACAAACATGCGGCATACGCCCCTGTGAACTTTTCAAGACATCTGAACTCTTCGTACAAATGTACATTTTCCAAGCCGGACGAAAAGTTCGGATCAGCTGAAGTTGGCAATGTTTCCGGCGCGGTGGCCGTGCACGGCCGTGCGGTGCCCGTGTGGTGGACGGAGAGTTTGCTTGCATAGGGTATGACGCGGCTGCACACAATTGCATCACACAAGCGACCGGAATCTTGATAGCCATATTGGAGTCAGAATCGCTGCAACGTGCCTGCGGTGCCACACACTGGCCACCGGTGCATGCCAGGTAGACACAGTCTGTGCCTGCAAAGGAACAGGTGTTCCACGATGATGTGAAATTTACAGATCGGGCACATCAGACACCGTCCGCGCGTGTCCTTGTGACATGTGGAGTCAGTATACTGTATATATGATATATAATGAATACTCCTCGGCGTGTCCAGGACAAGCCATGCATGACTCTTAATCATGGTACAGCCAAGATAATCTAGAACTACATGGCCATATCGTTAGCGGACATTGACAACACCGGATCGCCGGGATGACGTGGTGATCGATCATGCATGCATGCACCCGGAGTGGCAAACACCAACAACTAGCCAGCACAAGTGCATCAATTGCGAGCTGACGCCCTTGCTGGGTGGCTGGCCAGGCACGGCACCTGCCGTGCACGATTGTTGCGGCCCCGGGCCACGACCAGAGATGCGGCTGCAATCTGAGCATCCCCAGCACACAGGTGATTGATGTAAGGGCACATGCGAGACCACCGGCCAACTCGCACAACTTTGGATGGGGACAGTTCTTCAGCAGCAGCTGCCAGCAGTGAAGTCGTGCAATACCAAGGGTA
Organism: Ulva prolifera; assembly: GCA_023078555.1. NCBI lineage: Eukaryota > Viridiplantae > Chlorophyta > Ulvophyceae > Ulvales > Ulvaceae > Ulva > Ulva prolifera. The sequence continues at coordinate 4,284,461 of CM041201.1, read as the reverse complement.
CGCACACCCGACTGAAACTTGTGGGGTGAACAAGTCGCATTTGTGGCAAAGCCAAAGGGGCAATGTCTCTGTGCTCCCGGTGCCGTGCAGTCCCCGATGACCTGCCCATTGTGAGCCACAGGGTACCCACACTCGTACATCTTCTTGCCACGGCGGTGAGCTCACACACTGGCAGCAAGCCGAGACCCGGCGGCCGCCAGGAATCGTTGGGCTTTCTTCTGAGACGTCCGCCACGCTGAAGTACCCATGGGCATGCATCATGCGCCCAGTGATCCCTCACAGTGATTGGGACACTGTCGCTGCCATGGCAGTGTGCGTACACACGTGTGCTTTGCATGCGCGCAAAAGCGTGTCACCACGCGTGGGGCAGCGGGGTCACGGTATCCGCCGCCCGGAGATGCGACGACGGACGCAACTGAGGATTCCCACGTGGCAGCGCAAGACCCGGCACTTGAGATAGCTCAGGGGGCGTGGCATATCGGCCAATCGCGATGCAACTGCGACCGCCTATACTGTCGCATGTGCCAATGCAGGCATGCACCGAGTCCATGCAAGTGTACAAGTACTCTGCAAACATCTCTACTTCACTCTCGCCAGCCACGTTACACCTGTCCGGACGGCCATTAAGAGTACTTGGGGCGCATGTGGAGATGGGCAGTGCATGAGCAGCGAACGTGTAGCAGCCAGCGCAGCCAGGACTGATGACAGAGCCGTGTGTGCTGGGCTACCTGAGGCAGGTTGAACAGGCTGTCATTGGGGAGGCACGTGGGGATGCATCCTTGCAAGTGTACAGCGCGTGGCAGGCCAGCCCAGCGTCCAGCACAGTGGGCGTCCTTCTCCCCCATCTCGTCCGAGAGCTTGTAGCAATGTGGCTGTGCGATGGCCATCCAAAGGCAAGCGTGCTCGGACATGTGCAGGCACCGCGCCGAACTGGTACTGGGTGCCCGTTTACGACAGGTGCCTGCTCTGCCGAGTATAAGATGGGCCTGGCAGTTCCGGAAGATAAGAGAAGATCACACAGGACGCCAACTTCTAGCGTGCCAGTGCTCTGGGGCTTGAGCCGAGGGCATGGCCTTCGCACACAGTATCTCATAGCGAGGTGTGGTATAGGTTTGGGAGCTTTGCTGCCAGAGGATGCACAGAATGGTGTGTTGCTGGGTGAGCGCTGCTCGACGGTGAGTGTGATGCGGTCAGTAAGATCTGAGCCGCTCCCCCAAGATGCCCAGGTTTGAGTTTGCGACCACCCTGTGGGAAGGTTCTGTACAACACAATATGTCACAGACGCCATTGACAAAATTGAATACTGAATATTTAGATCAGGCATACAGTGACTGGGTGGACGTAGCAGTGCAAATTTCTCATATTTCTGTTACGATAATGGGTGACATGTAGTGCACATGCATTGTGCATCTGTACCTAGGGATCCTTCAGCAACCGATGGGTGCCGCTTATATTGGCCATCACATGTATGTCGACGCGTACATAGCCTTCAGTACACTGGCCTGGCAGAGTGTTGCCACGGGGGAGGCAGGCGTGGTGCGACACTTGCTCCCCTGAGAGACCTGCGACATTGCTGCAGTCCACGACGGCAAAAAAGTAAAAGTGAATCTGGATGCACTGAGCCGCATCCTTTAGAGGACATTGGCAGTAGTATGGAGTTTGCAGAAATCTTAATCTGTACAAGTTTACGGATAACGATGCCACTCCAATGTCCCCGATATAGCTACAGGTCATCTTTGCAGGAAGTAGCAGATATCGCGGCCCAGTCTCATCCAGTGCTCTTCACAAGGTCTTGGAACTCCCCGGCCTCATGTGCTTGCCAAAGGACGTCACAGCCACCCACAAACTCCCCGTTTACATACAGTTGAGGTATAGTTGGCCAGCTCGAGAACTCCTTGATTCCTTCCCTGAGGTCATTGTCGTCCAGCACATTACGAGATGAGAACTGTACATCTGTATGGCACAGACCAACATGCCAACATGCCTTTAAGAACGCCTTGTAACACCACTTGGGCATAGGGAAGAGCACACCGTATGCCTTTAACAGCGCCACTACACGTGCACTGAATCCACACATTGGCTGCTCAGGATGTCCCTGCAAGCTCAAAGCATCCATGATGAATGCGTTTAACTTAGCACGCCACTGAGGAGAGGCGAATCGTGTCTTGTTTTGAATGGAACATAGTCACCAAGAAGCAGGCAGCGGGAAAACCACACATCAGGGCAACAACAGCATTACAACTTGACATTGCAAGAGGTCTTCAAGTCACGCATTGCACCGAGCAGAGTACCACAGTCAATTTGTTCCCTGATGCATTTAAAACTTGTTGCACGCCGACAGCAAGTCAGCTGCTCGTTGTGGCAGCGTGCCCAAGGCCTGAGCGGGAACCAGGGCTTCCCCGTGTCCGAGTCCATGCGTTGCAACGCTGACACTCGAAGGTCTACAACACAGGCTCAGTTCATGTGCCACCCTAACAGGCGGGCACAGGCGTGTCATTGCTCGGAAGCGCTAGCTATGCATGGTTGCTGAAACTCGTGCGTGACACACGCTACGAAACATCACGCACAGTTGCCAGCTCGTTGTCCAGTCACACAGCATCAGCACGAATACTTTACAGCCGATATACTGTGCCGTTCACGCAGCATTGCTCCAGCCATGTATGTTTCAGTCTGTAATCACTGACAACAAACAGACAGCAGAGCCATCACAACGTTCTAAGGACGATTGCCACATCATGAGTGTTTTGAAGATCGAAATTTCACCTTCATGTATAGCATAACATCATTGTCGGATACGTCCTTCTTGATTTGCTCGAATACCGAGGAAGGAGCGGAGCTGGAGGCCTGAGGCTTGAAGTCGTCGTGAGATTCTGTCGACATGAATTTGTACTGCACAACTGAAAGCACGCAAACGGCAGTGGTCAGGCTATGTTGATGTTGGCATCCGTGACTGTAGAATAGCTCAGTGGACTGCAGGTCACGTACCCGTGCCAAAGCACTGGGGTGCTGCGATCATCCGCAGCAAACGGCTTGAATGCGTGACACACTGACTATACATTGTTACGGCGCCGTTTGGATCTGGAATTGCTGGAACTGTAGCAGAATTGTTCGTCCTCGCTGTGATTCAGCAGTGGGCATATTTGCAGCAATGTTGCGACACATGTGCACTCCCCGCTACGCTATACAGAAATCAATACAGCGTGCCAGCAGCGATTGTGTGCCACGTCAATGCGGACGCATGCTTCGGTGCATCCGCGCGCGAGAGGTGAGCTTGCTCTCGTGGCGTAGGTCCTCTCGCCTTGTGGTCAATAATGGCTGCTGCATCACCGACCAGCTCAGCTGCTTGAGCACGGCATCAAGGAAGGCTCATCATGCAGCCAAGAAATTCTGGTTGGAGATTTGTACTCTCCTCAATCGTCGCAGATTAGCACCGTCGTAGCCACAGCGTATCCTTGGGTTTCTGGCAAGGCTTTTCCGAAAAATTGGACATCTCGCTATCCCCATGCAGGCTTCAACCGTGAAGGCACGTATCTATGTCTTTTAAGGGCTGGGCTTTGCAAGCTGGATCAAGCTAGGGTGTCTTTCGCCCTGGCATGGGAGGCAGTGCTCCGGATCTACGCATCCTGTTCGCATTGTATGCTGGCTTGTATCAAGCACCCGAGAACAGTACAAACTATCTGTTAGCCTTTGTTCTTCCCAGAGGCCGCTGTTGCTTGAAAGGCGGAAGGTTTACAGCTCAAAGTACTGCAGGGTTCACGCGCTTCGGCGACCAGGCCCGCACTGCCAACGCGCCGCAGGGTCCAAGTTCGAGCGAAGCAGCTGACGGTAAGCGATCGGAGCATTTAAGAGTTCACTTCTCAGCGTTTTTGCTGCCGGAGGCCTCGTTATGCATGCCTTCTTAGGGGGGGGGGGGGGGGTTCCAACCGACGCACATGGCGATAAAGCATTGTTCCGCTCTAAGAAGTTCACATGCACTTGTGCAAGAATGAATGCTTTGTGACAGAGAGTCCTCGTCTTCGCAATGCAACGGCCGTAGTGCATGCAGGCTGAGATAGATAAGCCACTGGGCTTGCAGCTCAAGCCTTCTAAAAGCGAAGGCGGCGGGTGTGTGGTGTCGGTGCGCTGCTGCTGTCCCTTTCTGTGACAGAGCGTTCAATAAGTTATGTCATGCGCATGTGAAGGTGGATGCCTCAATGGATTAAACCTCTCGGGACTGCTCTAACTTTTCATCGTGTGTGCAGAGTGTGGGAGGCAACGCAGCTAAGGCAGGTGAGAACATGGCTCTACATCAGAAATCCTGTATAAACTGTGTTGTTCTGAGACTGCGACTCTCATGTACGTGGTGCTTTTTACCAGGGATTCGGTAACAGACAGTCATCCTGTCCCTTCATCTTTTCGTGGCTGCAGTGCAATCGAACGAACAACTGACTTACAATTCACCACCAGTGAAGACATTGGGCTGCAAATGCCAAGCCAGAATTTACATTTGTAGAAGCGATTCAGTATATGGGCTTATATTCTGTGCTATGCAGGTGTAAAACCTGGAGACACTATCATCTATACATCTTCTTGGTTCGGAGATGAACTGTGGCCCGCTGACAGCCCCCAGTTTGTGAACACTGCTCTTGCAAGGGCTCCTTCACCTGTTTTTATCACGTATGTGCGTGGTGAAAACAACGACATCAATGTCAAGAGGCTGCCAAAAAAGCCAGCCCCTTCACGGTTTGGTCGCAAGCTTACAGCGGCACAGAAAGAGCGTGCGACGCACATTTGTGTCGACTGCGGCTACATCTACTGCGACCCCATTGCATTTGAGGAGGTCGATCCAGATTACAGGTGCTGTTTGATCCCTGTCAACTGTGCTCACACCTCTGGGGTGTCTTTGTATCACTGTAGGGGAGAAATGAGACTGGTGTCAGGTTTGTTATTTACATTAGAACATTTTGTTCTTGATGTGTTGTGAAATTTGCATTGATCGGTTGTTTGAATTACGTTTGGAGCATGCCTGCAGGTGCCCACAGTGCAAGGCACCAAAGAAGCGCTTTGCTAAGTTTGATCCCGAAACAGGCAAAACCATTGGTGGAACTTCTGCTGATTTGGCCAACCTGTTGACGGTGGTCGTTGGTCTGGCGGGCGTTGCTGTCCTTGCGTACTTGGGTCTGTCACTTTAGGTAGGTATAGTGTCAGTACATGCTGTAGAACCCCATAGTGGAGAGGCAGCATAATGCCGATCTCATCTCTCCACAGCTACACCTAGCTCCTTTGAACAACGGGCAGTTCCGCCCTCCTGGGATCAGAGCTGCACTGAGTCAATGTGGAACGCTGCCATTTGATTGCATGGCGCTTGTCTCTTCACACACGCCGTCGCAGAGTTCAGATGCAACTGTTCCTTCATACACTGACATAGCGGTTCCCCCCTGGTTGGTTTTCGTCCGCTCGTGTTCTCATTACTTCACATGTCAACCGTTTCAAAGCAGTATGTTGCACTGCTTACCCTTCCTGCGGCAACCCCTGTCCTGAATCTGTCCACACAGGTCCACTTAGCGATCACTGTATCTGATAGGAACTGCTATAATCGATAGCGTCTGAGATACATAACGGGCTGGAAATCACAACCTAGCGTACCACACACACCAGCTACCCCTTGATGACATCCAGGCTCAGGGTGCACAGGAGTGTGAATCACACGCATCAGTTGCACCTTTGAAAACATCCTCCTCTCATGCATTACCACGATACTATCTACACCAGTGAACTTCACTAATTTCAATTGGAAACGGACTCGAGCATATTGAGTAAAAATATTGAACACCTATGCCTGATGCTCCTGTTGGCTCAACTTCCTGCCTACCCGGTGACTGTGGTGAAGTGGCGTTTCGCAGTATGTGAGAATGACACGGTCACTCTTCATGTGCGAGACATCACACTTGCGGCATTGCAGCAAACTACACATTTGACCTCTGGACAGCCATCAGGCTGGGCCTGTTCGGTACTCATGCACCGGAAAGCTGGCGAATTGCAAGGGGAAGGTTACCACTGTTGCCTGGAGAATTGTAGGCAGCCTCCAGATTGTTGACAGCCGCAGCGACCAGGCCATGGAATGGAGGGGAAGGCTTCAACGGCCTGGACTTGAATTCAGGATGATACTGGACTCCCATGAAAAATGGATGATCAGACACACTGAGTTCAACGATTTCCATGCGAGTGCCCGTGTCATCTTTCCCTACGAATCGCATTCCTGCAGCCTCCAACTCCTGGACCACATCTGGATTGACTTCATACCTGCATGTTGAGTAAGATTGCCATTATTGAGTTCGTCAATGCACCACAAAGAAGCTCACTAGTGTGCACACCGACGTGAAACCATATTAAGCGTAGGTGCTGCTATGTACATTGTGCCAGGGTCAGGCCACAGTATTATCTGCAGACGAGGAAAATGTCGCATGAAATGATACCCATTGCACTGAAGTGTACACACCTGTGTCGATGCCGCTCGTGAACTTTATTGTCCGCCGGTCGGTACAGCTTGGCTGCGTGAGAATCATGCGTTTGAAGCACTGTGGCGCGTGACCCCAGCCGCATCGTGCCGCCCATATGCGTCTGAGAGCCTTCAGGCATGAATATTACGACTGGATGCTCGCAGTCCGGATTGAATTCTGCACTGTGTGCATGCGTCCAGCCGAGGATAGTTCTCGCATACTCGATCACTGCCACCTGAACATGGGTACTCTTGCCGCTCAAGAAGCTCAAAAGCATGCCGCGCTCGACAACGCAGCAATGCAGTGTGCCTGATTCAGTTCATTGCATCTGAGGTGTGCTGATGGCATATGCTGCCCAGACGAAAGCAATTTCAAGGACTTACCTGCATGCCCAGACATATTCCCAGAAATGGTTTCTTGCTCTCTCGACAGTATTTTGCTGCCAAAACTTTACCTTCAACACCACGCTTCCCAAATCCACCTGGAATCACCACTCCACTAGCATTTCGTATTGAATCCCACGCCTCTCTGTACCTTGCCGGATTTGCATCCTGCACTCCGTGAAATGTTCTCTGGTGTCAGATAGATGCGCGAGTATTGCAATGGTGCCAGGCAAGGCTCTAGTGAGAGGAGGAAATGTTTCAAGTGTGCGGTGAAATCAGCAGCACACCTCTGACTCGATATCTCCTGCCTCTACCCAACACAGGTCGAGCTTGTGTCGCATTGCAAGGCACGCATGTTGCAATGACTTGATGACCGAGAGATACGCATCAGATAAGTTTGTGTACTTTCCAATGATAGCGATTGTAACAGCCATCGAGTGGCTGTCCCACCTGTTGGCAAGATCCCGCTTCCATACAACCATATCGATGTTACTGTAGCCAGTCAGGCCCAGAACATTGCAAATTGTGACATGAGCTTTTTGTCCCATCAGCATGGGGGGCACCTACAGCATGGCAACCATGTGATTGGTTGCCACATTGTCAGACCTGATATGACCACTGCAAGGACGTACCTGCCAAATGTTGGATACATCATGCATACCAAGAACACTGTCGGGCGGAACTTGGCAGAACAGTGCCAGCTTGTCACGGACCCCTGGCTCCAGTGGATCAGTGCTGCGGCAGGCCAGCATATGCGGCTGTAGGCCCAGAGACCGGAGAACCTACATACAGCCGTTTTTTCGAAAAGCATTATGAGAGTGGCTACATCCTGCTATTTCAAATAGGATAACCGATAACGCACCTGCACACTATGTTGAGTGGGCTTGGTCTTCTGCTCCCCGACGACACCAAGGACAGGCACCAGGCTAACGTGGATCACGCACATGTTCTTTGGGCCCACTCTAAACTGAAATTGACGAAGAGCTTCGAGGAAAGGCATGCTTTCAATGTCACCCACGGTCCCGCCAAGCTCAATCACGCACACACTAGGCAGGCGGCTTGTTCCATCCACCGGAGTGTGGCTCACACGCTCAATCCAGTCCTGAATTTCATCTGTTATATGCGGAACTACTTGGACTGTCTTCCCTAGGTATTCACCCTTTCGCTCGCGCTCGATCACGCTAGCATATGCTTTGCCGGTGGTCAAGTTGTTGTCGCGCGTCAGCGTGATGTCGACAAACCGCTCGTAGTTGCCCAGATCCAGATCAGCCTCACCCCCATCATCTAGGACGAAGACTTCTCCATGTTCGAACGGCGACATTGTGCCGGCATCCACGTTGAGGTATGGGTCAATTTTGATGTGAGTGACGCGGTGGCCGCAGGCCTTCAACAGCACACCCACCGAGGAGGCTGTAACCCCCTTTCCCAAACCACTAACAACTCCACCAGTGACAAGCACATACTTCATCTTTAGGCTGCAGTCCAACGAATGGAAATAACAACGCACATGCCAACGGAAGCGGGTCGAGATCCCTGGCTTCGAGCACTTGCTTGAAACGATCGTGCGTATGAGATGTGACTCCACTTCCGCGTATTTCATTGACGCGAGTTCTCCGTTTGCCATGATGACACAAAGCAGCAGCATGGCCAGGCGGGCAGCTTGTTTGAATTAGGCTGAGATATCGCGATGTTAGAGCCATTACTGATAAGGCGCAACCGAAGTGCTGCGTCCAGGCACATACTGAGCGGCCAGAACAACATATCAACAAGTCTATCACCACCACCACCGCTAAACTAGAGGACGCTATCAGGCATCGGCAAAGCACGTCGGATGTGCGTGCCCGCTAGATTACATTCAGCGCAAGGTAAGGGGAGCCATGTCGCCCTGCCAGACGCACGTAAACCTGCATACGGAGGAGTAGTCAAATCAATATGGAATTTTGAAGAGCGCTGTGGCTTGGAGGAAAGGTTAGCACCTCCGGCAGCCCCGGTTGCGTCACCGGCGAGGTTGGCAGCTCCTCCCCCAATTGTGGAACGTGACCCACTGCTTGACACTGCACCTCTGTACTGCTTCCCAACATTCTGCTGCGTTTTGGATTGCATGGGCGGGATCAAGTTCCTCGAGTCGGCTGCATTCGTCAGGTGGTCAAGAGTGCTCCTCCGTGTAAGCATTTGACGACGTCTAATAAGACATTCACGTTTTCTGAGAGCCGAACGTCATAGGAAGTCGAAGAGACATAACATGATCAGATACCGTTCAGGCCGATCGCGCTCGTGGAAGGTCATTCCATGGGCAATTCATCTGTTATCACACCTGGCATCGATCGCGATGATGACAAGGCCACTTGCAGATTGTCATTGACTTTGCTCAGCTGCTGACTCAAGTTCAATAGTGTTTCTCTCCGGTTCCAGGCTGCCAATTGAATTGCTTCTTTCACAGCACTGCCAAATCTGAGCAGATCCTGAGAGCTGATGCGGAGCAGTCTGCAGTTCTTGACTGTGACCAGAGTTGCCACGCACACTTCTGGCTTTTCCACTATTGCAGCTGCGAGGTGCTGCACCTGCAATGGTGTTGCTGTGGGTGTGGAACGATGCAGTCGTGTCCCACCGGGCATGAACATCCCTGTGAACAGGGCTGTTTGCCTGCTCAAAGGAACCTCGGTACATGAACACGTATATCCTGGCACGTTGCCATGCTACATCTGCGATTGGTGAACATCATTGCATTGCCCCTCATGCCGAGAACATACCTTGGCACTGTGCATGCCCTGGACACCGTGTCCGTGTTGCAAGCACCCTGGCTTAAGAGTATTGGTGCCCCGCCCTTTCTGCATGTCCATGTCCTGCGCGCTCTTCCTCATCCGCTCGCTCAGTCCTGTAGTGTTTGATGCTTCCGGCTCCCTGAAGCCAAGTGCAAGTTCCCCACACATCTCCCCTCCACCAAGGGAAAGCAACTCCAGCCCCGCAACATTCCTTGCCTCATACCGATGTGCTGCCCAATTCGCCTGTTGTCCCATCATAGCTAATGTACTTGAGCTCATTTGCTGTTGCTTTTTCGGCTGTGCTCCCCAATGTTTTTCAACAGTCTTGGCTGCAAGATCACCTGAATTTGTTTTATGTTGATCCTCTACCGCTCGTAATGCATCTGTGTTCCTCTGATCCTCTGCATGCATCCTGTCGGCCAATTGCAGCATGCTGAATCTGCATGCAACTGTGCCTTTCAATTACTTTAGTGAAACAAGACAGCCCCCTTTCACACTGACAATCTATGGATCAATAACACAGTCGTCTGAGTGTGGGCTGTCATTACCTGGAGCGCGGCTTGTGGAACTGTCTCTGGTCGGTCTTTTCAACAGCCATTCGCATGCCAGGGATGCTTCCACTGTAAACGAATGGGAGGCCAGGTATGGGGTCCCGGTTTTTTAAGCAGTTGGGGTGCATTGGGTTGTGCATGTTCTCGCCCTCCATGATGTATGCCACCTGACCTTCCTCGATCAGGAACACGCTATCAGCTACGGTCCCCTGCGCAGCGAGCACGTGTCCAGCAGGGACGTTCTCAGGGCGGAAAAATATCAAAAGCGATGTCAGCCTATCCCTCTGTAGCTGCTTGAAGGCCTGCATGAGATATGAGAATATCACAAACTCTCCGCAATCTAAAAGCCACAGCAATAAGTTTGTGACGGAGCGAGCAGCTATCAGTGGCTAGAGCGGATGGCTATTGAGCATGCCTGGTAGCGCATCAAGAACTGCAGCCGCTCTTCAAGTTGAGCAACTTGTAAACTGGTCACAGATTCATCGAACAGACGTCGTGTCAGCCTGAGTAGCTTCACTGCACATTCTGATCCGCAATGCCAGTGCCCAGTGTCTGCATCAGCTTTGCGCTCTTGAGCTCCATTTACACAAGAGGCCGAAATGCTCCCATGCGCTGCGCTGTCTGTCTGGCAAGGCACTGCTACCACTGTAGCTGTGCGTAGACTGTTTGGCTGCAGCAACGCAAGCTCCCCAAACGACTGCCCTGGCAGCATTGTTTTGATGACAGGCCCGTAGCATTCTTCTGCAATATCCGGATTCACCGTAATACTTGTTGTCCTACAAGGATTTGGCAATCTGTTGTGCAACTTCTGACACGATCACCAGGCATTGTCGCCGAGCCTTGGGAATTAAGCAGCGTTGAACTAGCTGTCGCTGACAATACCCCTGTTGTGCAACAGCAATCCACACCTGGCTGCACCGACGACTGTAGCATGGCCATGCCCCCATTGTGGTAGTCGCCAGCCAAAGCTTTCTTGTGTACCCAGGGATTCCCCGCCAGTGCTGACAGCGCTGCGATCAGTGCACACTGCACTGTGATTGTCAGCCTCCATGCTGTCACGCTCAGAAACCTCTAATGACGATCTGCGCTCATCGTAGTCTCCCGTATACGTGTTTGTATCTGTGCCCCAATCGGACCGTGCTGCTTGCGCATGAGCCTCGCGTGACAGCTTAGGGACCCTGGTCTTTCCAGCCTGCATCGAAACAGCTTTAAGCAGTGCCTGTCATCTGCGGTCTTCAGCCCGCCGCGACCAGATCCCGCAGTGCTACCACTGTGAGCCCTTTGGATGTACCATGCTCAAGTGACTATTTACGGAATCGGAGTGTTTGTGCCGTGCCATGCCATGCCAGCGTTGAGAAGTGCATCCAACGAATCACACCTGGCGTGATGCTCCACTCAGCATAGCCCGATTCAGTGCCCGTGTGATGCGCCGAGAGTCACGCCTACCCAGTCGCTGGGCCGGACCCTGCCTTTGTATCCGTTTCTCCATCGCAAAAAGCACAGAATCCAGCTGAGAGCGCTTCGAAAGCTCACGCCGCAATACAGTATTGGCATTTCCTGGCTGGATCTGGCATAGGTCCGCCAGCTTCTGTTTGTTGGGGTTGTACAACCGATTTGCAGGCAGAGAGTCTGTGCCCGTGGTACGTTCCTCTACATGCATCATGAGCTCTGGGGTTTGGTCACGCCCGTCCAGAGGTTCCAGCAGCAGGCTAGCTACCACCTGGGGGTGCACTGTTAAATTCAGCGAGTGTGCGCTGCTACGTTGCTCACGAACGTTTAGACTTTCGCGCTGCCAATCCACCGTGCCACCATCCACTTCTCCAAATGTAGCACGCTTCCAATGCTCTGCCGCAGCCTTGCCAATGAGTGCTGCCATGCCTACATGCAAAACAAAACTGCGCCCATTCTCCATACAACATCATCACAGCATGTCTTCCGGCCTCTGAAACTCATAGTAGGTGAAACATAATCTCACCGTGCATGAGAACGCGCATCCATCGTGACTGCAGAAGAATGGCAAACCTTCCGACCTAGCCTTCTCTTCTTGCAGCCGCGACCTCTCAGCAAGCGCTTCTGCTTCCCGCTGCAATGCCTGCTCCTGCTGCACATCATCAAGAGTTTTCCTCCACCGTGCAGCAGAAACCACCGCAAGTGGAGTCATGTCGTTGTTATGACCTATCAGCTCTGGATCCTTCTCGTGAGAAGCAGTCTTCATAAATTTCTCAATCCAAAATGTTGCGTCACTTCCCCTTGGCGCAATGGGCTCCAAAGAACTTGTAGGGGGTGGGTTTGGCTCCCTGTGCACCTGCACAACAAGTGTCAGCATGTGATCGGTCGCTCGATTGGGTTGGGGGGGGGGGGGGGGGGGGGAAATAGATACATATGTTCGGAATCCTGAATACTTGATGAAGAATCCTTCTTGTCCCCGCACTAGCCTGGCTATGATAGCAATCAGAACACTAGAGGACAAGTAAGCCGAAAAGGCCACACCGTTTCCTCGGCAGTAACCCTGATTCGTTGGGAATGCTTTCGACCGACAGTATATGGATGCAACGTGTCGCTGTCGCTGTCTAGATCTTGCTTCTCTGGAGGTGGCTGCGCCCTTACTTGACACAGACCAGCCAGGACAATGAACATGCTATCACTAGGCTCATCTTCTTCACAAACGATGGTGTTAGGTTTGACACACTCTAGCGACATACCCTTGCAAAGCTTCTTCAAAAGAGGTAAGGGAAACTCTTTAAAGGCCTGTGTACCACATGCAAGATGATTGAAAACGTGTGGTCCACGGCACACACGGCATTCCTTGACGGATTTGCAGGTGGGGTTACACCCATGCATTCTGTACCTGCAACCCGCGCAGGAAAGCAACTAAGGCTTGCAAATCTGCTTCTCCACGATCTGACGGAGCCATTTCAAGAATTCTCTGGCAACAGGCTGCGCGCAAAGCTGCTGCGACTTGTGCAGGTGCACCAGCTGGTGCCATGTTGGTCACATCCACAAAATTCCAAAAAGCTGCCCTGTCAATTCCCACAAAAGCGGCGCCTTCGATGTCAGCCTTGACCGTGACAGAGTATTGGTTGTGGCATTCAATCAAGATCAGCTCGCCAACAATGGTTCCGTAACACGCAGAGCCGATCAAAGCACCATAATCATGAAGTCCATCAACTGCATCCACCCCATACCGTCTATGTATTAAAGGCGCACGTATGCTTTCGCATGCACGGTGCCTGCCATTGGAATTGGCCATGGTATGTGGCACAGTAGGTACACAGATCGCTATGAAAGGGCACCGTACCATGCTCGGGTTTTAGTGCACCATATCGTTGATATATCTGTGCCGAACCAGATACGAGCATAAACATTGAATCACCCTGTTGTCCCTGCCGCAAAAGCACACTGCCAGGCAGAACATGAACAAAGCTCAGGCGACGACACAGAGCTTCAAGGCCGTTGACAGGCAGCCCGAGCATGAAGCATGGAGTGTTTCCAAAAAAGTGCGCAAGCTCGCATACGTCATCGAGGCTGCGCTTGTGCGGCCTGCATGTACCGCAACGATGAGCTTGTTCTCAACTCTGCCACAACTGCGACCAAGCCGTCAACACATGCCTTTTGCTTAATATGGCATGTATCTTTCGCTCCATCTGAAAGTTCTCAGAGCCGACCTCGCCCCTGTCAGGTGACAAGAACGATGGATCGTGGCCCTCCATGCCGTCACGCCGGGTTGGACATGGACGGCTAGCTGGTAGTACCGACGGCAGGTAGGGGAGGGATCGCCGACATCATAAACATTCAGAGTTTCGGATGTTCCCCTTCACCGGCTCCCGATTCCTGCATTCCCGAATGATGGCAAAGAACACCCTTGGCCCTCGAGATAGCGAGGTACTGGTGACTGCAGCCCTGGCAAACTTTGAGACACAGCATTCCTTCAAACAACTACAATCAAATGCGAAAGGCTCTTTGCAACACAGAATCTCCATCTGATACTCTACTGCACTTGTGATCGACTCTGTCCAACGGTCGCTGTTGTTATGTTCATTGGGCTGATTGCTATCGTTGTCACCTTCAACGGAGCAGTCATGCACACTGTCGAGCGTAGGGATTGGCATCCCAAGCGTGGGGATTGGAGGTGCGAGGTTGCGTGGACATGCAAGTATGAAGCCCAAATTGGTGTACAATATGTGAACTATTTTTTGGTGACAACATGCATGCACAATTAATATGCATGCAAAGTTCCTATTGAGATTGGACAAGACCGCCAGTGAGAGCTGAGCCCATTCAAGAGTATCCTAGCATCTATGTGATGGGCACTAGTTAGCATCTGCACGGTAGGTCCACTTCTACGCTTTCGCTCCCATGTTGCGAGCCACCCATGTCAATGTGTAAATGCTTGGACTTTTGACATTGCAGCTGGCCCATGTGCGCACTAGTAAGTGATAGTGCGGATGTGGAATCTACATGCTGATGCACTGCCTTCGCATGGAGCTACATCTGTGGATCAGCTGGATCATTAGCTGTGTACCGCTCAGGGTACATTGGCGCAGTCGCCAAAATATTTCTCGGACGCGTGGTGTGTTCAATCGTCATGGTATCGGGCTGTTAATGATTGCGGTCCCAATCACAGCCATCACGTACAATTTTATTGATGTGTGCTGAGCCCGGAGATGTGTCATCACAACCACCAAATTCAAGCTAGTATAAACGTTAATTAAACATTGCTTAGCCTATTGCAACCTGCGGTATTCATATGATCTACGATGCCAAGAATATTGCTCATCGGACATCTCGATTGCAACTGTGCAAGCACTACATACATTTGCGCCACATGGACAAGGAGCCAATGCTGAAGCAGAAGCAAGAGGCACATGGGAAGGGCAGACTTTCAAACACGGTGATGGATCAGCGCGAATCCTTAGTTCCAGGGGTGCTTACACAGGAACTATATTTGCGTAGAGCATATTGAAGTTTCTACTTGATATGGCATGTACACGCAATCATTACTGTTATTAGACAATCTCTGTGTTGCAAAGAGCAGATGGCAAATGCCGATTTTAGAAGAACATAGAACATGAATGTGTCGCCTGCTGCCAGTACAAGCATCAGGACTGGATAAGGAACATGAGGAATGACGAAATGAAATGTACAATAATGTATCGTGCTTTTATGCTTCTGCTCACCCTGGTCCTCGTCATCACACCGCGGGGACCTTAGAGGAAGACGCTGCCATGCGCCGGCGGCCTGAAGCCCAGAGAGCACATGAAGGTAAAATAGAACTTGCATACGCATCTAGGGGCAGTTTTTTGTGCACCAGTCACTGCATCAACGTGGGAGCTGCTGGTGCCCGGAGTTGGTGACATGAGTGGGGCTTGACACCGCCGCTGTGCGTGCTCCGGGCTGTGCCATGATACTGGGGGGTAGAGAAGGACAGTTGGGGGTGACTTGAGCTGCTGCGATGGTAAAATCACCGATGCTACATGCACCAATAATTGTCTGCAACCAGGTCTGTCACCGGCACTGCGGCAACTCCCAGGAGGAACGTGCTTCCCAAAGCAGCCTTTTTCGCCACCGCATCCGCCTGTAGATCCTGCACGCACCTCCATGGCTCAACCCAGCCAAAATGGAGATGACCTGCCGCGGTTATTGCATGCACATCCTGTACCGGACCGTATCGATTGTTTTTGTGTCTTGTCCTGGTGAATCAAGAACTGTTCTCCATTCAAGCAGCTTCTGGAATTTTGATGATAGATACCGGCCCAGGCAGCTGTGACTGCAGGCAACGTACAGACAGGAGGAACTGCGGCCGAAGTTTAATCTCCCACCCCCCCTGGTCGGCCCCGAGTCCATGCAAAGGGTATGCCGAGGCAGGACCGGAGGATGCCCAATCTGTGCATCCGGCGAATTGCTGCGTTCTTGCTCAGTGTCCACGTGCGGGGCTGCTGCAGAGCTTGTGTTGGTGTCGCTATTCCGCATCGCGATGCATCGCCTATGCTACCAGTAGTGTGAGCACCCAAGATGTCCATATAGATCAGAGATGACATGAAGACCTCGTCAAGGTTGGTAGTCAAGTCCATCAATGGCGATATCAGATCAAGCCCCATCGATACGTCCGAGCAAGCGATACTTGATGTTCACACCTACCAGCAGTGCCAGAAACCTCTTGGGTCACGCTCTAGTTACTCTGAATAGAACAAAAGTGCAGTGCGACGGCATCGACCGCGGAAATTCATGAGGAACTTGTCAAAGTTGGAAGGATGTCCTCACCCGCGACATGACTGTGTTACAAAGGAAAAAGCCGGAGGGGCCGGTAGCACCGCCAGGACCAAAAGGGAGAGCACGAACAACGCAAAGCGCACGCAGCAGGAGAGCAACAGCCAACGCCAAGGCAGAACAAGCACCCACACACCCCCACGCTCCCCCACACCACCACACGAACCACACACCGAAACCCGACCCACGCACCCACGCACCCGCACGCGGCCCAGACACACACCCAAACCCAAACACACACCCAAGCACCCACAAACCCCCACGCCAACACGCACGCCGACATGACTGTGTACTTGCATGTTGATCCTGGAGCATCACCCGCATTGCCGCCAGAGCTCTACATCCCGCCGGAATTCCCGCTGAAACAGAGCTGTTGTGGAAAATCTCCTGCGCGAGTGAGCTTGAGGCAGCGGTTTCGCCCGCTGAAAACGAGCTGACAAAGCAGATATCAGCCAGCGCAGCCCGCTGGCATCTGGATGTGGCAGCGGACTTGCCCGCTGGAAATTGTAACACGCGAGCGAAGCGAACGACATATTTAGACAGCGTGAGCTTAGCGAGCAAAGATCAGCGGAGCGAGCAATACAGTATTTTGGTATCCCTCTGGAATCACAGCATTACAGCGGGATGGCCCTCTGAAACTGACAAGCCTCAGAGGGGTGACACCTCTGATATTCGAAACTTTCAGGGGGACATCCCCCAAAAAAATTGGCCATGTTGATCACTGATTGCCGCTGTATCACACAAGATGCACAGCAGCGTGAATGAATCCGCGAGTGTACTTCACTGCACGGGCATGACAGCCCCAACGACTATACCATAGCAGCTTGACCAGAACTATGATGCTCTGTTGATATTCAATGGCTTCACAGATGAAGTTGAAGGTACAAAGCCGCGCATGCGAGGCTTCAACACCGGCTCAGTTGCGACGCATGCATGCGTCAAGACTTGCGCAAGCAGCCTGTGGATCGTCTACCTGAATCTCTTGACTGATAACAGTGCCAGTGTGACGATAGAGCAAAATCATTCAGATGGGGGGGGACTCCGTGTGATGATTTGGGCAAGACAGCCGGCAGCACGACCGAGTATATATGGTGCCGGTCAAAGTGGCGTTGGCGGTACAACTGCATCGAAATGGAAGTTCAGTCCGGGCGGAAGGGAATGTCGCCAGTGATCCTATGTACGTACGTAAATGCACACAAGCGTACGTCAAGCTCACACAAGCATTTCATATCCCTCTCGTGCCAACCTGCCCCCTGAACGATTGACCAGAACGCTGCGACAACACGGAAGCAAGATGATCTCCCGCACAGTGCGACCGCAGGTAATTAAGAACAATGCATCCAATTTATCTAGACCAGTGCTTGCATCGTCCCTCATCAGTGTGACCAAATTGCAGCGTGCGTGCTGTGTGTGACGAAAAAAGTTCTCTCACTCCAACAGCACTGCGGGTCGCAGGTCGGAAAGGCATCGCCAGTCCGACGCCATGGAGTCATCTCAAGATCTTCAAAGCTGTCTGGCGTTGACATGGCCCCACCTGACCCAATTCTGGGAGTCAGCGAGGCGTTCAAGGCGGACGATTCGCCCGACAAGCTCAACTTGGGAGTGGGCGCGTACCGGACTGACGACCTGCAACCGTATGCCCTTGCAGTTCATGACATCGCTCTGGGGAAAACCCTGAAATTCTGACTCGGTGTGTCTGCGTGCAGGTATGTCTTGGAGGTGGTCAAGAAGGCAGAGAGGTCCATGATTGACAAAGGCGAGAACAAGGAGTACCTTCCAATTCAGGGCCTCGACGCGTTCCGCAAGGCGACTGTTGAGCTTCTCTTGGGCGACAGCGCGGCAGTTTCTGAGGTGAATTTGCACCATCCAATTCTATGTGCTGCCCTGAAAGCAGCCCTTAAAAAAAGCCGACGCCTCATTAGTCATGCCCTCGCATTCTCGTGACGGGCACACAAAATTCTTGCGCCCAGATGTTGAACCTATTTGATTGCCATGTACTGTCACCTACATGCTGCACATGTAGGGCCGTGTGGCATGCCTGCAGTCCCTGTCTGGCACGGGCAGCTTGCGCGTTGGTGCTGCATTCATCAAGGCCTGGCTACCGGGCAAGACGGTTTATCTCAGCAATCCCACATGGGGCAACCACCGGAACATTTTCGGAGATGCAGGCCTGGAGTGGAAGTACTACAGCTACTTTGACCCTGCTTCTATTGGCCTGGACTTTGCCGGTATGAAGGCTGATTTGGAGGCTGCTCCTGAAGGCTCCATCGTTGTGCTGCATGGTGCGAATTTCGCTAGTCTTGTACCTGCCCTGATTTTGCTGCTCTGGGCGGAGGCCATCAGGCATTGTGCTTTCAGGTTGCGCACACAATCCCACAGGCATTGACCCCACCAAGGAACAGTGGCAGGAGATTTCAGACCTGTGCAAGCAGAAAAATCACATTCCATTCTTTGACGTGGCGTACCAGGGATTCGCCACTGGATCACTGGAGGAGGATGCCTGGGCGCCCCGCTTCTTTGTTGAGCAGGGCCATGAGATCATGGTGAGCCAGTCATATTCCAAGAATCTCGGTCTGTATGGTGAGCGTGTGGGCGCAATCAATGTGGTGTGCAATGACAAGGAGACTGCTACCAAGTGCGCTTCCTTTGCATGTCTGCCATCAAAGTGACACTGACAGCACAGTCACAGTGTGTGTACCTTGCCGATGAATGAGTGCTAAATTTTACGGCCGTAATCCCAGCCACTGTGTATCTCAATTGTGTGTTATGAGGCTGACGCATGCTAGGCGCTCACTCGCAGTTGCTCGAATTCCAGACCCATATGCGCATGTAGAGCATGCTGACTGCAGCACTGTCTCGGCGCTGCAGCAGGTTGGCATTGTGTCAACATGAAGAGTCGTCTCGCACCCTCATGTCCACGTCACGACCACCTGTGTGGGGCTTTACAATTTAACTGGTAACTGTGCTGCTGTTCAGGACACTGTCACAACTGAAGCGCATCGCCCGGGCAATGTACAGCAACCCGCCAGTGCATGGTGCACGTATTGTCGCTGAGGTTGTCAATGAGACAAGCATGTTTGATGAGTGGAAGGCCGAGATGGAGATGATGTCCGGCCGCATCATGAGTGTGCGCAAGCAGCTGCATGATGAGCTTGGCAACCTGTACCCAGAGAAGGACTGGGGCTTTATCCTGTCTCAGATTGGGATGTTCAGCTTCACAGGTACTGCCTTTTGCTCAACATGATAGTCGTTGATGGCAGGAGGCAACATACCATGTACTCGTTGGCATTTGTGCATCCACTGCAGTGCTCTGCCATAATCATGCATGTATGCCTCAATTTCTGTACGGAAGGCTCTTGCTTACGTCTGCAGTAGCTGGTGTCAGGTGTAGATACTCCTGGGAGGATTGATAGCCTAGGGGTTTTTGTTGGCGGGGCCCTATTTATGCCTGTTCGCCGGCAGATCTTCTCAGTGCGCTGGTGTGAATGCGGACCTGTTAGTCACTGTGCACACAATGGTCAGCAGAAAAGTGTTTTTACCCGCTATGATTTCTCTTTTGCAGGCATGACCCCGGAGCAGGTAGAGAACATGACCAACAAATGGCATGTTTACATGACAAAGGATGGGCGCATCTCCCTGGCTGGGCTCTCATCTGGCAAAACGAAGTACTTGGCAGAGGCTATCAACGATTCGATTCGCAACTGCTAAAATGATGATCAGGTCAATCAGTCGCTAGTATTGACCATAATAGCCCTTGCTGCTGGTCCATCTGGCAGTGATGTATAGGGAATGGCTCACGTGTAGCTGTGGGTGTAACCGCATTACAATGTCTTACTGCGAAAGGCTCAATGCCGCTGTCGTTTGGCAGTAGGCACTGGTTGCACTTCATCGTTCCGCTCAGCCTGTTGCTTCAGTATTATGCTTACTAGTTTGCATGCCTGTGCAGTGTTCCAGGTGTGCATTTTCCCAACTGTAGCACACTGTGTATGGTTCAGGTTGATGCCTAGTAGCTTGCTGACCTTGACTCGAAGGCTTTCGTCTTTCGAACGCCTGCATGCTGTTTCTCAGTCAAGGACAGCCTAATTGCCAATGGTACACAAAGCCTTTCCAGCCCATTGCAGATGCAGGAAGCGCCATACATGACCATGCGCATGAAGCTTGTGAAGGCTCTGGTTGTATGTGTCTTGATAGTTTCCAACCGTTTCGTTGGAGGCTGCTGTACCGGCTGCCTATCAGGTGCAAGTGCCGACTCTTGTCGACACTGCTCTCCGTTAGAGGACCCCAGCAGGAATCTCAAGCCCTGACGCATACAGAGCTGCTGGGGATACATCCTTGCGCAATATTTTGAAGATTCATCTGCAATGAAGGGGTTCCTCGGTCGTAGAGCGCACCCGCGCCAGAGAGTGCACACGGCGTCCTCAACAAGTTGACAAGGTGCAAATCAGTCGCCTACACAGCCAGACAGTACCATGCTGTTGACTTTGGTGAATTGTCGCAGCCTTGACGCATATTCGCTCCGCTATCTTCGTCGGGCCACCTGCTTTGTCGTTTTGACATGATGGGTCCGCCCAAGCTGACCCGCGCTCTTTGGACGATCCTCCAAAAATGTCTAGCATAATTGCATGCATGATGAGAAATTGTTCATCAATTGTGTATGTATCCTGTTTAGCGTAGTGCACGGTCTCCTGACGTATCTCGAGATATGACGTGTCCGTGATGCATATTGCAGATTCTTCGTCTTGTGCCTCGACTCCCAGAGATGACAGTGCATCCACTCGACGCAGGAGGTAAAACAGCAATACATTAATCAAGCAGGGTGACAATCTTGCAGATGCTCAAACGCACCTGAGCTAAGTCGAGCCCTGATGAATTTGTCAATCCGAGGCCTCAGCGGCCGTGCATGGGCGCGCTGCAGCGAGCGTCGATGTCCCGATGGGCGAGTCTCGATGTAAAGGTGCGTCGCATGTGATTTGGGTTGCAACAAGGTCTGGTTGCGCTTGGACAAGCAGTGCAAAGCTCCCCCGAATCAGTCCGCGGCAAGTGCTGGAATACGCCTCAGGTTGCGGGTCGGCGATCCCATTCAAACTTTTGAGCTTCAGTGCATGAATGCCACGTGCAGAACCTGCCTGTCTGCATAGGAATTACACGCAGCTACGCGATTCGCGAAGAACAAGTTTTGATTCTGTCATATATTAAACTCCGCTGCACTTCTGCTAACGTAGCGATACTCCAGCTACATGATCATGCAAAGTCCACGGGAACAACTCGTGTGTTCGCACGCGCTTGACATGTTGGCTGCAGCAAACATGATCATGCAGAATTCTTTTCAAAGATCCCATAGCAGCATTCTGCAGCAGCTTCAGTCGGCCAAAGAAGAGATTCAAATGACCGTACGCTGATCTAAGCCTTAATTTTGGCCCGACCTGTAGATTTCTCACCCAACTGGGTCCCGGATGGCACCTTCCCCACACCCACCTGGGATGCCGAATTGCAGCCTTGTACAGTCTGGCAGAGACCGTGCTGGCGTGCAGGTAGATGTGCTGCGTTTGTATTCCAGTTTCCCCAGTATGCACTTCACCCTACAGGCTTATGCCGGACAGGTTGCAGACGCTATCAGCTACAATTGCACCGAGCTGATGAGGAAGGCTGTGCCTGGACAGAAGAAGGAGCCACTGCGTGTCTACGTAGTTCCCGAGCATGAGCTTGCACCACTCGTATGCAACATGCAGCAGCTTGTCCACTTGGAGCACGCCAGAGTGTCTCCAACTCCTCTTAAATGCACCATCATGGGCCGAATATCTTGCATATCGGGCCCCATAATCGTGTCGTATGGACTGCGATATCATTGCTCAAGCTGCAAGTGCGCTCTCTGGACGTGCAGACTAAGAAATATGCGTATGTGTGCAAATCGCATCTACCTCGTCGTGATCAAATTGTCCCCTGAGACCCCGAAGGAGCTTCAATGTCATCAGCATAAAAATTTCTTTGGTGACACAGTAATGAGTTTTGGCCCTGACTCTGGGTTTGCACAGGTTGCCGGTGCTGCTCTGCAACAAAACAGAGAATAGTGCACAAGTCTGCCCCTGTGGTGCCCCTTTGCATCCATCAGACAGTCCACTGCAGCACATGCACACTGTGCATCGTGTGACAGTACAACTTCCAGGAAGCCCTCTCCGGGAGGAAGTCCAGGTAGAAGTCGCAGCAAGGCTGGCTTCGGAGCTGCTTATTGGATCTCATTGTGAGATGGCGGTGCATGTCAGCCGCATGCACTGCAGGAGCCCTGTTGGACTGCTTGACCTTCGTCTAACTGCAACCAACGCCAGGCGCTTAAGAATTGTACATCTGCGGTCGCAGCAGCTGCACTTACCATTGCAGAATGCGGAGCGCTTGCTTCAACACCGGCCACTCCAGACTCTGGTGGATCTCATGCGTGCTGCAGCATGCCCCGGGGGAGCCCCTCCTCAAGTTTCCTGGTACATGTTGATGGCCTCATTGGTCTCTGCTGTCGCTGTTGGCGAGGATCAAAGGCAGGGCAAAATCAAAACTGGCGAGCGGCACAGGTGCCAGGTGAAGCCTGGCCACCATGACATGGGTCAAATTGGACGTCAGGGCGGTTGTCATATCTTGGTCAACACCAGGATGTGCTCAGAAAATCTGCATCCAATGTGCAGGTGCACTTGCTGTGGACAGGGCAAGGCATGGACTCTGGTGTCAGCAGCTTCATCCATAACACAGCTAAGATCTGCTCTCCTGTTGTTGACACTACGACACTAGACGACCATTTGGAGCCGCGCACCAGCCCTGGCACCAACAGCACACTCTTGTTCCACGGAGGCAAGCTTGTGGACGGGTCGCAAGGCATTTTATTGCTGAACATAGCAAACATGAGCCCAGCAAATTTGCAGCGGCTACATAACTACACTCGTGACAGCACGAGTTCCCCCAAAAACAAGACATTTGTGTCTCCTCCACAGATGCCAAACACCGCTACTTGCTGGATGCTGGCAGACACTGAAACTGTGCTGCGTCCAAAGGAAACAGCCATGGAAACCCTTCACGTTGCCACAGGTGGACTTGTGTTGCCCCATGTCGATCTACTGCTGAAGGCTGGTCGCGCAGATGTGCACGAAGACTTGGCTATGGACAGCATCCTGGGCATCCCTGCTGCCGCTTTCACATCTTGCTGTGAAAGCGCAGCTGCCCAACTCCGGGGACATTTATTGAAGTCGTGTGCAATGGATCCACCTGTGATGTATGCTGTTTCAACCGTCTCGACAGCTTATCTATGCTGATTGACACTGTGGCCATACAGTTTGACAATGCTAGCATACAGGCCGTTGCCGTTGCAGGACAGATGAAAGCATCAAAGTATTGCAATCGTATCACAGTGCATTGCGGGAGTCATTCCCAGAGTCAGGGCAAAATCATAGCTCTGCACAGACGCTCGGCACCTTGATCAGAATATGCCTGGCATCGGCCCGGCTGCACCTCAGAAACACAACCGAGGTCACAGACTGCATTGTTGCAATCAGATTAGTGGAAGAGTCCATGGATGCACGCTACTGTGGCGCAAACGAAAAGATGTTGGGAGACGAAATGCATGGCCTGGTCGAGGAAGCCTCCAAGCAACCTGGAACAGGATTGGATGAGTATTTTAGTCAATTGGGCCAATGCTTTGCTGGGAAAGGATGCGACATGAGCATTGAGGAGTGAGCGGTTACAGCACTTCCCATGGGCATGATTTTCATGTCCTGTAGCAACACAAGGGTCCATGAAGGTATCCATAGGCTGTTCCTATTTGCATCTCTATTATCAATGCTTTGTAACATGCCACCAACATGATGAGTCACAGCAGCACATGCTTGACAATCAGTGCAGTACTTGCATAGCTACCTAATCCTGACCCCCATGTCACACTTTCCACAGGCTCATACAGCCCCCTACAAAGGATGCACATACAGCGCAGCCTAACACGCCGTTGAGGACACAACAGCGCTGCGAACAGTGGACTCCAATTGTCAAGCTTCCTAACAAAAGCTGTGACAAGATCCTATGATCTGTGGCAAGCAGACATATGTCTCCTATGGGAGCCTGTAGTGCACAACGAAACAGGAATACATTGGAAAGCACGATATCACGATGGGCAGAGAGGGATGGAATTTCATTTCCAAGCAAAGCCGTTGTGCACTTGCATGCCCAACGTGACCTGTGCTGCCCACCATGGAGCAGTCCAGCTCAAACGCGGGAGTTTCGCTGCTGCGTGCAATATGATAGAACTCTATCTTTGGCTGTGAAGCCAGAAATCGCAGCCACCGCGAGGCGTGCAGGTGCACCATGCGCTCATGCCGGATGACCCGGTACACCAGTGGGTCTGTGTAGGGCGATGACAACATCGCCTGGCTGGCTCCCGGCAGGTGCCACATCATGAACTGCCGCATGCGCTCCGGGCCGACTTTGCGCGCCGCGGCGACGATTTTCAGCATTCGCTGTTGGATTGCAAAGCTGCTGCGGGCAGGGGATCTCGTCTCGTGGCCGGCCGCGGGCTTCGACTGGGTCGGTGTGAGGCTAGGCGCCATTGCCCTTGTGCGAAGCGTGGGCGGTGGAGTTGAGCTACGTGAGACACTCGAGGAGGCGTGGGACGCAACACCTCCCAGGCTCTGCGTGGCTACGCCAACAGCACCGGCCCCACCTGCCTGGGCCACACTGGCGGGGTGAGATGCCAGTGTCTCCAACTGCTGCGCCATGACATGCAAGTGGGGCATGTACGATCTCCACATGCATTCCCTATGCAAATGATTCAGCTGTTCTGAGTACCTGCAACCATGTCCCATCCTGAGCACACTACGTCCTGTGAGGCAGGGCTCTGCATTGCGTGTGCTTGCACACGCTGCCATTCCAACAACAAACTGCCAATGGTTCCCAAGAACAGCGTGACCGGGACACCTCGAACAGCCGGAATGCAAGAGGGGCGTTGAAGTCGTGCCTCTCTGGTTGAGGCACGTACACCAACGCACACAAGGGGCCCAGGCCAGGCTACAACATGGCGCGTGTGCTGCCAGAGCCGCTGCAAGCAGAAAAGCGTGCAGGCGGCTGCCAAGGCACAGGCGGCGGCAGCAGCGGGGACGCACCACATCATGCAAACGACCACCTTGACAGTGTAAAGTGCACTTGCGAAGAGCACCGTGTCAGCCTCCCAGTCATACAGCACCACCATCGGCATCAGTCGGTTCCTGCGGCTCGTAAGCAGCATCAGCAGCCGCCCTGCCTGCAGCAGGTGCACTGCAGAGATGAACAGGCTGTCCAGGTCTGCACGGTAGCGGTGAAACTGCCGCAGCGCCTTGCTCACACTGGCGTCAGCTAGGCCGGCCGCCGCTGGACTCGGGGCCGGCCGTGAGTGTGGCGGGACACCTGTCATGCGTTCCATTGCGTCTGCGAGACTCGTGGACCGCTGCACAATATTGACGAGCTCGCAGACATCACGATTGCAGCGGTCTTGTGGGTACGACGAATCGAAGAGGTCGCTGAGGCCGATTTCCTCCCCTTCAAGCGCACGCTTGTACAGGAACGCGGCCATGCGCTGCCACAGGCCCGTCACAGGCTCAAGGCCGTCTTCTGACGATGCCCCTGTCGATACGCCGGTGCTGTTGCTTGCCTGTGCCGCGGCGGGGGCAGCGACGGGCGTGGGGCTGCCCACGCCCGTGGCTGCGTCTGTGCGCGCTGTTGGGTCCTGCGCGGGGGGATGCCGGCTCGCCACGGCGCTACGTGGGGTGTTATACAGGGACATGAGGGCCGTCACTTGCGCTGGCAGCAGCCGGCCATGCGCTTCAGCCCGCGGTTCTGCCGCACAGCGAGCCCTGCACATGCAAACGCCACTTAGGCGCGAGAGCAGGGAGTCGCATTCGCTAGTGGCTGTCGGAACGGTTGAGGGATTGCTCTCGAGCATGCTGACGGTGCCACACGGGGTAAAGTAGAGTAAAGTGTTTCTGGATTTACTCAGCCATATCCTGTTGTGACGCCGACGCCTCGGGATAATCGAGACCACGTATAGCAAGGGCAGGATCATGGGAGCATTGCGGAGGAGGAAAAACGCACTGGAACAAATCCTCTTGGGAGTCAAACGTGGAAAGAATCAACTCATCGTCGTGCTGTAGGAAGCGGCCGATCGTGCGGCGGTGCACGAGCGCGCCCTCGCTGCTACAGTGCATGATGTGTATCTGCTGGTTGTGCGGCAGCAGCACCACGAGCGTGCTCTTGAGCAGGGACCACGTCGCGCCGGCACGGTTGGTGCGGAGGATCAGGCGCTCGTTCTGCAGCTGCACGCGGTCGACGACGGTGCCATCTTGGAGCGAGATCATGAGGATGCTGGTGGAGGCGCACACCGCCATCGGGGTGCCCGCAGCTTGCTCAGGCTGCGTCTCGGAGATCAGCAGCACATACTTCAGGTCGTGTGTGAACAGGCAGACGTCGTCAATGAGCGTCTCGCCGCCAGACGTGACGCTGCTGCTGAAACGGGGGTGGGTGAGGCTGAGCGTGGGGACACGAACGCCATAGGGTGTTGCCGGGGTGGGAGAGGCAGCTGGGTGACCCGTGCGGGTGGGACGGGTGGGGGGGACCATGTTGAGGCATTCTCGGACGCGAGGGGCCCGCGTGACCATTGGCTGGCTGGGCTTCGCTGGCTCCGGCAGGAAGGAATTCTCCTCTGCTGCTGCAGCCGCTGAGATGCGCGCTTGCCGCCGGCGTCTGCGGCCCTGCTCCTCCTCCCATGAAGCAATCATTGCCTGCTGCTCTCGAGATCGCTGTTTCCACAGCTCGTAGAGCATCGCGTCGTTGTGCCTCGAGCCAGGCGACAGCAAACCACGAGCATCCTCGAGGATGGACTCTGAAGGCACATCAACCGGAGAGAGATACGAAGTTCCTGACCAGGACCGATTGATGGCCGCGCGAGAGCGTTTGCCCAGAGCTGACCCGTTCGAAGCTGCAGAGGAGAGACTGTTCCGTAACGTTGCGGAAAAGTCGATCGCAGGCGCGATGGGAAACGCCGCTGCAAGCATGACAGGACTGCCATTCCTGTCTTGTTGCGAGGAAGTCCCCGGTCCCAGCGGTTGCCCGTTGCCTGCCGCGGTACCCATCGCCAACCGCCCGCCTTGGGCACCGCGATCCGGTCTGAGGGCAGCAGCTTCGTTGCGCCGACTACCAGGCGACTCATCTTTTGACTCCCCCAAGAACTTATCAACGTCCCATAAGCTGACATTGTGACCGTTGCCTGTGACCCCCAGAATGTGTTTGCCGCATGGGCTGAAGTGCAAGCTCGTTGCCCCAGCTGCTACTAGCTTTGCAGACGTATTCGGAACTATAAAGGAGTAGAAGCGATGGGACTGCGCCAGCTGCGTCAGTCCTTGTGCCCAGCCCGTTTCCCGCTGCGCGAGGCACTGCACCACGCCTGAGCTGCTTGTAAACTTCGTTACAGCACCGGTCCTGTCACACATTGCCGAAATTCAGGGCAGCGTGATCATTCATATCAAGCCTACATCTCGCAGACAGCACCAAACATGTCACAAGCCCGTGCGACGGGCACCGGCAGGGCAGAACTACGTGCTGCCGTACACAGCTGATTACATGCTTCGAGTAACCTCGCACAGCGATCGCCGACTCTGTCGGTTACCAATATCTGGCTGAAAGTTTGTGTTGTTGGAAAGCGTGCTATGCAGCAGGAGCTGAGATACAATGGGGAACATCAGCGATTCTGCAGGTACCGCAACCGACTCGGCCGGGCCGGGGTCGAAAGGGGCTGGATACCCAGCGCGAGGTCAACGTGTACACGATCATGTGCTGAAAATTTGTGGTGGGTATCTTCCCACTTCCCTGAGCAACTGTGGCCATGTGGCTGCTGCGACGACACGTGAACACGGATCTCGACACGCTGAATCTTGCTGGGGCTCCACGAAGATTCGCAAGATACCATTCACTCAGGTCGACATTTGAGGAGTTTAACAATTCACCATAGCTCCGTTCATGGACTGCGTTGAGCAGGTTCTTGTGCGTGTCCTTACGTCTGCATGTTCTTGTTTGTCCATGGTCGTGTGTAGGCATCGTTAGGAGAAGCAATTGTTTTATTGACCAGTCGCGGGTGCATACATGAGGTTTACGTACGTCAGTGTTGCACGTACACTCATCTGACAGCTGTGCAATTTGCCCCGGAGGCACGTCGTGACGTCGGCTTGAGTTTGTTGCGACCGTTCGAACGAATTCCGTGCACGGCTCAGTCCCTCTCTGGTCTTACGTGGACTGTCGTAGTACTCTTGTTGATTTGAACATTCATGTGTTACAACGACAAAGCAGGCAAGGCAGGTAGCACCGCGAGCAACAACCAGGAGAATCGCACACCACGCAACAGGCCACACGCAGAACTCACCAACACACCCACGCAACGGCAGCACCTGCGCCGGCCACAGCCACACATCCACTGCACACGACCACACACATTAATCTGCAGTAAGTAATCATGCATACGTATGTTTGAGATCGATCAAGCGTGACGGATGAGATTCTTTTGTGGTGTTTGTCTTCTCCCGTTTACTCTTTTGTAACTATCAAGCGTGACACAAGATATCTCGAGATGACCATGCATAGGACAGCCGAGAACCAGGACCTGGATACAACAAATCTCAGAGATACACAGAAAATTTTTACACAGAAATTCCGTGAATTAACGCGCGGAAGGCCATTGCACAGTACAAGCCTTGCATTGTCTTCGGCCTATCTGCCGTGGTGCAGTTTAACAGCTACTAGTACATAGCTTCTCATGCTTATGGCAACTGATTACGTTTACGTCTCAACACGAAGGGACCCAGGGCCCTTCATCGCGGTCGGGATCCCGTTGAAAATGGCTAATTTTTGGCAGATCCCGGGTGCCGGCGCAGCTGGGGCCTTCCCCCCCCGGGGGGGGGGGAGGGGGCGGGGGGGCTGGCTTTGTTGGTGTCTCGGTGTGTCGGGCTTCGCGGCCTCGGCTGCGTGTGCTTTCGGGGCGCTGGAGCCTTGTGATATGGCCCACATATGGGGCCCATGGGGCCTTTTAATAGCAGGGAACGGGTCGAATCACATGTGGGTGCCATAGAAATACCCACACTCGTCAAACCTGCCATCGAAGTCTACAACAGCAAACAACAGTGGCAAGCTGCCGAGCCAGACCAGAGGTAAAAGTTCATAGTCTGCATGGAACACCACCTACCACAGCACGGAGTACTGTAGGCATGTTTCGGATGTGGCCGACATCAGATGATACAAGCTTTGATGTACATGTACTGACGCTACTGTGGCCGTGCTCCGATGTTGTGTGGTACCACTAGTTGGCACCTGCTTGGTGTACACCCCTACTTCCTGTTCCCCTCCGCCATTCAATCCCAGCATGATCCATGCGAGATAGTTTCCCATGGTGCACAAACAGTTCCCCGCAACAGTTGTGCATATAGTATACATCTTTGCATATATAGTAGCATGATATATGTGATATGGCCCAGTACCTGCCCCGACCTGACACTGCAGGCTGGCACCACCCACAAACACTCGGCGCTACAGCGGCATTCTGCAACAGGCATTGGCACTATGTTCCCTTAGAGCTAGGCCGCTCGCCATGCACACACCTCCATGAGCTGCTAGGTGCATGCGTGCCACTCCTGCGCCCAGCCATGTGCGCAGGTGCGACAGATGCCTCTGTAGCCGCAGCGCCAACAACACAGATTGACCACAAAAGAAGCAGGAATTCTACTCCTGAATAGCCACATCAAGCACTACTTTCAGCTATGTACAGAGCCGGGCCGGGACTGCTGGTTTCCTAATTCCTGTGTTCTAAACGCTTCCAGCATGCGGCATTTTGAGATTTAGTATGGCTGGTCCCCACCTGAACTGGTGCCACTGCAGCGCTACGACTTGTAGCTGCTGCCAGACAACAGCCCTTGCAGGGTACAACACATGTGTGCTTGAAGTTTTTGGCCGCGGATGTGTCAGCAGACATCTCGAGACAAACTTGGATAATGTACTCTATGGCCTCGGATCCATATATGCGCCGGTCCAGTGGACATTTCACACCAAAACGTACGTGGAGGTGTTTACAATGGCGATGTGTATCGCCCAGTCACACATACTGGCAAAGGGCGATAAAAGGAACATATTGACACATGTCGTAAGTCGACCCGAATATTGCTGACACAAGCAACCAAACCGCTGAAATGCCGTCCGAGCTAGGTCGCAAGCACCATAGCTATGCAATATATAACTCATATAGTTGATCATTGTTTCTGGCGAAGCCAGAGCTTCACTAGTGAAGTATAACATTTGCATGGACAAAGCTGAGACTAGAGCACAATCAGCTATGCCTCTCAGCGTACTATGTTTGACACTTCCTGCTGTCGATACCAGCAGCCTCGGCAAGCTCTGAAAGATCCTTTCCGGTATTGCTTGTGCATCGAGGGAAACCTTGGGCTCTTTCGGTTTTCGGCACCGCTTTTTGTCAAGCCCAAGCCCTTTTGAAGAGCAGTCTGGCCATATCCAGCAGAGTCAGGACAAGGTGTACTTCTGTCGCAGAGCATCATTTGTTTGGGGCATAAAGCAAGCCTCTGTTGGCCGGGGGACCTCCTTGAACCAAGGATGATCCAGGGCAGCAGAAGCAGATATCCGCTCCTGAGGGTCCCACTTCAGCATGCTCTCGATGAGATCATAACCTGTCTCCGTAAAGGCATGGTCCAGGGCTACGGGCAGCGCTCCCTCCTTCTGCACTCCCAGGAGCAGGCGCAATCGATCTGGAAGATCGGTGAGTATGTTGATATCACGGTAGCGTGGCAGGCTTTGCAGCCCTTCCCAACGCCCGTGAGGAGATCCAATGATCTACAGCAAAGAGCTGCAATGTGAGGCACAGGGAAACTGCTTACAATATCTGAGAAAGAGGATGGCTCCTGAAGTGCGGCTGCAAGTCTCATCACCAATGATCAGAGTGAGACGATTCAGCGACCGGGAGACCCCTTGCATACGCTAACACTAGCGATCACTTTTACAAGAAGGCCTTACAGGCCGATAAATTGTTCAACACAGGTTGATGTCAGTGATAGAGCATAGGTTCAGACACTGGTTGTGCTAATTGTGCCAAGAATATGTTAACATCGGGACTGTACCTTGGCAATGGTGTTCACGAGGTCCAGGTCTGACTTGGAGTCAACAAACGGAACTTTGTTGGTCAAGAGCTCCGCCATGATCACTCCAACACTCCAGATGTCCAGTGCCGGGGTGTAATTGGTGACCCCCATGCAGATCTCTGGCCCGCGGTAGTTACGTGTGACGACTACAGGAGACATGTGTGGGACTGGATCGCCGAAATGTCTAGCCATACCGAAATCACAGATCTTGATGTTGCCAAAATGATCATACAGAACATTTGCAGGCTTGAGGTCGCGATGCACAACCCAGTTCTCATGCATGTACTCGACCCCTTTCAGCAGCTGCAGCACAATTCGCTTGACCTGCACAATGAACAGCTCTGGTTATGACATGTGCCCATCTCAGTCAACGAGAGTCCTATATCACGAGTGCTGTGCTGACACCACCATCAGTCTCTCTATTGAGCACATCAAATGTTCTTTGCATACCAATAACAACTTGCTCCTGATTGCAATGTTCACTACGTTGTGCACGCACCTCTCCAATCTTCAATCGAGCCTGATATTTTCCTAAAAACGACTTGAGATCCTGCTGCACAAACTCCATTACCATGTAAACATCTTGAGATCCGTCTTTTTTGAAGCCTGTCACCACCTCCGAGACGTTGACAATGTTTGGGTGATCCATGGTGAGCAAAATGTTGATTTCTCGTACAGATGTCATTGGAAAACCCTCGGCACGGAAGTGCTGTGGGTTCAGCTTGATCTTCTTCAGTGCAACGATTTCGTTGTCCGTTTTGTCTCGCGCCCTACACAATGTGCTAAAAAATGTGAATAAAACGAACTGCATCTCGAAACGGACGCAATTGATATGAGCTCCAGTGCAAATGCTAGTAGCAGAGGACCAAACTTGCTGACCAGACCATAAGTTCCCGAACCAATTTCTCTGAGGAACTCGAAATTGTCCTTGCCTCTGCTCTCCAGCAGCATGTTTCTTTTCCTGGGATGCAAAGGCGATGCGCTTTCCTGCGCTAGAGTTGCAGTGTCCGACACATGCCCTGTAGGATCTTCTGATGGAACGGCTATGTTATCACCCGGTTGAGGCAAGGTCTCCTCAGCCTGATCCATCCCAGATTCATTTATGTTGTCGTGACGAGCGTCGGCGGCTTCGTCGGCTTCATCATCTAGCCACCTGGATTTGGGCAGCTTGGCAGCAGGCCCATCTTTGCTCATGGTCTCATCATCTGAATTGTCGTCCCATCTGCTAGCAAGAGCTGCATGGCGACAAACAGCTCAATCATAAACAGTCTGATTGTATCTTTGGTTGAAGGCAACTTGAATGATTAATACATTCGTCAGTAGCGTACGTTTTTCCTGTGCTTCCTCTTGCTCTCCCAAATTTGTATCTTCTTCAGCTTGAGTCTCAGCGCCCGCAAGTCCGGCATCTTCTAGAACTTCGCCAGACTCCTGCGAGTCATCCCCGTTCGGCTGATCGGCTGGCATAGCGTGCACAAATCAAGCGCGGTGCGGCCAACCGCTCGCCTCACAATGCGCCCGTGTGATACAGCAATCACGCCCAAGCCAGACAAACTCCACCAAAACTGTGCCTGAGCATCCAGAGTTCAATTTTTGATGGACTTCCTGTTGATACCAGCGCACATGGCTTGAAATGGAGCAGGACTGCAGCCCGATGACCCCTCAGACGAAGGCAAATAACTTGCACCCAAAAGTTCGAAGTTTCGCAGATTTGACTCATTACGCGGGCTGGCTTCTATCGACAGTAAGCACAGTCTAAAGCTGTTGCACGAGACGGGACTCTCCCCCTGTGGCCATGCTCCTGTGCACAACATGAGCTGTTGATGCGCAGCTGATCCAATCAAGGCCTTGACGATAAAATACATGACGTGAAACTTCACAGTCGTGAACTCGCTCCAGCTCAGTGGTTCTGTCCTGTCGAAATTCCGTGTGCACAGACTGCGTTTCCGCTTCGACACTCACTTCACTGCATCAGCAACCACCGTGGTCGCCCAGATCTGCGTCCGCATCTATGGCCACCTATTGAAGACGCTGACCTGAGTCGTTCTTTTGACCTAGGTGCATCTACGAACCTGTTGCGGTGTCCGTCCGTCAAGCTTAGTGAGCTTAACCGCACCACTGCACCAACAGCGGCTGCACAGGAGATGCAGAGCGGTGAATCTGATCGCAAGGTCCAAGAGATTCTTCCGAAGTCTGGTCTAGTTGTTTCTGAGAAGGGCCAGCTTACAGAGGTCCGCTCCCAACTTCATCGATTTCGTGCGTTCAGGCGGCCCACTGCAAGTAGCGATAATGTGCTGCACGTATCATGGTGCCGTTATCCATGGCTATTCCTTGCCGGGTGTCAGTCGGTGTCTAGATCCTCATTTGCAATTGCGCATCCCTTTCAGGTGTTTTGCAAGCCGAAAATCCTGCCACTGAAATCTGTGACACTCCAAAAACTGGAGGAGATGGAGAAACGCATGCTGGACATTGCAAAGCAGCAGCCTTCTGGGTGACAGCTTCATGGCTCTTGACAATCTGACCCCACGCGATCTGCAGTAAGGTCTCACGAGTCCCCCTTCAAAATGGGGAAAGGTGAACGGCCAGAACATGTTGCGCCTCCCGAGCTCTTTTACGATGACACTGAAGCAGAAAAGTACACCACATCCTCACGTGTGATAGAAATCCAAGAAAAGCTGACCGCACGTGCACTTGAGCTTCTGGCCCTCCCAGACGATGGCGTCCCCAAGTTCATCCTTGACGTTGGCTGTGGCTCAGGCTTGAGTGGCCAAGTGCTCACAGAGCAAGGTGTGTATCCGTCTGTGATCTGTTCACACGATCCTGTGTGCCTTGCGTGTATATATATTTTTTCAGGTGAGAAGCGTGAAATGGTGCATACATATGCAGGCCACATCTGGGTTGGCTGCGACATTTCGCCTTCCATGCTCGAGATTGCACTCGACAGAGAAGAATGTCAGGACCTACTGCTGCACGACATGGGGGATGGACTGCCATTCAAGCCAGGGACATTTGATGGTGTCGTGAGCATCTCTGCAGTGCAGTGGCTTTGCAATGCAGACAAGGCGCATCATGTGCCAAGGAAGCGGATGAGACGCTTTTTCAGGTCCCTTTATACCTGCCTCACCAAGGGAGGCAGGGCAGCTTTGCAGGCATGTCCCCACATGATGCTTTCACGGCATGCTCAAATGAAGCCGAGGCCTGCACTCATGATGAAATCGTTGCTGCAAAGTGCTGTGTAATTGACTCGCCATTACTGCAGATTTATCCAGAGAATGTGGAACAGGCAACAATGCTCTCAGAGGAAGCAATGAAGGTGGGATTCTCGGGTGGCTTGGTGGTTGATTACCCACATTCGACCAGGGCTAAGAAATACTACCTGTGTTTGATGGTTGGTGCTCCGATCGGGGGAGCTCTCCCACGTGCCTTGGATGGTGCTGGCTCGGCTGTTGCTGTAACAGGACGTGAGCGCAAAGCCAAGAAACGGAAGCTCGAAGGAGGAAAGGACAAGCAATGGGTATTCAAGAAGAAAGAGCAAATGCGAAGTAAGGGATACACTGGGATTGCACCTGACAGCAAGTACACGGCACGAAAGAGGAAAGAAAGATTCTAGGAGTGGGTCCCGACCTTGAGATAGGGGTGGTGCAAGTTTTCGTATGAATATGGGATGTGTACATGTCTTTATAAGTTGACGGCTGATGTTTCTGCCGGTCCATTCACAGTGCTGTTACACATCCACAGGGAGCAGATACTCCACCATTGCTGCAACCTGTTTTGGATCAACCTCTCTTACATGTCTCATTACCCACCATGAACGATCAAGTTCTACAACAAGGCCTCCTTGAGCGCCGAAGAGCAATCTACATGTACTCCCGTGGGTCACACACCCGCCCAGCAAGCGCTGAAGCTGCAGCAGTGTAAGGAGATGCCAAGTACACTTGTGCATCCTTGTGACCCATACGGCCCGGGAAGTTACGATTGGTTGTAGAGACGACCGTCATTGGCTCATTGACACGTGCGAATGTGTCCACCGGACCACCGAGGCAGGCGGCGCATGATGGCGCCGCAGGGGTGACGCAGCCAGCTTCTTGAAAGATCTCTGCAGCAGTCTTGCCCCCACAACCTGGCACCGGCTTGGAGTACACGTCTGCCCACACCTGCTGCGTGGCCGGGACGAGGAATGTGGGCACAGCCACCTGCTCACCCGCATTGTGGAGTAGCTGAGCAGCCGCATGGAAGTCACTCGTCTTACCACCTGCAGCACTCACTCTACACATCACTCTATGCACAAGAGGCAGGATCACGGACCTATGCATGTGCAGGCAGGGCAATCCAACCTGAGCCAGTTCCATGTACAAGTACAAGGACGCCGGCATCAACGTAGCATGCAAATGAGAACGCTAGCTTGGCGTGTCTCCAAAGTCGTTCGACGCAGCGTACCGGTGCATGAGCCGATGTAGGAGCGGTCGATGGGAACAGAGCTACACTCTTTTGCCTCCTTCCGGTTGTCAGGCGAGTGTGGTGCAGCTACGATGGGGTTCAAGTTGGCAACATCGATGGTGTACACCGCCTCGTAGTTTGCCTCCGGGTCAGCGTACACAGGAGTGTACTCGTAGTCTGGCTTGCGGGTGTCGAGGTACTCGAATGTTGTGGCGTCGGGGGCGATGATGCCATTCTTGCCGCCAGCTTCGATTGCCATGTTGCACAGAGTCATGCGCTCCTCCATATTCATGGACGTGAGGGTGGAGCCCGCAAACTCGATGGCCTTGTATGTGGCACCAGCAACCTGCATGATCATTGTGGATGAATGACTGTCTGGAAGCTGTTGACTTGCAGATCTGACACATGCATGAGGTGGACATTTGTAAAGCCTTCTGCAAGACTGTGCACCCATACACCCTTTGCGCAAACATATAGCCCATGGACGCTAGGCAAAGCAAGTTGCAGCTCCGAGTCTGTGAGAGATTGACATGTTTGAGAAGCTGTGCAACATAGAGAAATTACAAGTCAGTAGAGGGCTACATAGATGGATTTGGACAGACCGCAGGATGCCTCGAGGAAAGCTGTGACGCACCCCAATTTCACCAATAATATGCAGTATGATGTCCTTAGCCGTGATGTAAGGAGGCATCTCTCCCTCGAGCTTGAAGAGCAGGGTAGGTGGCACCTTTACCAGCAATTTGCCTGTGCCCAGGACGAAGCCCGCATCTGTGTTCCCGATACCAGTGGCAAACATGCCAAATGCCCCAGCGTTGCAGGTGTGCGAGTCAGTACCAAACATTACCTCACCGGGCATGGTGTGGGCCTCTTCTGCAAGTGCAATGTGGCACACGCCCCGGTAGTCCGGGTTGGCTTTGAAGTCTGAGCGATCAGTGATATCATAGAAGTACTTGATGTCATACTTCTGCGCGTATTCACGCAGCACGTCCACATTCCGGTTGGCTCGGGGATCCTCAGTGAAAATGTAGTGGTCGGGCATCAGCACCACACGCTCTCGGTCCCACACCTGCCGGTAAGCAAAAGCTGTAACTGGATCAGCACAAGCATATGTCCACGTGCGCGCAATCAAGGGTCGTTGCAATTGTCGTTCAAAGCATAACGGGTACGATCAGTAGGGGGCCTGGCTTTCTGGCATTTACTGAATTTTCACGTTATGCTGCCTGAACACTGATCACTGTCTGACACGAGCAACGGTGCTTTAAATAGAACCCAGGGATAAATTCTCCAAGGGCTTGACTACCGGCGCCACACCACTGCCTTCGGAGTGATGCCAACCAGAACCAGTGATGCAACGAGCAGCCAGGTGCCAACCCAACAGCATCAGAATCAGCCATTTCGCCGCCCACACGCACCTAAAAGGTCAGCGCGAGACAACGGTATGAGTTTGTTCACGATGTCTACGTTCGATCGGTGAACCGATCGTACGAATGGCAGCATATCGGAAACTCACCTGAGCATCCTCACCGAACTCCTTCTCGAAAATGCCGAATGTCCCGGGTCCACACACGTCATGTGTCATGAGCTTATCAACATCCACCCACACATTGTCACCTGGTGCGACAGAATCCTGACCCGCCCTACGCGCAATGATGCCCTCGGTCATCGTCATCTTGGGTGCAACATAGCCGGCTGTTGCGGCCTTGGGTACACAGCGGCTGCCGCGAGCTGCACGGATGGACTGAATGCGTGAAGCGTTCATGGTGTCTCAAGATGTTTGAGGTCTGACTAGCAAGCTCCAGCGCGCAGCTACAGATCGGATCTAGCTTATGTGCACTGCCCTGTTTCCCAGCTCCAGCGATGCGTTCGAGTGACAGCGAATACCTCGACATGAGTATTTATGAAATCTGCTATTGTGGTCATTGAGTTGAGTTTAGGGAGCAGGCATGGCGACGTGGCTTCCTGCGTGTGCGTTGGAGCCTGCGCAGCACCTGCCTCCGACAAAAAGCGGTTCTAGCACCTGCCAGGCGGTTAGAGCCCGACCGCCGGGCATGTGCCAGAACCGTTGGACTCGAGCTTGGGTCCGACCGCGGGCCACATAAAAACATGATCACTGGCGCCCCTTACGTTTCCGACCGCTGGTGCATGTGCTTGTATGTACGCTTCTGAGAGAGACAGTAGCGCTGTCACCCCCTGGGCAGCTGCGGACGCTGTCACAGGCTCGCTGTGTGCTCACTATTCCTTCCGACAGCTAGCCGGCCGGCCAGCCGGCGTGCACTGGAGTATCTTCAGTCATGCACATCCGCATATCAGAGCCGAGGAACCGGACACATGTGCACTTCAAGTGCACGTATGCTATAATGGAGATACAAGTCTGTGGTGCCGGTGCCGACTCCAACAAGGTGTCAATCAATGCTGTGTTGACATAAACAGAGCAAGCTTGAGAGGCCGGAAGGTAGCAATGCAGACAGTGCACGACCGCACAGCAGGACACAGAACAAGCATCGCCTGGGATGTGGGAGCAGCATAGCAGTGAAGTGAGCCTCAGGTGCATGGGCTTGGTCTGAGTCCCAGCCTCCACCATGGTCCCTCAGGCTGCCCGTGGCGTTGCTGGACAGGGCCAGCCTGTGAATCAAGGCGGCCAGGAGGGGCAGCTGCAGCACAGACGAGCCCGAGAACAATAGCAACTCAGGGCTATCCCCCCTGTCTGTGCCTGGGCGGGTCGCCATTCACCAAGGAGTCCCTGTGAGAGGAGGGCAAGCATACTCCGGGAGAGACTGCCTGTTGGAGCTGATGCTCATCATTCGCAGCCTCATGTCAGATCGATGCTGGCTTTGGCGGGTGGTGACCCTGCATGATGTGACTGCCGAATAGGAGCGTAGTTCCTGCGAGCATCATCCTCCGGGATGCTACAGCCCCCGCCTGGTGTGCCCATGGTACATCACTGCGACATTGTGCGTCTGCATGTCGCGTTGTGGGGCATATGAAAACGCTTTCGCCGACACACCCAGCCCCCCCACTGGCCAAAGAATATATGTTTGACTGTACATGCACAGGTCCCATCATGTGACCAGGGAGACAGGGCGCTTCCGCTTGCCGTTGCAGACTGTGTGGTGTCCACCAGGAGATCAGACGGCTCACACCAGGTGCAGCTCAAAGCACAGTCCTTGCTGCAGGTGTCCTTCTGTGTGACAGACAGGGCCACACAGGCGTGTTTGTCCCTGTCGACGGGCTTCCTGCGCGCTGTTCGCTCCTGCTGTCGATCAACACCGCCTCGTTGCGTGCCGTGCTCTCGGCTCCTGGGGGGGGTGGCGGAATATAGCAAACACAGCGCCAACATAGAATAAACAAGATCGGGGGACATGGCAGCAGCAACGTGGTGCTTAGCAGCCTTAGAAGGGATGTGAAGCATGTGCACAAAGGCAGTGCTGTGCAGCAAATGTTGGATGCGTACACGGAGTCACATGTGGCCCTGTGTTCATGCGGGGCCGCTTGTGATGCACCTAGGCTCAGGAGCGGCAGGTGATCTGACCCCTAATAACATGCTCAATGCTTGGGTCGTCGTCTTCTGTATGGCCCACGTGAAAGTGCCTGGCCCGGGGCCGGCCCCTGATCGGGTCCTCCTGAAGCCTCACCAGAGGGTTGACGAGTGCATCGCAATGGCCCGCCACACCATCTGTTTACCTCATATCAGCCTCGCAAAGGGCGAGGGCGCTCTCGTCAGCCAATGCGTGCCTGCTTCATGGAGCCCTTTTGGTCAAATCCTGCTGCAGCACAGCTGAAGCAGCCACATGCAACCGAAAATGTGCGCCGTTCACCTTGCGTACGTTGATCGCGAACGCAAATGCGAGGGGCGGTGAAAAGAAGAATCTGTCAAGATCGGGCAACGAGATGGAATTGAGCATGATTGGGAATTAGTTTGCAAGAGAACAGACACTCTTCGTCATGATGGACACTTTGAATCTTTCAGCCCATGACCTTTGAGAAGGTGTTTCATCACGCCTGCTCAAGCAGTGTGTCGGCAAGCCCAGTACACCGTATCACGCGCTTGTTTGTCGCCCTTGACAGCAAGCCGCGCGCACCAAGACCAATGTGGATGTGTCGCAATTTTTGCTGCTTAGTGCTGCTCTTTGCTTCGTTCGGTGCGATTCGAGTTGCGGAGTGCAGATGCAGCGCAACAGGAAGGACGCCTGAAGATGTGGACATAATGGGACGCCATGGCTCAGGGCGGCATGACCTCTACAATCGCATATGGTTGATGTCGTTAGCCATGTTTGCAGGCACCTCCCAGTCCTGATAACATGAGGCAGATCTCGATTCAGTCCTTGGCAGTGGGGCTGTGCATTGGCGGGCTGATGTGTATGACAAACATGTATTTTGGTGCGCTCCATAGCCCGTGCGGAAATGAGTATGCGGTCGTGCGGCTGCAAGATGAATTCGGGCAGGCCTGCAGCCCAATCATATGTCTGGCCATAGCAGGCTGCTCCCAGGCTGGGCCCGTGCATCCGCGACTTCAAGACTTTGTACGGATCGGGGGGTTGCATCTGCACACAAGTGCATTGGTACCACCTTGAATTCGTCCAACATTGAGGAAGCCCAGACGAGAAAGTTTCTGCAGGTCTGCAGACCGGGTGGGTCACAATGGGTTCGTTACAGTCAGCAATTCTTGGCTATGGAATATTCCAAGTTCTCAGAAAGCAAGGCTGGGTGTCAGGATTTTCTATCGCAGAGAATGTCATCGTGCAGACCTGTGCCGTTGCTTCTGCGACTATGCCCCTCGCAGCTGGGTTCGTGGGTGTCATTCCAGCGATGAAGCATCTCACAAAAGAGGAGAATCCTCCCGATGGCCCGTATGAATTCTCCACAGTGCAGCTTATTCTTTGGTCTACCACACTCGCCTTCTTTGGCGTTTTTGTGGCCGTGCCCCTGCGAAAACAGGTCATCGAAAGAGAGCAGCTTCGCTTCCCTTCCGGCACCGCAACCGCGCAAATCATCAAGACTCTGCACGAGATCCATGGAACAGAAGGTGCCTCTGCCGGCCCTGATGCGCAGATGAGCGTTGCTTCTCTGTTGCAGTGCCCGTCACGAGTCAGCCTCAACTCCCATGTGCCATTTGGCTTCCGCATAGGCAGTTCACGCTGCTCGATTGAGAGGCCCTACATGCGAACCACGGCAGATGTCATCCTTTCCACAGCCCTCTCTGCAGCTCTGGACGAAGAAGCGTTGTCACAGGCATGATCCATTGTTGAGCCGCATCACTGCCAGTCACTGACTGTGTGGCATTCCGGCCGACTGATCCACTGCTTCCACATGAATCCAGGCGCCGGACTGCATTTGCACACGCCGTTGCACCCGCGCACTTCTGGCTGAATGGCCTGTCTGGCTGGTCGGTCTGCCTGCCCCAGGCGACATGCAGACCTTGCAGATTCGCTCACAACGACACCCAGGAGATGTATGCAGGTGCAGCCCCCAGCCACTCCAGGCACACCCGGGGAGACCTTGGACACCTCCACCTCGTCACATGTGCCGGGAACTCCGGCCTCGGGCCCCAAAAGTGATATGGGGGGCTTCAATGTGGCGTCCATCGACACAACTTGGTCCGCGTTGGGAGTCTCATTCCTTTTGTCTTTTGCTGCCTCTGGAGCTGTGGCGGTTGTTGAGGTGCGGACGTACCACACGGTCACACGCCTCCTCACGCTGACGCCATACCGCAGCCCGCTGGCCGTCTTGGTCATGTGGCCTCAGAACACAGTTGGTGAACGAATCTGGCCTCAATGGCTGTTGCATGCAACAACTGTGGTGTAGGGTCAGGTTGACACTGGAAGCGATACCTGTTCCTGTGCAGATCTACAACCGCTTGCAGCACGCAGATGTGCCCACGACCGTGCCGATATTTGGAAGCGCCGCGGCTGTTTATGGCTGGAAGCTGGGTGCCAATGTGGGGTACATTGGCCAGGGCATGATCATGGGGCCTAGGGTGTGCATCAGTATGCTTGCTGGAGCCGTCATCGGCTTTGGCGTGCTCGCGCCCACGGCTGTCCGCAAGGGCTGGGCCTCAGACAGCCAGAGTACCCCGGACGGCAGTGTGGCCTGGGTCTCGTGGGTTGCCATGTCTGTGATGATTGCAGACTCGTTGACCTCCCTTGCAGTACTGCTCTGTCGGTACTTGGTAGGAGCTGTGTGTAGTCGGGCAGCACAGCACGGCGCACTGCCACTGGAGACAGGCCTGCCAGCCGTGCCTGCTATGGGAGTGAGTCACGGCAACACGGTGTTTGTCGCCGCAGCAGGTAACGCCCGATCGATCAGTGTCCCACCTTGATATTGCTGCAATAGATGCATGACATGATGTTCGAGGCAAGAGTTCGCCGTCGTGCAGTGGGTGCATGTGTTGCAGCACAGTCAAGTGCAGGAACCAGCCACTGGCGTGACTCTGCACGAGCACCACACATGCATGGGTTCTGTATGGGTAAATACCTATTGAACAAGTCCACTTGCTCAAATCGTGGAATATGAAAATTGCATGATTGCCTGTGCTGCACATCATCCATGCAGAAGCCCTTTGCCTTGGTGTACATCCCCACTACGTGTATCGTTGCGGGACGATGGATCTCAGGAGCCTGAGTCATAGTATGGCTGGCCACATTTGGCATCCTTCTTTTTGAGATCGTGGTCCTTTGCTGGGCTGACATGTTGATCCTCAGCATTTGCGCCACATGTTGACTGTGGTGACGTGGTTGCAGAGCCAGTGTTCAGCTATGATGCTGTGCCAGAGGACTGCACAGCTGAGCCACCCACCCTCAGCTCCCACCAAACACCGCCAGACCCGCTTCAGCAGGGTGTTCCAACCTGGGCATGGGTAACAGGTATCCTTGTGTCTCTCTGTGCTGCGACTGGCGTGATTGGGCATCTTTTCCCCATGCCTTACTGGCAGGTGACAGTGGCCATGTGCCTTGCGATGCTAGTCGCCGTGTTAGCTGTGCGGGCATTGGGTGAGACAGATCTGAATCCAGTGTCTGGGATTGGCAAGCTGGCGCAAGTGGCATTTGCAGTGCTTGCACCCGGCCACGTAGTCCCGAATCTTGTGGCAGGTGCCATCTCTGAGGCAGCGGCTGCGCAAGCTGGGGACATGATGCAGGACTTCAAGACGGCTGCTATCCTTGGTGTCTGCCCTAAATGCCAGTTTTTGGCAGCGCTGCTTGGCAGCATGGCATCTTGCTGGTTCTCTACGGCAGCATATGCGTTGTTTTCACGAGTTTATGTGATTGGTGGCGAGAAGCTGCCAGCCCCGACTGCAGCGATATGGATTGACATGGCTCGGCTAGTGACAGGGGGGAAGTTGCCACCGCATGTTGAGTTGTATTGCTGGGTTGGAGCTTGCTGTGGTATTGTTTTAGCGCTTATGCCAGATATCATTGACGCTGTCAGATCAAGCCCATGCTTAGCAAAGTCTGCGCCAAACAGCTTAAGTGTTCGCATTATCTCTACTCTCGAATGGTTCTGGCCAAGCGGTATCGGGCTAGCAATCGGAGCTTACATCCTGCCGCAGTTCGTCCTGCCAAGGGTTTTAGGCGCATTTCTGGCAATGCCATCTGTTTGGATCTGGTGTGCGCCAAAACAGCATCAGGGGTCCCTGCTAGTCATTGCGAGCGGCCTTGTGCTTGGGGAAGGTATTGCTTCGATGATTTTTACTTTGCTGAAGTCACTTCTGTGAATACATATGCTGAATCAATAGAAGTACATGCTAGCAGATTCATGCTGTTTGATGCATGTCATGGTGGTGTTAATCAGTTTTCCTTGTCAATTGCCCATCAATGGGTTATCACAAACGACATCTTCCACAATGCTGTAGTGCAGCTGTGAACAAAACTGGAAAGGCTTTCATATCATGATCACACAAATCTTGTCGTGACCAACAAACGCTTGGACGCAATCTGAGCATGTAGATTCAATACGTATATTCAGTGAGATAAGAAATGCACATCGTGGGCCGAGGGTGGTACCGGCATCACAAGTTTGCTAATACAGATGACGATGAAGCAG
Organism: Ulva prolifera; assembly: GCA_023078555.1. Taxonomy (NCBI): domain Eukaryota; kingdom Viridiplantae; phylum Chlorophyta; class Ulvophyceae; order Ulvales; family Ulvaceae; genus Ulva; species Ulva prolifera. Next base: position 4,240,363 of record CM041201.1, on the reverse strand, counting down.
AAAATACCACTGTTTCAATCTCTCTTATGTGGTGGGTATCGCGAAGAACAACTTTATGTGTCCTAACTGTGTCAACATCAGTCCCATGCAGATGTGGAAAAAATTTACAGGGTCGTCGCAATATCCATGATCATCATCGTGAACTTGATGATTCATCATGGCACAATGGTATTGGCATGCTTACCTATCCTTAGACAGGGCATCAATGCAAACCACAAGGCATGACATCATCACTGGGCCCAATTCACACACGAACATTATCCACAAGCACGACCTCCAGTACTGCCTCCTGAACTGCCCCCCTTGAGCCCGATAGATGCTCGGGCAGCAACAAGCGGGGCCCCACCCCATCGCAGATTCGCAGTCCGCACATTTGACGACGCGGTACGATTTAGGGCCTTCGTCCGACTGCCGTCTTGCACGCGTGTGGCAGCATGGCAGGACTCGGTGCGAACATCGCACTGACCATTGACACCAATACCCTGCTTCTGCGTTCCTGCGTTCTGCATTTGCGAAACTTGCCATGTAGCTGACGAGACTCGTGCAGTCTGCTGTTGCTTGACACCCCCCAACTTTGCCAATGATGCACATCTCACATCATCAATCTTGCATGATGAGCTTGTCTGGTCTGACGGAGGCGACCGGACAGCCTGTGGCAAGGAGCTTGGTACCGCTGCAGACACAGCCTTGGCCACCACGGACATGGACAAAGTCATAGATTGTTCTACGGCATCTGTTGGCGATCTCTGCTTCAGCAATTCCTGCACAGTTCTACTGTCCGGCGCAACAGCTGGCAGCGCAACAGGGGCACTTCCTAGAATTGTATGCCGCCGCTGGAAGCTAGACAATGGCGCAAACTTCGGTGTAAATTGGGACACACTGGCGGGAGTGGACAAAACAGGCGTTTTTGCACCACATACTGGAGGCGCTGTTGCAGGCTGAGCCGGGGTAGGTGCGGCTGGGGTTGCAGCGGTGGGTGCAGCTGGGTCAACTGCAGCAGTAGCCACCTGAGGCACGGCGGGAGATGCCTGTGTGACATCTGCTGGTGGCACAGCAGCACTGTGTGGACGTTGCCTGGTAGATTGCGGGTTTGACGAAGCTGGCATACCAGCCTGTGCTGGTGGAATGGTTCTGTTGGGGTCTTCTATGATTTGCGGCTTCGACGCACGGCGGGGATCTGTTGGGATGGTCATCAATGCAGCAGGTTGGCCAGCTGGCACAGATGCTGTTTGCCTCAGTGATGGGGTGGCTAAAGGAGCACCCGCAACAGGTGCAGGACTGTCTCCCAAGTGCTTCATCAACGCACGGACGAACACCTGGCGGCGCTCTGTGGCTGCCAACAAACACTGGACACTATTCTTGAACGTGCCTGGATGTTTCACCATGGACTGTGCTGGTGCCAATGAGCACCTGAAGAATGCCGCCTCACGAATTCCACTCTGCACAGCCGCAACGGGCCAGACGGGAGCAGGCCGGATATTGCTGATGGACATTGGGCCTGAAGGCTCACGAGGGGCTGCGAAGTGCACAACCTTGGGTTCAGGCGGGGCTTGAGCTGCAGGTGTCAGGGCATCTGGCTGGGTGCTGCTAACATGCTGCTGAGATTGGGCAACAGATGCTGGACAGACACTGCGACGCCGCCGATGCAATGTAGTTTCTTCTGCTAATGCTTCTGTCGATCGTGGGTGTACATTGGCGGCCGCAGGAACAGCAGTGGGGGCAGCCGCCACAGAAGATACATCTGTGGCTGCACACACGCGCTTGGCAGGCGGGACTGACGCTGCGGCTGTATCAGCCAAGCGCTTGGTTGTTTCTCCTGGAGCTGACATTGTCGAGGCACTTGCTGCAGGCTTATTGGCAACTTTGGAGACTGGGGGTGCAGCAGCAACAGTGCTCTTAGCTTTCACATTGCTGCCTTTCGGGGTCATGGTAGCTTTTGCTGTGGCAACCTGATTCTTGCAGCCACCTTTCTTAGCACCTTTGGTATCACTAGGTGACACGAAAGTGCTGCCTTCTACAACAACGGCACCAGGTGTGCCGATGGCAGCCACAGTCTTCCGCTTCTGCCGAGCTCCTTTAGTCTTGAATTGGGAATGCCCTGGAACAGATGAAACCGCACGCGGAGCAAATCCTTGTCGTGCTGTCTCAGTCTTTGAATAATCGACGACTTCGCTACTAGGATTCGCAGCGTCTGTTGCCGGAGTGGGAAGCCCAGGAGGAAAGCGCCATACGATTTTGCTAGCGGTCAAACTGATCCATGAAACCTTCCGGGAATCAGAGAACACAACTTTGTGCTTCCCGGTCACGGAATCAAACCCAGATATTTCCACACGCTGCATTTGGTTGGTGTTTTTGTCATAATAATCGACAACCCAATCCACGGCTTCCCTGCCTTTGGGTGGGCTCGTTTGCTCGTCTAGACCGAACGAAATCGGACTCAGCCTGTTCCCCCGCTCCCGGGTATTTCCGACCCATCGGATAATTTCTGTGGCCAGCGACATCCACTCAAACTCGCCATCATAGAAGACGACAAGATGTCTTGCATCGCATGCACGATATGCTAGCACCTCACCATCAACCCACTCCCGTGTGCCCTCCCACCAGAACCCGATTCGCCAGCCCACTGCCTCAGAAAGAACTGGAATACCTCCTTTGGGAAGGACGACAGTACCCTGCATGTTAATTATGGCTTTTGCACATGTGAGGGTAAGGGTGAGGTCGCACAACAGTTGGTCACACGATTCAGGAGTGCACACCGGAACATTTTCCTTGTCACCATGTACATTCTCAGCATCCAGGTCCAACATGGCAGGTCGCATATCTTTGCGATATGGCAATAGGGAACTTGCGGCACGTGGACCATGCCACCGAAACCTGTCATTCTTCAGATCTTCATCATGAGCCTCACCATCATCATACTCGACATGATACAGCGCATTTTTGCTCTGCTTGCTGTCATGCACTTCACGTGTGATTTGGCCCTGCACTTGGTACAGCAACATGACGTCGGCCAACGCCTCTGCTTACGCAAGCACCCATGCATGCAGCGTGGAGGCCCAGTGCAGACAGCCGAACCGCTAGTTCCCAGCCTGGCTAATTCGTATTCGGGACTGTTGCACATGCGCACCTTGAAGAACTTGTTCTCCCCCTCCCAGAACACGCTGATGCGGCAAGTGATCAGCGGATGTTTTACCGTCTGTTTCGCCAGGGGCAAACCCTTATGGCTGCGTTTCTCAGCAGCCGCTGACCGACTGGTTCGTGTGCTCATCTGACTTCTGCATGCGATGGTGCGAGTCAGACAGATGTGAGCTTTCAACTTCATGCCACGTACCCGCACCCGCCAACATCAAACGGGAACCAGTCGCTCGGGCAGAAGCGACCGTGGATTTGAGACATTAAACAAAAGCGCAACGATGCGGTGAGAACTGCTCTCGACACGAACACGGACAAGGGAGTGGTAATCGTGTGCTTGAACGACGCTGTCAGCAGAGGCAGCAAAGATTCTGAATGCGAAAACTTCACAAAAGATGCACAGAGTATCGTGTGAGTTGGACAAGCATACTCGTTGCACACGTTTTATCGATGGACGCGTGACGAGATCGGTCATGAACGCGGAAGCCCGACTCGTATCACACTACAAAATGCGGAAACAAGAGATCTTGAACGGTGTCATTTGATTCCTTGCAATAGTGACTAAACGGAAAGGCTCCGAACCGGCCGCTTGTGGCGAAACACGAGCTGGCAGGCACTCAGTGACGGGTTGGACAAAAACCGACGCATCGTCGCGGCACAGCCACCGCTACGCATCAAGAGATTTGGGGCTATAGCTGTCAACATGGTGTACGTTTGTATAACGTGCTTACGATATGCTGAGCGTAGTCGAGCCAGACTGCCAAAACCTCTCAGGCATAAAAAAAACGGTACGACTGCACGACACATCCAGAAAAAACCGAGTCTGCGAATGAAAGGACATGCGCGCGCGGGGGAAGCTTAAGCGTGTGGCTACAATAGGGCCACACAGTTACGATGACCGAAGAGACCGCCTCTTCACGGACTGCTTTCCGCAACGGCGTTGCTTCGTAATACAGATCAAAATTTTGCGAATCGATTGAGCAGAAAGGCGAGCGCACCAGCCGATTGCCGTGTAACCAACATCTCGACCGGCGACGCTTGTCGCGGTCGACTGCCAGCGCGAGGACGCAGTCGGGGTCCACGCAGCCCCTAATCTATTGCCGAAAAAGGTATGACCAGGGCCTAAGCCAGGAATGTGCAACCAAGGATGGCGAATACTGCGCTGACGGCGTTCCGCACCGTCGAGACATCGAACGTGACACGAGCATACAGGCAGCACTTTGATCAAATTGTCGAAATTATTGGAGAGCATTTGTGTCATGCGATGCGACCTCGCAACACCGTATTTGCGGACGGGGGTTATTGCTCTAGGGGCATGGCAGAGCGTGTCGGGTGGCTTTGGTGCGACTTCCACAGCTTGGCATACCGTTCATCTTCGGAAATGAACATCTGGCACAACACACTAACACATCAGCAAATCAGCGTGATCGCGTGGCTCGGCCACAAAAACCTACCATGGTGCATGCTGTCGCTTTGGAAGCGTGCACCTGCCGGAAGTTAGGTTGAACATTGCGAAGACAGCCATTTGGAATGCGAAAGGCAGCTTTCCGACTGCATGCATCTGTCCTCTGCTTTTGCAATGGCCGCAGTGCAATGTCGCCTTCTATCCCGCTGCCTCGTGCAGCGGGGTACGCTAGTCTGTCAGACGGACCGGGGCTGCGGGAGTTCCTGCGCAGGGGGGAGCTATCATGCCCTGACAGAGGGCCGCAGCATGAGGTAAGGAGTGACTTCTGTAATGATGGCGTTTGTTTTCTATAGAGAAACCTCTGATCAAGGTCACAAGCTGCTATGTGCTGTTGCTCAGCTGCAATGCAATGTCGTATGCACGTTTTCAGGCGCGTTCAAGTGCTTCCAATTTTCAAGGCGCTGCCTCGCAGCCAACAGTCTTTCTCAAAACTTACGGATGCCAGATGAATGTCAGTGATTCAGAGCTCATTACATCCATACTCACATCGTCTGGGTATACGTTTGCAAGCTCAGAGGCAGCTGCCGATGTGATCATGTTAAACACCTGCGCAATCAGAGAAGGTGCCGAGCAAAAAGTATGGGGCAAGCTGCGCAATCTGAAAGCAAGTATGGCAGAATCGCAGACTCAGCAACCCGTCATCGCCGTGTTGGGGTGCATGGCGGAGCGCTCGAAGGACAGGCTACTTGAGAGCCAGCTCGTTCAAGTTGTAGCAGGTACATTGTAGTCAATCCATGCACAAGTACTTGCACTGCTGTCACAGACATGCACAAGGAGTCACATATGCGCATTGCAGGTCCAGACGCATATAGGGATCTTCCGCGGTTGCTGCAGATGGTAAGGGATGGGGCCAATCATGCTATGAATGTGCAGCTTAGTGTGGAGGAAACATATGCAGATGTTGCTCCCGTGAGATCCGCCGGCAGCCATGCAGCCTTTGTGAGTATCATGCGAGGATGCAACAACATGTGCTCCTTCTGTGTGGTGCCTTACACTCGGTGCGATGCCTCGACATTGTCCTGTGCGCATCACACTGTACCCTGTACCTGTGAAAATAAAGCATGGCAGGCCCGTATACGAGTCTGCATGTTTGCGATGTGCTGCTTATTGCTGAATTCTGATGCATCACGAGGTGTGCGAGGGTGCAGCGGTCGGGAGCGATCCAGGCCTGCCAGCAGCATAGTTGATGAGGTGCGACGGTTGAGCGACGCCGGTGTCAAAGAAGTGACACTCTTAGGCCAGAATGTCAACAGCTATGCAGATTTCAGTGCCCAATCCAGGCTGCCATTGCCTGGTTCTGCCAGTGCTGAGCGCTGGTATGCTCAGGGTTTCCGCAGCGTGTACAAACCAAACCGAGAAGGCGCCATTGTTTTCGCAGACCTGTTGGAAAGGTGCGCCACTGCCTGTCGCTTGTGCTGGTTTGCTCGACGTACTTACATTTGCATCATTCTGGATTCGATGAAAGAGTCTTGCATCAAGGTTCCATGTGTGCGTACCGTATTGCAACACAACATGGTAGCCTACATGAAACAAGCATGGCGTGCCCATGCATAAGTATATGGCTCGCACCAACGCGCACTGGTATGGTGCGCATACACCAGGCAACTGCTTACAGGGTTGCCATGGTGAACAAGGATATGCGTATTCGATTTACGTCCCCACATCCCAAAGACTTCGATGACGACTGCCTGGCAGTCATTGCGTCTCACGGAAATATCTGCAAGCACCTGCACATGCCGGCTCAGAGTGGATCCAGCCGGATGCTGTCCTTGATGCGACGTGGATACGATCGGGAGTCATATGATGCGCTTTTGGAGCGTGCACTTACGATGATGCCCGGGGTCACATTTTCGACTGACATCATTGTCGGCTTCTGTGGGGAAACAGAGGAGGACCACCAAGAGACCCTTGACCTGCTGCAGAAGCACCGGTTTCCTGTCGGTTTCTTGTTCGCATACAGTGACCGTGAACGGACACATGCGGCAAGACGCTATCAGGATGATGTTCCATTAGCTGTGAAGAAAAGGCGTTTGGCCGAGGCCATGTCTGTGTTCAAAGAAGGAGTCGCTAGCCGTCGGCGTGAACTGCATGGAACCAGGCAATTGGTCCGCTCTCACACCACTGTCGAGGCTGTCTCTTGAGTGTTGTGTGCACGTTCACGCTGTTGCTGCATGGTTACTGCTGCTTCGGGATGTGACTGTCAGATGGAAACGCCGGCCGATCCATGTGGTACATCACCGGATCAGAATTATCTTTTTGCGATGCCTACTCCTGCCGGGTCTGACCATCGCTGAGTCTTTGCAGGTGCTTGTGGAAGGACCGTCCAAGTCTGGGCCCAATTTTTTGAAAGGTAGAACTGATGGATTTATGTCTATTCGGATTCCTGCAGAAGCCACTACGAGTTCCGTCCGCGTTCATGGAATACATAGAAGCTTCAACGCTCTCCAGCCCGGAGACTACGTTGAAGTTCAAGTGCACGAACAGGATGGCCGCTTGTCCGGCATGCCAACTGAGATTGGGACCCTGTCGGACCTCATGCTCAAGTCTACGCCAAATTATAGTGACATAGCAATTAAACAATTGGATGGGCAGGTTAGAGAGTATGTGACAACGGGGTAGCTTTGTACCGTCAGTGATGCATGCTCTCCGACTTTTCGCGATAACAAGTGTAGAACACATGCAGCGGAACGTAAAGAACGTGTAGCATCTTTCTCTGAGCACACTGGATTAGTTTGAACTTTGATCATTCAAGCTTTCTAAAGGCGTAATCTGTTGCAGCATCGCGGCCTGAGTCCGGTTCTCTATCCCGGCTCCCCCACTTGCGGTACACATGTCCTGTTCACTGCCCCGGTGAAGCAATCTTCGTATGGAGGAAGAGCTTCAGGTCATTGCCGGCCACTATGTTGTGCAAATTCCACCTCCGCAGGTTCACAAGGATGTCGAGACGATCACTTCCCTCTTGATCAACGAATCTGCGGCACCATCGAAATGGATCGACATAGCCCTGAGCTACCTCAAGAATGGAGACATCGATTTATGCGATAAAATTTTACTGTGCGCTCATGGCTCTCACCGATCTGGTCGTAGTGCATAGAACCAGTTCCATTCGGAGGTCCTTTAGCACAGCGAATCAGCGTTGTCAGCGATCAAACACGGAAAAGAGTTCTTACAGGAAGCTGACCCAACTAGAGGAACCCAAGAATGCTCCAGAACATGAACTTCAGAAGCTACGTGCAGTGCAAGTGCAAACCCGATGCTTCAGAGTGCAAATGAAGCTGGATGAGTACGTCAACGGCGAGAGCCGTGATGCCATGACACTAGATAAAATATCAAGCTCAGCCAATCACCCACTGACGGCCGCGGAATCGTTGCATCCAAATAATGTACAGCTGTTGCTCACCAGAGCACAGTATCAGGCGACCGTGTCAGAGAATACCATGGCTGCAAAGGGCACTTTGCAACGTGCCAAAGGCATAGGTGCACGGAAAACTGTTGCGCCACATCTGGCTCTTGCTCAGGTGAGACTCGTACACTGTCCAGCCTCAGCAAGTCAATCGGTGCAGATCCGGGTTGGGGAGACCTCAAGGTCTCAGCTTGGTTATGATCTCATGTCATCCCTACATTATATAGCCCTTCATCAAAACGTACATGTGTGCGCAGCTGCTTTGCAAGAGTGGGGAGTACCGCCAGGCTCTGCCATTGCTGACAGAGGCGCTCGGCCTCGCGCACGCGTCACCATGCTCCAATGATATCCGGCTTGGAATAGCAGCATGCTATATGAAGCTTGGTGAACTACACATGGCTCGACTCACCTATGAACGTGTCCTGGCAGTAGATGGGAACAGCGCAAGAGGCTGCATGGGCCTTGCAGCTGTCGGCCTTATCAGCAGTACCAACTCAGGTCTTAACAGGTGCCTAGAGCTGTTGGAGCAAGCTCACAAGCTCGACCCATACCTACCACAATTGAATGCCGTGTTAGCACAGCTTGCTCTTGTGAAGGGAGATAGCCAGACGGCTTTAGACCATGCAAGACTTGCGGTACGTGGTGTGCAGCTGTTGCATACATGCTTCAGTCACTGACTTAGAACCACTGAAGCGCAAATAACGTAAACGCAGGTCCTGTGGCTCAAAGTGGCTCACCTTCGGGTTGGGAGCATCTTCAGATGGCTGTGTGGCTGTTTTACCCAGGGGCACATTGTGTTTTGCAGGTGGCCCTTGCGACAGAACCAGCAACAAGAGCATATTCCCACTGCATGCTTGCTCGCGCCATGCATGCAGCTGGGTTGCCTCTAGAAGACACAACTAGGGAGTATTCCAAGAGCATTGAAGCCCAAGAGACTCCTCTGGCACACTATGGGATGGCGCAAATGCTTATTCGCAAGGCACGCCCTCAGGCATGCAGTGGAAGCATATTGCTGTTAGCGATTGCTTGCAGAGATGTCCATGGACTTTGCTGCATCTGGCTGCGTGTGTCTGCAGCATACCACTAGAAATTGTGTTGATGCTACTCCTTGAAACATTCAAGGCGTGGCCAATATGCCATCTGCTCGAGTAACCTTGCCAGCTTTAACTACCTGCAGGAGCAAATCGTCAATGCCGTTACCGCGCTGGACAAGAGCCTACGCCTGAACAGAAGCAAGGACGTGGATTCTCTCCTTCTGATGGGCAAGCTGCTGCCTCAGACGACATCCGGCATGCCGGCCCAGCCAAAGGTTGAGCTCCTGAAAGAGGGAGCACAGCACCATAGCAGCAATGCAGATGTCCAGGTGCGGCCTGGTGCCAGCCTACATGACACTACGCAGTGCTGCAGTCACAGACCAGCCAACAAGCACCATCTCCAGGGCAGTAATGTGTCGAAGTCCAGCCCCCCCCCCCCCCCCCCCCCCCCCCCCCTTTCCCAGGTATACGCTTGAAGTTCTGTGTCACTTATCCAAGCATGCGTGTAACTTTTCAGCAGGTGCTGCGAATACTCAGAGCATTTGATATGGCCCAAACAAAAGCTGTGGCACAACTTGTAGGAGATGCTCGGAGATGTGCTGGCAATCGTTGATCCTGCACAGAGCCTAGTTGCTTTGAAAAGGGCGATGCAGCTGCGGCGAGACATGGCCGAAAATGATGGATACGGCCCCAGCGCTCGTCTTATGAACAACACCGCAGTCCTTGAGTACCGCTCAAAACAGGTTGATGCTGCCCTGGATCTAATGCAGGAGGCGTCAGCGGCTTTGGAGACTGGTGCGCACTATCAAGTCGGCTGCCGAACGAGGCATGGAAGGCGGTCCCTGGCTGCTCGTCTGTGCTGGCGCCACTGTGCGGCAGCTTCACGCCGTTGCCCCAATTCTCCATCTGTTCATGTCAAGGTGTCAGCCACAAAGTGTTCACGTACATGTCACATGCAGGCAGTGCGGAGGCCCTGCCTGCAGAATGTATGGCAACCATGCGTTACAATGCGGCCAGGTGTAGAGAAGCCCAGGGTGACCTCCGTGGAGCACAGCAGGGGTACGAGAACGTACTGAAGGACCACCCTGACTACACGGACTGCATCATCCGCCTCGGATACATGAAGTACATGTGTGGGCACAAGACCGATGCAGAGACGCTGTTCAAGCGGTGCCTGGAACTCCCGGCTGGTAAGGAGGATGGACTCGCTGTCCTGTGCATGATCAAGCAGCGAGTTGAGAGCTGGGCTTCCGCAAAGGCATGGATCTTGTTCCATATCCCTGGATGTTCATTATCATACAGACCACGGTGGACGTAGTTTGCAGCAACAAATTGATGCGGCGCATGCCTGTGGTCAGAGCGGCGGTCATGTTGCAGGAGTATGCTCGTGATGTTGTCAAGGCGGCAAAGACAGATGAAGCGAAGAGCTTCGGTCATGTGCTGCTGGGCAACACTTACTTTCTCAGTGCTCCTCACCGTCGACCTGGGCAGAAGCCTCAAGACGCCGTAGCTCAAAAGACGCGCTTTGAGGTATGTCCGCGTTCAACATCGTGGACACAGTGCCATTGATCCCCCGGATCATGCTGCGTTGCTGCTGGATCCAGTGCCGCTCATCTTGAGAGCACTCATATGGATTATCATCCTTTAGGGGGTCACGTCATCGATGCAAGAGCTGCTAAAAATGCTGTTGCTCAACAGCCGGCACATATGTGGTGTGCACGAATGGTTGAACAATCTGCGTCGGCTCGTGACATGCTGCGGTGCTTGCAGCATTTGGCAGCTGCAGCGAGGCATTTTTCAGAGGCCCTCAACTTGCAGAAGGGCAACATTTATGCTGCGAACGGCTTGGGAGCTGTACTAGCCTCACTGGGCAGGCTCGAGGCTGCTCGTAGCATTTTCAGCCAGCTTCGAGAAAGTGCTGCCTTGACCTCAGGATTCGTTGAAGTTCCTGATGTACGATGTAGTCTTTCAGCCGCACATCTGTGATGTCCACATACTATACTGCGTTGCCTGTCACAATGAAACATCCGAATCTAGGCATTTGCAAAGAGTTACTTGTCTCTGTCATTTGAAATATTAACGAGCTTCTTTTCCTTCGAGCTTCTTCACAGGCATGCCTCCTGTTCTAGCGAGATATCAGCCTCACAAGAAGAAGGCCTGAGAGCATTTCATGGTGAACGTGCACGTCTCCAACGTCATGTATGTATCCAGGTGTGGGTGAACCTTGGATCTTTGCATCTGGCAAGGAACGAAGCAGAAGAGGCAGCGCGCATGTATGATGCAGCACTCAACCGATTCTATGGGAAGAAAGACAGCAAGGTGCTGCTGTGGTTGGCAAGGGCATACTACGACAACAAAGATATCAAGAAGTCCAAAATGGCTCTGCTCAGGGCTGTCCATTTGTTCCCACATGTACAGTCCTTGTTGTTCAATCTGGCGCTGACCATGCAACAGGCGGCAGCACTAGTGCGGCTCAGACTCCTTATGCTGAACGCCTTGATGTAAAATTTTGCTGCTGTTCAATTGTGTGTATGTATCAACTGACGCAGTCCAGTGTCGAAGGTGTTGAAGAAGAGAGCATCACAAGCGCAGGCCACTCTGGAGGAGCTTCAATCAGCAAAGCTGGAGCTGCGGCAGGCCATCAACATCTTCATGAAATTGTGTAAGCTGCCCAAAAAGCTGCTGCAGCAATGGGCCCTCAAGCCCGAGAATCTCAAGGCTCATGTGGAATTCTGCAAGAAAGCTGTCAAAGACTCTGATGATCAGATCAAGAAAAAATCGGAAGCTCTAGCAAGTAGGCAGGTATAATGCTCATACACTAGACTCAGATTTGTCATGTCCACCCGGCTCATGTGCACCATTTAGAAACCACGTCAGTTGCAAAGGCCTTGCAATGGTGGAATGCAGAAGCTCATTGCTGAGCAAGAGGAGAAGACTCGCATTCTCGAAGAAGCAGATGCCTTGAAACGGCAGATGAATCAGGAAATTGAGAAGACAAAGGAGGAGACAAGGCGTCGGGAGCTCAGCGCATACGAGGAGCAGTGGAGAAGTCGGAATGAGGAATGGAAGAACAAGATGGCAATGGATGCGGTGTGCTCTTGTGGCCAGGCCGTTGCAGGTGTTTTTGTTCTGAGGTGTCTGAATAACATCAGCACGGTGTAGGCGGCTAAGAAAGGCGATTCCAACAAGGCTGCCAAAATCAGGGATAAACAGGCTAAGGCTGAGCTCGAGCAAGCGCAGATGTACGCTGCTGAGGTGGAAGCGGCGATGAACGAAGATGAGGACAGCAGCGATGGGGAATATGATGAAGCAGCCATGGAGGCTGATGCAAGATCCGCGGAGTATGCTGCACAGAACCTCTGGGTCTTGTTCCGAGGATAGCTGATTGCTTGAGATAACAGAGAGCTGATTGACAATGCTGTGGCTGATTGATAATGCCTTGCAGGGCTGAAGAGCGCCGCATAAGGGAGGCAGGGTACAACTCACAGGATGAGAAGGGCACTGCGGATGTGCTCATGGACGAAGACGCGCCAGCCAAGAAGAAGATCAAGTCGAAGAAACGGAAACTGGCGAGTGTAGCAGACCCTGATGATATGGCCGGGCTTGCTGACTTTGATGTGCCTGAAGACCTAGAAGAGAAAAATGGATCGCCAGCAGATAAGCGTTTGAAAGGCATCTTGGAATCAGATGACGACTGATATATGTGCCAATATGTTTGTGGTTTTGTTCCCGTGGTGATGTGCTCACGGTATATGTAATGAGTCCGTCAACTTCTACTGCCTACTGACATCCACGTGTGTACTCCGTGACGAAATCATATTTTTCTTATGCTATGCCTTGACTCCGCCTACCTAGCACAGCAAGCTGTTCACAGAACTGCTTTCCTGTCAGGAGCTCAGTGGAGCCATATATGATCCCACGCTTAGGAGTACATGAATTCCCCCATTGCACTAGCCGCTCACGTTCCAAATAGTTTCCGCCCCCCACTATGAAAACTATTGCTTCCTGCACAGCGCCTAGCTGCGCTTCTGCTGTTGATTTGCTCGCCTGTAACATCGGATCGATGGTCACAAAGCTATCTGCAGCGCCGCCAGTAGACCCCTTCCCTGGCTGGTCCCCATCCATCAGCTGTGCCACTGTACTAACGACCAGAGCCTGCAGCAGCATGATGTTGTCAATCACAGCAGCAAGTGAATCCGCATAAACCCACAGCTCGGTGTAGAAAGACTACCCTGCAATGCAGTTCACCAGCACATCATACTTGATTCACACGAGCAGGGCGGTACATGCACATCTAGACACAGTGCGGCAATCTCAAAGGTCAACAAATCCAGGCTATTCAACGCCTCCAGTCAGAATTGTGTCCACAGCTTTCTGACAATGCGGACCTGTCGTGAGCCCCCAACCAGCTTCGTCAATTGTTTGCCGAACTGCCCGGCAATTCCCGAAACGATGCTAGAGTCTACCAATCCAAGCAGCGATCCAGAGCTCTTGCTAGCAGCATTTTGCGAGGGCCCTGACATGCTCGCTCCAGTCAGATTCATCTGGCGCATCCTCAATACATACTGAAACGCCTCAACTTCAGCACCCACTGCTTTCAGAGCCTCCTGTATCTCATTCGTTTCACTTTCTGAAGGAAGCTTCTCCGTCACCAATAGGAACAGGATGCACAACCGCAACTTGTCTTCAGCGAGGCTTGAAGTGCTTTGCAGCGCCTCCTTGACCTCCACCAATCCTGCATTGCCTATAAACACACACACACAAGCGCTCACAGCGTGACTGAGAAGTAATGCTTACACCCATGATACCCAGAACGAGCTGCTTTATTATCTTTTCTATGCGCATGCCCTTGCTGAATGCCTCAAACAGACAGGTAATATGCCTTACCACCAAGTATGCTCTGTCCCAATTCGTGACATTTGTCCAAAGTTCGATCTTTGATGTTTTGTAGCAATGTGTAGAGCAAGTTCATGTGGCTATCCAGCTTCTTCTTCTGTGCTCTTAGCTCCGGCACACTTTTCACTGTCGTCATCAATGCCTTTGTGGCCTCCTCAATCATTTGTGCTTCATTTGCATCTGGGTTTGCATCGCCTGAAAAGGCGTTGCGTTGTGTGATTGACGTCATGACTTCTTGATACTTCTTTAGCTGCACAACAAGCCGGTTGGTCAGATCGGAACACAGATCCATGCAAACCAATCCCTGCGGCAACATTCACATCTCTCTTCCACGGCAATCTCCTAAAATCTGCAGTGAATCACTGACGACAGCACCTGGTTCAACCAGCGAAATGGCTTGACGTGACCCACAAATCCATGTTAAGAGTGCGAACTCTGACAGCGTTTTAAACTACCAGACATCAGAAACATCATCATTCTTTTCAAGCTCAAGCTGTAAACAAAATGATGCATCGCAGTAATTTACACATTTTGGACATGCAACAAAGGGAGAACGGTGAAGTGGGATGGAAAGCTATTTTCGGACACGCTGCTACTTGCATGAATGTGGAATAAGCAGAATCTGCAAAAATAGATACAGAACCGCACCTGTGTGTCCATCTCAGCAGCAACAGAACCAAATTCTTGATGCCCATTTTGTTGCCAGAAAACATCGTCTTCGGTGATTTCAATTGACAGCGCCTTGCTTGGAGCACCACCTGTGCCTGCCTGTGTGAGTTCAACTTTGTTTAGGTGCATGCCGAGACAGTCATGCACCAAGGCTTTATATGTGAAAGGATGTTCTGCCATTGGAGTCAGGTCGAAGTTGCGGTCGAAAATGCAAAGTAGAGGGCGGCCGCTGCTGGCAGGAGCTGCCAGGCTTCCCATAAATAGCCCTGTGCCTTTGCCTTTCAGGTGCTCGACGACTTTGCTCCCCAGCGCCCGCGAAACATGCTCTGCGAGGCCTCCAGGTGCACATCGTATCCGGGGCACAACAGATAGCGTTGCACACACTGAGAAAAGACCCTCCACAACCGCTGAAACGGCAGCCTCAAGCTGTGCTTCGGACGCCTGATTGTCGTTCAGCTGCACATAGCTGTCCTCCAGCGCAAGTGTGAAAAGGGAATTTTCTAACGCAATGAAAGACAGATATTGGTCAAAGACCTTGGCAACGACTGTGGGCGTCGAGGCCTTCACCATGCCTGCCGCGATGTTCTCGAGCAGAGCACGTGGAGCCCATGACACGAAGTTGATATGCGCCTGCACAAGTGCATAAGCCAACGCTAAATGGGATAGTCATGTGTCGGACTTCCGTCTTTGTGACGGTCAGCGCTAGTCAGAAATAGGCAATGCACACCTCTTTGTAAAGGCCTGCTTCAAGGTCTTTGACTATTGCAACACAGTTCTCTGGCAGTGCCCTGACGAAGTACACGACTGGAGCATCCGTAATGGCCTCCCGATCTTTGTCTACAGCAAGAACAAGCGTTACACCATGCTGACGGAGGACATCGGTGTGAAGGAGTGTCGCCACGATCTTCAAGCTGAACGAGTCCACCACCAAGACTTTGAACACTTCGCCCTGGCCTTCCCCGACATGACGATTAGCCACATTGAAATGCAGAAGCTTCACGATAGAGTCTGCAGTCGTTTCACGCCATCAGCATCCTGGCCATCAAAGGCCTTGATCGCTCATCGCGCTAGTGTGTTTACTCGGGGGATCTTGGTGACGACATACAGACACGGCAGCAAGAGTTCAGACATTCCATGCTGAAACAACCACCTACCTCGTTGGAGCTGTCTTAAGTTCAACCCCATGTTGTGTGTCTAGCCTCGGTGCCGTGTCGTTCTGCGACTCATGTGCAGATGTTCCTTCGCCGGTCCTACAGCTCCCCCCAAAAAAGAGTCCTGATATCAGTCACATCGAAACCACGAGTACACTGAATAGATGTGATCGGGCTTTGCCTCGTGTGCCTGCATTATCGCGCGTCATGGAATGAATCGCCATGCGTATGCGCCAGTTGTCCGAGACGACGTCAGAAACGGACCGATGCATGTTCAAGCTCAGCTGGCTCACATCCAGCAATTGCTTGAATGTTGCGTGGTCATCTTTGCATGATCTCTCTGCCGTGTGAGCCCGATCAGCCGTGACGTCCGTCCCGCCGTGCCCAGCAGCACAGCCACTGCTGATCAGAATTGCGAGGACGCTGATTTGGTGACGAACTTCGAGGAAGATTGCAACGCCTTGTCATGAATAGAGCGGAGTTTGCCGGTGCCATTGACGAGGCCATTGTCAAGGCAACGAAAAACCAAACAAATGATATGAGATTTGTGACGACTCTAAGGGACTACATCATGGGCTTGATCCTTGTTCAGCCACTGGAACGCTCAAAGCTGAAAGCTATGCTGAGAGAGTTCATCCCAGAAGGGCTTTCAACATTTGTGGATTGGTATGGCCTGATGCTGCTAGTTGGCCGTATCGGTGCACTTCATCGCTCTCACCGTTGAGCACTTGGCCTGTCTACTGGTCCGTACGTCCTGGTTGTCTCAGCCACTGGCATAGATCATGGAGTGTCTTCTTCAGCTTCTGTACCCTGCAGCGTTTGTGACCCTTGGGAACCTCACTGCATCGATGTGGCAGCTGGTAGTCCGGCCTGATCTCATGTCTTCCTGATTATGACTGCGTGGTCATTGAGCTCTCCTGCAGCTGCTGCAAGTATGGTCATCGCCCAAGGCCAGGGTACTCACAGTTACAAGTCTTGTGCAGGCTTCTAAAATTTGTCCAGGAAGTCGGTCTTCCAGATACAGAAAAGCCGAAGCCTGACAAAGGATCGACTAAGTCAAGAGTTCGCTCTACTGTTATGCTGGCAGGTCAACAGCTGGGCGACGACAAGGTGGACGAGCGGGGTGGCCACACAGGGGGCCACACAGGGGGCACGGCTGGGAGGGCATCACGCGAACCAGCACAACGAGACGCAGCCTCGCATGAGCGGCAGAAAGAGCGGTCGAGATCACCTGTGGGAAGAATCCCCATCACCAAACGTGTTGCGCGGGCTGGGCAACATGCACTCTTTACTGATGCAATACGGCGGGTGGAAGGAAGTGCTCCAGAGCTGTTGCAGAAATCGCAAGTGGCGATCAAGCGGGAGCCTGAATCACCAGATGTGATCGTGATGGATGCATCAAATCAAGGTATAAAACAAGAGGCTGCCACGCTTGATCGGGCGATCCGGACCAATCCCAATGGTGCACATACACATGCACTTGGCAGCAATGCTCCCACTGCAAAATTGCAGCATGATGCAGCTGTTGGCACCGCGCTGGACGAAGTGCAGCCGGCACATGCACCAGAGGACTATGACAGTACTTCCGTGGTGATTACCAACGTTCACTTTGAGGCAACACCTGAGCAGGTTGGGCTGTACTTCCATAACCGTTGTGGCGGAGTCATGCGGGTCACAATCCTGAAGAATGCCCATGGGATGCCTAAAGGTGCGGCTGATTACCTTGGTAATCTGCATCTGCGACATTATTTGCCGCAGCACCCAGTAGGAAGTTCCTGCGGATGTGATGTTCATCACATGTGTGGCCATGAGCATGCTGGCCTTCAGTAATTTGCTACGCCACTGTGCTGGTCATTATCCCTGATGCGGGGCAGTGATGATGCTCGGCGCAAAACCCGTGCTTGTTCATGGATCACCAGCTTGCGTAGTCCTTGCTGCAGATTTCAGGTAGAATGCATGTGCTAGCGAAGTGATATCCCCGTTCATCAAGCGCCTGAATGCTCCTCTTCCTGGTGCAGGGTATGCGTACATGCAACTGGCGTCACCTCTCGCTACTCAGGCTGCTCTTAGCCTGGACGGCGCAGAGTTCATGGGACGGACCGTGAAGGTTAGCCCTTACTCATGCTTTTTGGAGTCGGGCCACCAGAGGTCGCTTTTGTCACAGCATCATGCCTGGCAACTGTGAGTCTGTGGTGAAGCTCACTTGTCATGTTTCGTTACAGGTCATGGGAATCTTGGTGATTTTTTCACTTCAGCACTGGGTTCATATTGGTTCTTACATGGCAGTGCATTTCACAGTGTGTCGAGTTATGATCAGTATGAGACTGAATGAATGCAGGTATTGCCCAAGCTACGCAAGCCTCCAGCGCCGACCATCCCACACTGGCTGCTCACATCTATGTCGAGTATGATGCCTTTTGTTTGGAGTGGCGCACGCCATGGCAGTATGTTTGGATCACACACAAGATTTCCAGGTCAAGGATTGGTAACGAGGCATCCACATAAACGATATACACAGCATTCCAGAGTAGGAATGGCTCCAGCGGGCGCATGGATCCGTGGGATTAGTGATCCATTGCATTATGATCGAGATGCATGACAATTGTGCTGTGGGCACCAGAGTATTTGCAGAATACATTTCTCCAAGCTAGAGCGTGTGAATCATGAGCTGCGAAACGAGATCACCATGTGAACTCTGTAAGGACAACGGCAGCCACAGCCGTGCATGGCAAACTAATACATGATGAACAATTCCTCTACAGTTCTGGCTCGACCACCATGAGATTGTTTGTGTCACCCGTCAATGTGTCCTCTGTAGGCCAATCAGGTGCTAAGCGCCATTCACCATCTACAGAAAACTTCACTCGATACGTTCCTGGACGTAACGGAATGTCCGCTTTGAATCTCTTGAAAATGTGATCATCAATAGAGTCGCTGCTAAGCAGAAACCCCTCACCCCATTTGTCAAAGTCCCCTTTCAGTCTCACCTCTGAAGCCAAGCCACTCCACACAACAGGGACAGCTCTGATAACGTGCTTACTGAGCTCTGCTCGAGATTCTGCTATCCTCTGCATGGGAGAGATGATGTCACAGCATTTCGTTTGCGAAGTGATGAACTGAGCTTTCTAAAAAGCTGAATACACCCATACCATTGACAAATCCACAGGAGTATGATATGGCCATGTTCAGCTGAAGCACACACGGCTGGCCCGGCAATGCAAGATTGTATGTCATAACGCTCAGATTGGCACACCTCGTGCATGAACTCAATCCGTTCTTGAAGGATCAGCAATTTGCGTAGAGCATCATCCTGGCTGACTCCAAACTGTACTCCCGCTGAAGCACCCTGTGACAGCTTTTGCAAGTTCTTGTACTCACTCAGTGCGCGCGTGAGGCAGTCAAATGCCTCCACAAGTGCATCGTCTTTCTCAGCGACTATGTCTTCCAGCATATTGGTTTTCTTCCGTGTCGCATTCAGAGCCACACTGAGGCGGTTTCGAGATGCTTGCAATGCTGCACTCATATGCTTCATATCATACGTATGCTTCCTATGTTGTTATGCACCAGACTCCTGGTCCAGCAGCCAGAACTCCCGAGACAAGCACGCTGCGAACTTTTCATAGGAGCCTGGTGCAACAATGTGCCGCTCCTTCGTATTTGAGTTGGTACAGGAAGCAGGAAGCAGCCTACACGTGCTGCTGCAACGAAGTGCAAATGGAGTAAACGTTGAATATTAACAGTTCATTACAGCGCATTCATCATCGGCATAAGGACGAGGAAGTGAAAGCGGGATATGAACGTGACAGGCGGGAACCGCACCGTCATACATGCGGATGTCGACATGCCGGGGCGCAGCTCCAATATCAGGATCTTCTTTCACATCCAGATATTTGGACAAGTTGGATCGTGCGACTGGTTGAGGCTTCCATGATACAACCCGATCCGACGCTTCTTGCGCAGCTTTCAGAGCTGCGAGCCTCCGTTCCGCTTCACTAATTCCTTCTGATGAAGAACAGACGCGAACACTTCTACCTTGCGAATAGTTTACTCGCTTGCAGTGAAGCGGAGTAATGTGAAGGCTTGTGATGCACATGGGCAGCAGCTGATGCAGCCTCTGCAACGAAAGCTGGCGCACTAAATAGACCGGCAAAACATCACGACATGGAACCAAGCAACAATACTATCTTCGTCATGCTTGCAGTGAAACAGATACTGCAAGCAGGCTGCTTCTGTACGGTTTGAATGCTGCCTGTCGCAGCGAGTACGCAGTTTTAAGTGACTTCACCTGACGCCAGCGGCGCAACATGACCACGATGTTTTTTTTGCTATCTTCCCCACTGCAGTCATGCGCTGACGGCAGCTTGGCAGATATGCCTCAAACAAAGTGCAGTGTCCACGTGTGTGTGGTGATGAAACGCATGCTCGGGCACTGCAGGATACTAAGTCGTGCCATTGCGTCGTCGACGATCACGTTCATGCTCCGTATGCATGACACATGTGTGTCAGGACATGTTTTCTGAGCCGTCGTCGCCCACCGGGCTTTTACGCTGCGACCCCCGCTTGGCCATGCTAGCGCTGCCTTCAATTGATCAAGCGCAATCTGTACGCCTTTGTGAGACATGTCACGGCGATGCATCAGATTCAACCACGACAGATGATGCTGCGACATGCTTCTGAAGTTGTCAGCGCCGAAATTCATAACAAAGGTTGCACCAATCAAGCATTCCGGTCGTTGATCCATGGCGGAGGGCTTCCGATATAACGGGGCGTGCCACTTAGCACCACGCGTTTATGGAGCCACGCTTTGCATGTCTGGATGATAACACACTTTCAAGACATTAGTTGTAGCTCGGCAGTGTATCTGATGCACAAGTGTGGCGTGTGCTACAGCATCTGCGATCTGTCTCCGCGCCGACGCGTCAGAGACTGCTTCCTGGCATAGCATCGTTTATCCGCTATCCCCCAAGAACGTTCTCATCCTGACAGGCCACTGTTGTGCGTGCTTGCGGCGTTTCGCATATTCATCGTATCTCTGAGCATGGCAAGTGTGGCACCGTTCCTCGTGAAAACGTGCGGGTCCCGATCAATGTTCTTTGATGCTGCCCATCTGTCGTAACTTCCTCACAATTTACCAGCGTGTAGATTTGATCTGGTAAGTGACGAAACGACGGACCCGATTGTGTCGTGGACACCAGATGGCGCGAGGTGAGACGTTCCTCTTTCATCGCAGAGAAGCTGCCCTTGCCCTTGCCGCGTGCCGAGCCAACGAAACCTTTGCAGTCCAAAGATCACACAGCAACTTTGGAAACTGATGTGCTGCTTCATAACAACGGTGTGTTGCATGTAGCTTTGTGGTGTGGAATCCACCGGAATTCTCCAAGTTCCTTCTTCCTAAACATTTCAAGCACAACAATTTCTCATCATTCGTCCGACAACTGAACACTTATGTGCGCCTTTCTTTCCTTTTGCCCAGCTCATGCCCCTCGGTGTTCACGTAGTCTTGTTTCAACTACTAAGTGATGGCTGAGCCAAGCAGAACCCACATGCAGGGATTCAAAAAGGCCGATCCGGACCGGTGGGAGTTTGCAAATGCAAACTTTCAAAGGGACAGGCCAGACTTGATGCAACATATTCAGCGTCGGAAGGGCCAAGCCAAAGATCATCAGCCAAGCAATGCTCTCATTGCTTCTGGGCAGAGTGCAATTGAGGTCCGCTCCGCTGACATGCACAGCCACGCAGGCTGGTCTGCATACCTTTGCGAAGCTTAAGTCGAGCAGTACCTGGCACTGCTGCCATTGGTGATGCACAAGTATCCATAGTGCCACCTTGCAGGTAGGTCAGTATGGAGGTCTCATGGAGGAGGTTGAGACCCTCAAACGAGATAAGAACGTCTTGATGATGGAGCTTGTGCACTTGCGACAAAAGCAATCGGTAGGCCTCCTCGGCTACTTACTTGCTCTGACCCAGATCCAACCCAGCTCCAGCCCAGCTTGTGAATCGGCTTGTCTGGCATGCAATAGACTCCGGTGTACAATCATGCCCAAGTTCTCGATTTTGGCACGCACTCGCTCAAGCCAGATGTGTCCCAGGCGACCATTTGGCGGTGTCCTGCTGATTGAGCAGCAGGCATTCAACGCAGGCATTTGCTGTGTTGCCATGGCCAGCAGGATTTTGCAGCTGCAGGCGCTTCATCAGTGCTGCTTGATTGAGGCCATAGGGCTACGTGGTGCAGGAATCTGAGTCAACGTTGAAGTCTGTGACACAGAGGTTGGAACTTACTGAGAAGCGTTTGTCTGAGCTTATCTCTTTCTTTTCGCGTGTTGCGAGTAATCCTGCGGTACTCGCGCAGATGATCACAGCAGCGCAGCAGAACCAGGCATACCTGGCTGGCTCAGACGCTCGGCGTAAAAAGCGCCGTGCAGATGGTGGCTCAGACGACAGCCCGTCCGCTACAGGTGGTCAACTTATTCCATATAAGCCAGTCGATGTGGCAAGCTTCTTCCAGAATCTCATGGTAAGTCCGCTTCCAGATGTGGACGAGACCTCAGCTGCTGGCGCAGATGAGCTGGAGAAACACTTCAATAGCATAGATCTTGCCGCCACTGTGTCGCCGGGTAATGCAGCGCATCATGATCATGTTCAAATACACGAAGCATCGTCTGCGGACAGTCCGGGAATTGCAGCCTTGGATGACGCGTGTGGCCTGGCGGATGCTGATGCCATGGGGATTGAGGTGCCCCCAGAGTTGGCAGGCGGGATGCCCAGCATCGGCCTGTCTGCTCCAGGTGTTGAACCCATGAGAAATGATCAGCTAGGGACAGCTGCGGCGGTGGATGGAGCAGCTATGGGAGCTCAGGGATTCTTTGCAGTGCCACTCTCAGGTACTGCAGGCATTCCCAGTGCACCTGATGCAGTCGGGGGCAGTGTCTTGCCTCCTTTCAGCAGCTCACTGCCAGATCCAGATGCATTCTCGTTCGATGATCTTGAGATGCCAGCTGACTTGTCATTGGATGGGATCGGAGATTTGCTGAAGGGTGATGGGTCAGTAGGGGAACTGCCCGACCTTAAAGAGGACACATGGCACCACATGACTGATGTTGATGCACCGACTCCGACTGCCACGAGCTGATTCTCTGAGATGCTGTGGACGCAATTTTTCCTATTTTGCGCGATGTGGCAATTCAAATCTGCTTATCGTTTCATCCAGTACAGATGGTCAGTATTGATGGTTCAGGAATTCAGTTTTGTGGTCATACAAATCGGTTCAGCCATCTGCAGCATGCGCCATTTCTAATGTCAATTCACAATGATCCATGTAAATTCTTCTAACTTGTACAGATGCAAAAGCAGTCCGTGGTCGGTGATTAACGTTGCTGATAATAAAAATATTCAACATCCTCAGTGTTTTTCTAAGACTGGTCAAGTGCTTGTCCAAGTGCACTTATCTGCCACACTGTAGAGGGGCACAACGCCCCAAAAGGCGAACATAGGTGATCGAGGACTGTAATATCCTGTGGCTAAGCAATTCAGAATGGCCTGGGCAAAACTTTTGCACTGTGAGAGCATAAGATGCTTGGCACCTGGGACATCAATGTCGGGGGCAGCTTCAGAATCTTGCAGCATCCAGACGATGCGCTCCAGCAGAACGTATTTGTATCGTTTGTAGAAACATACTGACAGTGTTGCACAGGCAGGCCGTCACTGAGCGTGCATGAAAGTTGATTATACATTGATGCGCGGATGTTCTGTAAGGCGCCGAGGCCTGCCTGCACAAGGCCAGGAGGCTGATGCCCAAACACCAGGGAAGACGAGGAGGACTTTAAATGGTTCAACTCCGTATGCAAGCATCTCATATGGAAAGGCGTTGGTTTTGCATCATCTCATACAGAAAGGTGTTCTTTGTATCTGGCGTGCACACATCAACTGGGCATGAGCTGTTTTACTGATGGTATCGCTGGGCTGGAGTTTAAGTACTTTGCATCAACGGTGCATCGAAAATTTCTGGGAGGATGGAAAAGCATGGAGTGAACGAGTGCCACAGCTTCCAGTGAAGTGGCAGCTTGTAGCGCTCAAGCGAGATGCCATCATGAAAGTTTTGCACGTAGTGCGGTTGCATGCAAATTTGCACGTTCGTTTTTCTGGGGTTCCTTTCGGCCATGTCATGTGGGGAAAACTTGCACTCTTCATCGGTCTCTACACATGCCTCGACAAGACAGACATCTCAAATTCCTGCATTTGTTGCCTGCAGAACGTCTGACGTGTGCACGAGTATCATCTCTTCTCACTTGACCGGCACCGTCACCTTCAGAACGCCTGGTGTGTGCGCAACTTTCATCTCTCCGGGCTCGAGTGGGCTGTGAGATGATAGGACCCACACACGACTACCCGGGATTGCAGCTCTGTCAGAGTTAGGCACTGCTGCTGTCTGTTCCGTTGCTGCAGCATCAGTACAGGCCGGTTCGGCTGTTATTCGTCGCCTTTTACTTGATGATTTAGAGCTCGCCTGGATCGTGGCTTCTGCGGCATGTTTACCACACTGGAATACTTGCACACCATGCTTCCAGGAAGTGACATGCAGCCGCTCCATGGGAGCTGTTGTCTCAACAATGAACTCAAGCTGCTTTTTGTCACTGTCCCCTGACTGCGCCAAAGTGACAGTACCTGCGGAACCCTCGATCAAAGTCTCGCCTGCGTCCTGCATAAAGCTAGGCTAAAAAAATATTACAACAACAAACTTGCCGATACAAATATGATCCAACTCCTTGCAAGCTGTTCTTTGATTAGAATAGTTGAATGGAAGAATGTGTATAGAAACATAGCAAACTAGGGCAAGTGGGGTACAGCACTGCATTTATAGCTACATACACAGGCAGTACATCCTGCTATTTTATCAAGCCTGTATGATGTTTACGTGTCGATGCGTTTATGTCGTGTATGATGCAAAACCTGAAGTTGGGTGACCGTTGGCATGGAATGTGGCTCAGCTATTGCATGACTCTCCCTTCCAGTGCCGATGGTTTGGTACGTATTTGCACAGGCATGGATCTTGAATGGTTCCTCAAAGATATGCATGGCATTACATTCTTGCACATCGTCATTGGAAAACTGGCCCTCAAGGTGCAATGCATACAGGTGTGAGATGGCCAGCGTACCAGCTTCCATACATCATCTGTTCTGCCGACAGCATATTCTGTTCCATCATCAAAGAATACAAGCCAGTGGGTGCGAGGCTTCTCTTTCCACATTCCTAGGATTTTGCCGGCATACCAGGTGGCTTGGGTTGTGTCCCAGTACTGTATCCGCATATCTTTCATATTCCCAATGCCTTTGCTAGCGACCATTTGCTTGCCATTGCTACATCCACCCCTGAATGGCCTTGCCTTCATCATCTGCACCGGGTTCTTGTTTGCACTGCTACTTGTGCATGGACTGCTGAAGCAGCAGCCAAGCCTATTCGCACCTTGTGCATTCGTGCTTCAGATATGCTGGTCTTCTTGTCCAAGATCATGCACTCTGTGCCTTTGAATTTGGCGTCTGTGGACTGATCGTAGCTGCCAGAATCCTTAATGACTTCAAATTCTTTATGATTTACAGTATACGTACGCACATATTCGTCGTCGTGGAGGACAACAATTTGATATATCAAATCGTCCTCTTCCTGCAGCCACACAGAGGTGCAGATGTGTTACGGACTGGCACCACAAGGCAGCATCTCTGTAGCCTCACCTCCTCTTTGTCCACCTGTACGCCCCATCCTTCCATCCACTCGCCAAATGTCAACATCCTATTGCGTAATTTGATTCTCTTACGTACTAAGCTATTAGCAACCTCCTCCTCAGATGGCCGTGAGACGCGCGGCATGTTGAGCCACAAAGAACTGGCGCAGCAAACAATCTGAACAGTTGCTAGCACCAAGCCAACTATGCTATAAACAGGGCTGCCAGTGTTACGGGCTATCCACGGAAGACACTGTCGCCGACGGCACGACGTTGATCGCAAACCACATTTAGTACGTCGCAGATTACAAGCAATCAGAACAACAAAGTTACAACACTAATTCCCATATGCTTTTTGGAATCGCGTTATTGCTTCTTCCACATTTTCACGAGAGCCGAATGCAGACACGCGTACGAAGCCGTCTCCGGCGGGTCCGAAACCACTCCCTGGAGTCGTCACGATGTCACACTTTTCAAGGATCTCGGCAAACACGTCCCAAGAGTCTCGGCCCGGGAACCCTACCCAGATGTAAGGCGCATTCTTTCCACCGTGTACTGTGAATCCCATTTGTACAAATGTGTCACGCAGCATGCGAGCATTTTCCTTGTAGAAGGCGATGATATCTGTCATCTCTTTGAGTCCCTGCGGCAATTTTCAGGGATCATCATGTGTTGGCACAGTCTTCCCTGATGAATGCCTCATACTTGCAGAGTGGCACACCTCGTCTGAGAGGCAAGCAATGCCTCCCTTTTGAGATATGATTGATGCGGCGTTGAAGCAAGTGGTCATGATTCGTGTGAAATCACTGATCACCGGAGATCCATCGGAGAATTTCAAGGCCTCAGGCACCACTGTCCAGCCTAGCCTGACACCGGTGAAGCCTGCGTACTTGGAGAAAGAACATGTCTCAATCGCCACCTGCAGCATACTGACATGGCACCGCATAGCTTTGAATGACATGTGCGAGCTTCCTGCTATATTGGAATCGTACCTCATCAGCTCCCTCAATTTCGAAGATGCTTTTGGGGCAGTCCTCGTCCTCAATGTACAGCGCATATGCAGCATCATACACAAGAATGGACCCATTCTTCTTTGCGAAGGCGACCAGGGACTCCAGCTGTGATCTTGTTGCTGCGGCACCTGTGGGATTGTTCGGCGAGCAAAAGAAAATGATATCTGCATCACACAAAACATCAGCAGGAACCTACACAGCTGTACACCTGCACAGTGCCACATGCGTGTGCAGCCCTCCTGTGATCTGAGGCGAAGACTGGCGAAGCCGTACATGTGCAAAACTAGGCCAGTGTGACGAGGCTTCCATTACCGTGGAGCTCTGTACATGTTGGAACGGGAGGTGTTAGGGGTGCTTGACAGCACACACACCCAGAAGACCCAGAATCATGTTGGCAAAGTACGGGCTGCATGGGCAGCCATACCTGTCTTGGCGGTGTTGGCAAGGTCAGGGAAGAAGTCATTGTCAGGCTTGCAGACCATGTACTCCAGCCCTTCAAAGCCTGATGCGCCGTCATTGTAAGCCCCTGTGTTCCCAGAGATCACGGAGGTGTCGACGTAGACAGGGTAGGATGGGTCCTGCATCACAAAGCGCTGCTGCACGTCAAGGCAGATGTACAATGCACGATAAAACAAAAAGCATCAATGGAAACAGCTGCAGGCCAAGGCACTGATTAGACACGAATCAGCAGTCATCTATTCAGGCTGCCACACACGGAAATCGGCAGGACGGATCCTACAGTATGGGCCAGAGTAACTCCCGCACCTGTGCAGATACTGAGATCCCCTTACCAAACATCATCTGTAGGCGTCCAATATCACATTTGGACCCATCTGACACAAAGATCTCACTTGCCTTGACCTGACCACCAGGGTACATTTTGCTGGCAAGTAGCTCCCGCAGCTCAGGAAGCCCAGCCTCGGCACCGTACCTGCAGCAGCAGAATCATGCCATGACCGCCGTGCAGCTGCTCACAACTGATATACACAGTGGCATGCAGGGGAGGATTAGGCGTCAGGCTAAAATAAGAACAGCATCACAGGCTGCTGCTGACACAATTATGATATCGGAGAACAAGTGCACACGCATTGACCACCGACAGATGCCTGGTATGTCCACGACCAGCATACTTGGAGGCATACGGCATGAGGCGCAGGCTGGAAGGAGTGTCACTGAATGGCCACGCATTCCCAACAGGGAAGATAACTTTCAGATGGCATCATACTACGACCAGCACATGGCACTGCACATACGTCTGAAATATACGAGAAGGGGCTCAGACGTGTGGTGCCGTTGCTTGCCAGCCTGAATCGCACCCCGAGTACCCCTCGCGTGTACCCATTCCGAGAGCTGCATCAGCCATCGCCTTAGACACTGTAGGAGTAATCGGCTCGGTGGTGTCACCGATCCCTAGAGAGATTACCTTTGCGTCTGGGTTCTGTTCCATATGTGCATTCCTCCGCTTCGCAATCTACATATGTTGAGTATTCTTTATGCAACGTGTATCAGAGCGCTCAAATTTCAATCAGGCAGCTGGGAGTTGTGTCAAGTCAAGTACCTCTGGGAACAGGTAGCCAGCTTTGAGTTTGGCGAAGTTCTCATTGCGTGGGACGCTGGTGACTGCACATTGCCCCGACGATCACCAACGAAGCGACGATGATAGCCGTAGAAGCACAGGGGCAACAATCAACATTATCTACACAGCAAATATGCGGGGCTCTCGTGTGCTAGCGACAACTGCAGTGACAATGCCGCAAAACGGCTGGCTAGGAGAGAGTACACTAGGTACTCCGCAACGCACCTCTGGCAGCGACGCCACGCCGACTGGACGTAAACCTGCACGCACGTGATTATGGCTCCAGATGATAAGGACTGTGACATGATGCCGCATATACGATTTTGGCAGCCTTGAGGAGGCACTAGGCGAGACAATGCCTTCGCACGATGTGGCGCTCACAAGCAAGCTGATTCATTGTGGCACTTCAGGCGATAAGCTGTCGTGAGGGTCGTACGTGGGTTGCATTTGGAAGTTTAGATGACGCGTGAGCGGAAGAACAGTTGCGTGTTGCAAAAAAACGGAGGGTGCGGCTGAGAGATCGGGCGCTCACAGATGCAAGACACCACAACAGAGGGACCAATTTTGCGCCTATTGCTACAACAACGTTGACGGCAAACGCTCCTTGGTACAATGTATCTCAGTGACGAACACTGGCTGAAAGTCAAGATCTCATTGACGCGTGGTGGCTCCTGCAGCCACCTTACGACACCACAGCAGAGAGAGCCGTGAAACCATGGTTCTGAATCTCAGTCCCATAAGTTCTGCTCGAGTGAACGCGTCGGCGCAACCACATTAGCTTCTTGATGTGCTGGTGTGTACCCACTGTGTAGCAGGTACCTGTGCTGGGCTTGACCTGGGCAGTGAGGGGGCAGCCTGTGCACAAACGTCGTTGGTTTCAGACAGAAACCTCAGCAATCTGGATAGCCCTTCTTAGATGCCACCTACATGATATTCATGTGGGTCGCACAAGGGGGCTTTCTTCAACTGTTAGGAGTAGGCAATGAGTCGGCATGTTCTTCTCATCTTCAAAACACTATCAGGTGACAAGCACTTGGCCCATTGTATGGCAGAGCACCAACACAAACTATCAGGCATCGCATCTTCGAAACCAGTGCTTCAGGTGTCACACCGCATTTGGCAGCCACCCCCCCCCCTTCCGCCCACCACCAGTGATCTGGTTTGCCGCTGCCTGCTCCGCCTGCCTGGCTGCATATTTGTGCGCCGGGCTTGTGTGCCATCTGGAGTGCTAGCTATGGGCTTCTTGGCTGTTGATGGTGTGTGATGGAGGAGGCAGGCGTGAGGAGTCTGCGCATCAAGCATGGCGGCACCAGGCCTGGCGGCGTCTGCGTCGTCGGCGCGCACAGGGCAGTTGCAAGGGTGCTGGGGAGCAAAGCCTGGGCGCCACGAGCGCACTCAAGCACGGCCAAAGCCTGGGCGGCTGGTGGTTCTGGTGGGTGACGGGTGAGCTGCTGCCGGGCTCGGCTTTGCTCGGGGTCGCGCGGGCGCCTGCTCGAGTGCGCTTCGACCGCCGAAGCAATGCCGGAGCGCGCAGTCACGCCGCGCCACATTTCGACGAGCACGTTGCGGCGGGCGATGACGATGCCCTACAGGTAAGAGCCGAACAGGGAGTGAGTGCCCGACACCACCATTGCATCCGCGGGTGCAGTCGTCTGCACCCGCGGACGCCATCAGCGCTGAGCCGGGCCAGGCGTGACGTGGATCTGTTAGCGGTGCCGGTCCGTGTCGTGCGAGCCATGGAGACATTTGAGTTGCAGGTAGCGGTGCGTGAGCATGGGTAGCTGGGATGCAAGTGTGGGTGTGTCACATCTCTAGGCTCACGAGTGTGCGTGCATTTGTAGTCTTGTATGTATGTAGTTACAAAGAACAGAGGCCGGGCATGGAGACAGTTCCCGGAGTCCACTCGCAAACCCACTCACTCATTCATGGCACTAGGCCGGGCTCGAGCGCGTACCGCAGCCGTTATACGTATGTGGCTACAAGAAGAGAGGCCGGGCATCGAGCCGTGTCTCGAACGACTGTCGCAAATCCACACACTCATTCACCAGTTCTGTGCATGCCCACTACGGGCAAATGCACTGCACATGAGAAACTACAAAAGCGTCTTCACAGCCGTTGTACGGAGTCACAAAGAAGAGAGGCCGGATACCGGGCCGTTGTACGTATGTAGTTACAAAGAAGAGAGGCCGGGCCGTTGTATGTGTGTAGTTACAAAGGACAGAGGCAGGGTATCGGGCTGTTCCTACGAATCCATTCGCAAATCCACTCACTCAGTCATGGCACTAGGCCGGGTACGAGCACGTACCACAGCCCTGCCGGTGATGCCAGCCGAAGATTGAAGCCCCGCACGGAGCACAAGAGCATTCCCCTTGCACAACGCCACACTTAACCGGCGCAGAGCATTCGTAACAAACAAAGCACGGTTCACCTTACCACACCGAGACGCAACCTCCGCCAGCCGATTCAAGTGACTCATGGCAGGCTGTCCCAAGCGACCATGCATCTCATGCAATAACGGCGCAAAACTGTATGCATCAGGGTCGTACAAACCATAAGCAGTGCGTTTCTGCACGTCCCGCGTCTCCACAGTGCCCCCTTCCTCCTGGGCCGCTCAGCCGCAACAGGTATCAGCACAGGGGTTCACAACCGACACATCCCCTATGCACAAAGCGTCACCTGGTGGCATAAACATGATGTCCCCCAGTTTCTCCTGGGCCACCGCGCTGAGCACCCGCTCCAGCGACGTCGCCTGCACGGCAGCGGCCTGCTCCCCAGGCCCCGCCGGATCTTGGCCACCCAGCGCCGCTGCCGCCGCCAGGACCGCAGCCTGCGCTGCGTCCGGCGCGTGGCGCCCCATCTGGGCGCTGTGTCCAGCATCGGCATCGGCGGCCGGAGCAGTCGTAGGTGCCGGCGCCGCAGCCGCACGCGCCGCCGCCGGCGGTGGCGGGGCTGCAGGCATCCGCTCCGCGGGCAAGGTTGCCCCGCACGAAGGGCCTGCGACCTGGGAGGCGGGCTGGGGCGGAGCAGGGGGGGGGCGGGAACGGCGGAACAGCATGGATCTGCCTCAGAGCAGTCGCGAGCCGCGCGCGGATGAACTGCGCTGTGCGCGGAATACGCGTGGATGCCACACATGCGTGGGACCCGATCTCACGTCATTGTTTTTCAACGATTGTGTGGCGCGAAGTCAAGGTCCCCGCATTGTGTGTGCAATTCATCGCGTGGTCGAGATCATGCGGCTGTATAAATGTGCCACATTCGCAGCGCGAGCCGACTGCATTGGGAGGGGCTGGAGACATGCCCAGGAGATACCTGATGCACAGCATGAACTCAAAGTCAGTCATGCGCAGCGCCTGGGAGAGCGGCAGAGTGTTCAACCAAAGGGTGGCCGCACGGCAAGCACAGTTGCGAAGCCGTGCCAAGTTGCATGCACCCTCGAGCGTGGTGACATCATGGCTAGCAAGCAGAGCCGCCCTGCGGCGCAGGGCACCCACCTTGGTGCCACGCCGCTGCATAGCAGGTAACACCTTGCCGATGGTGTCGCCGCTCGCCGGCCCGGGCAGCTCCGGGTGGAGCTGCTCAGCGACGTTGAGGGCCTGCCAGGTTTCCCTGCAAGTGTTGCCCGTGCAGCCCCCCGAATGGCTGCATGCGCTCGGGGCCTCCTGCGAATGCCTTGTGGCTCACCGCAGCTGCAGCGAGGTACGCTCCGTCCGCGACCTCCCGCGGCGTGGACATGGTGCCCAGGCCACCGAGGCGCTCTGGAAGGACGGCTTGTGCAGCCGCACGAGGGTCGTCCAGCGGGACGGGCATGATTGCATTCACCGCAGCCAGGACAGACGCCTCCGTCCGGCGCGTGTGATCAGAAATGTGCGACCACGGAAACACCCTGGCGTAGTGAAGCATACAGCGTTGGCAGGACATCGTGAGCAGCAAGAACTGTTCCTGCGCTGTCAGGGGCAGGTCCACCATCTTCTCGATGGTGGCGCACACCTTGTCGGACGTCGCTTCCGCGTGCGCCGACTCGGATGCCGGGGTGCCGACGGGTGTGCCGGTGATTACGGTGCCCTACTTGTCATGCGTAATGCCGAACGCAGCCGCGACAGCTCCCGCATGCTGGGGGTCGCGTGAGTAGGCCGTGCACTTGTGCAGCTGGGGCTCCAGCCCGAGGGGCTCTGCCGCCGACACCAGCGCACGGAATGCGGCGGCGGCGTCCATGCGCTGCCCAGCGATGGTGCAGTCGTCATGATACGCCATGAGGGCGGCCGTCAGCTCCCTCTCGGGTGGCTGGTGCTGGGCGTGCACAGCCTGGAGGGGGCCCTGGAGGGCCAGGGTGAAGAGGGCCAGGGCGAAGAGGCCTGGAGGGCCAGTACGTATGTATTCACGAATGCCAACTCTGTGACTGGTGGCCGCCTGGCCGGTGGTGGCCGGTTGTTTGTGGGGCCGGTGTTGGTACGTGTGGCCTGATAGGCAGTTCGTCGCTTCGTTCGGACGTGTAGTCCCACTCGTCCGGGGCTGTCAAGGTCTGGTAACGGTATGGCTTGTTAGGTCCATACATATTCGAATGCGTGAGCGTGGTGTACCATGTTGCACTGCATCAGAGCTGTGTCCTTGTCGCACCCACTGCATCCGCCTGCTTTCTGCCTGGAGCTTCATTGATATGTTCTCGATAGTCGCGTCTGCAGATTGTCCACGTCTACATGTATTCAGCAGTGTCGTTCACGGCATGTACGGTCAAAGACAGCACTTTTTGCATTGCTCACGTTCGCCGCGGTTCCCAAGCCACACCTGACAATTTCCATACGAGGCTGCACCAACTTGCAATACAGACATATGTCCACGGACGTGATCCTAGCTCAAACGTCTTACAGCACTGCCGCTGATCATGCACACGGACAGAACGGCGTTCAAAATGCCTGTCCATCACGCCTTGTCCGCATGCCAAAGTGAAATCGGCCAGATAGTCTGCCCCGAAACTTGAGTAGGTAAAATGATATCCGTTTTCGCACAGTTTAGGTCTACCTGGAGAGTTGGCCACCTTCGTCGTGCTGCAGGCAGCTTGTTGCGATCTGCTTCTCCCCACGCTCGCAGTTTCGTCCAGGAGCCAGCTATGATACAGCATCAGGAAGCTGACGCTCCGATCTATTGCTCCTACCCTCTTGATAGAGCCGCTCACTTACGAACAGACGAAGCACAGGCCACTTTAAGGGAGGGGGACAGCGCTTCACTCATCCTTCTTAACAATGGCTCAGCGTTGTGCATTAAAAACCCTGAGCAGCCCACAGCCAGACCAGCTGAAGTAGGCATGGGGAGTGTTGGCCTGGCGCCCGTCAGCCCTGCAAAGCTGGTCATGGACCAAAGTTGGGTGGAGCAGATTGTATTCTTGGGCATCGATCAAGCAGGGTCGCCGGTCTACGCAGGCCACACGCAAAGTCAGAATGTGACGCTTCCGGATGGATTTGATCGCGCGGAATGGCTTGATATTCGCAAATGCAGCGCTGAGATGAGTGCTGGAGATGCTGCATTAGCTGGGACTGCAAACGGTCTCCTGCAATGGCACAAGGCCAATGTCTTTAGTGAAGACACTGGTGAAAATGCTGCATCCATAGACGCTGGTTGGGCAAGAAAATCTGCATCATCAGCCAGGTGCCTGACTCCCATGCATTGTGAGCGGCTCATCATGCAGCCCTGCACATCTGATGGCAGGGACACTGCCCCTGCTATGGGCTATCTTCCCCACAAAGGTCTCCATGGGAAGGGAAAGCCTGGTGCTTACGTTCAGTGTTTATCTTGTCCGTTGTATCTTGCTCCACGCAGCTTGGTGCTGATGCAGAGCGACATATGCACGCGTGGATCCTGCGGTCATTGTGATTGCTACATGCAATGACCACATATTGTTAGGGAGGAATGTGAAGTGGCCGGCAGGCAGGTATTCAGCATTGGCAGGCTTTGTTGAGCTCGGAGAGTCTCTGGAGGAAGCAGCATGTCGAGAAGTGTTAGAAGAATCGCGTGTCGCGGTACGTGTTCCTCAAGCCTGGGTCAGTCATATGCATCGTGCTTGAGACATGCAACCACGAGGGCACATCGCAAACTGCAACATTGACTCTTTGATGCATGATGTCCGGCCGTGTGGCTGGCATACCAGTTCTCGCTCGCCAACGTCCAGTATGCATGCCGCCGGTGCTGTCTCTGCAGATTGCCTTGGACAGGCTGTCGTACGTTGAAAGCCAGCCATGGCCATTCCCGAGGTCTCTCATGGTTGCATTCCGAGCAGAGGTGCCTGCCAACGAACAGGGGAATGGCACCGCACCAGAGCTCAGTGCTCCTGCCCGTGCTGCTGCCATGGACACCGGAATTTCACAGGAAGAGCTTTATCAGTACGCTTCTTCGAGTGATCAAGCTGCGCAGGAGCCTATGCTCAGGAGCATGCATTCTGCTGCCAGGCATAGTCGCTGTATGCAGATACTTGGGCACAGGCTGCCCCAACACTGAAGGCCAGGAGGATGAAATTGCTGATGTTAGGTGGTTTCACTGGCAGTGGGTCGCCAGGACTCAAGGGTGGCTGCGTCCAGCGCAAGAGACAGACATGTTTTTCATTCCTGGCCGTGCAAGCCTTGCACACCGCATGATGCGCAGCGTAGTCAACGAGCGTCTGGCGTCATGGGACGGGGAGTACGTCTGTGACTGTCTGGTTGATGAAGGCAGGTGTGTGGCGCCTGCCCCGATGCCTCTGCTTGACTTGGGATGGCGCCACAGATGGCTGCCGTCACTCACGCCGGACGTGATGATGCCAGATGATAGAGCTTGACTCTGTGGCTGCACGTGAGCCAACTGTACATGTGCCGTGAGCTGTCCAGGCTGACAACACGATGCACCGAAATTGGTTGGAAAAGCGCTTTGCACATGTGAGCTCTGTGTACATTATGGTGCTGTCACATTGAGAAGTGCATGCCAGCCCATCAGGCGCATGTACATTGCAGTGAGACTGTTGCGCAGCAGACACCCGTGGTCACCACCTTGCTGCGTGCTGATACTCAAATCAGCGATGATGTGCAGCTTCAAGTATGTGTTGATGAGGGTGTCTTCGTTGGACGGCACGCAATCGAAGCTGATTGTGCGGGGGTACAAATCATGCTCTTTCCACAATGATGTGTTTCAACGAACCAAGCGTGAGCTACAAGGGACGAGGCTGAGCGTAGATGTTTGCGGTGGGGGAAGAATCACACATGATGCTGATGCGCAGACATTCTCAATCTTTGGATACTCTGTGGCGTTTGGCCCAGCAGTCCATGAAGTAAGCGCTGCGATAATAAGGCAGCAACATCCTCTATACAGCAAGATTGCAGTATCATATGAAGGTTACTGAATTTCGCAGCTGTGCAATGCTGTCGCTCTTTTCGTGGCATCTTCTGTCTGTGTACGCCAAAGCATCGCCCACATCCCCAGCATGATGTTCTTGCGTGCATATTCCTTGTTTAGACTGTACATGAGTTGAGCTCGCAAGCTTATCAACAGCCAAGTGTCTGCACATAGAGATAGCACAGAACAGGTCTATGCGGGCGTTTACTCCTGTTCACGCTGCATTGATCAATCTGGTGCAGTTGTTATTCATGGGTGTTGTGATCTCGTGAGGACTCACCGCGTTGTCCGCCAATCAGTGCTCCACTATTGTGCCTGTACTTCCGCAATGACTCAACGATGACTCGTCGATGAGAAGCTTGCAGGATTGTATTGATGAGTTGGAGCATACCTAGTCCATCTGGACCCAGTCCAGCTGGGTGTACGAGCTGTAGTCTGGCAATGCATGAGATACCTGTGGCCACGTGGTTCCTCGCTGAACAGGCATCTGGCATGTACGAACCAACTGGATGCAGGAACGCAGTGGGGTCACTGCACTTGAGGGCTTCAGGTTTGTGCGCCGCTGTCGTGATTTTGACTTCGCCAACGCAAACACGAGCGACTGGCGATACTAGACATAGCCTTTTCCCCTGTTGGATTCGTGCACGCACCTGCTGCTTTGCAAAAATGGACATCAAAGGGTTGAAACCAGGCCAGAGATCCGCTCAGGTCGCCTCTGAATCTACTGGAGGGGGTGTTGGTTTTGCGGAGAGATTGAGCATTTGTGGGCAGTTCGCAATCAGTAAGCAGGGAGCATGGAGAGCTCTAGAGACCAGTCAACGAACCACTGTGGGACCGGCCATGGCTGGATTGGATACCGCCGGCAAGCAGCTGTCGGCATCGCCATCGGTGCGAATGGCTGACAGCTACATGCTACACGACTGGCAGATACTATCAATGCACAGGTGTACCTCATCATGTACAATGTTGATGTGTATGCAGAGCGGCGGGCATTTGGGGGTACAACCCCGACAGCCCATCAATGGATCTGCAAATTGTCAAGTTGCGAAGGCATTCCGCCAGCATGGAATTTTGAATCTGAAGTGAGCGACACAGATTCACTGGGGACGTTTGTGGATTCCTTGGAGCGTACATTGGAGACAGAGGGGCAATCTGGCCTTGGCTAATGAGAACAATAATTCCACATATGGGATTTCCAACCATTATATAGGAGCTTGTTTGTGTTATCACCGTTTTCAACAAGGCAATGAAGAAAACTATCAGCTGCAAAATCTCAACTCACAACAGGGCTACGGAGCAGACACGGAGTACCGCAGCAGTGCGAAGGGTATTAAGGCCCACAGTGTTGAATAAATCTGGCTGAAACAGAAAGAAGGATATGTTTACACCTGCGTACTGATCCGGCCCCTGATCCTGCAAGATCTCACTTGACATAAGTGGTTTGACTTGCGAAAAGCATATGCGAGCCAGCCTGACTGTAATGACGCGGCAGAGGCCTAGGTACAAAGAAATGGTAAGAGAAAGGTGTTTGCACCACACACAAGCACGGATCAGCTACAGTAGCAGCAAACAGGTGCTGTTCGGCCTCTCATGCAGTGTGGACGAAGTGCAAGTCTACACAGTGCCACCATGTGATGCGTTTCGGATCCGCCGTTTCGTGAGCGGTAGCATCGACATCGGCATATGGCCAACCAGAAAAAGCTGCAGCAGCAAGCTAAGCCAAACTCATGGCGACAGCTGCACCGTGAGCCTGCCAGGATGGAATATATATGTGCCAAACCCTCAGCAACACTGTTGCTTACCCCAAATAGCTAACCAAATGGCAGATGCCGGCGGCGGACATTTGCTCAGCACTGGGGGCCGCCCCTGCCCTTGTTCACACGAGGGATACTCTCAAGCAGTTCAATTGGACTGACATTCACATCAACACCATGATTATTCAGCGACACACCACCCTCAGAACTCGGTCCAGATAGCCCAAGAACAACACCAGCTCCACAGCCGCCCTACAATCCCAGGTGAAAACGCCATCGCCCTGATCATACCCAGAGCACGTCCCGCCTCCTCCTGCCTATGCCAGCCCGAGGCAGCCATAAGTCAATGATCAAGGCTCAACTCGAGACAGCGCCAGGGCTTGCTGGCAGCGATTTGCTACCAGGGCATTGGTTCTCCGAGGTAGTTTTGGAACGATCCCGTGTCTGCGAAGGCGAGGCCCTCAATCACACGGGCAATGCCGGCCGCGCTGTCCTGTGGGCTGACCTCGGCCTTGATGCCCGTTGACTGAGCCATATCTGTGTCCACAGTACCAGGATGTATGATGGCAACAGTGATGCCGTGGGGACGGAGGTCCTCCGCGAGGCAGCGCGCCGCCATGTGCGCCGCACACTTGCTCATGCGGTAGCCAAACTGCATGCCACATATGGTGCATATGGGGTCTTCGGGTTGCGCACATATGGAAGCTGCATATGTGATTTGATTATAATGTGGGTTCGCGGTCGCCGGCATCATGTGCAATTGGACATGTTATGGCATTCGTTGGTGCTGATAAAACAGTACGAGTCGGTCATTATTACGAAATAAATTAATCCCTAAATCGGGCGTCACCCGTCGCCCAGACATGCGTTGCTCGCGTGCATTCACAGCCAGCCGCCACCGCGTCCTGAGCAGGGCTCCATGGGAGAGGCTCCATGCATGCCATGGCATAGACACAGGACAGATGCGTACATGCGTTCGCATGTCGTGTGGTGCGCAGCGTGGCCACACCACAACAGTGCGCTGCACTATGGAAATGCTAAATCACAATCGATTGGAATGGCCCTGATTTCCGAGTGAACTATGACCTCAGCTGCACATTTGGAAGGAAGCTTGCCCATGGCATGGCCGTTGCTTGGGACGCTCTGCAGGGTTTTCACAGCAGATTTGCGCACTTACCCGCTTCGCAGACGCGGTGTGCCCAAAGCTACTGAGCTGTGAGCCAATAAATACAATCTTGGATCCCTCCTTGAGCTTGGGCAGCAGCGCCTGCACGGCTCGCAGTGGCCCTAGGGCATTGGTGTTGAACTGCCACGCACAGTCCGGGAAGCTAATGGTGCTGAAATCATCATTTGTGAGCACGCCGGCGCTGCAGACAACTAGGTCGATGCTGGAAGCAGGCAGCGCCGCCAGAGGTGCACAGCCCTCTGTTGACAGCACATCCACGCCTGCACATCACGCCTTCAAGTAAGTTACTGCGTCGCCGCCATGCAGTGTCGATGGCACAGGCACATCGAGGAGGGCCTCCTGGCGATACTTGCGCCTGATGACTGCTAAGCTTGGTGGTGGTACCTGTGCATGCCACTCTGGCTGCCTCTCGGCGCAACATGACATCTGCAAGAGCCATGTCATGTGATGCATTTTTGTTTTTGGGCGTGCAAGCACTGCCACTAGTACTTATTAAGCTGCTATTGTCGTCAGCAATGTCTTTGAATATAACGATTATGGCAGTGGTGAAGCTTGACTGTCACATGTGATGCACTGCAGTGCATCGGCACAGCGCTAGCTCATGACCAGCTCTGTGCCGACTCCCTGCTTCATGATGATTAACACGGGAAAATGCCAAGCA
Organism: Ulva prolifera; assembly: GCA_023078555.1. Classification (NCBI taxonomy): domain Eukaryota; kingdom Viridiplantae; phylum Chlorophyta; class Ulvophyceae; order Ulvales; family Ulvaceae; genus Ulva; species Ulva prolifera. The sequence goes on along the minus strand of CM041201.1, from coordinate 4,201,354 downwards.
TAGCACCGCGCACCTGATACAGCATGAAACGTAGAGCTTTGGCCATCCAGTTCAGACAGGGTGGGTGACTCCGTCCTGCATGTGGCGAAAACATCCCCGCTGCCAGTGCTGAGCAGCACCTTGGCCAGCTCCAGTCCAATGCCACGGCTCGCGCCAACAACCACGGAAATCTGGCTTTTCATGACTGATTATGTCCTTTTGTCCTCCTACGCTCTTGGAGCAATGTGGAGCACTTCAGTCAGATGTGACCGGTGGGACCAAGACTGCCACGGTATACAGCAGCAGGACTCCAGACTCCGGACTCCTGCAGACCTACAGCCCAGGCCGCGCAGTCCTATTACTCAATCTCTCGACATCGTATTCAAGTTGGAGTCAGCAAAGCATCTTGTACTACACGTGAGTACACGTTCGCGTGGCCTGCGATCGGGGATCTGTCCGTGCCAATGCACTTCTGCAGCCAACCGGACAGGTACGAAGAGGGGCGAGCTACCTATGCGTACTATGCATACTAGCAGCTATGGACAGTGTCGATTCGACACCACTGTGTTCTGCACCCTCGTTGTGTATGAACCACCTTGTCATCAGCAAGCCGGCCGGCGCCGCGGACGTGCATGCACGACAGCTCTCAGGCCACAGTCCTGCAAGCAACACTCCGCTAGCAGGCTCTGCGCTGTGATATACACCTGCACAAGAACAAGACATGCATGCGATAGATTCTCGTTGTGCTCACACTTGCTCACTCTTGCGCAGGGCAGTACAACACGCACGACTCCCCACGCCATTGGGGGTTTATACGCGTGCGTGACTACACCTCGGATTCGACGTGCTGACTTTAGCTTTTACAGAGAGAAAGGTGAATGGACACTGAGTATGCAGAAGTCTGTAGAACATTGGATCTTGTAATGCTCACCAGATGCAGCCGATGCGGCCACCAGACCACAACCGCAACAGCCTCATCATAGCCGATCCCTTGCTGACACAGGTGACCAATTGTCGATATATTGCTATGCGGCCCAATCTGCCACAAAATTTGCACTTCAGTAGTGCACTGGATGAAGCTAGGCGAGGGATGCACGCGTTCCGTCCAGGCACAACGTGTACAGTTATCGATCGCGATGCTGCAGATGGCGATATCACAGCTTCTCACCTGTCAGGTGCAGCCTTCAACGATCATGAAGCATCGTCAATCCATCGACATACTACCTGCTTTCACCAATACGCCCCAGGACGGGGTGCCAGCACATCTCCTGTGGCCCCCCCACCAGATCCACCATTGTCCGCTTCAGCCTTCTCCAAAGAACACACAAACACGCAGTGTCATATCCTCTTCTACGATGGACCGATTCCTCATTCGTAAGTGAACTTACCAGGCTGCAGGCCCCGCTGTGTGCTCGCGATAACATCAGCATGACCGATCAAGTCGCTCAGCGCTGATTAACATTCGCATTGCACAGTAAGCACCACATGTACTACGTGAACGCTCAAATTCTTTATGGTGGAAAGCCACCGGCGCCACGGCCACCGGCACGGCATGGCGGATGCATTTGGCGTGGGAGTGCTAGGTAGTCACTCCTAGTGCACCAGGGGACGTGCAGGGACCTTCCCTGCAAGGGCATGCAAGGAAATTGCTACGTTTGGGGTGCACTTTGACTTTCATACGGTGTGTGCAAGGCCCTCCGCATGTGCTGTGTCTGCGCGCCGTGCAAGGCTGGTACAACACATTTGATTATGCACTGTGCACATGGGCTGTGTGTGTTGACGCTACGTCGGGAGCGATGCTTGCGCTGTCTTAGCTTAGACCCGCTTGATCTCCTGGGAACATACGCGCACCGATACATCATATCTGCGACTCGAGTCGATCGCTATGTTTGCGTAGACCCGTTCACTCTTCTGCCATGTCTCCCCTGTGACGTGATCTGTCCATGTGCTTGCGTGCGGTGATCTCAGAAGCTCCAGGTGCAATCTCACAAATGCGTACCCCCGCCTCGTGCAGTGGTACTGTCGTCATTACCAGGGCAAAATCGGCACAGACGCAAGCGGCACCGCAGAGCCCGTACAAAAAAATCCGCAGAGTCAAGCCATCATGGTCTGTTTAGCCCCATTGCATATGACATGTGCCAAAATGCATGCACTTTCACCTAGGCCTTTCACTCTCTCACCGGCAGGCCGTTGGTGGTCGTGTTCTCACGCTACTCGCTGGTTTCGCGGGGCTGCCCGCCTCGCCGCCTTTACCCATGTCACACTCTCTCACCTGCAGGCGTGCTTGCATGAGCACGACACTATAGAATACATCACTTCTGCTTGGGCGTGCTGAGTGGTGACGGCTTTGCTTGGTCGCGACCACCGCGGTGTGCCGCTCAGGGGCAGCTCTGAGGGTGGGTGCGTGTTTCAGGACGGGTCTGGGTATGGGGCTGGGGGGTCCCCCGCATTTCTTGCGGGCCGATGGCAGCCGGGCGTTCAGGATGGGCCACCTCTGTCGCGATGGCGGTAGCAGCGTTGCGTAGCGTGTGCGGCTGCGCGTGATCATGGCGTGCGTGTGGGGGTGGGTGCACGTCTGTGGGGCTTGGGTGCATGGGGCTGTGTGCGTGTGCATGCGCGCGGGCGCGGGCGTGGGGTGTGTTAGCAGGGCAAATTCGGACAGGCAGGCAGCACCGCTGGGGCAAAGCTCCAGCACACCAACGCCATCGTCGACAGCGGATGTTGACACGTATCAAATACGTCTACGGCTTCCGTGCAAAGCAGGACAGCCACACACTCCTCGCCATTGCGCGCATGCGCACAACCACTCACCCCCATCCATAAGCCCCGATCACACTCAGCCCTCATGAGCACATGCACAGGAGGAGCCCGCACCCTTCTGCGCGGCCGAAGTGGCCCAAGCTGACCGCCCGGCTGTTGCCAACCAGACCAACGTGACGTGCGTGGCGGTCCTGCTGTACGGATGTGCTGTTGATGTGCTTGAGCCGCTGTGCCTGCGTCCACTGGTGGCAATTGCGTTTGTGTTTCTGGTCCTGTGCATGGTTCCAGCTGTGCTACCTGCCTCCCCGACTTCGTCCGTGTAACACATGTATCAATCTCATGCGTCGATGTCAAGCATCGGTCTAGACAACCCATCCACCGCGTGCACGCCTGTGCAATGATTTCCATGTCGGAAGGCTGTGGTGCAAGGTGGCTCAAGCTTGGGATGTTTTCGCCCGCGTGTTTAAAATTTTGAGCCATTTTGCTGCCCATGGCGACATCTTTCGTTGAACTTTACTCAACGCTCAATTGCGCATGCACCACCCGGGCTTAAGCGCTGCTACAGTTGCTGCAGCGCCACTGCGATGACCACGCTCAACCAAGCCCGCGCGCTCGCAGCTGGGAGCCTAACCATTCGCCCTGAATGCAGCACTCGACGGTCAATGTACAACAAGTGACTGACCGTACGCCTTCTGGAACCTTGCAATTGCTTCCTCCACATTTTCGCGAGTGCCGAATGCAGATATGCGCACAAAGCCGTGTCCTGCGGGTCCGAATCCAATCCCTGGCGTCGTCACGATATCACACTTGTCAAGGATCTCAGCAAACACATCCCACGAGTCCCGGCCTGGGAAACCAACCCAGATATATGGCGCATTCCTCCCGCCGTGAACAGTGAACCCCATTTCTACAAATGTGGCGCGCAACATGCGCGCATTCTCCTTGTAGAATCCAATAATTGTTTTCATTTCTTTCAGTCCCTGCACAGGATATTGCAAGGTTCGATTTGTATCCGTGCGGCATGTTCTGCCCTTCCAAATACCCCCATGAATGCTGGGGGTCACACCTGCTCCGTCAGGCATGCAATGCCGCCCTGCTGAGATATGATGGATGCCGCGTTGAAGCAGGTCGTCGTAATGCGAGTGAAATCATCGATCACCGGAGATCCATCAGAATACTTCAAGGCCTCCGGCACCACCGTCCAGCCTAGCCTGACACCGGTGAAGCCAGCATACTTAGAGAAGGAACATGTCTCAATCGCCACCTGCAGCGAGTCTACCATGAGAAATTGCGCGATTAGAATGGCACAAGGGTTTGCTCCCAGAACGCCACCATACCTCGTTAGCTCCCTCAATTTCGAAGATGCTTTTGGGGCATTCTTCATCCTCAATGTACAGCGCATATGCAGCATCATACACAATTATTGATCCATTATTTTTTGCAAATGCGACCAGGCATTCCAGCTGTGCTTTAGACGCTGCGGCACCTGTGGGATTGTTCGGCGAGCAGAAGAAAATGATATCTGCATGACACTTTAGATGAGCAGTAGTACGCAACACTATGCACCTGAGCTGCACAAGTCTCGGCTGCAGCCTCTTTCGTGCTCATTTGCTGTGCTCCCCCTGGGCCAACAGGCTGCACAGCCATAAGGCTTGCGAACCGACAGCAGTGTGACGAGGAGCATTATGCCATGCAGTCGTCAATCCCTGGAGATAAATGTTGGAAAAGAATGAGGAACCTCATGATCACCATGATCACGATGGCGTGATTGGTGCTGACATCTGACTTCACCCAAATAGTGAAGTTCAAAGTCTGGTTGGCAGACCAGGGGTTGCAAGGGCAGCTGCACCTGTCTTGGCGGTGTTGGCAAGGTCGGGGAAGAAGTCATTGTCAGGCCTGCAGACCATGTACTCCAGCCCTTCAAAGCCCGCAGAAGCATCATTGTAGGCCCCGGTGTGCCCAGCAATTACAGCGGTGTCGACATAACCTGGGTACGATGGGTCCTGCACCGCACAACGCTGCTTCACTGCAAGGCCTTCTGCTACATTGAGACATCATACACAAACACCAGCAGAGTGCTGCCTGTTCTGGGGCAGCATGACTGCCACACCTGAGCAGACACTGTGACCCCCTTGCCAAACATCATCTGTAGGCGTCCAATATCACATTGGGACCCATCTGACACGAAAATCTCGCTTGCCTTGACCTGACCACCCGGGTACATTCTGCTGGCAAGTAATTCCCGCAGCTCAGGAAGCCCAGCCTCGGCACCATACCTGCAGCAGCAGAGTCATGCCATGACTGCGCTGTCAGGATTACATTAATATTGCCGAGGTCCTCATAGGCACTCGGCTAGGACGCTGAGGATGAGGGCAGCAACATCGCATACAAACAGGCATCACAGGATGCTGCATTTGCAGTTCCAAAATCGGAGATCCAGCAGATAGACTTCCAGTGATGCTGGGAGACTGGCATCATGGCCGGAGGCATGGTGCACGGGATTTTGCGTGAAAGCAACTACAGCTGGCGAGGGTGGCTGCTTTGTCAACAGGACAACCGGACCACAGCCCGCACACTGCAAGTGGCACAGACATCGGACACGCAAGGGGAGGCATGTGAATGATGCTGACGTGTGCCAGCCTGAATCGCACCCTGAATACCCCTCGCGAGTGCCCATCCCAAGAGCCGCATCAGCCATCGCTTTGGCTACTGTAGGTGTCAGAGGCTCGGTGGTGTCACCAATGCCCAGGGAGATCACCTTTGCTTCCGGGTTCTGTTCCATATGTGCGACTCCCCTCTCTGCAATCTGCATGGTACATGCTTTTCAAGGTCTTTAGTAGCGCACTTTACTCACAACCAGAAGGTCCGGAGTTGATTGTAGGTAGCACCTCTGGAAACAGGTAGCCAGCCTTGAGTTTTGCCATGTTCTCGTTGCGTGGGACGCTGGTCACTGCACATTTTCGCAACTCTCATCAATACAGCGGAAATCGAAGCCACATATTACATAAGCTCCAAAGTCGCAACTTGCTGTTCTTTCTTCAGGTATATGTCAGATTTCGTGGATGTTCGACCACACAAGTGCGCGGCAAGCCTAGCCGAGACTTGAGCTTCACGTGCGCACGCGTCAGGCCACCCTCGAAGCATACACACGTACTCGGCTCACCTTTGGCAGCGACGCTGCGCCGGCCGGACATAGATCTAGACCTGCACGCACAATTCCAGACTTAGCATATTACACCGCATTGAAGCTTCGGCCATAGACTTGCTTCGTAAGACGTGAGATAGTCGCGACGCGAGACTGTACTGTTGCACTCGAGTGGCACGATATGACGTGAACCGGCGAAGCGCTTCGCTAGCTGGACCAAGCTGCTTTGTCGCGCCCAAGCAGGCGATCAGTGATGTAGACGTTCGTACTTTGCTTGCATCTGGCTGATTGAATTAATTCAGTTCGGCTGATTGAATTAATTCAGTTCGAACTACGTGTCAGCACGGCAACCACTGCGTTGCGCGAGGAAGGAGGTGCGTTTATCCGAGGAGAGATCAGGTCCGATATCGTGGATCGTCATCGGCGTTCACACTGAGAGCTGCACATAAGGGTGGTCTGTTCTTCAATTTCCTCTGCAATGTGGACAGAAAGACGCGCCTTGGTCTATAGTATTACTGTGCGGACCAATGAAAATATTATATGATGATGATTATTCTATTGATCACCGCCGAATAATCACTGCACTGTGCGCGCATCTTGCACTGACGCAGCATGCGACAGCGCGTGGCGGTGCAAGGCCGCGGGTCCGTTGCCAGTGTACATGTGCAAGTTTTTATTTTCAGCCCACCATGTATGATTCATATGTGATGCTTCTGCAATGCGCATGCATATGGTCGTTCGCACACATGTACATTCGCGCGGCTTTGTCTTTGTAGCGCATACGCACGACACATGGCGATGGCGTGTGCTTTTGTGTTGCCCCTGCGGTGACCGGCCTCGAGCTCTCCGGCTTTATAACTTGCATACGTGCCAATGGCGCGAAGTGACAGCGTGTCGTCATGCCCGACGCGTCGCCACGTCTGAGGCTGCAGCCATCATATGTCATGCACACTCGCCAGCGGCATGTATGTAAAATGTCTGAGATTGGCAGTGTAGCATGCGTTCACAATCGTGAGTGCGATCAGCATATGATAGCATACCAATGTAAAGAGGTCTCTTTAATCACAGCCACTGGCATGCCCGCAGGATACCAAGGTCCCATACATGTATGTACAGTGCTAATGCCAGCTGCATAGTTGGACGCCTGAGACAATACTGCTGCATCATTCAAGACAAGATCGAGAGGAAGACGCGTACTATGATAGCCTTTAGCCATGTAGGTAATGGTGTCATGACTCATGAGAAGCGTTGAACTGCACTGTTGGGCTGCATATGGCACATAGGCCAGGCTTGGATCTGCCCTTTGTCCTTTGCCCCTATCAGTGTCAGTGGTTGTCAAGTGTTGTTTCTGATCTAGAGGCTGCTGTTACTTCCTTCACTGTCAGCGTATGCCTCGCGAACTGATCTCTTGTTTAACGTTCGGTACCGTCACCAGGCATCCGGATCCCCATGCATCAGAACGACCCCGCCGCCCGCGGCCGCAGCGGCCTAAGTTGGCAGCTCGGCCGTCATCGGCAGCCCGGCCGTCGCCAGCCCAACCTGCAATTACGGTGTTCCCCCCCCCCCCCCCCCCCCCTTGGAACCCCAACCCACTCCCTCTTGCGCAGCCGTCCCCACCTCCACTCCCTAGGGGAGCTCGTCCGATCAGATCAGCCCTGAGCGCCGTCATCCGTCAGCCTGCCTGGGCCAAAGCACGCCCAAGCCACGGCACCCATGGTATGTGTCCGGGCGTCGGGTCACGTGGAAGAGGCGGCGCGCGCCGGTCAGCAAAGCACCCGCGCCTACAACCGACGGCCGGCGAGCGAGGGAGAGGCGGGGATGCGGCAGGTGGCTCGCCGCTCAGAAAGGATGGCCAGCGAGCGGCGAGAGATCATCGCATGAGACCGCAAGTCCCACGAAAACTGCCTTGCCCGTGTGGTGAGCCATCAGCGGGGCAGTAGCGTGAACTTGACGCGGCAGATGTGTGCGTCCAGCGTGTGATGCAGTAGCCTCTGGTGCAGTGCTGCAGCCTGCAGCCGGGGCGCCCTGTGTATCTCGAGATAGGAGCCACGCATGCTGAGACCACAACCAGCCCCAGCTACACATATCGGCTAACAGGCAATGCATCGCCCGCTGGCCCATGTCTCCACGAACTCTCACCGGTGCAAGTCTCTGTGCCAGCCAGATCTAGAGATCCTGCATGCAATGTTGATACTATGCTGCTCGGGGCATATCTTCAGATCCGATCTTCTCGCCGCTGGGTCTGGCCTCCGGATGTGTACCTCTGTGAGTTCCCCTGTCGATTCTGTCCATGCGAAATGTGGCGCGGCAAGCTGTCCGATAAGCGTTATTACGACGGCATACACGCATGAGGCGGCGGCGTCTTCTACATCGAGTTCGACGTGCTTCGCATGATGCATCGTGGCGTGTCATGGTTGTCCCATGACCGCGCCGATGTGATATGAGGGAGCATCGACAGTCTCCACACACCATCCGTAGCGCAGCTGTGTTGAAAAAACACCAGTCGATCCCTTCATGTTCACACCGCCACGCACCGGACGCTAGTGTTGCTGATCTCACTCTTTCATTAGGCGCCTCTGCCTGTCTCACTATCTGCCCGAGAAAACGTCGTCCACCGCAGATCGAGGTTTTCCGATGCTGCAGCTGATGGGGGCCTGTAACAACGCATGAAACCGCGGAACCCCCTACAATGAGCTACACTCTTTGATGCCTCCCTCTAGCTTCATATGATTCAGATCGATCTTTGCTACAGGAAAAATGGATAGCGGGCGTGACGAATCTTGTTTCAGGCCTAAAACCTGAGTGCCGTTCGCTGGTAGCGTGCGATCCTCACTGAGAGTCCGGGTCAAGGCTCTTAAACTCCACTTGGCCACTTAATACGACGGCTTTGCCGTTCGTTTCCGGCCTTGAGACACGTTGTTCTCTTTGACATCAGATGGCGCCTCTTACCTGTTGACAGGCGGGAAAATGCTATCAAACGATAAACGTCTTGTGCTGCTCTTCACCTATGCAGTGATCATCGGTGATCTAGCAAGTGCTGAGCCTCACAGCATCATTGAAGAGCTGCAGCTGTCACCAAGCTCAGCATTTGAGCCAGCAGATGCTGCGTGCACACAGAAGCACGGCATCAGGGCATTGATCTCGGCTGAAATCCTCCCGCAATCGAGCTTGCCATGGGCGATCACACTATCAGTCCACAATATCTCAAGTGATGGTCATGTTCTTCATGCTGGGCCACTGTCTGTTGTGCGAGACGGCGCAAGTATTGCTTTCTCTTCAATTGGCACACCGCAAGCAAACACCCTGATACACACATTGAGTCAAGATCATGTCCAGCTGATGATTTCTCATCATGGACAGAGCCGCTACCTGTTCTGTGTCAATGGTGCTGAGGTTTTGTCTCCTGATGATAGTCCAGTGTCGCTGGTTCGTGCCAGCCTGGCAAACGGGATCATTCTGGGAGACCCCCGCGGAACTGCCAGTGTATTAGCAGTCTTCAAGAGCCTGTCAGTGTCTCCGTTGGCTGCACTGTCTTGCCACATGCAAAACATCACAGTTGCCCACGTACACGCAGCCACACCAGAGATTGATTTTCCGGGAATGCCTGCATCGACAGAAGTATTCATCAATGATAATGTGTCACTGGGCGTCACTGCTCTCTGCCCGGATTACACTTGCAAATTGAGAGTCACGGCGTATGGCGTTCCGCCAGAAGCTTGCAATCAGCCAGAATGTGGGAATGTATACACGGTGCGATTGTCCATATGCAATTTTGTTTCACCAGCCAAAAACCAGACTGGCTCTCTGCAGTTCACAGTCGTTTGTCTGCATCAATGCGACTGTGCAGGAGGCTCAAGGGAGTCAGAGTGTGGTAGTTCGCCTCCAAGTTCAGTACACACGGGCTGGTCGCTACGTGATCAGGGCTGGAGCCACAGCCATGGCGGGAACGGTGACATACCGCGATCATGTCGTCATTGTGCGGAAATTGGGGGATACGACTAGAAAGAGTCCATGCTGTCGAAACAGTGCTGGAGTTGTGGCAGGTCAGAAGCATGCACCGACGACTTGACAAATGTTTTGCATGAGTACCTGACTTGCTTCGTCCATGCGTCCTAGGAAGGCGCTTCTGCATCCCTGCCTTGTTGGTCTCTCGCATATATCAGCATATTCACCCCAATGTTGTCATTATTTGTTGTGATGTATACTGCCATGGGCTTGGGAAATGATGTGGAACGCTGCTTGTCACATTCATTTTTGCAGTACACAGCTAAACAGTTGGCATACACAAAGCACCATTGTATGCAAGCATGTAACCAAGGCTTCATAACTCGCTCTCAGTGCATCAGGTCAGGAGGGCAGACCAGTTCACTTTCAGAAGTTTCAAGACTCGTCTGTCCAGGATTTCCATCATACATTAGGATGGGACCCAGAATACATCTCTTCAGACAAAGATCTGGAGGTCGAGCGTCTCTTTAACTTTGGTTTATTGGCGCCTGCAACTTCAGACCCGCAAGTGCACGTTTTCTCATGTTGGGACTCTCGCATCGCTGGGGCTGGTTCGCCCCTTACCGCCTCCAGTCAGCATCCTGAGATTATTGGGCATGGGAAGCGAATATTCATCACCAACATGGTGCGACATCGGTCTCCATGTCAGCTTCTGACTGAGCCTGGTGATCTGAAGTGGTTTGAATGGCTGTGCAGGGATACGATGAAGGCGACTTCCCACTACGGAACCAAGCTGATCAGTTGTTGTGCCAGACTCATTGGTCTGGCTGGCAGTACAAGAGCAGCAATCGCTTCCTGGCACCGGGATATGGCTTGAATACTATTTATCAGGGCCAGACATGCTCTATGGCATGCACAGACGCTGCAAGTGATGCCCACGTAGAGTGGACAGGTACCTCACAGAACCTCTCTCACCGCATTGTGGGCAATGTACCTGCAGTGGTTGTATGGGCATCGCAATGCGTTTCACATTGACCACGGAGACACTTCGTCAGCGGTCTGATTCAGTCTGGACAGTGTATACCACCGGATACCAAGCATGTGTATCCTTGACAGCCTTTACGGCAATGTCTTCGTTGTCCGGATCAATTCGCTGTAGGTTTGTATGACCGTGCCATGGAGGCGACAGTGGAGAATTCTTTTGGCCGTCTCTCTATCAGCCCAGACATCATCATAGACAGGAGTTCGCCTTTCCTACTCAGGCAAACCGATGAAGATCCGTTTCAGTTCCATCATGCACAGAGCATCGATCATCTCGAGAACACACTGGGAATAAAAACAGATGGTTCTGACTTCTTCATTATCCACGTAAATGCACCACTGCATCTAGAAAAGTCCCCAAAGGTGAACACCCACAATTCAATGCCACACTGCTCTCGGTAACAGAAGCACAGATCAACACGACGTGGTGGCTCAGGTGCAGGCGCATGCATGGTTTGCTGGGTTGCATCAGCCCGTGATATTCAATATGCACTGCAATCCATCACAGTATCTATTGATGCATGAGAGTGGTCATCGTCTATCCTTCGGTCATGCTGAGACATATGTTACACAAGATGGCTTTAGAGGAGTGGTTGACCCGCTGTCTGCTGGGTATATTTCATCTCAATTGCCAGATGGCGCCAGGACATACACTGACGAGACAGATGCCATGGCTTGTTGCTATGGTGACTACTCAGTATATGCAAAGCTCAAGGTCCCGCTTCATTCCAGAGTGGCATGATGATCATTTAACCTAGAACGAAGTGTGAAAGTACACCTGTCGTCTGGACTTCTGATTGTTCCAGCTCTTCGCCGAACTGCTGCTGCTGATGGCGGGCACACTACCACGAAACTCTGACTCGGCGAAGTGTCTCAAAGAGCATCCCTACACCATGTCATTGTCATTTCAGCTGCGCTGTGTAGGCAGGATTTATCCAGGGGCCGCAAGAGCGCATGGTCATCAGCAGCACACAGTTACAGGCAGCTTCTGGACAAACATTGACCCTTTGCCCGTATGATCGACCAGAATGCCGAGGGAAGCTGATGGCGATTAGCTTTGCACTGGCCACTGGCGGCGTGATGGTGATGGGGTATCGTTCGATGCCCTTTTGGCCTGACTTAAAGGTCGCATGGCACAGGACGGTCACGCGCCGAACACGTGACAACCTTTCAGGGCTCTCTGTCATCTTTGTGGGCAGTGAAGGGGACCATGCGAGCGACCGCGCCCTCCTGGACTTCAATGTCCTATTCAGGACTTTCCCAGATGGCCTGCCGCAGAGCCCAATGGTAAGTCTGCTAAAGCACGCTGCAGCTTTAGCTTGTCCTGCGCATTTGCTGAAGCCTGATGTAGATTTGCTAGCACGTAGATTCATGTTTACACAGCAGTCCTTGAAATCGAGAGAGGCAGTGCTGCTCATGCAAGCCTGGTAGAACGCATCGACATCCCCAGGACGCCAGCGCTGATGCTCTGGAGCAGAAACGTCAGTTACACCCCCCTTGACCAGCGAGTGCCAATTACAGCATCATCTGCGGCATCACCAACTGAACGCATCACCTGGATATTATTGTCATGCACAGTGCAGTGACTGCCTCTGCCCCCGTTTAAGAAAGGCTGTACTGTCACTATCCAGAGCTGGCACGACTGTTTGGCCAGGCTAACAACAGGTGGTTGGAATCGCTGTGCACTTCTCTCTCGATTTGATGTCCCACGACATCGTGTACACCACCGTCAGACAGCAGATTGAAAGCTGGGAAACGCTCACACACTTATGTTGATACTGCAGGGTGTTTCAAGATATTCAGAGTTCTCCCATCTTAGACCAGGTTACGCTTGGTACCACGCGCCTGAAAAGTTACTGTTGATAGCACATCACAGTCATGCATGTGCCACCAGCCCTGATGACGTCCCAGCATGGTCGTACACAGTGCCAGGTTCGAGATCTGAATAGATGCATGCGCGATCATTGTACCGGGACAGCACGACTGCATCCACACATAGCTGCTGCTGCTTCCTGTACAGGACTACCCATTGTGACCATGCCTGAAGATGCACATGCCTGCAGACTTCTACGGATACTTGGGGGAGAGGCCCTTTGCCGCTGCTTTTGAGCGTGTGGACTTCTCTGGCTTCCAGGGCCTGGAGTGCTTGAACATCACAATTGTTACACAAGCGAACGCACCCGGGCACCTAGGGGCAGACTGGCTTGAGCTCCAGCCCACCATTGGATCTGCATTGCCACCATTAGCGGCAATACGCATCACTTTGCAGGACGACATCGTGGCGGCAGTGTGGCGTGACAACACCAATGCCACATTTGCAGCAGGTGCACTGGAGGTGCAGCTGCCGATGCCATGGCCGTTGAGGCAGACGGCCATGGGGGCTCAGTGCAAGCTGGACTGCTGGGATGCGAACTCGGTCAAAGTTGCCACGACGACTGGGAGACACGGCCTGGCAAACATCCGCGTCACCAGGTCGTCCGTGCTGACAGGATTCGCGGCCACTGTCGAATACTACAGCTATGTCACGGGTGACATACAGCGGTCCACTCGAGAGCTGACTTCTGAACCACCTGCAGACACGCTGCTGTGGGGTATGTCTTTGTTTGGCAACTCTCCCAATACCAGCAGCATGGAGTTGACCCGAGATGTAGAAATGGCAGTCATTGATGCCGCTGCCTGGCCACAGCTGGAATCGCAGTGGACCGTCTCCACCAAGATTGTGGAACGTCCCTGACATCTCACTTCCCATGTTGCAGATGCGGTCAAATGAGAGCTGTGCATTGTCAGTATCTAGTCAATTGGGTCCTGCTGTGTTCAATGGGGCTGCTCTTCACCTGCAAGATGCACCACAGAGGGAATGGCTGGACGTTGCAGGTGCCTCAAGGCGTCTTTGACAGTTCTCCAGGGCTCATCTTTGCGAGACAAGTTTCAGATGGTCAGGGCGGTTTATTGGACTACCCAAGTGTGGCATTGGTGAGCAATGAGTCTGGGGACAACACCTTAGCGTTGACATTTGGAACTGGAGCTCATGTTATATCCTTGGACAGATGGAAACATTCCGTACGCTACTGCAGTGGTGGCAGATGTGACATGGGCGAGGCTGCCACGCAGTGTAAATACATCAGCAAGCACTGGCAGGCTCAGCTGTTTCATGTCAGTCCAATGCAACATGCAGGTCCACAAGGGCGTTGTCCTGCAACTCATGCACAGCCAAGGCAGGACGCACGTCTTGGTCGATGGGCATGTTAAGCTTCACTTTGACGATGGCCGCTGTTTGAAGCCCATCACCCAACTGAAGCACTGCACAGGGGTGGCGTTGCACGCTGTCCTACAGCCAGGACAACTTGCTGTTGGAGGCCGCAATGCGGCGACAGTGATCCTTGACCATTTTCGGATCTATAATTATGCTGTGCCCTTTGACGATGTGGCTGCAGAGGCAGTATGCAGCAACTATGGCAACTGCCAAGCCTTTGGCGTGGCTGAATGGCAAGCACAGCTGCCAATCAAGCCAATCCCAGAAAACGCATTTGCACCTCCGTCAATTCAGTTTGTTGCGGGTATGATGTGTCTTCTGACATCTCTCGCTGCTCATGTGTCCTGGGTGCCAGGGTTGTACAATGGCCGCACGCAGCACCTGTGAAGACAGTTGCTGCCACAGAGCACATGCAAGTCTTCCTTCTAGCACCAAGTCTGTATTGTGGATACACCAGGAGGTCATAGCGACTACGTATCCAAAATGTAGGTGAGTGGAACGCTTGCTCACAATCCTGTGGCGAAGGAATTCAAACGCGTGCTGTTCAGTGCTTGCGTGCTGCATCGAGTGGAACTTTGCAGCCAGTCTCAGATGAAATGTGCAACAGGGCAGGTGCCATCAAGCCAGCTTCACAGCGCTCCTGCACGTCTGTAGGCTGCACATCTGCAGGAGCAGTGATGTCCAGAGGCCAGGTGATTGCTGTCAATCCCACTGGGGTTCCTGTCCCTCCAGTTCAGGCAGGCATCCATCTAGTCCCAGCATACATAACAAAGAAGCAAGCACTCTCCAGTTCTCCACAGAAAGTCCAGACAGACGGACTAGAAGCTAGAGTGTTGGGTAATGTGCTGGGTTGGGCAGCTGGACAACCATCAGCATGGATTGCCAGGAACTGGGGTGAGTGCACAGTGCCGCGAACCGGTACAGTCGTGGGAGAGCAGCGCCGTGACGTTGAGTGCATCGACATTGCCACCGGAGCCATCAGGTCAGCGGATGCCTGTCATCGGCATCTGAAGCCGCCAGATAGCCAGTATTGCTTCGCAAAGCCACTCTGCAGCACTGCAAGTTCCCAGGCCCTACACAGCTGCCATGGAGCAGCAAAGTGCGGCAGTTTGGGATGTGAATGCAGTGACGGCTTGCATGGGAGTCTTTGCCAGATTCCTGCAGTTTGTGGAACATCTCAAAGTGCCCGTCTTGAGTGCTGCAGCACAGCGGCCCTGAGCTCCATGACTGGGGAATGCTGTGTTGAGGGAGAGACCATGGATGCACAAGGACACTGTTGCCGGGGTGATGTTGATGCTTGCGGCGTATGCAATGGCAACGCCATAAACGTGGACATACAGGGAAGTTGCTGTGAAGGAACCCTTGATGGGCAAGGTCTCTGCTGTGAAAGCAACGACCTGGATGAATGCGGCATTTGCGGGGGCCAGAACGAATGTTTGACTGTGGTGCGGTGCCACAATTGGCATTGTAGCTCTGCACCTGTCATTATGGGGACATGTACATTCAAGGCTTTCGCATGCATGTCTCAGTGCTCTGACTGTGTCCATGCATACCATAACGGAAGTTATGTCTTGCAGGTGGTCATGCAAGGTGTATTAAGGGATCAGCAGGTCACCTGGGATGTACAGAATGCCTGTCCACAACTTGCAGCTGGCTTGAACCTCCCACCTGCATCGGTGACATGTAGGCAGCTTTCAAACGATGAGTTTGCACCATTGACAACTGCATATGAAGTCCCTGACCGTGAAGTCGTGTTGGAGTTGGCAGTTCCGCATTCGACAGAAGGAACTGGACTTGGATCACAGGTCATGACAGCCGACCGTCCTCCTATAAATATGCATGTAGCTATTAAGGCAGTCTCGACAGACTCGTTTGCATGGTCTTTCGACGCTGTCAGGTCAGACATACTCCAAGCAGCAGCACAAAGTCTTGTGGATACAGAGGTTGGCAATGCTGTGATGTCAGCAGTTGTTGCGATCCATCGAAATCCAATTTGCGGCAACAACCAGTGTGAGTTAGGGGAACTAGTATGTACAAGACTCAACTGACCCGCACATGCTCCCATGGACGTCATGATGTTTCGTATCAGCTAATGCTCATGTGCAGGACCAAGGCTGTTCAGAGGACTGTTCTGGACAGATGTTATACTGCCCGACTCCAGATGCTCTAGATGCTGCTATAGCCGGAGACAGAAGTACTGAGTGTGCAGGACGTGGAACATGTACAGCAGCAACGGCCACCTGTGCGTGCTGGGTAGGCTATGTAGGCAGTAGCTGCAGTGAATGTGGCACAGGATACCGACTGGCAGGCATGCTCTCATTCAACCGCCATGATCATGTTGCCTGCATAAGAGGGCAAGGTGCAACATAAGTCACCCATCATGCAGGCAGTTTCTGCGTACTGGAGTACATAGCAGAAGGTGTATGCCTTATTCCAAATACTGGTGAGGGCAGTTGTCCTGTGCCCAATGCTCATGGCGGGACTGAGCAGCACAGTTTTCTGGACGGGAAACTTATTGCTATTGTTGCAGGGGGTTTGTGTACCCTCACACTCTTGGCGGTAGCAGGAATACTCTGCGCAAAACGACGGCATCGTGAAAAACATAGATCATTGGATCTATAGGCTCCTTTCAGTAAGGTTCATAAGCATGATATATAGATGTGGCACGCCACCTACCAGCAAACAGCATTCATTGTTTTGCTCAAGGACACATTTGCCATTTTCACCACAAAATGGTGCAGCCACAGATCCGCCCACAGCTGGAGCGAGCTACTCATCATCGGTTTCTTCGTCCAATCCTGTTCCACCGGTGATAAGTGGCCCTTCAAACGTTGCTGTTGGCTGCTCTCCATGATAGAGCAAGTCATGCAGCTGCCAGCATATGCTGTCTGGTAAAACCTGTACAGCACATAGACTGTCAAGTGGACGTTTTATAATGAGCTAATTGCCATTCTGACACGAGCGACAAGGACAACATAGAACGATGCCTAATTTTGCAGCCTCAGCACCTGCATGTCTAGCTCTGGGTCCCCGTCTTCACCATTGACCATGTGGGCCTGTACAAGCTGTGATACACGCTCCATTGTTGCCTCGTCGGCGTTTTCAATCTGTGAGCCCAGGGCAGTTCTCGCCTCATTGGAGAACTTCCCACGATCTACTGGCAATGCAGATGTTGCCTCTTGTCTATCTGGCCGCGACTCCTGCATCAGAGACACCCACTGCCAAGTTTGGATGGTCAAGTCCATCACCGCCAGGTCTTGCCTGTACCCTCCCTGCTTGCAGGAGAGCCCGGAGACTTTCACAGTGGCGGCCTCAGCATAAGGTAGCAAAAGCGCACTTGATTTATCAAGACAGGTTCCACAGGTTTGTGCTGACTGCGAGAACGGGACCGCTTGGACTCAGAAGGCTCGGCAATGGTTGGTTCCCACCGAGTAGGAGCATGTCCTGCTGTTAATCTGCGGTTGCGTTGAGCGCTCTCTGTGGCAACAGCCTCTGCAAAGCAGAGTAAATTACAGCCCGCACTCAGCAGATTGCAGCTGTGACCACAGCTCACAAAGGTCGCGTCACCACAGCCCAACGCCTGACAGATGTGACACACACCTGCTCCTGTTTCGCTGAGCCCATATTTCTGAAGCTGTGTGTGGCTGGACTTTCGCAGTTCAAGGGCCAGTTTGCCAACATCAGAGTTGGATCCATTGTACAGGATGGCGTTATCCCAGATACGATTGACATCCTGCATTTGTCCCATTCGTCTTCAGTTTTTTCACAGCTGTGAGTGCACTGCATCTGTGGAACAGGATTGTGCATGGCATTTTGCTGCTTTGCAATTGAACAAGTCAATACAGCGCAGGCAGCGAATCCTCACCACCTCAAACTCCTTGACAGATAGATACTCAGCATTTCGCAACTTGTTCCGAACTGTCCCAAGATCCATGGGGTGCTTGACAATTTGAAAATAATCTGGAGCAAAGGTTGCAGTCGGTTTCACGGGCTCCCTGAAGATATGCGATACCTTCTTGTTCCAAACGACATCAACGACCTTCAAGCCCTTCTGCATCCATGAATCTGGAGCATCCACTTGTGGCTTTTGAACACGTTGGCGCTTCTTGTCTGGTCCTTTGGGCTGCTGCACGATGTGTCACTTTGCCAACTTAGAAAATGTCACCAAACAATCAAGGACCGAGCTTTGCGGACAGAGCTGCGCCATGCAGGGATACCATGCATATGCCACATGACATGAATAAACCATGAAATCTGGCATGTGATGCGATTGCGCGCGATGGCCGCCGCGGGAACCGTACTGTCAGCGCATGTGATAAGAGTCGGATTTGGAACTTTCGATTACGAAATTCCGTGTTTCGGCATCTCGCAGATAGCCAAACCACCCGCCAAACCCAGCGCTAAACCAAATCAGGTACCAGCAAAATGCGCAAGGGAAACAAAAGAACTTGACAGCCACATTGTTGGGTCGTATGGCTGTCAGCGCGCCATTGTCGGCTCGATGGAAGCAAGCGCAGCCAACACTGTCTGCAGTGTTCACTTGAGCTGGTGCACACGTGATGCACAATCGAAATATTTATAAATTTGAGCATTATGTCTGCATAACTCACCTCTTTCGCTGGTTTAGGCCTACTGGCTGCTTCGCGCCTGGCGTCCAGCTGCCCTGCTATGTCGCTTATTCGATACAAGTCTTCCTCTGAGACCACCCCCTCTTTAAAGCCTTCTGCGAACTCAAGCTTGACTACTTTGTCGGTGGTCTCTTTGCTTGAGCCGTATCCTATGCGCGTTCCATTGTCTAGCCTCAAGCAAAACCGCCTCACAAGCGAATCACCTTGTGACTTCACATTATCGTTGCCAGTCATTATTGACAACTGATGTGGATGTTGGAGTATTACAGTGCACATCGCGAAAGTAGCGGCAGGGTTGACATCTCACATCATCCGGGGTTGTTGGACACGTGGACCGTTGTCGGCACACATCCGCAGCGCACAAAACAACAACGGCTGCGGGATTGCACTTGCATGTTCCATACAGGTACCGGACACCATGATGCACTTGTGGACCGCGTGCTGGCTGGTTTGTGCAGCTGCGTCACGTATCAATCGTCTTCCCCTTGCATATATGCCCAGCGAAAAAGTCACGGGCGCCGGCTGCACCACTGGGCATGGCGTCGGCAAAAAAGTTTGTACATGCCTGACGCGGCACGCTCACCACGTTAGCCACCCATGTGATGCGGCGCATGCATGTTCCTTGGCTGTCGACATTGGAGCGAGGCCTGACGTGTGTGTCACAAGAATACAGAGCATGCGGTGGCGGTGGTCGCCCTTTTGTGGTGGGCTCAAGACGTGCTCCTGCTACACGTTGTCGCTCGTCCAACACTTACCTCAAAACTTGAAAGCATTGCGCCATCGCGTGATAGGATCGCAACGCGGCAGGTGCACCGTTTCACAGCAGCCATTGTGCAGGCAGTCAGTACTGTATTTGCTTTAGACGCGTCATGTGAATGATGTTGGCTGTGTCTACGTCTCCGATTGAAAGAAACTTGTTGGCACCGAAGCCGGAATCACGCGGAGATGACGTCGACACGCACTCGGCTGTCAGGTCCTAGGTGAACGTCACAAAGCTGTTCATTATGTTGTGGTAGCCTTGCCATGGCAACAATCAAGGATCGCACGTGATGAGTGAAGTTCAGCAGTTGGCAACGCCAGAACGGCACCTGAAAGCCGCGAGATCATGGCTACAAAAACTACGTAGCTTGCGAACTGAAGGTAACTACAGAGATAGTGTCCCTATGCTTGACAACACTCGTCCATCGCATCGTCACGTGTTGTGTGGAGTGTGTAGGCCTGCAAAGCGACCTCTCGCCCAAAGTGTTTGCTGGGCGGGCCAGTGGGTGTCTTCAACTGTACACGGAAAGTCACGTTATGGACACTGATGCTGGCCAGCCCAAACCAGAAAGTGTGCAGTTTTCAGTTGAGTTCTTATTTGTTGCATCATGTGCCATGAAAGCCACAGATCAATCACAGAATAGAATGTGCAATGGCAAGGTGTAGGTCACCTTAGAGGCAAGTTCCAAGTCGAAGCTGTCAGCGAGTAACGTTCACCATCCATATCAAAGCAGGATCACCACTGACTGTTTCAACTGTGGTGTAGTCAACATTCACGAGGTAACCTCTGCAGGAGTACAAACATATGCGAGTTGGCAGGTTCAACGGGCAAGGTAATGCCTTCAATAAAAAATAAGCATCATAACTCATCATGTCCGCTCGATCCAATGTCAGGAGGCAGGTGACTTCTAGCCCAGGTCCATCTTGGCTGCACAGACACCGTTGAAGTTGCTCAAACTCTGCTAGTGCATTGCAGATGTGAACGTGCACCGTCAGAGTTGGAAGGGAGTGAAACTGACCATCTGCCGTTGCAGCTTGCACCCGCCAAAATTTTGGACACCGAGGCTCCCGGTGAGTCATTGCACTGGGACTCCTCGATATATGGTCCGTTTACAGAAAGGAGTGATGCAGCAGTCTGCCATAATGGTGCAGTTTGTGCAGCCCCCAGCACCAAGAGCTCTACCGAAACAACTTCGCCTGCGGTGGAGCCCAGCCGCAACGTTGCAATGGCTGACCGTGCCGTCATGTCAATAGCTTCGCTTAATCATGCTCTAGTAGGCCACACGGACAGAACGAACGACATAGGAGGCGTTGAAGCTGTGCACATGCGTAAGGCTGTGTCGGCCTCGTCAGAGCAAATACAAATGATAGCTCGTGTGAGTCATGTCCCAACAAGAAGTGCTGAGATGCCCCGTGCATCATGGCATCCCCAAGCAATCAATCTGAAAAGTGGCCTGCACAGTCCTCCTTCTCCGACATCCATTCCCAGCATTCCTCGTTCCAAGAGTGTGCCAGCAGCTTGCAATTCTGCTGACAATTTGGCAGGTGGCACAGCGTCACCTTCGTCAGCTCACTGTGCATCATTGCCCCAGAGCATCAAGACAGTTCAGGTGCGCTTGCCCCTGACTCACTGTGGACAGACCTGGTCAGGGCGAACATCATGTGAAATTGTTCTGAGAACTTCTCGGATTGTTGTGAGATTGTGACTGTGAGCATGCACGCCATACTTCGTCCGCAGTGAATTGTCACAAACGGGGATATGGACCGCTGGCACAAATGCAGGATGCTGCGATCAATCATGCAAACAAAAAAGCGGAATTATACACAGAGGTGGTTGCCGGGCACAGCATGAAGCAGTGGAATCGACAGAGGCCTCAGCATCACACAGATCGGGATCACAGCACAGCAAAGTTGAAGGCCCTTTGCAACGAAGATGCCTTTCAGCTTTCAAGCACCCTTGCCGGACCGAGCATGCATCCATCAGAGATTGCGCTCCATATGCAACAGGAGGGTCACCTTGATGCTGGCATATGTGAACATGGGGCAATCTCCGCAGAGCATGCAGAACCGGTCAGCGTGGGTAGCACTGGTAATGAACTGTGGGAGCATAGCATGCACGCGACTTCCACAGCTCCTAACGGATTAGTACCATCGCGCTCAGCCATGGAAAGGCCCATCACCGGAGAGGGGACTCTAGATGCAAGAGACCTGACGACTTCGGCCGCCATCTCCTTGCGGATCACCCCAGATTCATCTGCAGCCTTCACAAGCAAAGCTGCTCTGAGTCAGCAGCTTGCAACTACTATCGACGTGAATAGCTCAGACCGGGTTGCCGCAGAGCTAGACACTGACCGTGCTGGGAGCACAGGGTCCTGCGCTGCGCCTGAGCACATCACTACACCGGGCACAGTGATGCATGGCCAGTCTCACGAACCGCAGGCACAAGGCATGACTGCGCAGCATGAACACAGTTGCGATTTGGTCACAAACAAGGGCTGGTTAGGGGGGTGTAAGGGAAGCAGCACAGGCACACTGTATACAGAAGCGTGCACAACTCTTGGTTCTGCCCCAGTTCCTATTAATGCATCTAGCGTCTCGAAAACTCATGATGAAACACATGGAGATCAAGAGCCTGCCGCACATGCTGAACTCGCATCAATTGGCAAAGAAGTGGATGACCGGTTGAAGCTTTACAGAAGCTGTGGATCACAGCATAGCTCAGATGCTCTTGATGGGGTCATGGGCCACGATGGAGCCCCACCACGATTTCCAGAGGCACAGCATATGCCCCCCGCACGCCATAGCTGCGCCTCCAACCTCCCTCACGTCAGGCCTGGTGATGTCTCCGCGCCAGCTCTACCAGGTCCACGCCCAAGCACTTCTTCTCCTCATGTCGGTGGCCATGAGGGAACTCGTCCATGTGCTACGGTGAGCCATGGCATGAGCGAGCCCACTACAAATATACCTGGTAGCATAAGATCATCACATGATGAGTCTCAACGACGGGAGACAGGTGATGCCGTCCACCAATCTCCTGGTGAGAGGCATAAGGATGACTGTGGCACAAATGGTGCAGCCGTACATGCTGATCAAGCACATGTTGAGGCGTCTGGTCTGGAAACGTTAAGAGTGAACACAGAAAGGACTTCAGTTCGCACCCTGTACCCTGCCTTGGCCGACACGGCGCCGATTCAGGGCACATGTGCAGAGCGACTCTCCGACCCAGGGCCTGCAATCAACTATCCCGGCGTCCTGGCACACCATGAGTACCATCCGATGCCCAATACATTGGCCAGGCAGTCAAACTCATTCAGATGTAGATGTTGTCAGTGCAACTGTTGCGTTTGTCCAGCCAACACCCGGCTTCACGGAGCGATGGGCCCCGTTTTGTCCCACTGTCACACTGAACGCGATTGTTGGCATCATGGCCGGCCACATGCTGAGGTATGAGGTCTGTTTGTATGCGTTTTGGAAGAATCAGCAGTACGTTCACATGAGGCATTGAAGTTGCACTCACCTATTTTGTGATCAGGGCTGGGCGTCATATCACCAACGGCAAGGTGAAGAGGCACTTCCACTGAGAAGAGGACACACAGATGCTGTTCGCTCGGCCCCCGCACAGCGCACGGTACGCGCTACGGGTTTTATGGGACATAGACTGGAAATGGAAGGCACCCTACCAACAGAAAGGCGTATTCCACCAATATTGGCAATCAGGCAGGCGTTTCAGTGTGGAGAGACGCTGAGGCCACGCGGGGTCACTTGTGCACATCGTGGCTTCATGTCGGGCTTCCATGTGCACAGCTCCCAGGCTCCGACACGAATGCATGCACAGAGCTGTGACAGCGCTGTCACAGCAGCAACAGGGATGTGCATGCTCTCAGGGAGGCCTGCAACTTGGTGTGCCAGGTCCAGTCTGCCGTGTGGGCCATCAGCTCATGCAAGACCACTGCGCAGCAGTTCAGACCTAGGGCACGGAAAAGGTCATCATCTTTCATCCCTGAGATGCCGAACAGTGGCACAGCCAAAGACATGCTTTGAAAAACGCAGGGAACATTTGCGTAACGAGTGTGGCAGCAGGAGCTGGCTCCATACGGATCAATATGATTTCATTCCACGTTGTGGAATTTTGTCTCGCAGCGCGGCCCCGCCTGACATCAAACGTGATCAATGCTTAATCGTGGACAGGGCTTCCGATCGCAAAAGCACTGGTAGACTAATCTCGGACCACAGAGATCTTCAAGCTCATGCGGCATGTGCTCATGTGCGCAGAAGGCTGGAGAACATGCGCAGCTTACTGCATGACCGGTCCTCTTGTCTACTAAATTGATGGCAACCAACCTGTGCACTTGAACACCTCTTACACAGATAGACGCTGGCTGCTCTGCTTCCAGCCACTGCACAAGCTTCTTATGTAACATAACCGCTGCTGCGTTGCAACTTCAGGATTTTGTTACAAAATCTCCACTTCGCACACTCTGAATCACAGCCACGCCATGCTACATCATTGGCCGGCTGCTGATACTAGATTGTCCGCGTGTTATATGACTGGCATGAAGGGCACTTGTGGTACACGAAATGATATTTGACTGCAGATTTTGTACTGCAGTCATTGCACTGAATATTTTGTATGGTATTTGCCAGCTCCGCAGGCATTTTCTCTGTCATCAGCAAACGATCAAGCATCTGGAAGTACAAGGTCAAGTCTCCGACGGACTTGAAGCAGATAGGGCATGTGTAGTAGTGCTTAGTATGCTCCGCAAAGCAAGCACTGTGCATGAAGTGTCCGCAGGGAAGCTCCTTGACCGGCTGTGAGCTAACAAATAGGTCCTCATGACATATTGGGCAGTTCGCCTCCATAGCATGCTCGCGGCACACATGCTTGTTGAATAGGTCCAAGGACATGCATGCATTGCACCTCATGCAATGGAACGCATCAATGCCAAGTCCCTTTCCACGTCTGCACACATTGCAGAACGGGCAATGGTAGATGTCTTTGCCTGCATGCACATGCAGCGATTGAACAGCCTGCGGAGTGCAAGTTAAAGCTCTGCTCAGCGGCCATGGCAGAGTGACAGCGCTGGCTGCATGGCGAACCCCATCATGCATGGCACCCCATTAAAAGGTAGTGTGTCACAGGTGGATGCAGAGCAAGGCGCACCCACAGTATCATCAAACAGATGACACACGCCACAGTAGTATCGTGCCATGATGGACTTGCATGCCGTGCACTGCTGAGCACAGGGCTGCCGCAGCCCACAGACTTTACACACCATCTCCCGCACTTTGTACCGGTCCATCTCCTGTGAGCACAACCCTGATTCATCGTGGCAGATCCGGCAGGGCACGACCCGGTCGCAACACGGTGCAACCAGGTCGCAGTCAGTGCGGTAGTGAGGGCAGCCCCTGCCTGTTTGTGGCCGGTGTGGCGCCACTGCGACAGCCGGGTGCGCCGCGGCAGAGCTGTCTGCACCGAGCGCAGCCACGCTGGTGCTGCCCATGCCACCGGACGAACTCGGCCGTGCAGCTGCATCCTGCTGCATCCGTTGCTGCTGCGCAACGAGGAATCGCGACACCATCAGGTGGTGCGCCAGGTAGCTCTGCCGCTGCTTGTCGTTCGGCGCCGAATTTAAAGCCGCCGTTTCAAGCTGCGACGCATTCATTCGGAAGATATCGGCCCACCCTGGCCGAAATGCACTCGAGTCTGCCACCCCCGGGTGCTGCAGCACAGCGGGCCGTTGCAATGCATCCACTTGCGCTGCGTGCGGGCCCGGCTCGCTCGGCACTGGCCCCGCAGTGCTATCTAGCCATGCCTCAGAGCCAGCACCTGCAGGCAGGGGCGGCACTGCCACCGCGGCTGTCGACGCCGTCGAGTCGGCCTGCACTGTCAGTACGGCTGCTGAATCTGCTGCGGCCGCCCCGTCGCGGCTCTGCGCCGCATCAGACGCGTCCGCGGCAGAGCACAGCTCCACGTCCGGCGGCGCCGCGGCTACCCCGGACGGGACCATCATCTCCAGCCAGCGGTCAAAACGCGTGTGCTTCGCGGCGTTCCGCAGCGACTCGATCATTGCGTTGGTCTCGTCCTCCGCGAACGAGTCCATGACCCATGGGATGAGTGCCTGCAGCACGACGGCACCGGTGCGGCCGATAATCGCGCCGACGAGCGCGCTCTGCTCGTCGACTGTGAAGTGTTCTGCAAAGAGCGGCCAGATCTCGGCCTCCTCGGCGCGGACGTGTGTCTCCAGGGCAGCGCGCACAGATGCGCACTTCTGTCGAAGCCGGCTCACCAGCTCCGACAGCTGCTGGTGGTGTGCTTGGGGCCCCGCTGTCACCCTACCCTTTCCAGGTGCCTGCTGTTTCACCTGCACCGCATCACGGCGGTGGTGCAAGTCATTGACGCATGGCGACCGGCCCACATTCACGGCATTTCCCCTTGGTAATGGCTTGCCCATTCATCATCGGCAGATGTAGCTATGAAAATTTGCAGACACTGTGAATGACACGTGCTTGTGACCCTTAGCAGCAGGGCTGTGTGACAAAGGAATACGCGACATGACATCTCCAAAGCTGACAGTGTCCTGCGGTTGAGATCTGCGCTCCACCTCACACCGGGACATACTGGGCAGCGCTGTGGTGATGGTCGCAGCCGAGAGGTCAATTGCATGTGATCAGTCACCGCGCACCATGTTCTGGATGTCCTGAATCGCAGATGCAAGCTCCTCGAAGAGCTCGCTCTCCTGCTGATGATCCAACACGTAGAACTGGCTCACATTCTTGAGGGCGTGCTTCTCCTCGAGTGCCGGAAAGACCACTTCGTCTTCGCTCACTGAGTGTGCGTTGTAGATGCCCCGCACAAATAGAAACCGGCCCTCCAGGCGCTGCAGTGCGAGCTCAAACGCCGTTCCACCACCAGATGGGCCCTGGCACACAACCTACACCACCACCGGCATGCGAACCCAAGTGCATTCAACGTCCAGTCGAGGCAACAAGTCAGGATGCTTTCGAGCGAAGTCGTGGGAGCGCAGCGTGAAACACAGTGGGAGGGGTGCAGCTGCAGCACGAGCCTGACGCTGCAACAGCACAGCAGTAGGCAGCCATGATGTGATGGACGCCTGCGAGGCTGGTACATATGGATTGCAAACCTGCAAGTGCTTGGCTTCGACTTCAATCTGGTGAAGCTCGCGCTTGAGAGCCTTGTGGAACTGGAAGATGTGGTCGATTGGGTTGTGCGCTGCGGGAGACGCCGGCTGCTCACCGACTTCTCCAGACCCCTTGCTGTCCTGCATGTCCATCGCCTCAAAATCCAGACTGCCGTCAAAACAGCAACAAAAGCAGGACTCCGGTCAGATTCACCCTCTCACCGTCAGCCTCACACTGCCGTGAGGTGCCCAGACCGCTACAGAAGCGACACTCTGCTCCAGCCAGAGGCAAAACCACACAGCACACAGACACGACGCGAAGCAGCCACAACGCCTGACACACCTCGCCGGTATCTGCATCGGCCGCGAGCTCTCCACGGCCGCCAGATG
The DNA here is from genome assembly GCA_023078555.1 of Ulva prolifera. Lineage (NCBI taxonomy): Eukaryota > Viridiplantae > Chlorophyta > Ulvophyceae > Ulvales > Ulvaceae > Ulva > Ulva prolifera. The sequence continues at coordinate 4,174,315 of CM041201.1, read as the reverse complement.
CACGATGCCGCTTCAGCGTGCCTCCATCACTGCCAGAGACCTCGCCCGAGCCGTCCCTGGCGGGCCCCCCGCCAGCGGGCCGGGTGCGCTTGCCGGCTCCGTGTGCCGCAGCTCGGGCATGCCTCTCGTGAGGCTCCACAAGGCGCACCACTGCCGGCGCACACGTTGTCACGGTGAAGGCCTGGTGCAGGTCTAGGTACACGGGTGCCACGGCCCGCTCAGCGTTGTGCAAATCGCGGCTGGGTAGAGGCCCACTGGCGGAGGGTAGGCACCGCTCTGGCGAGGTCGGAGGCTTCACGCCAGGAGCGAATGCTCGCTGAGCCCACTTCATCAGGAGCTGCTGCAAGATCTTGTTTGCAGCGGGGTGGTCGCTATGGTACGCTTGGCCCATCAGGCCTGCCAGGCTCTGCAGACACAAACCATATGTCCTCGTCATGCTCACGTGCAACACAGACTGTCGCCTCATAGATGGGAGCGCAAAAAGAGTGCAACTGCTCTGCACGTGCCATGAGAACAAGCAAGACAAGAAGCTGAAGAGCATCGCTCTCATGGACCTAGGTTGTATCTAGCACATGCTCAGTGCAACATCCCGCAGAGGCCGATGAACATGGTGACCGGAAAGAAGGCTGCGAAGCAGAGCCCAAACCTTAGGCCCCAGGTGGAGGGCAATCCAGGGCATCATGCGCTCCAGAATTCGCAGCGGGAGTGCCTGCAGCGACTTCCACACGAGGCCGTGCTTCTCGTCTGTGCATAGCCGCAGCCGCAGTGCCGGCAGCAGCTCACGCTCCTCGCGGTCCAGGTGTGCCTTGGTGGCGCCCGCGACCTCCTGCGCAGTCGCCTCGAGCTCCTGCAGCAGCTGCGGCACATCGCCGGCGTTGCGCCGGGAGGAGCTCTCGAGCTCGGAGAGCAGGCGGCCGAGGTGCGTCAGTTGCCGCGCCTCGGCACGGTGCTCCTCCTCACAGTGCATGCACGCATCTGCGCCGAGGTCGAGGGCGCGGGCCATTGGGAAGACAAATTCGTCCTCAGACACACGGTGGAACGCAGACACGTTGCAGAGGAACTGCCAGCGCTGAACGGCAGACCGCAGCATCGCCGGTGACACGCGGTTCGAGTCCCGAGCGGCCTGGACCTCTAGCTTGAGGACCCCGACGGTGTGAAGGATCGCTTGGTGGAGGTGGACTAGAGTGTCTAGGGGGTCGGACCCTGCTGAGGCTGTGGCAGTGGGGTCTGGGACGTCTGGCTGGCCTGTTTGGGCTGGCGGGCTCTGACACGGGGACGGCGGCACTTGCGTGTGTCCATGTGGGGAGGTATCTCTGCTGACGTGGAGGGATTGCGAGCTGACAGTTGCGCCTGGGGAGTCGGGCGCTGCCGATGCTTCTGACTGATTTGGTTGCAGCCACAGTGCAAGCAGTCTGCGGAGCTGCGGGTCGGTGATGACACGTGACACGTGCTGCTGCAGAGCCCCCTGCTCTTCAAGGCTGACGTCTGCTCGGAGCCAGTTCAAGACGTTTTCCACGGACAGGACCGGAATACAGCAGATGAATTGCACCTGTACCGATGACGAAGGATGAGATCAATGTGGCGAGAGCGACTGATGCAGTCAGGGAACAGGGAGGTCAAGTACCACTAAGTCTGCCTGCTCTTCGAAGGTGAAGTGCTGCAGGACAAGCGGGAAGAGCTGTTCCTCTTCCTTGCGCAGATGTTTCTGCAGAGTCACGTGCACCTCTTCGACCTTGCACACCAACTCACGCACAACAGCTTCTTTCTCAGCAGCTTCGGCGCTGATCGCTGTGTCCAGCAGATGCTGAAGATTATCAAGCAGCAAGTCCTGCACAAGCAGACATGCTCGGGAGGCTGCACCAAGCCTTGTACATTGATCAAAGGCCTGACTCAAGACCGCAAACGAAAGTCAAGCCACCCGTCCAGCCATGACAGTCAAAAATAATCTTGACAGAGAGATGGCAAGGAAGGTAGCTCACCTCTTCTCCGTGTTCCACGGAGTACGGCTGCGTTACGTTCTGCACTTTATACTCAAGCGCAGGATACACAATCTGCAGATGAAACATCATATGAGCGTTTTCATTTGTATAATTCGCATGTCCTTCGTATGCTTTGTCTCGCGAAAGCGCAACAGGACCCCGTCGCACCTCGTCTTCCACGCTGGCGTGGTATCGGTTCACTTGCACCAAGAGCTGATACCGATCCCGCAGCTGCAGCAACCTCCCTGTTACATCAGATGTAGACAGACTCTTCTCGATCTGATGCACTGCAGCGTTAAGCTGCGACAATTCTGCGCGTATAGACTCGTGCAGATGCAGGTACAAGCACCGAATCGGCGGGTGCTTATCCTTTGCACCGGGCTTGCCCTCCGCATTCCCATCACCGGCGATACCGCTGCAAGACATCGTTGCACACACTACAATGCGCTTGGAAAGAGTCTCCGCATGTTCAGATGCGCAGAGGCCTGGCTCTACGGGACGAAGAAACCTGCGCAGTGTACCTCACAACATACGTCCTCAATTGTACAGGCGCGCTCAAATGTACTTGCCGATCGTCGCGCCCTGACCGATCATGTGTCAACGCGCGTACCACCACTGTTTGGTCTTGAGTTTGCAAGCAGAAGTCTCCAGAGAAAGCGCGGGCGAAATGTTGCATCCCATCCGGCGTAGCCCTACGGCGAAAGTCCTGTAAGCCACTTCTCGCCCAATGCATGCTGGAGACTGGCCGCGGCAAGCAACCGCAGGTGCCCGTTCCATTCCAGCCACACAGCAGCGCTCTTCAGTTGTGCTCAGCAAGCGCTGCTCACAAAATACCAGATTGCGCAACAAACAAATCTCACATTTTTTCTAGCATTCTTTGCTGCGTCATCTGGTAGCTGCTGCAGTGTTTGTATCTAGTCCACAGTGCTGACGTTTCTGTGCTTGCCTGCACCGTTGCGTTCGTCCGGCAATTCCCCAAAACCCGCCTTTACAACACCATGAACTCTTCAATGCGTCAGGCTTCACTGAGATTAGCGGGTGCTGAACCTGCACAAGCCCTGGCTCCGAGCTTCCCGTGTGGACGAAGGCGCAGCACTTTGAACTCGACTTCGTGCCAGGCGTACAGCAACCAGACGAATGGCGCGACCATGACGCCAGCATCCCAATCAAAAGCCGTTGCGGAGAGCCAACGTACCAAACCACGGCCACAAAAGATGACGCTGTTTAAGGCACTATCATTCGCAGGACCAGCACCAGGCATGTCCCTATACTTGTTCGCGAGCAATCGTTGGCTCCACTAACATCCGTTTCATCATGTTGTTGTTGGCTTGCTGATGACTTGTGCATTGTGTTGTCAAATGTGCTGAGATGGCGTTGCTACGCACAGTTTCCGCAGGACACTTGCTACGACTGGTGCTTGCAAGATATATCATGAGTAAAACTGCTGCTAAGGGCTTGGAAAATTTTCTGGTATCGTGGCTGCACCGTAGGTTGCTGGCTCCTCCTACCTGCTTTGACAACCACCTTCTTCTGCAGAGCTTGTCAACATTAGGCTGGCAATGGTGGGCCTGCTTCTGGGTGCGGTCCGTGAAGCGCAAAGCGGAGAGACTTTCCTGGCCCAAGCACAGCATGCATCAGTTCAAGATGTGCTCCTTGTGGCCACCATCGTGATTGCGACCATGGTTCCAGTCATGCATAGTGCACGGCATGAGCCGTTCGGCATGTTCACGCCAAGAGCTGAGCTTACAAATGGCCGTGCGGCAGCGATCGGCGTAGTATGCCTTCTTGCCCTGGAGTACAAAACCGGTGTGCCGTTTTTCTAATAGGTTGCTGCAGCTATTGCAATGGGGGATACACTTCAATGGCCGTTTTGTACATGTAACAAGGAGAATTCTCTCAACATCGAAGATGCCACATAACTTGATAATCCGATCATCGTGTGCAACTGGTGTGTGAGCTATGTCAGATACAACTCATGGAACATGGAATGGCAATGACTACGACACAAGTCATGCATGTTGCATATCATGGTGGCACCCAGATACACGCTGATGGCCTCGATCAAACTGTCGGAGATGTGCAACAGAAGAGCACAGTAGCCTTGCCCCGACGTAGGTCCATTACAGTCGTCACGCAAACGGTCCACACTTTCTCAGGTGCCCAGCTGCAGCCATATCACATGATCTACAAGCCAGTGCAGAGTCTCGTTTCTTCAAGCATCTGTGATCGTGTTGGCGTCGCCTGACCACCGTGGTTCGCGCGGGGCACCATGCATAATTGATGATACTGCCGACATGGACACGCGAGCAGCAGCAATTGCTAGAAGCATCAGCCAGGTACAACACCGTCTTCACGGCAGGCTTGACATTAAAAAAACGTGCGCACCCAGCACTGATAGAGGACTCAGCTTCAGGCACCCAAGAGCCAGTGCATCAGCGGCTGTTACGGTGCATTCGCGCAAAAACCCCAGCTGAGATCTGGCGTCACGGAATATGTACATCTTCATCGAACAGCTGCCACCTGTTTGCAGGGTAAATATGCTTGTTACTTTCATACCAACTGCGCAGCAGCACCTTGATGCTGTGTGCACTCTTGTTCTGATTGTCCAACTCAAACAACACCTCACCTTTCCCGTTTTGCGCCTTGCCTACAATGAGTTTGTGGAAAGAACATGCTTGAGGGAGCATGACATCGTGAGCGACCACCATGAGGTTGGAGACTGCTGCATGCCTCATCTGTGGGAAATCTTTCTCCATCACACCTCTGGCCACCTTCAGGAAGTCCTCAATAGTACCTCCGACAGCAACAGCCGCCGATCGCTGGTGCCCCGATCCATCCCAGTAGCTGAAGGGCACCTGAATGTTCTGTTGCTTCAGTTCCTCTTGTTGTTCAGACCACTGTCTTTGCAGCTCTTGCTTGGCCTTTTCGATCGCCAGATCTCGGTCCGTGTCCGGCAAGAATCCTGCATACAAAACCTCACAATGATATGTACATTTGCGCAGCAGATGCGGACACGTGAGTTCAAAGCAGGGCTCTGCAGTGCACTGTGATCCATCGCAGCCTTGTGTAGCTTTGTCACAAAACATATTGCAGCGAAGTTGCATGTGCCAGTGCCTCATCATTACAGCACAGTCATGTTCGAATGCCGTGTGCTCAATGGTGACCGGGGTCCCTCTCTTCCAGGTGCAAGGATTATCTACAGGGTTTGATGCACACACCGGTAGGGACGTCAGAGTTTTTTGTGAGGCGAGGGGGTGCATGGCCGTTTCCGCACGCACCCGTCCCCCCATTTTCCCCATCGTGTTGTGCATCACCATCCCCCTCCTCATCCTCGTCCTCATCATCTAAAAATGACAGCTTGGCCTGCTTCCTCTGCTGCTCTCTGGCGCTTCTCTTTGCCGCCAGTTCAGTTTGTTCTTGTTGCTGCTGCTTGCGCTTCCTTGCATAAGCCTCAGCCTACAGTGTGGCATTGCATGTGCGTACGCTGCTGACAGGCCTGGGAAAAATTCAGGACTACAGCAGCACGTACAGCTAATCTTTGCTTCACAGACTCTTTCTTCTGGATATATTCTTCACGGGATATCAGTCCAATCGTCTCCTGCCGAAACGCAGTCTCAGCTTTTTCAGCAGTTCCCTGTCGCCAGTTCCTGAAGCCGGCAGGTTGGGATGTTGCTTCCTTCTTGACAGCTTCAAGCCTTTGCCGCTCCTCTTCGCGTTCTTTTTCGAGCCTACGAATTCTCGCTTGATCATCAGCACTGCCAACATACCCTTGCAGCCCCATGCTTAAAACTGTGCCCTTCCGTGAGTCGCTTGGTGACCAGAATGGGTGCTAGGCATAACCGAATACTTCAAAGCATCTTCCAGTTCGCTTTTGCAAAGAGGCACGCGTGTGTACGTCGAATCAACGGCAAATTCATACATGTAGCCCGCGTCGTTCAAGTCCATTCGATACTAGTACGAACATTTATGCACCGTCTGCAGTGTGGCAGCTCATCGGATCCATCCGATGTATGCATCGAATAGAGTGTTAGTTGCTTCCTCGTCTGGCCAGGGAATGCAGGCCTCAGGCGCGCGTCTACAGGAGGTATCTCACAGGAGGTACAACAGGCATCCATTGCAGCGACCAACCCGCCGCTGACAGACGTAACCACTTCTTCCTGTCCGTCAGCCAACGCGAGGTAGCTGGTTGTTGGCGTGCAGTGTCCGTTCGTACGGGAGGGCAGCTACCTCCCCCGTGCGTCGGCAGTGTATGGCTCCAATGGATGGCTCCAATCAACATCTCGTACATGCCGCCGTGGCATGGCCGAGACCCGCCCATCGTAGCCTTTAATCCCGTTCGCAACAGAGATCGTATATCCGTGCCAATATCCTCTGCTGAAACAGGCCCATCAATGTCATAGTTGCGCAACATCAGTAGCCCAGGACACAAATGTGCAATGCTCACATTCTGCTGTTTTCTAAGGTACCATGGGCAATTCCTCTATGACTCCAAAAACCTATAAACAACGGCAGACCGAGAGTGGCGTTCGAAACAATGGTACGCATTCAGGCTCACCTGTGTATGGGCCCCTACATACGATTACACCCTCTGGGCATATGTCTCACTCGCCAGAGCCCCCACAGCATGATTTCAGCTACTACATTAGTACATCTACGCATTGCACTCCACTGCGGTGCGGAAAACAGCTCCATCACCATCTGTCCATTATCTGTCCTGACATCTGCTATGCTTTCTGGCTAGCTCCTGTCACACCCGCAGGGACCGCATGAACTCACTCATGACACCCTGCGGCGTCACGACGCGAATCGGCGTGTGTACATCCATGCTGTCACGGCCCCGCGAGGCCGCCTCTGAGCCAGGCGTCTCCGGAGGTACACCCCTGGGTCCGCTCAGTGCAAACGGTTTTGGGATGGTGGAAGGCTTGACCTTGCTTGCGTCGAGCTTGAAGCGAGTGCTTGGCTTTGGGGCCGGCCGGGCCTTGAACTCGCGCTCCTTTGCGAGTCGCTCGGCTTCGAGTCGCGCTTTTTCCTGCATACCACCACCACGTTCACCCGCACATCTTACAGCTACAGAGACAAGCCAACTACCAAACCGGACAGCCGAAACAAGTATGAAATGGACCGACACGCCTGTGGGCAGCACACAGCCGCAGGTGCCTGCAAGGCAGTGGCACTCCAAGCGCGGGGGATACAGGCTGCATGGCAAGCTGGCACACCGTCGGCCCGAAAAAAAAAATACGTACCAAGCGTGCTCAAGCTTTTCAAGGCGGTTCCGACCTTCTATTTTGAAACACACCTCCCGACGAGCCATGCTCTCTGCATGACGTGCGCGATGCGCCTCGTGGGTGTCAGCGAAGCGGCCCTCGAGGACATCCCGCCGATACCCCAGCCGGTCATCGGTCATGAATGATGGCCCCTTGGGCTGCGTCACTTTACGGCCCCCCGGCTCGGAACCACGCGCAGTACGGCGCACCACCACGTCCTTGTAGTGGCTCGGGTTGAACTGCCGTGCGCGGAACTGCTTGTTGCGAGCGTCCTCTTCCGCTTGCCGCTGCATGCATGTGCAACCTCAGCCAGATGCCGGCAGGGAGCCACATTCCACACTGTCTTGACAGCAAAGCAGCGGGACACATGAGAGGGCAATCAACCTGTCGCGCCCCCACCACACAGGCAAGAGGTGCAGCACACACTGCTTGCACATGATTGTGCACACTGATTGTCAGGGCATGACATGGGCATCCTTACCATCAGCATCGCCTTGCGTGCTTGCATCTCTCGCTCATGGCGGGCAACAGAAGCGAGCTGGAAAGGCTTGGCCTTGGTGGCGCGGGGCGACGAGACGTTTGGCGATTCCGTGCGTGCCCGCTCGTGCTGCAACCTCCGAAGCTGCGTCCGCCGCTTTACGGCCTCCTCTTGCCGCTGCTTCTTCAGCTCGGCAATGCGTAGCTCGTCCGTTGTCATCTTGTTCTTCTGTGGAAGCCGCATCTCCGTGTGCAGGCAGAACGGCGCAAAGGATGTGGGCGCCTGGTTGCGAGTGCGTGGTGGCTGCAAGGATGACACGTGTCAGTGCTGATGCCATCGTCTCGACCGACAGACCCTACGGTGAACAACACAAAAGCGCCGCAGGGTGCCAAGAGCCAGCTGCCACACAGTGTCTCGCCAGTGCTGGGTCACAGTGTCACACTTCTCGTTTCCGTGTTTTCGTTTCATTGTTATCATAAACCTGACAGCGTACTGTTGCAAGCATCCCGTCACAACATTCCACGGTTAGACAGGTTACAGTGCAGGCCTATTGGCAACTGCGGGGACCACACCACACAAGCTGAGAGGGCCCGTTTTGGCGTGGAGGACTCTGATGGTTCATGCTGCACTTTGGCAGCGTATGAAGCAGTTGGTTGGATGAAGTGCGCATTGGGCGCCACGGAGCGCTGACGCCGCGCTGGCGGCGAGGCTGACCGAGTGTCATCTGGCTCAGCCTTCAGCCGGTACTCATGCGCGGCAGTCGGCCGCATGAAGTGTGGCAGCACGCCTGGGTACTTCAGGAATGTGGACCCCAGCTCTTCCAGGGCTTCCGGGGGGGGATAGTTTGCAGACACCCCGCGACGGGACACCGGCCCAGTGGGCGTTCTTGGCCGGGTCGCCGAGCGCGGGGACCGCATCGGCGACCCGTGTGCATTTACAGCGGCCGGGGACTGGCGGCCAATCATGAACGTCGGGGCTGACGATGGAGGCGTGACCCCCTGATACGCCGATGCGTATGGCACAGAGGCAGACGGCGGTGGAGACATTGCCGCAGGACCTGGGAATGATGTGACAGGGCCCGACGTCGGGCGGGCTGGGGGCGAGCGGTGGCGGGGCTCTTGCTGCGACGTGACCGCAGGCTGGGGGTTCACTGTGGAGCCTGTGTTGAGCTGGCATGACTCTACAGTGAGGGTGTCCCGGCCTGGGCCATCCCGCGGCGTCTTTGGCGAGTCTGGTGCCGACCCTGCCATGGTCGAATGCAGCGGTTTGCCTGGCAGTTGTGCCGGATCGGAGGTAGGGACAGCAGAAACCAGGGAGTCTGCTGGGACAGCTTTGGGTGGGGAAGGCTCTTGTGTCGGCGGCGCAGAGTAGCCAGCCTGTTGCTGAGGCGCCGCGGTCACGCCGTTCGTGCCTGCTGCATCTACCTGCGCCTCAGGAGAACTGGAAAATGCAGTCGCAGACTCTGCAAACCGAGGTGTGGCGGCGTTGCTGTCGCCAGCAGCATGGTTACCACTGAACAGATCCTTTTGGGGAGCGTCGATGCCCGACAGCGGCCGGGCTGGGCCACTTGGCAGAGCTGCTGACCCATTGGGAGCAGGCGCGGGAGCAGCTCCAACTGCTGAGATTAAGCTATCTGATGGCCCCGTGGACGCAGAAGCTTGTTTGCTAATGGCAGGGACCACGTATTGAACATCGGCCTCGTTGGCCGCTGCAACGTCTTGAACTTTAAAGCCGTTCACACCCTGATCCGCCCCAGCGTGCTTGTCGGGAGCATTGGCGAGGGCGGGAACACTTCCCGGCGCCTGGGCTGGTGAAAGACTTGCTGCACCTGAGGACACAACGTGTCCTGCATCGGACGTGACCTCTTCGGCAAGAGGGCTCCTGCGCATGTCCGCACCATTTGCGGTCGCTGTGCTTCTGAACACGGGAGGTCTTGGCTTCTTCGGTCGCGCAGAGGGGCTTTGAGCTGGAGAGTCGAACGCCAGCGAGTCCGAGCCGAAAGGACCCGACGCCTCGTCTGCCGGCGCTGTAGGAGCTGTAGGAGCATCTGCAGCTTTCGGCGACCTTCTGAACGTGCCAAGCCTCCGAGGCGAGACAACCGCTTCACGTCCAAATGTGACACCGATAGAGAATGCTTTATGCGCACAGTTTGTGCAGAGTACCTGCACATTACCGACTGCTTAGAGCAGAAATTTGCTATGCTAGAATGAATATATTCGAATTTGCTGAGCCGATGGGCCCATCGCAGCTGTAGTTGCAGTTCTATCTGCGGCGACATGCTAGCAAAGCTGTCACATCCATATCAATACCGCCTGCAAAATCTGCTTGAAACTACGCAGGATGTGAGTCAGATATAGCGCCGGAACGCCTTGAGTTTTTCGTCAAATGATGAGGGGCTTGCCTCTCGACATCAGTAGCACCACGGGGTGAAAACAACAGCTTGCGCGAACATTCTGATGGTCCTCGGCATGAGAACACGACGTCATCCTGCCATATGCCAAACCATCTACTTTGAGAGCGACCGACTTAATCGTGCCATCCCAACTCGCTGCAATGACAGTTGCCTCTGGGCGACCGCGCCTGTTCAACCCGAACCAGATTGCCGTCACAGGCACGACGACAAAACTTGGCCTCCCAGCAGGCTGCAGAGTAATATTGACACTATATGCCTCGCATTTGGCACTTTTTTGCGGCCCACTTTCCTGGCTGATCAAACAGACATGCGGTAGGCGCCAGCCACGAGTACACGAACTGCTTTGGACGAGATAGGACTCACCTCAGCTTCATCTTTAGTCAGAAAGCATGATTCGGCGACTTCGTCGGTGGTGAGAAGGCCTGATGCAATGGCCAGCGCGTCAAGGTCGTTTATCTCGCACGCATCCGCTACATCTTCGCAGATGTCAGATTCAATATTGGTCTCTTGAAGGATCTCTAGCAGAGCTTCGCGGGTCCGAAGCGCCTGGATTTGCTCATCTTTCGCGCCATGCTTGAGGGCAACCTGATACGCATCGCCACCCAAAATAGTCCCGCTCATCGTAGCCTCGTCAAGATCAGAATATATGCTTGCTATCTTTGAATAGCTCGACAGAGCTGAGCCCTAGCATGCAAAGGCGGACATTAGTGCGACACAGAAGATTCTGACAAAGCCTGCTCCTGAGGCACTCTTGGCAGTGTAGCTGTGCATCAATTGCAACAAGCAATCGTGCCTTTGCCTGAGACAGCATCTCCGGCATGGTGAACAGCTGGCTTTGGATTTCTGTCTCCCCGTGAGAGCGATTTCGTATGCAGCATGCATGCAATATGCACTATGACGCACCACTGTGCCTCTGCTTTGAGGCCTGCCGCATCATGCACAACACAACATTCGAAAGGCGCCCAACACTAAGTCGACCTGAACATCCTTGCAAAAGAAATTTTAGGCGTGCATCTGCGTCACTTAATAATGGCCTTGGCTGTGTCAGCACGATTGCTCGCGGATGCCTCACCCATGTATATAGCGTGAGCACCGCGCGGGTGATGACCACTCATGGCGGGCGGCATGCCATGGGATCGTCAAGTGCTGTATCGACGGTCCTCAACCGAAGCGGCGGTTACCGAGAGGTATGGCCTTTCATGTGTTTGGGAACTGTATCTCCGGTGTGCAAGGCCACTGTGGCATGCTGCAGACATCGCTTTCGCAACGCTGCATCTCCGTGTCGCCTGACTTGTGCTAGCTAAAAACTCCCGAAAACACACGTGTACGTACCACATACGCATACTCGGATGTTCATGGAGGCTCCTTTGCAATTTCTGGCGCTGGTCTGCGTGTTCGCGCGCGGATTAGTGGCACCGGCACGGACGAACATGGGCGACCATGAATCAGCTATTCCAATAGGGCAATCAGTACTACAGCATTAAGTTCACCTACAACCCGACCGTTGCTCGGCTGTCATCCGTTTCATAAGTCAAGGGACATCCGAAGGCCCTGGAAGCGGTGGAGAGGATGGGCCTGCTGTTGCGGGTGCCTCGCCTAGTTTGGAGGCCTCCTTCCGGGAATCTTTCTTCTCCTTCTTCGACTTGTCCTTCTCTTTCTTCTTTTTCTCTTTCTTCTCTTTCTTCTCCTTCTTCTCTTTCTTCTCCTTTTTCTCCTTCTTGTGCCCTCCAGCCTTCTTGTCACTCTTGCTGTCTTTCTTGTCACCTTCGCTGGTCCCAGGAGCAGTACCAGGAGCATGCTCACCACTTGGGAGCTGGCTGTGGCCAGCAACAGCACCTTCAATGCCACGAGCTTGGGCATCGCCATTTGGAGGAGTCGCCACAGGCACCTGAGCACCAGCTTCGTGCACAGGCGCCGTCGCAGCAGCACCGTCTGCCACATCCACCTCCATCGCCACATCAGCCTCTGCAGCGTCCGGCGCTGCGCCCTGCTCCGCAGCCTGGGGACTGAACTCCAGAGGCCCTCCAGACGCCGCCTCGATCTGCCGCGACGTCGCCACATCTGCGCCAGCTGTCCGCAGCTTGATCTTCCGGGCAGGCTTTGCTCCGGATGCATGCGGAGAGCCGACGGCGCTCCCTCCTCGGCCACCGTGCAGTGACGGCGCATGCGACGCCACCGGCTCTGCACGGCCACAGCGGTCAGTACACATGGAAGGGCAGGCGCAGCGCACTAGCAGCTGCGACAGTGTTCCTGTCACGCAGAGTCCTTCGACAAGCCACGTCCAATCGGGGTGCTGCCAAACTCACACAACCAGAGCGCACACGCCGGATACCACATGTCTGCAGTCTGCGGCTCCTGACTCAATGACGCATTGCGCGCAACACGTTGGCCTAGACACGATGGTGCAGCCTGACAGGCAACGTGGAAGTGGCTATGAGTCCGCCTCGAGGAACGCAAACGGACGGACGGACGGCATGGCACACAGCGCGCCGGAGCACACGGTGCAGCTCGTGTGGCATGGCATGCCGTTGGATTGGCGCGGCAGACAGAGCCATTGCAGTCAGGCTGGCTGTGAGCAGGGGGCGCACGCTGTGCCGTGCCCTCCTCCGCGTGTTCTGACATGCCCTCCTGTGCCATCTGCACCAGCGACGGCGGCTGACCCATCACGGCGCAGAGCACGCGATACGCCTCGTGCCGCACGCTGGGCGTGCTGTGCGCCTGCAGCTCGGTCCGCAGCACGGCCAGCGTGTCGGGTGGCACCTCGCGCATGCCCTCCTGCTCCCCGTCGCCCTGCCCCTCGCTGCTCAACAGCAGCGCTGCGGCTGACAGGATCGCGGCAGTCTCCTGCGCGATGCGGTCGCCGGAGAGGAGCGTGACGAGCGCGCCACACACGGCGTCCGCGCTGGCACCGCCGAGGTGCAGCTCCGCATCTGCCGCGGCGATGCGCACGGGCGGCGCGAGCTCCGGGGACGCCGTGATGCCGGCGAGCAGCTCCTGCAGGCTCGGCCGGCACGGCGGGAACCCCCGGGAGAGGTCCGCCGCGGCGTTGACCGCCGCCACCGAGATGACGTGGCAGTGGCTGGGGGTCGCTGCGTCCCACATGAGTGAGTGCTGCAGCGCGTGCACCACCCGCCGCAGCTGCCCCGCAGAGCCTGGGGCCACGAGGCCCAGGCTCTGAATGACTCCGACGCGGAAGCCTGCACGCCACTGACCACTCACACCTGCGTGCCTGCACGTGTCCAGGAGGACCACCCCACAGCGCATGCATGGAGAGGATCGACGGTGCGTGTCGTTGGGTTAGTAGCACCAAGCGCGTTGCGCAGGCACGGTGGATGTCTGCTGCCGGAAGTTGTGTGGTTGGAGGAGGGAGACGCGGGGGCAACGGGCGCCAGCACGGATGCGCACCAACCGAGTCAAACTGCGAGCTGCGGTTCTCCGCGTGCAGCAACGCGTCCAATAGCAGGTCGATGACGCTGGCTGGCGAGAAGCCCTCGGCCGTGCGGGAGCGGGCCAGAGCCGCCAGGACGGCAAGCCGGACGTGATACTCCGCCAGGTCGGAGAAGTCCAGCGGCTTGTGGCGGCCGGTGCGGCTCTCGTAGCAGGCGTCGCGGTAGAACGACATCAGGGTGCCGAGCGCCAGCGGCGGCTGGTCGTGGTTGACGTCCTGCAGGTTGGGCAGGACCATCGCGGCGATGCATCCGAGGGCCGTCGCTGCTTCCATGCGCACCCTGCAGGCAGCTGCATCACTGTCGCACCGCGGCAGATTCCCGCGTGCTGCCATGCGGCGCCCTCAACACATGGCATCAGATATGTGCTGGCCAGGCCGCGATGCTGGGCTTGTGCCACGTTATGAGCGTTACAACCGCGCGTGGCATGCTGCATGGCCGTGTGATGATGAATGCGTCCCGTGCTGCGTGTCGACAAACCGAGATCACAAGCGAGCAGGTGCGTTTCGTTCGATCAGCACGACGACCTGTTGCAACATGTTGCCCAATCGTCTCTGCAGGCGCTTCGACTTCGGGCCGCGCGAACAGATTCTGTTGTGGAACGGCATACTTGCGCGAAGCACGCGCTGCAACGGGTAACCTTGCATCTTGAAACCCAGCCGCGCCACGCTAAAGCCAGCAGGCCGGGCAGCCGGACCGGCATCGCGCGCACCTGTAGAACACGTCCCGGTTCTTCAGCACGTACACCAGCAGGGCCGCCACGCCGCTGAGGCTGAGCTGGCCGGCGTCGCCACGGAGCGTGTGCTGCGTTACGAACCGTCGGTGGCCGCGCCGCGCTTCCGTCACCATGTCACTCAGCGCCTGCACCGCAGCCGACTGCGCCAACACACTCTGCGAGTGCTGCAACTGCAGCTTCAGCATGGCCTCCGACTGCAGGACGGTGACGCTGGCCACCCACTCCGAGTGCGGGTCGACCATGGCGTAGAGGACGTTGGAGCCCTGCAGCGCTGAGTCATCGATGGCGTCCGCCCGGCGCTTGTTGCGCCGCTGGTGCACCTTCATCAGCAGCTTCAGCGACTGCAGCACGTACCCCTGCACGCACACACGCCCCGTTTCGTTTTTTTCTCCCCTATCGGTCCAGGTGGCGCCCCAGCTGGATGACTGCTGGGCGCCCTGTGTGCCCCGCACACCGCGGACGCTCGCCCAGGGCGCTACCGATTGATCAGGTTCCCGATAACGCTTGAAGACAAGGGCAGGATATCGCCCGCAAGCCAAACGAGCTGACGTCCTTCCCGCCAGATAAACAATCAAGTGTAGAGCTCTGCCCTCGCCCCCCCCCCCCCCCCCCCAGCAAACGCGCAGAACCCCCCTCTCCGCCTGCCCTTCCACTATCGTGGTTCGGCCACACACAGCATACGCCAGCCCCAGGCATGTACCACAGCCGACATATCAAGCCACGGGCTCACCCGAGCCAGGCTGATCATGGCGCAGAGCAGGCTCCTGCAGCTGGGCGGCAGCAGCGCTCACGGCGGGCAGCTGCAGCGTCTCGTCTCAGGTGCTACACCGACACGTACACCTGGAAAGTGAGCGATGCTCTATCTGAGCGGCAAGAGCGCCTGGCACGGGGCAGTGCGGGGGCAGCACCTCGCCCCCGAGGAAGACGGCGTGCTCGCGGGTGCCCTCGAGCTCGCGCACCGCGACGCGGATGACGCCAGCGCTCTGCTTGTCGGCCGCGAGCGCCCGCGCCGCCGCCGCGCGCGCGTCCGCGCACCCCGCCTGCTGCAGCGCCACCTCCACCATGTTGTCCGCCGTGTTCTTCAGGCAGAACGCCGCTGCACATCACGGCGCCGGTGGTGACACACCACACCGTCTGCATCAGCGCGTGCTTGGCGTTGCCAGGTCAGCCACTTCACGCCAGCGCAAAGCTGGCCGTGCACTGTGCCGGCATGACATCGAGGGGAGGTTGGCCACTTCTTCCACTGGCTTGTGAGGCAAGCAGCGCTCGCACCCGCTGTGATGAAAGTACAGAATGATTTGAAGCCTGTTTAACCGTGCGCCATGTGGCACGCACTCGCAGAGACGGGTGATGCAGCTACAGCATCTGTGACCAGTGGCCGAGGCGCTCAATCTGGCAGCGAATAAAGCATGCATCTGCGGCACTGTGCCACGCACCGCGAATCCGTGGGCACCCTGAGCCGTAGATCCACCGCTCCGCAAAAGAGTTCACCTCGCGGCGGAAGCCCCCAACCTGCGCGACCTGCTTCAGAAAGGCCGCAGCGTTGAGGCGCCACGGCGGCGCACCCGGCGCGGCGCCGCCCGGCGCCGCCGCCGTGCCGTTGGCGCCCGGCGCGGCCGGTGCGTCGAGACTCGCCCGCGTCGCCACCGCGGCCTGCAGCATGCTGCGCACGATCGAAAGGAAGGCCTCCGGGCCGCACTTGGACTCGAGGATGAGGGCGACGGTGGTGGCCTTCATGCGCAGCACACCGGCGCAGTGCAGGCGTTCGGTGCTAAAAAACGCGTCTTCCGGGCTGCGCGCGGCCGCCTTCCATGACAGCGGCGGCATCATCCCCTGGTCCGCGTCCACCACCTGCACAGCAAGCAGCACACTCACGCCTGGCCGGTGAATAGTCTGCGTGCCCTGCCGTTGTGAGCAGGTGCACGCCGCAGAGGCACGGCAAGGCGTAGGATACCGCAGGTCATCACACGCAATCCCATCTCACGCTGTCTATTTCGGTGCATACGGCAGTGCTGGTGTGCCGCGGTGCTGGCGGTTTGACTCGTCCGGGGGCAAATCAGCCAGACCCAAAGCTGTTGCAGTCTCGAAAAAGCTGACGCCATGCAGACTGCAACGACGTCATGTGCCACGCTGCTATTTCCTGGGGCTGTGCCTGGTCACATTGTGGTTGTCTGGAGCAGGTGCTGGCTCAATCTGGGTTGTGATGTTTGGACGGGCATTGCCTGTGCTGCTACCTGCCTCTCTGGCTACGCCCTTGGCTACCAGGAAAGAAATCGACACAAGTGCGCGCTGTCTTGAGGCAGAACATCAGCAAAGACTGCATAGCCTCTCTATCCAACACACTCGACCTTTGCCCACCTGGTCAGTGCGGCCGGGCAGGAGGCCACGCATGGGAGGGGCGCACCGCCTCACGCTGCTTGATGCGCAGGAAGTTAGCCTCATTCGCGCCGTACACCGCCCGCACAAACAGCGACTGCACGTAGCCCTGCAGCGCCCACTCCAGCCACTGGTCTGCCGCCGACTCGGCGACGAGCAGGCAGCCAAAGAACTGCTCCGCGAGGGCGCCGGCGAGCGCGATGCGGGACTGCATCTTCTGCTCCAGCGCCGCCTGCCGGCACATCGCGTCGTGCCGCAGCACCGACACGCCCGGCCCAAAGTGCATCCCTGGGCCCTGCAGCGAACCGAGCCTCAGGCTGGCGCTCGCGCCCCAGAGTAGCAGGGGGCCACGTGGACGGAGCCGACCGCTGCCTGCTTCCGCCGACTGCTTGCGGCACTGACCTGGCGCCTGCTGCGATGCCATGCATTGCTCTTACGCCACAGCTGAGGAGCGCAGTATGCTCCCGACTCTGTGTGCGCTGTCGATGTGTTGCGTCTGAGTCGCCGCTCGTGTGCACGTGGAGGCTGCTATGCACAGTGGCGATGCATCCGGTGTTATCATGCATTGCCGGCAGCGCGGGGAGCATGGCCACGCAGCTGCAACACCCCAGCCACGTGCCGCTGCAGGCCCTGCTGCGAGCCCGGGTGACTCTGCCGCGCGCGAGCATCGACCCTGCACGGGGCCGCCTGCCCTGCCGACACCCGGATCTCCCCACCCACACCCACCGGACTCAACAGAGCCCACCTCTGCAGGCGCGCACAGACACGCGCATGCACGCATGCACAGATGTGGCACACCGGCGCCCGGGGTCAGCCATGCTGCACAGGCTGTACACCCTGTGAAAGATGAGGTAGTGTCAGAGTCAGGCGCACCTGGCACAGCGCACCCGGCGCAAACACGAGAGAGTACATGGACCATGGCAGGCGGCACTGCAGCACGTGCTCTGTGAGGCTCTGCAGCAGCGGCAGTGCTTCGCAGGTGCTCTCGAGCAACTCAGCACTCGGCGAGCCGGCCGCCGCAAACGCGGTCACGGCCGCGTCCGCCGCAGGCAGCCCGCCGGTGTCCGCCGCCTGCCCCCCGCCCTCTTCCACTGGCACCAGCGACTCAGCGATCTCGCGCACTGCGGAGCTGGGCTGGCTGTTGATGAAGATTTCCAGGGCGCCAACGGCGACCACCATGCACCGCGCGGGAATCGGGCAGGGCACGCGGTATACCCAGCTGTCGTTGCGCTCCGCCTCGTCCGCTGCGCCGGGGTGCTTCTCCAGCACCCCAGAGGCAATTGCCGTGTGTCCTTCTGGCGCCTGCAGTTCTGCAGCCTGAGTCCCTGTCGTCTACAGGTGACGGGAGAGGATAGCATGCTGCATTCGCCACCATGCCAATCCCGGACATCAGCGCGGGCCAGGGTCGCCCTGATGTCACGAGCATCCCAGGATATCCCTGGGTGGAGACTCTTGGCGTGTCAGGAGAGCTAGGAGCGCATTTACTCAACGTGCTGACGTGATGGACTGCGATGTGTGGTGCTTGTGGGCAGGGGAAGGCTGGGCGGAGGCGGCACGCACCCGTATGTGTACCTCCCATTCGTACATGCGTTCATGGGCGTCCACGCATGGAACCCAGGCCCGTGCCCGTCGGAGCTGCTGACAGGTGAGCGTGAGGCCATCCTGCGACACGAGGCCGGCGTTCGCGGTCCTGCCGGTGTACTGGATCTGTATTCTGAGGGGGCATTTGTCCGATTGCACATCGGCTGTCTGCAGTACGTCTCGGACCTGCAGGTCAGCACGTCTGTTGCTCCTGGACGTGGGTGCAATCCTTGCGGCGAGATGGGTGCGGGCGAACACACCTGGACCGTGAGCTCTGGTGGGCTGCATTCACTCACAAGCGCTCTCTTGTATGCAGTCACCTCTTCACCGGGCTGAGCTGCACCCCCGCCCTGCCGTTCCCACCATTTGTTGATGCGGAATGAGGCTGGCTGCTCATTTACGTATAAGCTGCTCACTGACAGGTCATATAGATTCAGCCCGATTTCACCAGCTTTGCTGGCCACCGTCGCTGTTATGTCGGTCGTTCTACATCGGCACAAGGTAAACGACTGACAGAGTGAGATTTTGTTGCATTATTTTAGTGGCTGGTGGAAAGCATCGAGCAAAGGCGGACCCATAGAAGAATTCCTTGTCTATCGAGGTGTCCAGGTACACCAGCTGCTTGCTGACAGAGGGGAAGGCCATTTTCGCACGATGTGCTACAATCGGTAGGCTACTTACATATCTATTTCATGTAACTCATGATCTCAAGCAGCCACGCCCCCTCGCTGTGGCCACTCCGATCACTGGCCCTACATGTTCTGGAGTCGCTCTCGGCATGCTACGGCATGCCAAGCTGCTGACGAAGTATAATGGAAACACTATTCCTACCTCACCTTTTACGTGCACCTGCCGGGAATTTCATGCTCAGACCTGCGACCAGAGATCACAATTTCGACAGCGGTCCGGAGCTGCACCTATGACCGCCATGCGCTTGGAAGAGGCCGTCCGCAGACACAGCTTGAACTTGTGGCGTTTCCAAGGCTCAAGTCGGTTTCGCTTCGATGGTTGCGCGCAATTGTGACGCCGCGTGGGTCAGCGCCGGTGGCCACAGCCAATCAACAACCTCTACAGCCCTGGCCCCAACGCGATGCTAATGTGCACTGCACGGCGTTGCCCGCTTCATAGCATGTGTAAGTAGAGTATCAGTAGGCTTGACGCGGCCTCTACACCAGAAAAAATTAATGAATTGTAGCCTCGCAGTAGCACAGCATGGTCCGCAGTACAAGGACTTCAAATGCCAACCTCCAGTAGCAGAATTTCGGATTTGCATGTGATGGTCCAGACATAACAAAGTTTCAGTGTAAGCGTGATCGAGTTACACAAAACAAGGCACCCCGGTCACCTCTCCTGCAGCACCAGCGTCCAAGCCTTCCGCACAGGCGTCGCGGGGTTGCGATACACCAACGCCGTCGCCTCCGTGCCCCCCCCAACCGCCTCCCTCGACACCTCCACCACCGCCCCGCTCTCCTCGTACCGCGCGCTGTACACCGCCGTCGGCGACTTGAATGGGTACCCCAACACAACCACCCGCTCAAACGACAGCGCCAGCGGCGCCCCGGCGTGCCGCGGCACGTACTTGAGCGTCGTGCCGCCCTCGAACGTAATATCGGCATCGATGTAGACGCCCTCGAGGAAGGCATACGTGCGGCCGTCGTCGATGTAGAGGCGCCCCTGCGCGGCCTGCCCAGCCGCATCGAGGGCGACCACGAGCGTGAATGGGTCCTGGGCCTGAGACTTGGTGCACCGCCGGGGGCGTTCCCGGCGTGCCACGATGTGGCCGCCGCGGTAGAACCTGCACGCACATGCATGCGTCACCTCACAGCACCCTCCCGTCCATACCCCACCCGTGGAATCTCTCTCGCACCGCTGCGAAGTCGACCTGGGCCGCCGGGCGGCAAGCGAGCTGCAGCGGCGGGAAGGTGGCCCTCGCGGAGAGTGGCAACAGAACATACGCAAAAACCTGCGACATCTCGCAATTCTATGCCGCCTGCCCCCTCCACAACAACTACCAGGCGGTTACAAGGCCAGCGAGAGCGACCACTCCAGACAGAATCAACCCTCCTGGCAAGGACCTGTTTCAGCTCAGGGTCACTGGGGCTGCACCCCAGAGCAACAGACCCTGGGCCACAGACACCGTCACCGTAGATGCTGAGTCCACGGGCAATCCCAGAAAAGCACATGGCTTCAGCAGCAGACACATGCGGACTGGCAATGTAGCAGCCATAGGGCCACCGGCCTGCATCGGATCGCACCAGGGGATCGTGTCCATGGTGACCGGGTACGTAAACACGCCGTTCCCGCGGGGCCGCTCCAGCTGCCGTCCGGTCTGCGTGTAAAACACCTCCTGCTCCGGGAAGTGCACGTCAACAGACGCAGCGCCCTCGTCGACCACCGGCACCGCGAGGATGGCCGGGCCAAACATGAACTGGTGCTCCAGGCCGTGGAGGGCGGGCTGCTCCGGGAAGTCGTGGAACATGGGCCGCATGATCGGCGCGCCGGTCTCGTTGGCGGCGCGGAACAGCGTGTAGAGGTACGGCAGCAGCGCGTACCGCTCCCGCAGTGCCACCTGCGCATGCGCGAGCACGTCGGCGGCGCAAGCTGACGCGGACGACGTCCAAGGCGTGCTGATGCTTGCCGCTGCTAGCGTCAACGGGCGATGGCTGTGAGTGCGGCCCCGGGACTGGGACTAGCCCGTACTGGCATGCAGGGACGTGCCTGTGTGCAGACTGACCGCCGGCAAAGTGGGGGCAGGCACCCGGGTCGCTGCATTGTGGGTCTCGGGTCGCCCGGGGCGCAGCGCACATGGGCACAAGCTTGGTCCAGGGGCACGTGGAGACACCGGGCCGCGCCACACGCGTGCGCGACGCATGTGTGGCGTGGGTGGAGTACGGGACGTGCAGAGCGTCGTGTAGCGCCTGGCTGCTTGCCGCATGCACAGGGGCGCAGCGACGCGGGAAGGGCTCAGGCGTGCCTCGAAACATGACAAACGATATCGCACCCGGATACGGACGGTGGCGTCGTCACCGTGTAGCCACGGCTCACGGCGCTTCGTGTCCAGGTGGGCGTGGCCCCGCAGGAATGGGTAGAACACGGCGGCTTGGTACCAGCGCTGCATGAGCTCCGACCCCGGGTTGCCAAAGAAGCCGCCTACGTCCGCGCCCGCGTTGGGCAGGCCCGCGACGTTGAGGGCGAGCAGCATCGGTAGTGACACCCTGCGGGGGAAACATGTGACTGTCGTGCAGCTGGATGGGAGACGCTGATCTGAATGCGCCTGGGGCAGTACATGTCCGGGTGGGAAACGAGATCTTAGCTGCTGTATCTGGACATGCTGCCAAGGGGTGGCGACAAAGGGCGCCACTGTCGTGGGTTGGCGGTCTAGGCCGTGAGTGAGAGCAGGGGGGCGCACTTGAGCTGCTCCCACGTCGCGGTGTTGTCGCCAGTCCAGATCGGGCCGACTCGCTGCGTGCCCGCGAAGAACGCGCGGCTGAGCACGAACGGCCGGTCGCCGTGAGGCGGCCGCTCTCGGTCGCCTCGCAGCTTCAAGCCATCTGCTGTGGCGAGGTGGTAGTAGTAGCCGTACGCGTTGTGGATGTCTCGGTGCTCGATGGAGCCCATGTGCAGCGCATCCTTCGGCATCGTGATCTCTGGCCCGTTAAACACCGAGGGCTCGTTCATATCGTTCCAGATGTACAGGTCGGTAGTAGAGCCGGGGTACTGCGCAGTCGTGAAGTGGCCTGACCACCACGCTCGAATCTCGGGGTTGACCACGTCCAGGTAAGACGACGAGCCTGGCCAGCACCAGCCCTCGAAGTCATCTCCCTTGGAATTCCGGACATAGTACCTCTTCTGTGTTGCCTGTACATGCACAGCACTGAAATGCGGCTTCTGGCAGGCGAACATCACCGAGTCCTTGCAATTCCAGTGGAAGGTTGAAAAACAGCTTGCCCGAGATGGCAGCACTCAATCTTGACGGGAACCTTCACCCAGACCAGAACTGCTGGGCTGCGATGTCATATGGGTACTCAACAGCATATACGAGTGCGGCTGTGGCCAGCACCGACGTGACAGCCATATTCATGAGTTCACCAGGCCGATCCAAGCACACCCCGGGAGGGTTTCACAGTGCAAAGTTCAACCGCTGAAAGGCTGCCACATTCGGATAGATACAGAGCCACAGCATGCATAGAGCTGTACACTGGATTCCTGCGCTGAGCCAATCAGGTGGAGGTGATCCGCACCAGTGTGTGCAGGTCATACTTGCTGTCCCGCTTGACGTGCGGGTCCACAATGGTGACCATCTTACGGCCCTTCTCAGACACCGCCTCGAGCATCTTCTTCGGCGTCGGGAACTTGGAGGAGTCCCAGGTCATGTAGCGCTTGCCGTCTGTGTGCTCGATGTCCAGCCAGATGACATCACAGGGCATCTCATGCTCGTCAAAGCCTGCGTGTACCGCGGCCACATCCGCTTCGTCCTTGTAGTTCCACCTGCATATAACATTGCCGCCCATGAGGCATGGCAGCTTCACCTCACCAGGATAGGCAAGCCTGGCGCTGGATGTGGACCTGCCCTGGGACAGGCCAATACCGGACTGGAAGCACAATGCGAACTGGTGCAGAGAATTCCAGGGCATACGATCAGAGCGTGAGCATGGATCTTTGCACAGCGGAGGCAGAGAGCGGAAACGGCTTGGACCAATAATCCCGACACCGTGTCACAGCAGAGACTGTGTTCAGACCATGTAGAATGCTGATAGGGGACCCTGGAACTTGAACATATACCGCGACATGGCAGTGCCGGATCTCCTGTTATGACTTTGTCAAGTCATGTGCTGCATGCTGAGAAGGGGCAAGCCGCAACTCTGCCAATGCAGCCAGATACACAGCATGCAATGGCCTGCAAGGCCATGGCGACGTCGTAATGTAGAGCAAGGGAGGCGCACCTACACTGGTGATATCCGATGGAGAACATCTGCGGCATCGCCGTTGTGCCTGTCAACGCAGAGTACTGCTGCGACAGCTTTGCTGGTGTGGGGCCCAGCAGCAGGAAGAGGTCAACGACCCCAGATTCGGCCATCCACTGCGTGTCGATGCCCTGCTGGCTTTTCTCAACATCGATGTACATCTCAGCTGCATTCAGCCAGAAAGCCCCGACTGCGCTGCCTTCCTGAACAGCGACCATGTACGGAATGGAGCCATACAGGCCAAAGGGAGAGTTGGCGAGATACTCAAACACGTCGAGATTGTAAAGTCTGTAGGGCTCGGAGGTGACTCCGGGGCCCGCAGTTGGCTGCAGGGACAACTCAGTGGCATGCTCAGGGATGCCGTAAACATGCTGAGCTGAAGGGAAGCGCATGTCCAGGGAGATCGCCTGGGGTCCGTAAGGTTTAGAGTCTGCGTGCCCCTTGAAGGACTCTTCCCATAGCTCAGCATCCTCTGGGACTTTCTCCCTCCGGTGCTCCATGTGGAACAAGCTGCGTGCATTCAGCTCAATCACGCCGGGAATTTCGATCTTGAACGGCTTGTACTGCAGCTTCAAGACGGTGGCGCCTGCCTTGAGCTGTGATACCTTGCCGTCCGTCTCATGTTGGACTGGGAGCAATACTGGCAGCGTCGGTTGCAAGATGTCTCGCAACTCAAAGCGATCTACGCCATGTTCAGAGATATGCACACGGAATGTGTCTGTGTGAGCTGTAATTTGCAGCGAGAACGCCCGATCGTCATCGGAGTTGCGCAGCTCTGCTGTCAAGGATGAGGCTTTCACGTCGACGGAGGGCGCAACAATCTCGAAATTGGGCCCTTCCTTCCCCCTTAGTCGACCACAGAATTTACTATCTGCGCACTTTTTGAAGTCCTGTTCCTTGAAGCCCGTTGCCACAGCCAGCCAGGCAAGGCACAGCACCACAGACAGCGCGACACCGCCCATACTTGCGTGTCAGAGGGGCCGCCGTGATCACCTGCCAAACTGGACGAAAATAGAAGGGTACTGCCAAGCTACACGCGCATTGCTAGTTGGAGGCTGCCAATACCCATCGTGCCGCGGCGATGCTAATTCACCGGCCCAAGTGCCCCTTACCAGCGCTGCCGGGCACAACAATATTACCCCTCTTGCAGCACGCTACCCATCACAGTCTCCGGGAGAGAGTGTGACATACGTCAGCTGTGAACATGTTCGCATCGAGATTATGGGCACAATGTAACAGCACTACATTGCGATCTAGACCATCCGACAACATATGCATGCGAAACACCATCGTACATTGTTCCAATGACATGGAGAGCCAGGATTCACTGCATAAGATTCTATGCCCTGGGTATAGCACTGAAATCAAAAAATTACAGAGCCAATTGAATCAAGGCTTAATCCTCACATACCAGGCTTGTGAGCTTTGACACGCAGCTTCAGCACACCAACATGGGCATCACAGCCCACACAGACAGCGTTAGACAAAAAGACACAGCGTGTCACTCGCTGTTTGTGTCATCGCCGTCGGGCAGCAACTGTACCGGTCCTCGCGAGAGGCCGCTTGGGCGCTCTCGCTCCCTCGTCATCACTGCTGCAGACTTCTTCAACAGCAGCTCTGCCACGCACACGACCACGGGCCGCCCCAGGCGCCTTTGCCGGTGGCACGTAATCGTCAGAGCCCTGTGCCGAGTCTTCAATCGGGTCATCCATGTCATCGTCCACCTGTGTCGCCCCGAGGCCAGCAGCCGCTAACCGACTTCGCACTTGCGTGCCCTCCCCGGCTTGTGTGTTCCTGTCAGAAAACCGCAATTCAAGTCGTCTGATGACGCCACAACAGGCTGTGCATTTGCCGTGGCAATCAGTCAGCAAACACACAAACGCAATCAAGCAACAGTCCGTGCCAGCACCTCAAAACCACGGTGCATACTGGCCGAACTTCAACAAGTGCAGTGACAATCTGCCATGCAGAGTCAGGCATCGTGCCATCAAGCGCTTGAGCTCACAACACCTTAGGCGCGGTGATGCCACGTCACAGGCATGCCAATAGCAGTTGTCAGCAGCTGCAGTGGAGGGTCACCCTTGCACGCTGGCTCACCCTCCACTGAGATGACACCAAGGGCGGGTCTCTGTAGCACTCTGGGCAGCAACACCCATGTAATTCGCCCAGCTTAGCGCATGCACCCACCCACAAACACATCTCCACACAGCAAAACGCTTCTGCAGTGCCATCATGACAGGCTGGCTCATCGGCGATGAGTCATCGCACATCCCCGTGGCAACAGGACAAAGCGGGAGCAGCAAACCTGCCATCTGCCGCCGCCCTGGCCTTGGATTGCGTGAACAGGTGCTTCAGAGTCGCCCCTGCCATGGGAACGGCCTTCGCGGCACCCTTCTTCGCAGCCTTCCCGGAGCCGCGCCCGGCATTCGCCGCAGGCGTCGCGCGTGCCCTCGACACGCCGGCCTTTGCAGCAGCGGCGGCAGGCGCCGCCTTGGCTGCTGCGCCGCGCCTGCCCGCGCCCCGCCGCGGCGCCGCCGGCTCCTCCTCCTCTTCGCTCTCATCTGCATGCATACTCATGCACTCGCACCAGGGCATGCCCCAGGTGACCATGTGTGTGTGACAAGCGCTGCGGGTGCCTGCCTGACCGGCTGTCACCGCAAGTAGACTACGCCTGAGAAGGATAGGGACATCTGCGGAGGGCCTGCGCAGGAGGTTCCCGGTCCCCAGCTACGTCAGTGTTTGTATGCATGTATGTAATGCATGATGACGTAGGATGTTGAGGCGGTTGTACCAGGGGGGCAGTCTCTCGCGCAGCCTGCTGTTCCCGCCCATGCAGCTCTCGCCGCATTGCATTGTTGTTCGTCGCTCTATACAGCAGCACGCAGACATCTCTCTGCGGCGACCAGCCATGAGGACGGTGTGTTGTGGCACGCACGGCGCCACAAGGAGGTGTTCCAGCAGTGCTATGAGGCTACTCGAAAGAGGCAGTCGCAAACGGCTGCTGTGCCTCCACAGCTCGCAGCACAGGACGTGGCATACGCACGCGTTGTGATGATACAGGCAGCAGCTCTGCGGCACGCTTGTGCGGCGAAGTCACTCCTGGACATGCAGATTTGCGCAGCTTGCAAGCTGTGGCATTCACCGAGCCCGTTGACACATCAAGTGGCGTACGGGGTGAGGTACAGAGTGGCATCGATCTGCCAGGATCTGCCGCAGGAGCTCGTGCAGTGCACGCACGGAGCAAACGGAAGGCGTTGCGCGGTACTGACTCCACCTGCAGCAAACTTTGCGGAACCAGAGCACGAAAACACACGCATGGGCGACACCAGCAGCGCACTTTGCCCCACCATGTTCTCGTCCCCGTCCGCGCCCTCGTCCTCCGCCCCCGCGCCCTCCTCCGCCAGCTTCAGCCGCACGTCCGCCTCTGAGAACTTTGCGATCGCCTCTGCCTGCAGGCGCTGCCCGGCCGCGTGCACCGCATCGATGACGTGGCGCTCCGCGGCGTCGTCGTCCTCCGGGGTCGCATCCGCCGCGGCGCCGGGGTCGGCGTCGGCGGCGCGGCCGAGGTCGTCGAGGGCGGCCTCCTGCGTGGCCTGCAGGATCCTGTTGTACGCGTCGGAGAGTGCCGACTTCTCGTCTTTCTCGACGAACCGCTTCAGCGCCTCGCCGATCTCCACGACTGCAGCAGCACCCGGCTTGAGCACGCTGGAAGACAGACAAGCCGCCAATGCACCGCCTGGGTCGCCTAGGCTGGGCCATCCATGTGTGCACACCTGTCTGATGTACACCGTATGTAATGGCGTAGGCACATAGACAGAGCCAGGCAGGTGAGCACACAGGCGGAAGCCCTGCACTCCCCTCGGTGCCACCACAAGCACTCGGTGGGCAGGGCGCCTGAGTGAGAGGTAGCTTGCTGTGGTACCTCTCTTTGGCTATTGTAACTGTGATCACTGCGCCCGCGAGCTACCTCTCTCTGGCCACTGTGTCGGCGTCGAAGGGCTGCGGCAGGCCGTGGGTGTGGCAGGCACACCTGGGGCAATGGCCAGGTGGCCTGTGAACTCGGCGATGAGGTCTTCAATCTGGACCTCGTCGAGGTCAGCCGGCAGCGCCTGCATTGGCGCAAGCTGCTTCGCCTCCCGCGCTTTCCTGCATAGCCAACGTCCTCACCTTCATGTGACCACCCTCCGCGTACACCTTCCGGCCGTGCTGCACGCAGCCGCAGTAGCCTCACCCCCAAGGCATGCGGCCTGGAAAAGCCACCACAACGCTCAAAAAGAGCAGGACCGGGGAGCCGCACCGCTCAGTCGTCTTGTGCCACAGCAGGATGTCGTTCGGGTTCGCGACGCGGTTCACGAAGCGCTGCCCGAAGCGCAGCGTGTGGATGGTGGTGAAGCCGGTGTAGTCGACACGCAGCCGGATCAGGGGCAGCCGCAGCGGGCGCTCGCCGTCCCCGGCCGGCCCGAGCGGCTGCGTCGCGGCGTCCGCCGGCGCGGCGCGCTGCTCCGCCTCCGCCTCGGCAATCATCGCCTCGACCGCGTCCACCAACAGCTGCTCGATCTGGCTGTGGTTCCCCGGCTCAGCCCCCAGCTCTTGCAAGGACACCTGCACCGGCGCACCTGCTCAACGCCGCCACGCTCTGCAGCCAACACAAGGCGGGGGGAGCGGCCCTGCAGCGGCGCATGCAGCCACGGCACCGCGTGCTCGCCGAGCAGGTGCCTGGCAGGTCTCCTTTCAAACTCTCGAGGCAGGACTGTGGTGTGGGAGCACCCCGTGCGGCCCAGGTGGGGATCACCACTGCATGCCAGCAGCTTACAGGCGACCTCACACACACCGAGGTCACCAGCTGACATCAAAGTGACCAAGCAGGGCGCCCTGGCGTCGGGCGGGGCAGGCACGGGATTGAGCTCACACGCTCCAGTGCACGCAGCTGCCAGTGGCTGCGCACGCGCAGGCGGCGCACCGTCTTGAACTTGAACGGCCGCGCCGTTGCGAGGGACAGCGGCGTCAGGCGGAACGCGTCCCGGCACACCTCCAGCGCGAAGCAGTGCTTCGGCTTCGCCTCCTGCTCGCTCAGCGACGTCGCGACGGACGACCCCGGCTGCGCGATGACGAAGCCCTGCGACGCCAGCGGCGCGTCGTCCGCGGCCGCGCGGCTCTCGTGCTCGTGCCCCCAGATGACGACGTCGAGCCAGTCCGGGAGGAACTCCGCGCGCACGCTGCGCGCCTTGCGCCCGGGGTCCGTCTTGTAGTGCTGCACGCGGTTCTGGTGCAGCACGAAGATGTTGAACCAGGCCTCCGGGGTCTCCGTCGGGCGCAGCCACTCGACCTGGCCGGGGACCTGGAAGGCGCGGGCGAGGCGCTCCTCCCGCATGAAGCCGAGGCCGTACAGCGCCACCTTCGTCATCCCCTGCATGAGCGCCAGACATGTGTGTCCACGTGCTCCCAGCGACACCTAGCACACAGCAGTTTGGAACCAAGCACACAGCTGTATCTGTGCACAGAAATCTGCAAGGTGACACGCGTTTTGTGCACACGCATCAGTACCAGAGTATGGTCAGAACCGAATACCTGAGCTCCCGGCGAATGCGTTAATACTGTCCATGCCAAGAGAGAAAAGTGAGCGGGACCGCATATTTGTACAGTGTGAGACGTGGCCTCGTCGGTGGGCCATGGTGTCTTGGCCGGTACTGGTTCTCGGCCATTCCGCTCACACACATTTGAACTGGCTATTTCGCAAGAGCGTTGAGCTTTTGCACGCCTGTTGTGACGGCACCGGTGCTGACACAAGCGGGCACTGGGGGATGAGCAATGCACATGCTGGCGGCGGGGCGGGATGGGGTGCAGCACCTTCATGAGGAGCACGGGCGAGAGGACGACCTTCCCGACGTCGTCGGTGCCCTCCCGCGTCATTGTGTGCTTGCCAAAGTAGTTGACGTAGTGCACGGCCGACAGGAGGTCCACTGCTGACAGGTTCTCCGGGCCGGAGGGGTCGTCGTGGTTGCCATGGATCGTGAACACCGGGAGCCCGACATTGAGGTTCGGATCCTGTGTGTTGGCGACACCAGACTCCATCAGTGCTGCGCTGCTTGCGACCTGCAGGAGCACCTGTGTGCTTGACGGCGCTGTGGCAGAACCATTTGCGGCAAATCTGCCATGTACTGCTCTCTTTGTGCAACAGAAGCATACATGACCGCGCATTCCCTGATGTTGCAGAGGCAGAGGCGCGTACCTGGAAGCTGATGGGTTCAGGCCCGAGGCAGTGGTCGTTCAAGATCTGAAAGCACTTGAACAGTGTCTGCCTGGAGGGCTTGTTGTCATGGAACAAGTCGCCTCCGAGCAGAACAAGATCGCTCCGCTGCTGCTTGGCATGTTCAAAGACTTCCCCGAACGAGATGAAGGAGTCTTCGGATCTCCACTCATCGCGTTCCCAGACACCCTGAGCATGGCATCATGACAGACTGTCAGCACTCCGCAGTTGCATGTGGGTTTTACTCGGTTGAAGGACACAACTGACGTACAAGGTCATCCTTGGTCTTCTAATGCTATTGCCAAAAGTTTACGATTATACGACACTTCGAGTTGACGGCAGCTGTGTTGCTCTGGTGGCCCCCAACGCTCTGGTGAACCCTTGAATTGCATTACTGGCGATCCTCGGCAACACACCAGATGATTGTCGGTCGATACCATGATCCGCAGAACGTGCGGGTCGTCAACCTGTGATTGCGACATATCACCAGCCTCTCACGGAAACCTTGGCGTGCTGCGAGACTCTTTGGTACAAGCTCGCAGCAGATCGCCGCGAGGTTACATCTTCAGATGGAGAGGAATGACGCAAACAAAGAAATCTAAAATACCATCTTGCAACTAGCCTGTCTGCAGGTTTTGAAACGCGCACTGTCGTTGCGCGTGCATTCGACGGTGCCACAGTTGACTAGCCTGGCAAAGCACATAGCTTTCGCCACGCCTTCCGACATGTGGCACACTAAAAAATATGTGGCAGACATCCGGAAGCACACAACACCAAGGCGATCGTGCGACCGGAACATGAGCGCCGTGAAGCCTGTCCATGCATGCACACTCATGCTCCAACACCAGCAAACAAAGACGCCGCATCCATGCACCACGCCAGGGCGATCTTGACTTCATGTGAGGCAGGTGTGTGGAATGCTGGCATATGATGACGAGGCAACGCCAGACGTCCATGTACGCGCGAGGCAGCTGCTCGGAAGGTAGTGAGCGGCGTGCACATGCTGCTTTGTGCTGCCGACACCATGTTCAAGTCTCGTCACCTGGCGCCCATATAAAGGGTCTTACAAGTGCATGTAGTAGCTCATGAAGTAAATTTTGGTTTTGTCTGTTGTGCACGTCTGACACCATCTGGTCATGGCACGACCCAGAGGTCCCAGGCATGGGGGATCCAACAATGTCAGGGGCGGTCGAAATCAAGCATCCAGGACCCAAGAACGCTCTGAAGCGGACGTGACATTGTCTAAGAAGATGAGCAGGACTCTTCGGCACCACCCCCCTGCTTGTATGGATGGCAGTGGTTGGGTGCCTCTGGCGGAGCTGGTATCTCACATTGGCGCCGCACAGAGCGTTGAACAAGTCCTCCGAGTTGTGAGTACAGATGCCAAAGGGCGCTTTGAGGTGTGTGCACTACTTGCTTCCTTGCACGGAGGAAGCAACAAGCAGAAGTTGATGCAAGGACACCGTTTCCCCGCTGCCTTCACCATCTGTCTTGCATCTCTATGCCATCGGTGCGAAGCATCTCGACGCTACTGAGGCAAGTGTGAAACAAGCTGGAGTCCTGAAGCCTGTCGTGCCGAAAAGCTTGGCCACCATGCAGAAGCTGAGTCAGGTGCTCAAGAGCACAAGCGGAGGGTTGCCAAAGCAGATGAATATGCAGGTCGATATGGGGCATACCCCACCGCGAATACGTGCTACACAAGGGCACTCCATCGCCTTGGAGACACCAGTACTTCAACCTGTGACTCAGGCGTCCGAGGTGCCCGTGGCAGTGCATCTGACCAGGCGATCGACTTGGGATGCCATCCAACAGGATGGCTACCTTCGCAGGATGGCCCGCACCCACATCCACTTTGCCACCAAGCCAGTCCTGGCCCGCACGAACAAGTGGGCAGATTCTTGCCTTCAGCTCAACGTTCAGCAGGCTCTAGACGACAGGATACCTCTGTTTCTGTCCAGCAATGGGGTGTTGCTGGTGGAAGGGCCTTTGCCCGTAAAGTATGTGACTGAGGTGGCCAAGTTCCCGACAGCATGACATCCACCAGATGCTGTGACGTCGCTCACAAGCGACTGGACCACCCCACACCGCAGGTGGCCTCATCTGTGCAAATAAGCTGGCAGAAGGTCTGCTGTCTTTGATAGATATGATGATAAACTATGCCGTACCTGGGCCCTTTATTTAGGCTTTTTGTGACTTTTCAAATGGCTGATCACATCGTTCATGTAATATATCTGGTAAACGCTCAAGTTAGCACAACAAGCAGTACAGTGTTGTATTTAAGTCAATGGCATGGATCTCACAAGCGTTCATAGGGACAGCCAGAGAGGTTATGATACAGCCCGGACTTGACATGGCTAGCCAGTGGTGTGTCCATCTACATCGAGTTTTTTGTGGGTCTTGTCTGTGTCAGTGAATTTGTCCGATGGCAAAGGCTTTGTTTCAGGCAAATATGGACCGGACAGCCTGGCTGAACACACATCGGCGTATCCCAGTGTGATGTGTCAATGGGGCAGCAGGTCCTGGTGAGTGCATTGATGACCCTCGTGGTGCACATGCCCCATGTAAACGCGTTCCCAAAGCAGATCGATGCCAATTCTGCAGCCCGTGCTTACGGCTCACCAGCTATGAATTCCGCTGTAGAAGTCACCATGACAAGTGCTGGTACCGTATCTGCCGGGTTGACCCCATCTGAACCTCTTGTGAGCAGTGATCAGCTTAGCCACAGCACCACTCCTGAATGGCCGAGTAGCGTATAACTTGCGCCAAAGATTGCACTCTGCTGCACCGATTGCTGTGGTGTTCGGGAGAGATTCTAGTGCGGTGTTCATTGATCCAGGCCCTTCTCACTGTTCTGTCACACCGTTGCTCTGCTGCACCAGCTGTCACAGCAAGCGCAATGCTGTGACCTCTGCGGCCATGCCATTGCCTTCATTCTGAATGCCTCTCAAGGCGTGCATGGTGTAGCAACAGGCACAGAAGCCCGAGGCCTTGCGCGGCCTGCTCAATTGACATAACGTGAAGAGCTCGGTGCCCTGTCGCTACAAAATGACTTGTGCCATCTAGTGCTGCTCTCCGCGCGTACAAGACGAGAACATCGCACACCGCGAACAGCTGCCGTGGTCAGGCATACACTGATTCTCTGCTGTATCTCGAGATACCGTCACGACAATGCAGCTCACTGGAGCTCACTAGCATGATCGCGTAGTCTGCCATGAAAGAGGCTTTCCAACAAACGCAA
This sequence comes from Ulva prolifera, assembly GCA_023078555.1. Classification (NCBI taxonomy): domain Eukaryota; kingdom Viridiplantae; phylum Chlorophyta; class Ulvophyceae; order Ulvales; family Ulvaceae; genus Ulva; species Ulva prolifera. The sequence continues at coordinate 4,141,593 of CM041201.1, read as the reverse complement.
TTTCGACGTCACGTTCTGAGCAGATTCGGGCCTCACGCCGGCAGGACCACTCTTCGTGACACTTTGCGTATCGGAACACGTATCAGCCGTTTCAGCACACCCTCGATCGTCGTCAAAATGAGAGTCAATTCTGACTTCACGCAGAAGGTGATCTTACATTCGGACGCTATGGAATGGATCGCGTCGCCGATGCCTGGAGTTGAAAGAAAGTGCGACCACCACTGTGCAGCCGGTCGACCCTCTTCGCCACCAACCCCCCTCCACTCCCTGACCGGAGCCCGAGTCCACGCCCTTGCCCATCCAGAAACTGCATGCCGCCCGAAAGTTCTCGTCTACCATCTCCCAAACTTTTTCCACACGTGGCAGATCCGTGCCCTCCACCTGCCGTTGTGTAGATGAGATGTCATTCCGAACACATGCCTGAGGCTGGGGACCCCACAAAAGCGGCACCACGGCCCACAGCCTGCAGCCCGGCGGCCACACTCTACCGTCCACAGAACATGTGCCTGGCTTCACTTCGAGAGAATGCAACATCTCCGGGATTCTAGCCTGAACGCCTTGTGCTGCCCATGCAGGATGCTCGACCGATTGGGAGCAGAGGTCGCCCGCGCCACAAGCATCGTCAAGTACGCCCCTGGCTCCTCCTTCGCCCGCCACACACATGGCGGAGGCGAAGAGTACCTTGTCCTGGAAGGCACGTTCCAAGACGACACTGGGGACTTCCCTGAGGGCCACTACGTCCGCAATCCCCCTCAGTCCGCCCACACCCCATCCTCCGACCCAGGCTGCACCATCTTCGTCAAACTCTGGCAGATGGACCCCAACGACAGGACGCAGGTCGACGTCGACTTGTCGCAGGCACCACTCCGTCCGGGCACCCAGGCGGGTGTGCAAGCTGCGACTATCTTTGAGAACGGAGAAGAGTGCGTGGAGGTCCAGGAGTGGGCACCCGGAGCCCAGGTGTGCCTGCCAGCTCCGGGCGGGCTTGAGCTGTTGCTGCTGAAAGGCGCTGCGGAGGACAAGGGCTCAGGCGAGCATCTGCGCAGGGGCTCCTGGGTCAGAGTGCCCTGCAATGAGAGCCTGCAGCTGTCTGTCGGCGAGGCTGGGGCGTATGTGTGGCTGAAGGAGGGGCACCTGGCAGCTCCACGTGGCTTACAGCTGGGTGCAGTAGCCATGTAGACTCTCTCTGCAAACCTTGATTGGATGGGTTTGTTGGTGGTGCGGGTATGTGCAAGATACATGCTGCAGCACGCCTGAGACGGCAGTGCACATCTGTAATCTGGTTCCACATTCGGGCACGTGCGCACGTGTGGTCCTGTGAACGCAACTGTCTTCAGTCATGGTAGATGCTCTTCCGTAGGTGCTCCGCTCTGCTGTATCTCCCATTATTCGCCATTGAAAATGTGGCATTAGATGTAGATGGCCAAAGTTAAGTCTAGGAATGCGAGTACCAATGGATATGCATTAGCCATGACTGCATCTGCCATGGGAGTGTTTGATGCAACCCCCAGACGAAATGCATGACGAACATGCTGTTGATGACGTGTGCCTTGGGCAGGTGATTCAGCATGCTCTCCGACCCTTGCAACAAGTCATCCGTGGCAAGGCCCTTACATCACATGATGGGCTGAGCCCGCTCCAACCTGCTCGATTTCCGGATTGTGATTACATGCACCGCTGGGATATGCATATCCCAACTCTCATTTGGACTCGGCATTTCGTCAAAACCATGAAATCTTTACCCCAGGGAATTGCCTGTGGCGTTGGTGAAGTGTCCAGTACTTCCTTGCATGCGCGCGCTTGCACGTGGACGATGCAACGGTTTGATAGTGGCAACATATGTGGAAACGCCCTGCTTTACAAACACTCGCCTACTCGTCGCCAGACTCGGCCTTGAGCTTTGCTGCAGCTTCTACCGTCATCTCCTTGTCATCGTTAAGCTCAGAGAGAGCCTTGACACCGTACGCCAGCTTGGTTGGCAACGCCTTGACGCCAACAGCAATCTTGCGGGGGTTAGCCTTGATGCCGACAGCGATCTGTGTGAGTAGCTCCTGCTTCGTGGGGATCTTCTCGAGTGTCTTCCACTTCGCAGGGTCAATGGCCTGCCCGTCCATCACAACGCACTTGATGGACGTGGGTGGCGGCAGTGCGGGCTGCCCCTTCTTTGGGTCTGGTTGGTCATCCTGCACAAGCATTGCACTGAGTTACAGCAGCACTTACAAAAAAGTCTCGACTGTGCGTGGGGGTCGTGACGTTCTGGAATGCCCTTATTCCTGTGGATCCTGCCCAGAGGTGGTGGAGGGACACCGGCCGCACACATGACCAGGGTAGCGGATGTAACTGCCACCAGCGGCAAGTACAAAGACCCAGACTCTGGCATCTTGAGCAACTTTCAAACGTACAACAAACGAGTGGACATGTGTTGCTGCAGAGCCATTTGCAACAAACCTCCTGAATGCCACAGGGACGCTACAGAGATAGAATCACAACAGGGGTGCACCAGCACTACCACAAGTACATAACATCGATGCGGATTCTTTGCTATTCCACATGTGAATCTGGCGTTCTTCTGTGTTGGCCATCGTATGAATAACTCGTCTGGCAGTTGTGTCGCTGTAGTCACTTCCAGATGGATTGCTGCAATCATATGGTCACAGGCACCGACTCACTGAATATGTTATCCCCATGAGAGATCTATACAGGATGCAACACCGCAGCGCACCTTCAGAGCCTTCAGCAGATCATTGTAAGCTTTGACTGAGTCCCGGATGCCCTCCTCGGTCGAGAAGACAAATGCGTTCATGCCCTTTTGCCCGCAGAGACCCTCCCATCGTGCCCTGTCCTCCTCGGACTCCATGTTCTGGACTGCAACACGCAGTAGGCGGTTCTTTGTGACCACCATGTGTGAGTCTGCTGGGAGCGACGTACGCATGGACTCTAGCGCGGGCACCTGCACAACTCAGCAAGTCAAAGACAGCCAAATTTGCCTGCATCACCGCTCGTCAGGTGGTTCTATGAGGCGTCTTTGTTTAGGATGAGGCCGTACTGAAATTCCCTTGTACTCCATGCCATATACCATGGTGCTCTTATTGAGGAGCTCTGTCAAGTTGCCCACGATCGACGCCTTCTTCTCCTTGCTGATAGCACCGGCAACCTGCACTGGCAATACCTTAGTGGTAGCCATGATTGCGATGAGCCTGGCACCGTAAGATCTCCAATTCCGAGCCTTGGTGACTGCCTGGCTGAAGCTGTTGGACGGCTGCTGGGATCGGCACGGAAGCTGTATGCAGCCGACGGCACTGCCCAGAACACCAACATGTCACGTTCCTCACTTGAGGAATCGATTGAAAGACGTCAGATGAACATCCGCCCACTGCCTGCCCGCCGGCAGAGCACGTGAACGGATTCCTGGCCGAGGACGCACCACTTGAGCTCGTTTCGCTGCAAGTCTTCGGGCATCAACTGCACAAGGGGACACAGCTACATTACGTTGAACAGCGCTGCTCGCTGCTGCACGGGGGCAGTGCATAGACGACAACATGTTTCTGAGCCGAGCAACGCGATCAACGATGAACGACCCCGAGCGACGGACTTTCTACGCACCAAAGATCGCTAGTAGCTGTGGAAGACGTTTGTGAACTGTTCACTTCGGTCTGAACTGGAGTACAAGGAATATCAGCACTCTGTCGGCTCTGCACCAGTGCACCTTCGCCACACAGCGACGCGGGCCACGCGGACGAAGCTGTGGTGGCCGGCCTAGGGTATAACACTTCTTGCAACAGCTACAAATCGAAGCCCCGCGTGACACATCCAGACATTTAAAATTCGTGCTTTGGTCGTACATGAATCTTACGTTGGACACCAGTCGCGGTACCGCGGCGTCACACGCACATGAGGCCAGGAGTTCACCCCGCTAGCGTCCACCAGCCAGCACTGATCACTTGATGCTCACGGGAGCGTAAGTGCACGGCCTGAAGACAGAATTCACGGCGTAAACGTGTGGGGGGCATCACGCACTACAAGTTCTGCACCGACTCGTACGTAAAATGTAAAACAGAGTCCCGATCACAGCAATTAAAATTTCCTTGCTGCGATCCTTCAGCTGATCGCACACTGCAGTACAACACTACTCAGGACAACAACAGCACTGGCCGGTACTCCAAACAATCTATGTTACAATCGACCGCATTCCTCGCCAAAACATCCATTCCAACCTCAGCTGTGGCTCATGCATGCCAACGACCTCAAGACTTGTGGCGCCCTAACCCACGGTATAAGACTCCTCCGGCAGGTTGAGCACCGTGGTCTTGGTCTTGCACATCATCGCAAGCGAGTTCTTGATCCCTTGGGATCCCACCCCCGAGTCCCGGAAGCCTTGGAACGGGAAATGGTCCGGCCCCCTTGCCGGGGGCCCATTCACCTGCAGCACACACCTACGTCACTTCATGCGCACAAATGCCAAGCGTACCATGAAGCACCCCACGAAGTTCTCACCCGCAGCCCCAGAGGACAACCTACCAATACTGCAGTCAACGCTGTGCAGCGCTGAGCTCAACCACGCGCTCATCGTAGACTGGAAGGTAGTCAAGGCGGGGTCTCGTGTAGTGGTGGCAGAACAGCAGCAACTGCTCAAGTGGCTGCAGCTCTCATAGCTCAGCCAGAGTTTGCACAGAAGACATGCACAGTCTGTCCACGTCTGCATCGGCCGTCAACGCAACACGCCCATCGTGACGTCATGCGCCCAGGCAGCCAATCCGGCACGGCATGAGGCAGCAAACCCCGTACGGAGCAAGGCGGCTCACCTGCACCGTCCCCGTCTTCATCGCGTCGCTGAGCTTCACCGCAGCGTTGATGTCCTTCGTGAAGACGCAGCCCTGCAGCGCGAGGCGGCTCGTGTTGCAGTGCTCGACGGCCTCGGCGGCATCGCTGATGCGCATCACCGGCACCACCGGCCCGAACTGCTCCTCCCACGCGAGCTTCATGTCGGTGGTCACGTGGTCGATCAGCATCGGCCACACGAGGTTGCCCTCCCGCCGCCACTCCGTCAGCAGCGTTGCTCCCTTCGCCTTGGCATCTGCACCCGCCCTGGCCTCCTTGCAACACCGCAGTGCGTGCACAACTCCTCCCGGCACAGGCGGCACGGGTGGCTGCCACCTGCCAATACACCCTCCGCCCCCGCCTCTACTCCACGCAGGTGCGGCGGTGCCCCGCCCAAGTGCAGGGGTGTGCAAGCGCGAAACAACCCAGGGCTGAGACCGTTGTCACGTTCCTCGATGCTACAGTCGGCGGGGTTGACCCCTGACCTTCCCAGCACAGCCAGGTCTAGATATTCATGCTTTGCACGGTCAGAGCAGAAGCGGGTGCTGCGGAATGATACAACATCTGCCTGTGTGCAATCAAGTGTGGCTCCGTCCCAACGCTGTCACCTGTGCTTATGGCGCGCTGTTGTCTGCCAAACAGGCATGCATGCACACAGGTCGTGGACAGCGGCGCGGCCGCGCACCCGTCACGAGCTCCTCGATCCAGTTCGCAGAGCCCTCGCTGATGACGGCGCAGATGTCGCAGTTGTCCTCCGGCTTGCCCACCGTCAGCGCCTTCACCCTCGCGTGCACCTGCGCCACGAGCTCGTCCGCCACGGCCTCGTGCACCATCACAACCTTGACCGCGGTGCACCGCTGCCCCTGCACGCGGCCGCTGCCATGATGCTGTGGACACATCGGTGCCCGCCCGTGACTCACCCAGCAATGCAGCCTCCCCTGAGCACCGGCGTCGCGGCGGCACCCCCGCCACAAAGCCCGAGCTACACATTCGATCAAGCCGCGAACTGTTGCATCAGCGCGGCGCTGTGCGGTGTGCACACGCATGCATCTACTCGGGCTGCTGCTCACGCGGAGGCAGGGCGAGGGCAGCGTACCTGGTAGCTGAGGCCACCGGAGATGATGCTCTTTGCGGCGAGCTCGAGGTCTGCGTCCGCGCACACGATGCACACGTCCTTGCCCCCGAGCTCCATCTGCAGCGGCACCATGCCGGCCTTCTGCGAGATCTTGATGCCGGTGTCGCCGCCGGTGAACGAGATGCAGTCGGCGCGCGTGTGCGTCGTCATGTAGTCGCCGATCTCCCACGACTTGCCGGTGATGCACTGGATGAGTCCGGGCGGGAAGCCGGCGGCGTGGAACGCGTGCACCATGTGCAGCCCCGACACGGCGCCCTGCGTCGGGGGCTTGACTGCATGCACAGGGCTGGCGTTGGCAGCTGCGCTGAGGCGCCGTGACACGTGCTGGTGTGCGTGTGGTGGTGTTACGGTGTACAGATCGATCAGGGATCGCGCGGTGCCCCCGGGGGCACTGGGCTGGGCGGCCTGACAGGTGGGCACGTCACAGACACTGTGGCCCTCTGCCGATTCGGAACCCCCTGCCACAGTGCTCTGTGTAGGGTGTAAGCGGGACCAAGGGTAGAAGATACACCCTGGATGCACACAAGCGAGGGGAGGAGACAATGGGAGGTACTGGTAAGATGAGCGGGGGGGGATGGCGAATGGCATGCGCAGCGGCAGGTGCTGTGTTTGATGGCTGGTGAGGTACAGAGACCAGGCCAGGCAAGCCGACAACGATCAGGGGAATTTCATGACGTGGAGCGAGTCTGTACACCAGGCCTGAATCGTGTGCAAACACTTCGTACTCAGGACTCTGAGAATTGGGAGGTGCTGGCCAGGGGTGATCAAGGAATATGGAGCACACCTACAACAGCATTCCCAGCCATCAGGGCGGGAGCAATCTTGCTGACTGCGAGGTTTACTGGGTAGTTGAAAGGAGGAATGCAGAGCACGACGCCCAGGGGGACCTTGCTGGCGAGGCAGAGTTTATTCCTCTTCGTGCCTGGGAACGAGTCGCTGGTGAGGAGGCTCCCCTCGCCCAGGTACCTCACTGCCTCCTCAGAGCAATATTCCATCAATTCCGCTGACCGGACGATCTCTGATCGCGCGGACTTGGCCTGCTTCGCCACCTCAGCTGTCAGCACAGGCGCTATGGCATCGGCCTGCTCGCGAAGGATCTGTGCGGCTGCCCTGACCAGCTCCCCGCGCTTCCAGAGAGGTGTTGTAGCCCATGCTTTTTGTGCTTTCACAGCCCCTTCAAACGCAGCATCTACCTCCTCCTTGTTGCACGCTTGCACGTTGAAGGCGACTTCGTTTGTCTGGGGATTCTTGATGCCAGTGGTGGCACCTGTCGCACTCTCCTTCCACTCTCCATTCAGGTAAAACTTGAATGCGGAAGGCGTTGCAATCGACTCGAAAAATCCAGAAGCCATCGTTGACAGCAGGCGTGGGGCTTTGAGTACCGGGGACATCAAGACAGAGTACGCTCACCGTGATCCCTATTCTGCGGCATGACTGCCATCATTTGCTACGTATGAAGCAATCTGATCGCAAAGCTGCTGCTGTGGACGACGGCGGGATCGCCTCTGCTTCCACTGACCATGCATTGCACGTGCTCACATATCGGATTCGGTGTTCAGGAGCACACGCCTGCAACACCGCTCCCTGTTCAGCCGACACGCTGCACTTAATACCCACGGCTTATGGTGATCTCTCAGCTCAAGTTTGCGCACCTTTTCAGCCCACCAGTTCGTCGCATTGATCATGCTGACCAAGCGAGTCCGACTAAACTTGCGCCAGCCGTTTGTCTGCATGTATCATCTGCTCTAGGCAAGAGCATGCCAATGTTCACCACCATGATCAAGAGTTGACGGCTCTGATTGCTGCCACGGGCGTGGCAGACCTTCCCCGATCTGCGGACTCCGGGCCTTCCGTGACAGCCGGACTCCAGCATCCACGAGGACGCCGGTAGAGCGATGGGCCAGGATGCGTTTGCCCTGCTCAAAGCTGGTGTGGACTCTGTAAACATGCGTGCCACAGCATTGCCTTCACATCGCATCCTCGCCAGTTCCTGGGAAACTCAATCACTACATTCTCCCAATGCAGGAGCAAAGACCAAACATGAGCAGCCCAAAAGCAAGCAACAGAACAAACGTCAGCGAAGCCTCGACACTGGGCACGCAGGCAGGCCTCCAGACCCACTCAAGTCCCAGCGGCAAGTGGTCAACGCCACAGACACAGCCCAAGCCTCAGCTCCATCCACCACACCGCCAGCCAGCACCGCCTCCAAGCCATGCCAGCCTCAATCACACTCCAGCACAGCCCAAGATCCCAAGACACCGGTCCGAAATGCCTTCTCCATCCTGTCCGCGAGTGCAGAGAAGGCCTTCCAGGCACACCACTTCTACTGTGGCCTACACAATGGCCAGTGGCAGTGTGAGATCTGGCCCGTAGGCCAGGCCAACACGCGCCTGCCCAACGCCTCCACCGACTGGTCGGCGCAGGCCCGCGTCACCTTCAAGCCCCGCTCGGCACCCCCGGCCACGCCTGCAGCCTCGCCAGCGAAGGCCGCAGCACCAGCGGCTCAGCAGGCCGAGGTGCGGCTGCGCTCCAACGTGCCGAGCGGCGCCACCTCACCTCCGCAGACGCTGGACGGCCGGCGGCTGGCGGCGGCCCTGGAGCAGCCGCTGCCCCTCGGGGAGCGCTACAGCGGCGGCGTGCCTCTGCTGAAGAGCGCCCTACAGGTGCGGCTCCCATGCCCGGCGGCACTCCTGCCGCACCACCCACGCACCGGACCTCCTGCCTGTCCTCTCACTGCATGCTGCCTCATGCCTGTACGCCATGCTGTAGTAGCCCAGCGCACTCATAGTGCTGTTGGAGCATGGTTTTACGTGCTGTGCTGTTTCGTTACACAGGCCGGTACGCCTCGCTGAATTGTCGCTGCTGTGCATCACGTGGCGCTATGCTGTAGCCACACGCCCTCGATTCCACGGCCACTCCAGATGCATCACACAACATGCATGGCACGGTGCCGCGAAGCTGCCACACTCTACGTCGCAGCCCGCACCGGCGGGAAGCGCACCTGCCCAAGAACGACACCCTCGCCGCGCCGCCCAGCGGCACCCAGGGGCACCCTCGGCGTTGCATAAGCGCCGTCCCGGCTCTGTGCAGAAGTGCGTCCGCCGGCGGCTGGCGCGGGAGGCGGCCCGGCTTGCGCACACGCTCCTCGCGGCGGCGCCCGCCGACGCGCTTCGCCGCGTCGCCGTCATGTGCATCGAGGACGCGGCACTGCACCCGCGCCTGCCGGCGGTCGTGTGGATGATGATGGCCGTGGCCAAGGGCTTTGCGCTCACTGCAGACCACTGCGCGCTCGCCGTCCGCGTGGTCTGGGACCTCGCGCAAGCGCGGGTTCGGGACACGCTGCCGGAGCGCCAGGCTGCGGCGGCCACCGGTACCGCACCCCCCGCCATCTCCCACCTGACCGTGTGGAACACTGCAACTGTTGGACCGGCCTCTGTTGGTGCATGCTCTGCTGGCAATACGCGGTAAAACAGGTGGTCTCACACCATACTGGACACGCTGTTCTGGCGCGAGCATCGCCGCCTCGGGTGTCCTGCGGGCGCTTCATCTCCTCAGCCATCTCCGGTCTGGTTCCATAGGTCAGCCACAGTGCCGGCGCGCTGCAGGGTGGACTGTGCTGCAGGCATCGCCGACCTGATGAGTGTCGCCAAGGCGCTGCCAGGGGACGCCGCAGCAGAGGCGCGGGCGCTGGTGAGCTGCCTGTTGCTCAGGGCCGCGTACGGCGGCATGGCCGGGGACGTGCATATGCTGCAGTCCGCTGCGGCCACGTGGCTGCGGCGCTTTCAGGACCACGCCGCCTGCACAGCGCAGCAGCTGGGGGGCAGCGCGGAGAAGGCGGCTCCCGGGGGCAGTGCATGGGCGCCGCTGTGGACTGCTGTGTTCCCAGCGGCGGTCGTGCCGTGGACGGTGCGGCCTTCGCGCGTCAACGTGCCTGCTGTGCCTGATGCATCTCACAGCCTCAAGCGCCGTGCAGCTTGTGTCAAGGCCTGTGTGTTATGGCCCAGGGCCGTCGCAAACGTAAATCTGCGGCCGCGCCACTGCACATTGTACCGTTCTAAACAACAAGAGGCTTTGCGCCACCCTGCCGTGCCGCCTGGTTGTTGATGTTGCTCAGTGGATCTGACTATGCCTCGAGCCCGTCACGGGCATGGGTAGTCCTGAGGCACAGGTGTGGCCACTGGGCCCCAGCGGCATCGCACGGCCGCCTCTGTGCCCTTGCACAGGTAGTTCCGCATTGCGCACTGCGGGAAGGGTCGGGGGTTTCGTGGTGGCTTACCCCTTCAGCATGTGTTACCCCTCCACAAGGGTAGACCTCGCATAGACAACAACGGCGCGAGCAAAAAGCCGTGGCTTATGGTTGCCACAGTGTCCGCTTGGCACGCGTGGGCCCGGTGCAGGGCATCCACCAGCTGCGGAGGCGGGACTTCCCGCTGGCGGGCGTGGACCACCACGTCAGCCGCATCCTCACGCCGCTGCTCTCCGACGACGCCGTGCTGGCGGCCGTGGAGGAGCTCTGCGGTGGCGGCGATCTCGGCGACGACCCGGAGGCCGTACTCGGAACCCTGCTGTGCGCCCCCACCTTCTCCCCCTCTCCCGGGGCCACACGCTGCTGCCGCGGCGGGCCCGACCAACCCTGCTGGCCATTAGGTGTGTCGCGCTGTGGGTGCGATAATGGTTAATCGGGTTGCAGTTTTGGTGTGCGTGAGCAAGTGCTCGCAATACGCGGACGTGTGCGGGGCTACCTGCCACTGCGCCTGGATCCTTGTTACTTGCTTCCCCCTCAATCCGCGTTGCAGAGTGTAGAATAGACGGCGTCGCCAGAGCTGTCATACCGCTGTCACACGGGCACATTGCCGTTATCGTGTACGCATGCATGTGGACGTGGCTATGGGATGATGCATCCGCGCACTCCCGAGCCATCGCAGAGAGTCATCTGATGTCCAACAGGAAGAGCTTTGGTATGGGCTCCTCCGCCGAGGCAGCCGCGGTCCTGCCCGGTGGCTTTGGGCGGTGCCTGCAGGGTGTGCGGGTCGCCCGGGGTCCATGCGCCGCCGCCGGCTACATGACAGAGAAGCACCAGCAAGGCTGGCCTATGGCAGGCTGGCTGTGGCGCGCTACCGCACTGTGGGTGCAGCATGGCTGTGAGATAACGCTGTGCCACACGGCTTCAAGTGCACTGTCTGTGCCTACACCCGATGCCTGAGTGTGTGGGTGAAGCATGCAGATGGCAGTACAGAAGTGGCGTCTCCCACAAGCGGCCCATCTCAATGGGCTCGCCAGGGCAAGCGTGTTCCGTTGAGGCA